>CM062285.1:18467097-19067097 GCA_031216635.1 Dissostichus eleginoides
GCGACGCATTATCCATCTGGATTCTGATGAGTTGGTGTACCACTCCAATGGGTTATTTATAAACTGCCTCATCTAATGTCCAATTAAGAGCACATTACGAACTTCTTTCTGGGTGTTTCAGGGGTTAACTGACTGAGATGTGAGAATTCATTAATCACTCAAGTCATTAATCAAGTTAGAAATGCACTTTGCTAGCGTCATTTCACAACAATGAACATATGAGTAAAGCCTCACATTTCAAAGGCTGAAGGACCTTTAAAATGTGATTCATGTGGAGGGCTTTTATTATAAACTCATAAGGAAAATGGCTGGAAATAGCTGTTGTTAACAATGCCGTTTAAAAAATGTGAACTACTATATACAAATTGCTCCTGTGTATTGTCCACAGTATTGAGTATGTAAGTCGCTTTGGATAAAAGCGTCTAACATGTAATGTAATGTAATAGATTTGATCTGCTGCTTGCTATTATACATTTACAGTTTACATTATTTGATGTTCACCATTGTTTTGGGTGAAAATTATAAATAAAATAAACAATAAGTACAAATATAACAGACTTGTAACTCACAAAAATATAAAAAAGGAACACAATACATTGTATCCCCTTTGTGGTTTGGACACAAATGCAATTTGAGGAATTCACCTTGAGTAGTAACTAAAAAGCTCTGTATTTTTCACACTTTCATTCACTTTTTGGAATGAAAGATATTTGGTCTCAGAGCAACACATTCTTCAGCTGGTTGGTAGAAGAATTGGCTGTAGACTAAAGGCCGTGTAGTATTTGAGTTGTTTGTCGTTCCTTTAATCAGAATCCAAACATTTGATCGAAAATGAAATGCTGGAATTCACATAATGTCTGACTTGTGAAAAGAAGAGGACGTTGTATTCTTCCTCCTGCTACTCTAACTCCTCATTATGGCAACTGAAAGGAATAATGCAAGATAACGGCAGATCCTATTAAAAAAAGACGGATCGAATAAAAATAAATCCTCAAGAAAGAATGCACGAGAAAATTAAAATATATTCCAAGGGAAATTTGTCTCACACACATGCCTGGATACACACAGACACACTATTTCAATATGCTTTTGGCAGGTAAGAACACTTGGTAAGCCTTGGAGAGAAAACTACATATTGCAGTTAAAATATGGAAATCATCAGCGTTTTTCCCTAGGAGATGACTTGAGAATAACCCACTCGAGAGGCTCTGGCCATTTACATTGTTTAACATGCGGCACAAGAGCAGGCGTCAAAGAATAAGTGTTGTTGAAGAATACACAAGGCTTTTCATTTCAGTCTGCGTTGGGCAAAGACCTACTGAGGATTCTTCTGGAGACCCTTTGAGGAACACCCCGATCTTTGGTTGAGGCGTTCGCGCACTTAACCGGGCTCAGGTCTTTTGTTTATGGACAATGCGGTAATTCCTCTCAAGGATGGAGGTTGAGATTCAGGGTGTAGTTGCTGTTGGCCTCGGCAACAACGCGGCCTGTTGTGCCCGCCGACAGCAGCGGTGGCGCTCACACGGCAGCTGGATGATGAGGGATCAGCTCCCCACAAGAACATACAGTGTCCTTTCACTCGGGCATTCACTATTCAGCCTCGCTCGGGCTGTGAGACGACTCCACAATGGATGCAGAGTCCATCACCTAAAGCGAGCCCATAGAGCACCTGTATGGCGGCGCTGATGAAGGGATTTCAAAGCCATGCCAAAGGCCAAACAAAAGCCCCAAGCCATTGAAAATAGATCCTGCATACTGTACTCTACTTTGCCTCTATCCTTCCAATGCTTTTCATCCGGAGATTAAGGGGTTTAGAGAAAGCTGAGGAGGAAAAAAGTAGTCCCCTTCCAGCTATGAGCCACATCGAGGCTCCTTCTCGTATTCAACAGATATTGCATTGTTTGCGAAACAAGCAGCTGCGAGGAAGCTAAGAGAAATAGGAAGGGGAGGGGGCTGTGTCTTGGAGAGAGACTTTAAAACAGACACAGTGCTATCTGTAAGGATGCATGATAAATGGTTAAGCCCTCTCCATGTATATTTGATGCAGCCTTAGACCTAAAGGTGCGTGGAGCCTCAGGGTTAGGGAGCTCTGCACAGTCTTCCTCTCGCTCAGAACCCCGGCTGCTCTCAGCTCAATTTGTTTGCACTCATCTTCCTCCCAGTCCAGGAGTTGGTTAACATTTAATTCTGCCTTGACGGATACAGGCAGGAGACTGTCAGAGACCTTGGCCATCATACAGTGTAATGTGGATCAGCCGAGCCACCAGCGGTTCGGATACAGACGGCACACACACCAAATATTGGGCCCCGGCTCTCTGTAATGAGCTCTGAGCTGTCTGACTGAACACAGCCATGTCTTTCACCGCTGGGTTTCTGTCTGCCAGGGAAAGCTCTGCAGCAGAAACCAAACAAAAAAGGTTCAATCCAGCTCAAAGCGCTCCTGATACTCGAGGAGGCCTTAAATAAAACATGGAAATGAATCCTGACGTGTTGCAGGGAGGTGATTTCGATCCGAGTGTAACACAAGGTAGGGCTGTTGTACACAAGGAGTAATGGTTCAGCCGATGCTGCAGTGAGGGCCAACAAGACAATCAATGACGAATTACATGACACCAGGGCTAATGTCCTTGATTAGTCTTGCTATGGGAACAAATGAAGCGAGGCCCTTGACAATCACATGAGAGACAATGGGCTCCAATAGGAGGGCACGCCGTCTAACGAGGAGTCTCGTTGTGTAAGCTCATGGTCAAGAGACGGCTCATCATACAAAAGGGGGTTTGAACCCTGCTACGTTGCTAATTATCTCTATACAAATGTGTTAAGCAAAACCAAACTTCAACCATCTGTATATAGTGTCTTCATATTGTACCTTTCACATTATATTTAATGCTATTCCTTGCACTCTTCATGTAAATAATATCCTACTTTTTAATTTTAGCTGTAATTTGGCCCATTTGATATTATCACAAACTTGTTTATATTTAGAAGGGAGCCTATCTGCATGTTTTACTTGGTAATTCATTAAAAATAACAAATCATTTCCAGGCTCACCTCAGGTACTGAGTGAGAGTACTTTTAGCTGAGGGGTGAGTTATAAATTGTCAGCTTTAAATTAAGTGACAATACAAAGTAAAACAAAGCCCTCAAACTAAAAACATCTTGCGCCTGAAGGAAAGAAGACATGAAGAGATGATTTTAAATTAACTGACCTTTTACAAGGCATTGCTAATCTAGTCACATGAAACAGCAATTTATGAGGGGGGAAATGTTCATTTACTAGCAATGAGCATCTATCAATCATGGTGACAGAGGTGTACACTGGGGAGAGGAAATGGGACGAATTAAGGGAAGGGAGGAAGACACAGGAGAGAGAGTGTGTGCACTGAACTACGCCCCCTGATAAGGAGGGAGGGAGAGGGGGAGCCGAATGCAGAGGGAGGCTGAGGGAACGGCTTTAAATAATACCAGCATAACGCTAATGTTTCATAAAAAGCTAAAGCTTGGGCGCACAAACAGTATCAATCACAAATGGCTGGAGGACTTATTTGGGAGCCAAATGAAATCAGTTTCACCCCCCTGCCCTTTGCGAGTTGTGCAGGCCTGTTCCAACAAAGCCATTTGTGCTCAACTCTATCTAATTAGTTGAGTAAAGAACAAATTGTACATTTGATTAATGTGCAGGTCACAGCGATAGCAAGCAAGACCAGGCCAAAAACTGCACTCAAACACATCCCGACTCTTTACCCACTAATGTATTGTCTGATGTTTTGCATTCACATCCATATGCATTGAGAATAAGCGGAATGGGAGATGATAGAACCGGCTCGTGGATGAGTTTCTGAGAGCCCTGTAATTGTATTTTTTTACTTGGCAAAGAACGAGACATTGTAAATGCCTAAAAAAAAACACACACTATTTTCCTTAAGTGGCGACTGATGACAAGATGAAAAACAGCCAAGGAGTGAAGCAGCACGTAGGGACGCATGAGCGGCACTCCTTCAAATGTGAAGAGGCTCTGAGCACAATAGAGTTGCTTAGAGTATAATGCTCTGCTCTCATGGTCTTTAAAGGACTCAAAAACACAACCAAAAAACAGGAACTTTGCGTGGCCCTCGACAGTAACTTCCCGCCGTCTCTTGGGATGATGGACATGTTGGATGACGCTTAGCTTCCCCCGGCCTTGTGTTATTGGTTCTCTGTCTCTGGCTGGGCCCCATAGCTGTGCTCTGGGCTAGCACTTCAAACAGCCTAATGTCCTATATGTCGCCGCCAACCGGCTGGTCAGACCACAGCGCTCTGCCAGCCATCTTGCATACTCTACAGCCAAGGCTAATATACAACACTGTGGCAACGCGTGTGAAAGGCTTAAAGTGTGAATATGTGTGTGTGTGTGTGTGTGTGTGTGTGTGTGTGTGTGTGTGTGTGTGTGTTTGTGGAGGGCTTCATGTTGCCAGACAACTCACATTTTTCGAGCGCATCCATCGCAGCTCCCATTTCCGCCTGTTGGATGCTAGATTAGAAATATTTTAAAACAGGAGACAGAGAAAGGGAGAAAGAGAAAAGGTCTTTAGCATAATCAAAATGTCCCTTTAAAATTCAGTCAAAAAAACAGGCCCAATATTGAGAGGATTATCAGAAGTGCTTTATATTTGTTTTGAAAGAGCCCTTCAGACTAACAATTGCAGGTAACAGTGCACACATTTGAGAAAGGTAAGCCTATTGGCGCTGGGCAATGTTTACGTCCCTGGTATATTTCATGTGTGCCTGATCATAGCCCGGCAGCGGAGGTGGCTGCGAGCTTAACTCATGTAAATACAAAAACAGTAAGCTGTCAGAGATCCTATGGAAGGGACAAAGTTATCGCCAGCTTAGAGCAAGATAGAGCGCTTTCAAGTAGGGGGCTGTGGAGGGGGAATTTCCACGTGTGAGTGTGGGTGAAAGATGTTTGATGGATTTACGTTTCATTTCTCGCAGGCTCAGCTGCAGCTTTATTGTCAACCCTCTAACCCTGAAAAGGCATTTGCACAGAGATTCACTTTCTTTACTTTACAAAAGCGGGAATGTGTGAGCGCACACAAAAGGTGTGCAGTCAGACACAAAATGACACACAAACACATAAATGTCCCGCTGCGAACACAATATCCCAGGTAGAGCAGAAAGCAGCCCCAGATACAGTGTCGCCTGTTGACACATTCTCGTTCAGCACAAAGTGATATTTCCATAACACAATTTACGTCAAATCAATAATGAATCGATTCATTTTCATTCTGCATAATGTCTCTCCCGATAGAATAGGCCAACAAGAGCTTAATTGCTATAATAAACACCATCAATAAAGCGCAGCCATTATTCTCGGGCCCATTAGCGGTGCATTGAGAAGTGCAGCTCCTTGTCCTGTTGTGTCTTATTATATTGTACCGTCTCACTCACCTTGGGCCTTTGCCACAGCCGATTCGCTCCCCTTTGAAATACACAGCCACGGTGTAGGTGCGGGCGTGAGAGGGCCCCACTGTCTGCAGGGTCCTGTGAATTCAAACAGAGAAATATGAGATGACAAGGACGAGGGTAGAGTTGAGAAATAATAATAATACCCAGGAGAAAGGCACAAGGACACTGAGGGACTTTGTCCTTGGGAGAAATAATGAAAAAGGGAGGTGAGGGAAAAAAAGTTTTCAATTGGAACAAATATAATTCATCTTAAGCGGAGGAGGGGAGCAGAGCTTTGATCCCGTAGCGTGTTTTAAAAGCGCGTAGAAGCCATTTGAAGGGACTATAAACAACTTATAAAAGCCTTCCCAACTCCCGACACCCATCATCTTCAGATACCACGCTCTGTGCTGGTGAAAAAAACTGACATGTTGGGAGAGGAGTTGAAATGAAAGAATGACAATAGTCTTTGAGGGACCCACGAGTCTTTGGTGCGCTAGAAGGGTAAACAATGAAGAAGCTTAAGTGGGACTAAGAAAGCTACGAGAACAGAATATCACCGACTGATCCACAGATGCACCTCATTTAGGAGAGGGGGGGGAGAAAAATAAAGCTGTCAATGTTGTTACATTTCTGCAGGGACATAAGTACAAGACAGCAGACAAAACTTGGGAGATGTTTGAAATGTTAACATTAGCATAAACATCTCAGGCCCAAGCTGTGAGTCACCTAAATTATTCACAGACAATTTACTTATTTCAGGAGAGCGATCCATATTTAATGCAATGTGGTCACTTATGACACTTTATCAATAATTCAGCCCCCTTTCTCACTTACAAATGAAGAAGCACAGAGGATGTGTGCAGCAAACAAGACTTTTATAGGCGACGTTTTAGCCAAGTCTCAACAGGGAGAACGTGTCACTTGGAATTATCGGCTAGCTAAAATAACAGAAAAAAGGAAACTGTGTGAGCTGAGGTTGTCTACTTCAAGTCTGCACACAGATGGAAGTGTGCGAGGGGAAGAAACGGCACCGTAGAGGGCCCAAACGAGCTTTAGCGCGCACTAAAAGCAGCTACTTACTGACTCAGGCCTTTCCTTGCACAATGTGAAAGACTGTGTGTGTGTGTGTGTGTGTGTGTGTGTGTGTGTGTGTGTGTGTGTGTTTGTTCCCTGGTGTGTCCTGGCAGCCGTGATGTACAGTAGAGTGATGGTGCCGGGGTTGAGGTGCGAATCTGTCATCGGCCAGACACATTCACCAGGGAACCTTTAGCAGGGGGCTCGGTGCATTAACTCCCCTCCTCCCCCCCCCCTCTCTGTGTCCTTTCCTGCCCTCCCTCGGTCATTTAGTCTCTTTCACTGTGACTCACACTCTTGTCTCACCCCTCTGTTTCTCTACTCTTCACACTTGTAAACAAATTCAAGCGGACCCTTAAGGACGGTCTGTCTTGACTTGGCGCCAACGACTGCGTCAGGAAACCGAGGGGTCTATGATTCTGGATTATTGACCAGCCGGTCATCTCATGAGGTTGCCCAAGATCATCGGCTGTGTATTCATCCGACAGGACAGAGTCGGTAGATATTACCCTCTTGGCTGTTAAAAAAATACTTTAATTATTGGGGGATAGCTTAAAGGGGCCTTATTATGTTGTTGGGCTTTTTCCTTTTCCTTTGGTGAGTTATGTAGGTTTTTATGAATCCAAAATCCAAAAGTTTCCTCCAGCAATTCTACATCTGTTGGGCAGATAGACAGACCGATAAAAAGAGGATGGCTTAGAGGAGATTTCAAATAAATGCTAGGAAGAGACAAAGAGGGAACTGAATGAATGCTGGATTGAGGAGTTCATTGTAAATAAAACTGCTCCGACTCAAACTGCCCTTGTGCGTACCGCTGACCTCCTTTTTTCCTCTCCGAGAAAACACTGTCAGTTCCCATGGTGACAAACACGCTGCTTCATGGCAGCTCTCAAAAGCATTCTGTCAAATGACACTTGCTCCTTGACCTTTTGTCAAATAAGAGGTCTCTTTGGGGGTGTTTATATATCACAACAACAGAGACCTTTACACAGCTATTCACAATGTTCAGGGACGAAGAGCACGCGCCGGTAAATTATGTTTGTGCCATTTCATCTGTCCCAATGTGTATTTTGGACCGTGTGATGCCTGACTGAATACATCTCAAATGTGGACTGGGTCACATTGAAGAGAGGGACAATATTTATTTGTATTTTGCATGTGCAGTATACACGTGCACGAGTGTATGCACATGTTTAGGTTATTTCAGGGCATTGATATCAGCTTTTTCAGTTAGTTAGAAAATATGTAATACATTGTATAATAAATCATATTGTAGTGGACTCAACCTACGTGCCTTTTCTGTCGTGTTAACACATTAACAGTTTAACAGTGTCAGTTTGTTACCATGGAAACAAAGTGTTAACAGTAAATGTTTCCAACGGTTTTTAGTTTTGATAGAGTTTGTTCCTAATATCACACGTAGAATTGGGCGCTAAATGAATATATAGCTATTCCTTTCATTTCTATGGGTAGATGCTTGGGATAATTGAAAGATGTATGAGTGAAAATTACAAGTTGAGTGTTAGAATTAGCAGAGAGGCAGAAATAAGTTTGTAATAGCAATTTTCAAATAGAAGATAGAAATAACATAAAAAGGTGAGATTATTATCAAGAAGTAATGGATGGACGGTAGATGAAAAAATAAGCTAAAATAAAGGAAAAATTTTCAAATCACTTAAAGTAATGGGTACAATTGTTACAATTGTTGGTTAGAGTATTGGATACACGGTTAGCTAAAAGTAAAAGCCAGGTGTTTTTTATTGAGCTGCAAAGTCACCCTTATATTACATGGAACATATACAACCCTTAACCTAGGGTACACAAAATGTTACTCTTGGGGAGAAAATGATTGTTTAACTTTCTATAATTTAACACCAGAGCTAGCTTCAAACGGCTGCTGTGTTTTCTTACTTGTACAGAGGGATGTCGGGCTCCTTGCCCTCTGTCCTCAGGGTCAAACAGCACTGCTGCAGCTGGGACTTTGGGTCATTCCAGTCCTGGTTCAGAATAAATTCCTACAACACACAAACCATAAAAAACCACATGTAATAAAACCACTCCTTTCAACGAATCAGAGAAATCATCCGCAGCTCTTTCCCGCGGCCGCTCATGCTTTTATTTCATTCTTGCCATGACCCCCTTCCACCATTTTTCCCCTCTTCTTTAGCACTCACTTATTTGCTCGCTCCCTGACTGGCTCTGCATCTGTGTCTTTACGGTGAGTACAAATCACAGGCTACTTAAGACAAAAGCCAATCCCCGGCCAGATATAAAGAGCGTCTGGGAGTCTCCCAGGTGTGCAGCCCTGATACATTTCTCTTATCCAAGGGGGACTTCTAAAAGCCCTTCCATTAACAGGGAGGCAGCCTTGTCATAAAAAGGCAGACTTTGAATCCACAACTGTCTGCTCCTATTAATTTTCTACAAAGAGTGCTTCTGCTTCTGTTGCTCGCACTCTCCTACTCTCGCTTTACTGCCGCCCCCCCGCAACTCCTCCATCCCTACCATTCTAGCTTTTGCGCTTTTACTTCCCTTTCTCTCCTTCCCACTTCCCCTCTCTCTTGGGGGACCTCTACACCCCTTTAGCCTAAAGCCGAGAAATTAGGCTTCTTTCAAAGGAGCAGCTATATGCTACGCTGTTTTTTTTTAGCACTGTATTTCGTAAGGAAAAAAAGGCGAACATAAGGGAAGCAGCGTTTATGTCCCTGGTTTTGCCTCTATTCCTGTCCAAATTGGATGAAGCAGCACCGTTTGCAACACTGTGGTTTCCAGCGGGCTGTGTTAGGAGACCCACTGGCTGTTTCACAACTTTCTCTTGGAAGTGGAAATGAGGTGCTCTCTTGCAGCGACCATGACGCAAAGCTCAGCTCCTCCAGAGCCGGGGATTCTCCCTGGAGAGGCTCACCAAGACAGCAATTAGCATGGCGTATCAGAGCGCTGCAGCAGCTTCACAAGTAGAGGTCCGCGCTGTGTGGGTGCTCAGACAGGAGCCTGTGTGTAGGCACATGCCCGTTTAGGTATGAGCAGTGTGTAATGTATTAAAGTACATTTACTCAAGTATTGTACTTCACTTGAGTATTTTTATTTTATGCTACTTGTACTCCACTATAATTTTGAAGACAATATTGTACTTTTTACTCCACTACATTTATTTGAAAAAATGTGTCGGTAGTTACTTTATAGATTCAGATTATTAGTTAAAACAAAAAGTATATCAACAAATAAATAAACTATCATATGTAATTACACATAGCACATCACCAGGACGGAGCTGCCATCCATGGAGGATCTCGACAGGATTATAAAAGACCCCACCACCCCAGCAACAAACTATCCTGTCTGCTGCCACATGGCATCAGGACAAAAACCACCAGACTCAGAGACAGTTTCATCCCACAGGCCATAAGACTATTAAACACCTGAGCTTGCACTATTTACATTTTAGGTTTTTTATCTCTATTATTTTCTTATGTCTTGTAAATTGCAGTGTTGAGGAACCTAGGATCTAAGTTTTTCATACATTACATAATTACACCATCGATTTGTATATGTTATGACAATAAACCTTGAATCTAATTAAAAGTATCCAGCAGCTGTATACAAAGTAATTAAAAGTAGATCAACCTTTTACAGTGTGATGAACACATTTATGCATGGACAAAATAATCCCAGTAATTGAATATGATTCTAAAATGGGAAATGAAAGTACCAAAAGTAAAAGTGCCTAAGTTGTTTTGATGTTAATACTTTTGTACTTTTACTTAAGATATTAAATGCAGGACTTTTGTTTGTAACAGAGTATGTTTTTCTACTTTTACTTAAGTAGAATATCTGAGTAGTCCTTACACCACTAGATATGAGACAGTATGTGATAGTTTGGGTTTTCCCCCCACTAGCTCTATTAATGTTAGTCTCTTCTTTTTATATTCGGACAATCCAATGATTTCCAGACGTGGACGCTGTCAACAGCCAAAAATGAAAGACGGACGACACTGCAAAGCTTCTATTTAAAGGAGACTAAAATAGTGATCAAGTCAGCGAGATTCATTCTCCAGCCGAGCACCACTTCAGGCCGTGCGCCGATGCCGGGGCCATTAGCTCCCTCCTAATCATCTCCATGGTGCTCTCGCTGCAAGGTGCCCGGCGGAGCGGCTCATTGATCAGGTGCAAGTGGTGAACGACTATCAATAGGGGCTCACCTTCAGCCGGGGGAAAAAGCAGACGTTCATGAAGGTGTGCACATACTCCAGGTCTTTGTCGATGTAGAGAGCTGCGATGAAAGCTGCAGAAAAGAACAAAATAAAGAGAGCAATTGTAAAAATGTATCAGAAGAAGACAGTAGATGATGTGTGGCTGTTGTCTCTTTTCTGCCACACAGCAAAGTGACACAATGTTAATGTAAAACAATTGGAAAAGATGGTTCCCTGTCTTTTTTCCATCAAACAGGAAATTGGTAAAGCCAGGGCCACACAGAGTTCAGGGAAACATCTATATAAGATAAAACTATATGTCAAGCTGAATGAGAGTAACCAGCGGTCTAACTAAACGGAAAATATTTGAAATGTAAGCAGGAGGTGCTGGGTGTCATCTTCATCTCGTGGCCGACCCTTTGTTTTCCTCCTCTATTAGCTGCCAGTGCGCTCACTCATCTCCGTGACTAAGACAGTGGGACACGAGAGGAGAATAATAGGTAATATTTCAGGGGGCCTGCTGTAGCTGCGGGGCACAACTGTTCATATGAGCAGCGGCTGCACTCATTTCCAGCGCTGACCCTCGTCCCCTTCCTGTGTCATCAACTCTGCTCTGGCCTCAACTTTGAAAGATAGTTTGAAAGGCAAATGACGTGAAGCTCATGTATTAAAGTATGCCTATTGAATGCTGACCTGGAATGTTTTAGTGTGTTTTTCTCTCCATTGTTTTTGTCCATCTTGCTGCCAATGTGGGATGCACCACAGTCACCATGGCTGCTGGCTCTCTGTTGGTCTAATGCGGACCGCAGATGGGCTCAATCCCATAACCATGTTTCTCACCATCCGCCTACACTTGTTCCTCTGTTCACGTGGAGCGGTCACTGCATGCTCTGATAATATTATTTTGGAAAAGCGATCCACCATGCTACACTTTCCTTAGAAATGAGTGTCTGTAGCTTCATTTGTTTGATGCTAATAGACATATTCTTCAGCCATCTATCTTTATATTTGAGAACATGGGGATTGGGGGATAGGATGTATTATTTAAGATTTTAAAGAATATTTTACATGTTCACACAGAATTAATCTGTAATCTGTATCTGCATGACAATAATGTGACGAGCATAAAGTAGATTCTTTTTAAAAAACATTAACAATTAAAATATGACAATAATTTTAAAATGCAGTGCATTAAAAATACAAATCTAATTTCCAATGGCTAAGCATTTTCATATTTTTGAATGAATGTTTTAAAACATTGTATTATGAATTAAGGCATTTCTTTAGATAAATTATTTAAATTAAAAGAAACCCTGCTCTGTCCCTTTATCTCACAACCCATTAACAAGACTCCACTATATTATAATGCTATTGTAACCAGTTATTTGAATAAACAGTGACGTTCTACCTTTAATCTCACCATGTAGGAAACAGCCTATGCACAGGGACCACATACAGTTTAAACTTGTATGTAATAAAGAGTAGAAAGTCAAATATGCGAAACAGGCAGAATAATACTTCTTCTCATTAAAATGTATAACATATTAAAATGGATTTGAAATTCAGTTCTATAGTTCTCCTACTCCTGCCCTGGCACAGAATTGATTTTATTGTTTTGCATTTTCTTTTCCTTTTTAAATTCAGTTCTATAGAAATGTGTAAAAGGAGGGAGGCTGCGGCACAGCTTCTACTGTTGATAATATACATTAACTGTGTGTTCAGGTTAAATTGTGTTCAATGCTTTAGTCCTGAAACTGTCTACCTTCCAGCCACATGCCCACTTTGCTTTCTGTTATACCATGAAAGCAAGTCTACTAAATCAGAGTGGATAAAACAACCACTAGACCACCATGATCATTTTCCATTCAGCTGCCAACATGTCTTTCACCATCCACTTCTTTAACAAGACATATTTGATTTTACATCTTATTCTGCTCCAAAAATCTATTAGAGGTAGCAGAACACCAGGAGTAAATTATTAATTGTGGCAGCTGGTGGAAAAAGAGAAAGACAAATCATCACTAACCGCTCCAGTCATACTAAGCACATAGGGAGCATCTTCAGCAGAGAAATTACTGTGTTTGACATCTTGCACAAAGGGAACAAAGAAATCAATAATGGTACTTCATGCTGCCGTCTTAAACTGCACATGCCGGAGAGACATGCAAGGAAAAAGGTTGAGTAGGGGTTTAGACAGATCTATAAAGATGTTCTCTCTGCGAATGAATCAAAGGGTTGTGAACATACACTCCAACAGGTCAGCCAGAGTCTTCGTCCGCAGAGCCACGGGGCGTTTGGTCTTGTCGTTGGTGATGGCGAAATCCTGCATGCCCAACTCCTCCGCCACTTTGGCCTGCGTGCGGTTGTTTACCAGCGAACTGCGGAGAAGCTACGGACAAACAAAACATCATTAACATTCGTAAAATCTAAATGAGGATAAAAAAACGATTGTGATTCCACAGAAACTTCAAGGTGCACAAAAACCTATTTAACACCTTTAACATGTAAGTCTATTTATCGTCCAGCTCTTTAAATGCCCCTTCAATAATTCAAATGTATATTACAAACAGGCAAATGAAGGAATCATGTCCACCTGTCAGAAATGTACGCCAACACTACATATGTTTGCAGGGAAATATCCACCAAAAAAATATGAAAATAGACCAAACAACGAGGAATAATTCATCAAAGACAGAAGCGCTAATGCAGAGTAAATGTCTCAGGGAAGTTAGACGTTGCTCTGATAAATATTACATTGGGACTTGGAGCTTAACGGATGACAACATGTTAGACTGGGTAAGGAACACTCTAAAAGGAAATACACAAACATGTTAAATATAGCCACAAGATGCAGAAAAGAGCAAAAAGAATATAATATGACTGTCTGAATCGGTCCTGCTGTGAAGTCACACACACACACACACACACACACACACACACACACACACACACACACACACACACACACACACACACACACACACACACACACACACACACACACACACACACACACACACACACACACACACACACACACACACACACACACACACACACACACACACACACACACACACACACACACACACACACACACACACACACACACACACGAGTTGAATGAGCACTTTTCTCCCCGATTTGAAATCCATTTCAGATGTACCCCATCTTGACTCTTGGGCATTGGCATTGCAGGAGCTTTCAGTCTCTCCGCGAAAAGCTCGAAGGAAGCTTTTAAACAAATGACGGCAAAGGTTCTTATTCAGGTTTAGCACAGTTCAATCCTTCTAGCCTGGAGTAGGGGCCTTTCTAAAGAGAAGTGCTGATGTGAAAATGAAAAGAGGGAAGATGTAATGCCGCCTGTCAGAAAATGGACTTGCATGTTCAAAGTGTGATAATTCGCTTTGTACCGGCGCCACAAGACGCGCAAGTTCTCGCACACACACGCAACTTCATTTTTATCCGACGCTTGACAGCTTGTGCGAAAACTCGGCAGACAAAGACGTGTTATTGAAAACCACTGAACAATTTTGTCTCATGACAATACCCATCACAAGGAGGAGCACAGTTAACATACAGGCGCAGTGTGGGGTGAGGGAGTGGAAGAGAGTTATTTTGTGGAAACAAGCAAAAAAATGATGGGGGGTGAATACCTGCCTGGCACTGGGAGATTTAAAGATTGATGGGAAAGGAAAAAAAACTCTCACACACACAAACACACAAAAGCACAGCTGCACCTTCATTTCAGGTGAACCGATGTAAGAAGCAGCGTTTTTGTTCGACTTCACAAGATGGAGAATAGCCAAAACACAGGTGCAAGGATGCAGATATACAAAGGGAGAGGAGCCTGTGTGTGATTACATATTTAATTGATTTGAGCTTACTGTTAAATGTCCTTCGTGGTGGTCAGGGAAGTGGATGAAGAGATACTCTGTGGCCACCAGCTGCATGATGGAGTCTCCAAGGAACTCCATCCTCTGGTTGTGGCCCCTGGATTAGAGAAAAAATAGAGGAAAGGACATATGAGAATCAAGGTTATAAAAGGATATTGGGGTGAGGTGGGAGGGTACGTCGAAGCGGGGCATTAGAGGCATCATGCTTTCTCGACAAATCTATCAGGCTTTTAGTCCTTTTACAGTGAAGTCGGCTGATGTACGTTTCATGGCCGGCCTCTGGGAACAGCTGCACTGACAAGCTGTGTGACAACTCGGAGGCTGCCTGGAGTAGCAAACCCTTCTGAAGAAAAACGTCGGGCTTTGATTGCAATTCAAAAGGAAAAAAGAGAAAACTCGAGGGGAAAGGGAAAAATACATGCTTAAAAACCTCTGGTACACCTGCCTGTCAAAATCCTAAAACCCTGTAAAAAGCCTGCGAGCGTGCACACAGCTTTTACTTTCAACCTTCCAACAATTCCTGAAAAAAAGAAGCTAATGGCAACACTGTGATACTGTACATCAGCTTTCCGCCTTTCTCCCATCAGTGGAAAGGCAGGTCATTAATTAAACAGAATTATAGATTAGCATTGCAGATGTGGGCTGCTGCTGTGCCAGGCAGGAAGAGTGAGGTGGGGGGGCGGGAGTACAAGCAGGGCGGTATATACGGCAGCAGCAGCAGCGCACATATCCATCTATAGATATGAGCTGCTTGCAGGAGGGGGAGAGTGTGAAGATGAGAGAGAGGCATGCAGAGGTAGAAGACAAGGTGGAAGACATCAAAGAAGATGAAAGGTCAAAGTGTATTGTCCGATTCCTTTTATCTGAGCCAAAGAGATGAGAGCTGAAACAGCACTTAGGGCATCTTTAAAAGGGCTGCAACTGTCACTTATTTCACTTATTATTGAATACATTGATTGCTTTTTAGGCTGAGTAAATGTTTAGTGTATAACAGATTAAAACAAAAGTGAATCACAATATCCAAATTGCTTATTTTGTCCGTGGAACAGTCCAAAGGTGTTCAATTCACGATGTAAAACAGAGACTCACATTTGATAAGCTTGAAACCAGAGGATGTTCTAATTCGTGGGGATTTATTAATTCATCAATTAATTATTTGAGCTCTAATAAATCTTGGAGTTTGTGAAGAAGCGGAGTGATTTTCTGAGGAGGACTGCTTGCTCCTATAATCACTTTTCTCACCCACGTTGTTGTATAAGTGTGCAGAAGAGGAGGTAGAAATGAATACATTCCCGTCACTTGAACCACAACAGCAGCACTTTTGAAAATGTGCTAAAACGTTTCTGCTAACTAACATTCAAATGTAGGATATTGCTCAATTGCTTTTTCCTTTGGATTAATTTGTGGATTACCTTTTGTCAATTAATCGTTAAGTTAATTACATTTATTGAATTAGGGCAAAATGCCAATCTTAAATAGCATTGTTTTGTTTCCCAGAGCTGCAACAAAGAAATGTTTGTATTATGTATTGATCTGAATAGTATCTTACAGAGTGCTTGGTCTGAAAATTACTGAAAATAGTGAAAAATGTCAACCCCAGTTCATTTAAATCCAAGATTATTTCTATAAATGTCTTGTTTTTCAGTAAAAAAAACTTAAAATAACCATATAAAATATGAGCCATTTTCTAACGTTTGTTCATGAACAATTACTTTAATGATTAATCATATATCAAAATGGCTTAGAATTCATGCCATTTGATCATTTGATAAGTCCACTTATCGTCCAGCTCTGCAAACGCCACTTGAACATTCAAATGTATATTACAAACAGGAAAGATTTCTGATAGATGCCAGAGATGTAAGACGGCGGAGCAGTTAATGCACACTAAGGACTTGAAAAGCTACTTTTTACTTCACTCCTCTTTAAAGGTCCAGCTTCATTAGGAGGGAAGGGACTCTGCCTGACGCACACTACCACATTAAAAATAATCACAGAGCTGCCTAATGAAAAGGCTCTGCCACAACACATGAGAGCGTGGAGGAGGTTGGGATGAGAGAGGAGGGGGGGGGGAATGGAAGAGGGAATAGGAGTCCACGGGAGAGAAGTCCGTGTTCATCCTTCTGTACTGTACATGTGGACACGTGGACTTTCTCTAGATCCATACCATCATGCACACTGTATGTGAGCTGGGACGCCAGAGAGCAGATGCTGAGGGGAAACAGATAGAGAAAGTGGAATGTGAGCTAATTCCATGTCCAATAGGAGGCAGAAGGAGAAAGGGAATAGAGGAGTGACAGTGAGAGAGGAGAATGCGTTTCTGTGTGAAGCGTCGCAAAGAGCCATTCCTTATTCACTTCAACAGCAGAGGCACAATGCTCCGGTAAGGTGGGGGAAATTGAAGCAAAGTGTGGAGCCGAGGTCTTTATTCGCCTTTGACTTTGATCTAAAATACCTTTAACAGCCCCTCTGAGGAGGCGGCAACACGCTGCCCGCTCCAAAAGAGGGGAGCACTCCATCTTTTAGGGCCATTTTTCCCTCTCAGTTCTACGGGAAATAAAGTTCTTGTTTAAGATGAGCACGCTTGTGCGAGGGTCAAACGTGTAATCCGTATCTACTACGAACAATGTGTCACTGAGCGAGGCACCAACATTCAGTGTGATTTTTATATTTGACTGCATAAGGATAAAAAGATCAATATATATTCAAAATGGTACTTGACTGTAATGAAATCTCAGGGTCTCTTTTAGCAAGATTGCACTGAGCGGAGAAATAATGAAGTGTTTCGCTGCAGAGGACAAATATTGCCTTGGCTTTGCAATATGAACGATGTTAAATCTTTATAGATAAGCTATTTAATAGACTATCTAATATTTAATGAAAACATAAATAAAATGTCTGCACAGTGTAGCTCCCTTAAGTGCAATGTATTAGCACAGTGTGACATTTCAGATAAAGCTCTTTTTACAGGATAACTTGTTTCTTTCATTATAATTATAATACATTTTCATTTGTATTGCCTTTTTTGGGCAAATTGTGACTTGAATGTTTATTATGTCTTGTATAAATACTATAAGCGCAATATTGAAATTCAATGGCAGTCTTTAATATTTAAAGAGGACATCTGTTAATGTTCAGGTTTATATTTGTATTTTGTGGAGACATGTTTACATGATTTATTGTTCTAAAAAATAAACTGGGAACACACTACGATGGAGGGAAAACCCCTGAGGCAGTGTGCTGACAATATTGTTGTCTCTTAATGTATTTGTCATATTTCTTTGCATTTACTGATTACTTCTACTTTAAATGTTATGAATCTGAATCGGTTTAGTAAAATATAAATACGTGTATAAATGTTTCAAGATGCCCAGCTAAATCCACTTTCATGTACAGAACTTGAAGAGAGATGGATCCTTTTTTCACAATCAGTGAAATTCTTGCAACAGCCAGCTCTTCCTGAGAGAGGAGATAGGAAGCTGAGCGCCTGGGGGCCGCAGCTCTCCATCTCTGTTGTCTGATAGTAGCCCCTGGCCTCCGCCGCCTCTAAACAGGGTCAACTCTCCTCCTTGCTTCTTGCGCTGCCTTCTTCTAGGTCACTTTGTCCTCTATTTCTGCATAAAGTGATAGGCTGAAGGCCATCCTGGGTCCTCTCTCCTCATCTGCTGCCTACCTTAGCGTGTGACCTTCATTTCCCATATCTGACCTCGCTCTTCTTTCCGTGACGGCAGCGCGACCCACTTTGGTTTAACCTTTGGTCCTTAAGGTGAGCTGTTGCTCAGTTGCAGCTTTCAAGTGAGTCGGCTATATTTAGGTCAACCTGCCTCTGGCCACTCACAACATAATGAGCATAAATAACCCTCAACGTCTATGAATTATGACTTTTTGCTGCAGGAAAAGTAACAAAACAATGATGATATTACAGTAAAATGTCCACCTTAAATTAAGCCACTTTTAGATGTGATGTTAGGACCATTGGTATCAACCTCGAGTTGGAAAGTCCTTTAAAGCTCAGTGTGAGACGAGCCTCTGGACCTGTAATCGACTTCACTGGCCATGAGTGGCGAAATCTCTGACATTCAATTGATGGATTAGAACATACACAGCAGTGTACTGTATGTGTACATGTGTACATGATACACACGAACACACATGGAGCAATGTCCTTGTGGCAAGCCTAAGAAAGCAATTACAGAGAGAAGCCTGCCAATAGGAATCAGAGGTGTGCTGCCAAGGCTAATTTGTTGTAGCTGTCAAACTCATTATGGTGTTGTGTGGTAAAGCTCTGAAGTAAGTTAAGCTCTCTTGGCAAACACTCTCTTATACTCAGAATCAGAAACACCTTCAATAGAGGTGAAAAGTCTCATTAGTGATTTTCTTTCTTCTATTTATAAAAACAGCAATCTTTTTCTATCAATGAATGACTTTGAAGGTTTTTTTTTTTTACAAACAGGCCGCCAACACGTCCAATCATTTTGAAGACATGAATGTAGAAGTTTGTAGCTCTACTGACTATTGAACAAATGTCATAGCCGAAGGGTGAGAGGAAAAAACATTTCAGCGCTGAATCACCAAAGCATCACTTTGAAACGTCGCAATTAACAGAGAAAAACAACCAAAAAACCAAGCAGCATTACTGCAGTGTTGTATTTGTAATATATTTAAATCAAATCTGGATTCAAAACAAATCAAAGTTTTTGAATCCAGGAATTCAAAAGGTGGACTGAAGCATGAAAGAGAGAAGAAATCTGTCAAATAAAATATGTGGCTGCAATGAATGAATAAAAGAGACATTTTAAACCTTCTGCCCTGGACAACCCAGTGAATCAAAACCCCATTTCCCATGAGGCACTGAGGTTATGGCCTCACAGTTAGAGGCAGACTAAAGATATGGGGACTTCAGAGTCCCTCGGGCCTCTCTCTCTCGGCTCTGAGACCCCTTGGATTAGGGACAGGGCTAAAACTCAGTGAAAGAGCCATCTTTCACAACGGTCCTTTGAACGTGACATTCAGGACATCATTTGTTATACAGGCAGTTTTAGTGACTGCAAGAAAATGTAGAAGCTGCAGGGGGGTGAACATAACGATGATGTGGGAGGTGGAGGCTGCCACATTCACAACAGATAAAACGATTTAAAATGCTAGACGTATGCTGAAACTCCCAGCTTCTCAGATCATATTATATATTATAATGCATCATGCCTCATCACCTCTAAAGGGAACTGCAGACAAAGTCTGGCTATTCTGCAGCATGCTTGCAAATTACATCTGGCCATCTAGTGACTCGCTTTGCATTTTAATTGGCTGTAACTCCATTACAAACAAACAAACACTGGCCGTACTTACAGGGTGAGGTGGTTGAAGCCCACAGTCCTCAAGGTGAAGGCTCTGGCCAGTAGACGCACATGTGTGAACAAAATGCCAATACAGTCCTCGAAGTTCGTCAGTTTCTGAAGGACGGGAGACGTCTCGATCAGCTGCCTGTCTGTGAGAGGCTCCTGGACCTGGAAGAACAGGAAAAAAGGGGTTTTTGGTTATAAAAATGTGGGCTAACAAGGGTATCTTTTTATATAAAGAATACATTTTTCTACTTCATTGTTTAGGGTCCTTCAAGGTGGGGTATGTCATTTATTTCAGAAACACTTTTTGTTATATTCCACGAAATGCTCTTAACATCCCGATAGCAATGAATATATTAAATGCTTTGACAATAAATACATTAAAAAATGTCATCTGTGGAAGCCGTGGCGCTGTAAAAAGCACGACCAATCATCTGAGCCGGCCCGGCTAAAATAACTGGATGGCCTACCTGCCTGTCAGCCTTCCATCTGTGCACAAACTTATCTCGTGCCCTCATTGGTCATGTGCGCGTTCGTGTGTGTTGGAGGAGGGGCTCTGTAAGGAAGTGGCAGATTTGTTCCGGTTGTGTATTTTCAAATTCTAGCGCACTCGAGCTGGTTTCTCCAAAATTACATACCCCACCTTTAATTCAATTGAAGTTAATGTTAAGGCATAAAATTACATTAAAAAAAAAGGCAATTCTTGTGAAAAAAACTTCCTTTTCAACATCACAATACTCCTCTGGAAAGCCAATAAAGACAAGTTTTCTTCATTTATTGAATTACCAGAAAACACGTTATATAGTGATGTTTATCGTCAATCCAGATATGAAATGAACATTATTGTGGTACAGTATTGAGCTTTTTGCCCAGCAGTAATCTGCGTGTACATGTGTAAACATTCAAAACGTCTTATCCAGACATTGAGTTTATAAAGGCAGGTGTAAAAGATCAGTAAATATTCCTATATTTTTTTTAATGCATTATTTTTACAATATTCCAATTCTGGATATTAAATCATAAAGTATTTGGAAAAGTACATTTAAATAAATATAAACGACTGTATGTCACTCTACATCTCTAACTTACAGAATGTATTGTTTCCGTTTATGCATTCCCATTATGTTTCCAGCAGCATTACTAAGGATTTTTGAACCAGACAAAATCGTATTTGCTCAATGAAGTCGCTCCGCATAAGAGCGTCAAATAAATGCCTTAAATGAAACGAACCTCTACAGTGTGTGCTGCTTGAGGGCCTGGTTTAGAGTGTGTGTTTTTACTCCGCCTCTAAACAAACTCTGATGATGTGCAGCAGATGGAATCTCTTAGTCATTAAGTTTTAAGTCAAACAGCTCGCCTTTCTCTCGCTCTCGGAAAATCTGGTGATTCAAACAGTCAATTAATATCTCTGGTGACTCAGTGCAAATGTAAGTCTTGTTTGATCTGAAGCAGGCTATATCAGAGACTGCCGGCCTCGTGACTTCGATACATTTTGAAAGAATAACTTTTGGATGTGAAATTGCTGTAGACTATTATTAAATTCAGCTTTAGGGCTTGGTGAGTTCAGAGGTAGAAATGCCTCAGCAAAACACGCCGTAGCTTTGACTACGGTATTTGCTCATGTCTGTGCTCATTAGGAAAATAAATGATAAGCTTGGAAAATATGTGCATGCGTGTTGGTTAAATAAAGACATATACTTTTGGGTGCATTAATTAGACTGCTAGAAACATCTAATTGGTCTCTGCGTGGAACAACTGTAGGCTTGACCAAGACATCTTTTCCCAACCAAACAGAAACACAGAGCCATATGAAGGTGTGCGGACATCCAAAGGTAACTAAAGCAAATTAAATAGACTTTGTAAGTATGCTGTTGTATATAAAGCACCCTAAAAATAATAATAAATAGAGCTCCATTCAAGGCTCTCCAAGGGAAGATGGCTACTTTCTTTATTATCTAGCCTCTCCTTTGTCTTGTTTTCATAAAGGATTGTAAACAGCTTTCTCAGAGTCTCTCAAGCTAGTGCATAGAGCAGAGATGTTGCTTTAAACTCTGGATTTTAATTGGACTGCCAGTAATGTCATGGTTCCATCTTCCAATGTGTCCTACGAAACATTTCTTGCCTTTTTTCCCCTCTGTTAATTAACGTAAGGCGTTTAAATGTCATGCATCACAACTAAAGGCATCTGACGAGTTCAGCTCTTACAGGCACAAGCTATCCTTCAGGGGGAATGGCCGGCAGCAAGGCTTCAAACGAAGTGGAGAGAGGAGGCAAAAAATCAACAGCAGTTGTGAAAAAAATAAAAATCTTTTGAAATAGCTTCAAAGCATCACTTTCAGCTCAGTCCAGACAGAAAGCAGAATCAGAGCCGAGGTCTTTTGAGGCCCTAACATCCTGACACTCATGATTCCTCCCAATAAAACCAAAGAAAGAATTTGAAACCCAGACTCAAAACGTAAATGACGTTTGGGTAAATTGTTCTGGAGGGCTGGGGTTGATGATGCGCTGGTGCGGATCGAGCGAACACGAAAGACATAAAGATTTGCCTGTCAACCACGTAGCATTCCACCGCGCTCTGCAAGGCACGGCGTGGCATGGCTAATGTATGCGTGTATGCCAAAGACAGTTGTACGCATAATTACCCACGCCATGGCGAGCTGCCATTGCCATCCACTCAAACCTCATTAAGACGGCTCTCTCTTTCACCTCTGTTTTATCATCCTGGTGGGCAGGGAGGAGGGACGACACCTTGTTAATTTTCAGCAACAACTTTTTGGGCATAATGTTCCAGCGTAAGCTCCTGTTATAGAATAAATAATGAAATACATAAATAACGAACGGGAAAGCTGTTTTTTCCTTGTGTGAAACTGCTTTGATGAGATCATCTCAAGGCAAAAGGTCAGGATGCTATCAAGCTAGCAAGAGGTTGGCACAATTTAACAGGCGTTACCCCACTGGCAGGGGACCACCCTCAGGAAACCTCACACACATACACAGTGTGTGGTAATGAGGCCGCGGCTCAGAAGCGGCTAATGACTACTCATGCAGCACACTGTGGAGGTTCCCCCCGCACTACAGAGGGCTAGGGGGGCTGACCCCGGGCCTCCACCCTGACCACGGTGCCCGCTGCTTGGGCCCCTGCTGCACATCTCACCAGGAACACAAGCTGCTGAATACAATGAGCTATTCTGAGCCTTGAAGAGCTGAACATAAAACATCCAAGCACTCTGGGTCCTCAGCATTTGGGGATAAAAAGAAAAGCGAGGTGATGAGGGAAAGACGAGGGGAAAATCAAACATACGCAAATGTACCTAAACAGAAGCAAACAATGCTATTTTGGGGCCAAACATGGATATGCAAAAATATACATATGAAGACGCAGCACCACTCGTGCACACGGAGGGAGATGAAGAGAATGAACTGCTTAAAGACGAGTGTCGGCATCCACACAAAGAAACACTTTCTCCACACAGACACATCAGAGAGGCTGATGGTCCCTGGAGGCCTCGTGTGATTCGGGACTGTAATCCTGTTATGGCATCTTTGATCTCTTCTTCCAAATCCTAATTTCAAACAAACACTGTTGACATGTTCAATGTTTCTGGGCAGATCAGGCAGAGCAAAAAAAAAAAACAGCAGAGCGAGGGAGAGAGGGAAGAGAAAGAATCATGAGGATGGAGAACAGGAGAAATATGTGATGAGGAATGGAGAGGAGGAAGAGGGACAGTGTAAATGAAAAAGTACATTAGGGTCTATAGCAAAATGGAAAGCAGCGAGACACAGGAGCAGAACAATGAAGATGAGTGGAAGGCTGCTGGGGGCCTTGTGACAGGTATAAAGAACTTAGTCAGCCTCAGGCAGAATAGCCAACAGCTTGCCCACCTCTGTCAGCTAGACACACACACACAGGAAGAAAACCTACATCCAGGCAGAACATTTCAAATGGGAGAATATTTTTGTCTTAGGGTGAGGCGAGTTTTAATGGGAGGCACATAGCCCAAAATAAACATCTTCAATAAAACATTTCACAACCAACCTGCAGGGGGTGTGCTGGGTAGTTGAGCCAGACCTCCTGTAGACCCTGCAAAGAAACAGAGAGAGAGGGGGGGTGAGCAGTCAAACTAAATAAATGTTAGTGTCCGCGCTTTGTGTTAGCGTCAACCATGCTCACAAAAACAACATCATTTTAACAAAAAATAAACATTAAATACAAATATTTGTTTGCTTCACAAATAATTAAAAGGTCCCAGCCTTGAAAATAAGAACCTTGTATGATAATAAGGTGGATTTGAAGTATTGCATTTTTTTTGTTGAATTTCATCAGCTTTGCGCATTTTTCTGTGATGCAATGGTATGTCTAGAAAAAGTCCCACTGGCTTCTCCGGTGGACAGGAAACCTTTACACTGACACAAAGTTATAATCATACCTGCAGATATACGGGAACAAGCTGAGATGCTTGGTTAGTAAAATCCCCTGAGACTTAACATGTTGGTCTTGACAACTCACAATCACTCACGCACCACAATTTCACAAATTAACTCTTGATAAAGTGTTTAATTTATTAAAAAGGCCCTATTAGGCTCATAATTGTGTTTTGTGCATTTACTGTGACATGTTTACATGCTTTAATATTCATAAAGCTCTTTATTTTTCTCATACTTTCTCATACTGCCTGCTGCTGCAGCACCTCTTTTCACCCTCTGTATGAAACCAGAGCCCAGGAAAGGGTAAATCCAAAAAGGCAAAATGGCTCCTTTAACTATTTGGGGCCATGTTGGGGACACTCATTCCTTTAGTAGTTGTGCTTTCATATCCCATCGAAACCCCACTGGGGGCGGCGAGATTACAGCAGTTGAGTGAGATGGCATCTCATTTTGTGACCAAAAGGTCTTTATATCGACCCCCCATTTGACAGTGAGTGAGGGTGGTGATGTTGGATTTGAGTGGAAGGCGAGGGTGTTGCGGTTTGAGGGTTGGTGGGATTTGGCTTTGAGAGGTGTGTTGTCTCTGGAGACAAACATTGGCAGCGCTGGAGTCTGTGGAGAGAAATATGTGCGAGATCAACATGTTTCCTTAAACGTGCTCGGAGGTTTCCACGCAAGATTGAATGGTAGAAGAGATTGAGGCTGAAAAATAGACAGCACAGAGAGAGAGAGAGTAGAAGCTGTGGCTCTCAAGTTGTTGCCAAGGACAACGCCAGTCAGAAGCAGCTTTCGGCCTGGGGTCTAACGTTAGGTGAGTCATAGTGGCGATAGAGTTGTGGCGAGGGCCTCTAAAGTACAGTATCACTCAGGTGTTTAAAAGGTTCAAGGAGATAAACCTTTAAAATGTGCAATAGCCCACAGGGAGGGTTGTGTGTGGTCAGCGGCATCGAATGGGCGCCTCATCTTCTCAACCCAGCCAGCTGGCAATCCATCGCCTTGAGCAGCCAATGAAAAATTCATGAAAGTGGTCAATACATTTGAGCAATGCTTCCTTCTGGTTTGCTTGTTTCTTGGCCTGGGACTGGAGTTGAAAAGCACTAAAGACATAGCAGGTATCAAGTCAACACGGAGCCTGCATGTGAATACGACATGGGTTTTTGTCGTTGGGTATTGGCAGTTGCACAAATTGCCGTAATTACACTTGGAAGTGATGCATCTACGCAGGAGGAAGTGAAGTATACACACGTGACTTGGGGCTTGTGATGAAAATCCATCCACAAGGCGCACGCGATCCGCCCACATGCTGTATATAGACCCGAACAGCTAATGTTTCAATTACAGCCATTCCAAAGACAAGGCAGACAATGATTAAGCCAGCATCCAGTGGGGATTTAAGAATAACAACAGGTTTTTTTTTTTATCCCTACTCTGTCTCTCTCCCAGCACGAGGAAGGTATAATTACTGGGGGCGCAAATCACCATGTGCAGCAGCTGAATCCCAGCCATTTGGAGGATGGAACTCTAGTGCTACAATCAGAAAAAAAAAGAAAAAGAAACATATGCAAACATGTTTATTTGAATGTCAACAGCATACCCATAATGAGCATAATGAAAAGCAACTTCATGAAGCCTCCTATGATCTCCGTTCTAAGGTGGGCTGTAATCAGCGCTTCTGTAACTCACGGGGGATTTGAGACAAAGGCTTGCAGATACTCAGGGCTCACAAGCCAACCGTGAATAGTCACCACCAGGATATACCCTCAACCCACACACTCTATACCCCTACACACCCCTGGGATTGTTGGCCATCCATGATTGGGACATAATGGTGCTCTTTGCTGACAAGGTCCAGTGCTCCTTGACAAATTGGTCTCTAGCTACAGGCTGCCAATCAATCCATCAAACGTAGTAGTGCAGCAGGGAGATCAATAAGAGATAGCGTCGCTAATCAATACCAACATAAAAGCGGCCCTAAGCCCAAAACGGAGGTTTCTGCCAGTAAATGTTCAAGGTGATCTTCCAAATAGGAGAAAACTGGAGTAGACCTTTTGGTGAAGTCCATCCTGTCATTTATGGGTCGAGGCAAAAAGCTAAACTCCTACACTACCTTAAATATGTATGTGTTTTCTGCTGCAATTTATCCAATACCAACGCTTCCTTCTCAGATTCTGATGAGTCATTATAGGCCATATGTGTTCCAAAAATGTAAACAAAAAGACAACAATTTCAATTTCTCTAACATAGCTCACCTCATTATAGGCCATATGTGTTCCAAAAATGTAAACAAAAAGACAACAATTTCAATTTCTCGAACATAGCTCACCTGGTAGAATGGGCACTAACAAAGGCTGAGTCCTAACCACAGCAGCACAGGTCTGAAACCGACCTGTTGCCCTTTTTTCTACATGTAATCCCCCATGCTCTCTCCTTTCCAAGTCCATCTGTCCTGTCTCTATAATAAAGGCTAAAGGCCAAAAAATACACGGGCTGCTGTAGCCAGATCGAGATTATTTTCCACTATTACTAAACCAAGGACAGTGGAGAAAGCACACACGCTCTCATTCACGCGTTGGACATATTGTCTGTAGCTGTCACACGACGAAGCATACAAATTGCACAGAAAGGGACATTGGGCCATTGAATAGGTAAAGAGTAGCCGAGTGAAAAGAGAAGTGGAGTGCATTGTTTGTGGTTCATGCAACAGAAAATAGAAACACTTACTCATTCTCAAATTGGCCCATGTCCAGTGCATGTTCTTTTGATGGGAACACACATTAATAATCTGTGTTTATGCAGAAAGAACTAGCTTGAATGCACCTGAATACATCAGAGACAGGAGTCTTTTGCTGAGAGCCAGTGAGCTGACCTTTAGTATAGAGGGAGTTGTGAGACAGCCTTTCACCTGTGTGAACATGTAAGCCTAGCACACTCTACTGGTGCACCAAGAGACCAAAAACAATACCAGAATAAGTTATATTTATCAAATGCTTGGTTTCTGGCCTTTTTCTGCAAAACCAGTCGATTCAGAACACCGTGGATTATATTTCTGTTTGAGTGTGTTGAATGACAGCTGTTGTAAAACCCATTAAAGTATTGACTCAGAAGTAACAGAGGTAGGAAGTGTTGTGGAAATTCAACAATCAGCTACCTTCTGGTAAGAAATGAACAGATGTCGAAGATTTGAACTGAATTAATCTATTGAAGCTAGAAGGACAACCTGCACTAACATGAAGTATAAGAACACAAGTCATTTATACAGAGAAACAGGAAACTAAGGGGGACAGGCAAGTAAGTAATTTACATTACAGCTTACCAAATGGGAAACAAAGGGACATAAGAAATGTTAAATATAACCGGTAACATCCGTATGACAATGTGCCTGTCTATGGTCACAGTGGCACCCTTCTGTCAGTCGAATGCTAGAGAACAGAAAGACGCCAGACATGTGTAATAAAGTTGTGAACAAGCCTTGGGGTCACAGCACTAGTGAGCCAGAACTGAATGACACTTAAATGATACATTTCCACGATAGGAAGAAGTCTGTGATGCCATTCAACCAAAAGCGACCACCACAGTGCCATGGTGACTATCTCGGTTGTCACAGCAACCTTTGTTACATTTGGCGTTTGTGTGCTGGTGTTCGTAAAAATCCAACAGATTAGCCGTTGGGTAACTGGTAAGATCATCATTAGGATGATTGCTCCTCAGAAGAGGCCTCAGGACAGCACAGTGGCATCAACATGTACTCCCAGCAATATTGCACTGCTGTTGAGTCCAGGTTGGGAGCAATCAAGCAGCTCCCCCTGAAGAAGATGCTTCCTGCCACTCTGCAGATGCTTTAATAACCTCCACAGTAACATCATTAGCAAATTAGCATCTATTGTTTCCTCGGGGCTTCTGTGTGCAATGAAGCCGGATTCCATCCTCTGCGAAAGCCCTGTTGTTTGGGGAACAGTGCCAGCGAAGGTGAAATGTTAAGAGAAAAACAAGGGGACGAAAATAACTGTTGCGCTCCAGCCATGAATGCCATACCAATTATGGAATAAATGAAAGGGGGAGAGGGGGGGGAAATGGTGGCCGTTGTTTGTCTGGATAGTTCTTGAGGTGGAAATGACATGCATGCTTTGTCTTGGGGAAGTCAATTCGGAATTCTACCTCCGGAGTTGAGGAGCTTTTGTGGTGACTTGTCATAAGAGGAGTGGAGCAAAACATCTGTGGGGGGAAAATGACTTCCTTGGAGTGCTAGAGAGGGGAAAGAATGGAATAGGAAAGACAGAGAAAAATAAGAGGGAGCCAAAGAGAGACACCAGCCAGCATCCTGTTGTTACAGAGAGAGAAAAGGAGGGTACCGGATTGATCAGCCATGTGCGAATGGAATACCGTACCGATAAATAGGAGCGACAAAACCTTCCAGGGTGTGAAAAATGGAGAGACCTTCAATTGTACACTTCCTCTCATTAGTTTTGGTAATGTGCGACGTGAAGTCCCATTCAGAAACGGATTCAAGTTGTGCCGCAGACCAAAAAAAAGTATCTCACCCTCTGTGTGTCCGTCTCTGTGTTCTGCCCCTCTCCTCTACCCCCCCAACCCCCACCACCCGGCTGGCTTTCTGGTCTGTGTCCATCTGTCTCCTCTCAGCTTTGTGTGACAGAGAAGCCATCAGGAGGATTCAGCAGGGCGGTGACAAGCCAAACTATTTCAATCCTCAGTCTGCATGTCTAAAAAGTTGGAAATCACTCAACTTTGGTCTGCACAAATGGTCCTAGGAGTCTCAGTCACATGCCACATGCTCCCTCGGCTGTTGTTGAACTGTGGTTCTGCTATCCACTAGAGTTCAGCAGATTGACTGTATTTAATGGCTTGGAATTCATCATTGGTTGTTGTGGTTGTAAAGGTTTTATAGTGCAGCTTGGACAGTCACACTGACATGAGGTTTATTTTTAGCCGCAGCTGTTTCAATTTCCTCACATTTTGGAACTTGATAAATACAAAACAACCAATGAAATAATGACTTTTGCTCATGCAGTTCATCGATTTTCTTGGACGAAAATGTCATAAATCTGTTCAGACCGGACTTTAGAATCCTTTAGATCTAGCTTTTTTCTTCACTTGAAAGCTCTAACCTAATCTCGTCTGAATTTCTGAGCTTGGATGCGTTACTCAATAATAATTCAAGATTCTGTGATGTGCAAATTATTATTTAAAATATACAGAATGAGTTCAGCTAAGATATTGAAACAATTTCAGAATCTGATATAATACAACATTTGGGCTCCTTTTCTCCAAAAACACGTTACTAATACACCCCGTCTTTATCGGTTAAACACAAAATCTCCCATCTGGAGGTTGTATTGTAAGCGCAGCTAGCTTTCCTCTCATCTGTTGTCTCCCTGGGTGATGAAACAAATAAAATAACAGCAGGTATCTTTTGGTGCCATTGGATATTAACGTGATCAATGCTGCCAGTTTTATTCACATTTAGAAAAGACATGTTTGAGAAATGATCTTTCTCTTTGTCTGCATGGTAAGGTTTTTACCGTGTCCTATGCCTATACCAATAAATGCTACACTGCTCTTCATAAAAAGTGTACTTTGACAACTTGATAACATCTTCATGGTCATAGGAAGACAGTTAATCAAACCCAAGGGCGTTTCAGCTATACAACGGGAAACAATACTGTAAGGATTGGCACTCAAAACACAATGACTAGCTGAAATTGCCCAAAAAGTAAAAAGAAATGCTATGATTTAAAACAGAACTATTGGTTGAATTATTTGTTTTTAAGTACAAAGAACGTTTCAGGGATGGTCCCGCATTAATGTTATTCTTCCCCAGTTGTTTTATGGTGTGAAGTTTTCAAAGATATAGCCCTGAAGCCTCTGATCTGGTCCCTCAAAAATCAAACATATTTGATCAAACATATTCCAGCCATGTGTCCTGTTGTGTGTGGGAGTCGCCGGCTAAATCGAAGACTAACACCCACAATAGCCAATTAGAACAAAGCCTGCTGCTACATTCTGGATGTGCTGCAAGTCATTTAATTGACTCATAACAGTTCTTGCCAAGATAAATGCAAATACTGATCCATTCATCAATTATTCATGCCTGCTGATCACACACACACACACACCTGCAAACAATAGCAGGTGTCCTGCTCAAGACTGGCAAATTGCAATGTTCCACACCTCCAGTTCATTTCACAAAATATACAAGCCGCGCTGTGGCTCATCCACATTTTCTTTCTTCTCAGTCCTATTGTTTTATCTTTGTGCATATCAGTACAATGCACACAATGCGCAGCTAGTCAAAAGTATTGCGGGGGAAAGCAGGATTATTTGAGATCTCAGGTTCTGAGGCTGGCAACGACTCTGTATCGTGCCATATGTGGTGCTTGCCAGAACGCGCATTGTGTGGGTTAAAAACAAACAAAAGAGGCTGTATCGGTGAATACATAACAGTTCTGTCTTCCAAAAATCAAAGAAAATAAAATGTTGTGCAATGTGTCCGCAACTCGTCTCTTTGAATGATGTAAAACCACGAGTGTATACAAAAGAAAGGCCCATGAAAATAGGCAACCGTTACATACAACTACAGAGATGAAAAGGAAACCAGAGCTGTCAGTTACCTGTGTGTTGAAAAGCAGTCTTCCAAAGAGCTGCCGGGACTCCTCCAAGCCTCCTTCCAAATACACAGCACCTAAAAAAAATACATAGTTTGATTGTCAATTGTGTAAGATACTGTGTATAACATGCAAACCCACACACATTCCAAAACTATGAACAGCATTAAAATCCATTGGTGCTTTGCTGCTGTGAAAAATATCCTACAATTCTGAGGCAATTTCAGACTTCTCTGCTAATGGAAAACTTAAAATTAATTGAACTCGGCAATGAGTTATAATTGCTTTATTAAAAAGTAGGAGTGCATTTTTATTGCTTTTTGGTGGTGAAAATAACCTTGGGTTTCAGATCCACCTTGCCCTTGTCAGAGCACATGAGGAGGAGGAGGAGGAGGAGGAGGAGGAGGAGGAGGAGGAGGAGGAGGAAGGGATGGTTGCATCAACACCGGGAAAGAACAGGACAAGGTCACATAAACATCAAAATTGCAGTAGGCTGAGCTTTGTCACAGACTAAGGCTTGAATGGGACTGACAAACACACACTAGCCCACACACAGACCTATGTTCTACATGGTCAAAGGCTTTCATGGAGGGTGCGGACAAAAGTATAATGTCTCTTTGTCACTCGCCTACACATACGGACCCGACTTATCTGTGCAGACCCACATAAACAGACTGTAGTGAATCCGACTTGAATTGTGACCGAGGAAAAACACAATCTCAACACAACACACACATAAAAGACAAAGGACAAAGCAAGAAATGCGATGGAGGATTGGTCCCAAATTGCAGAGAGCTGCTGTCACAGAACAAGACAAGTGTCCCAAATGTATCTCTCATTGGGAATAATATGCAGCGGCTCCAGCTCATTCAGTTGCTATAGTCAGCTCCTTTACACAACTGCTTTGTGTGTTTTGTTGTTTTGCTCTTCTGCTGTTTCTACTGAAATCAGTGGAACTATCATGGTGCCTTTAAGCTGCATACAACTTTGAACCATCACACTTAGGGTGGCTCATTCAATTTAGAAGGCAATAACCACCTGGCAAATTGGGTATACGATTGTGCAGCGGTTTTTATTATGTGCATAAATGAGCCAGCGGAAATGGGGCGCGGTGCGGTTGCAAGTCTAAATGTGCAAACTGCTTTCATGGACGACATCAAAAACATATGAGGGATCCATCATCTGAGGAGGGAAACTGCTTTCAGATGGCTAACAGGCCATTTACACAAACACACACACACACAGCCCCCTTAGACAAACAGTGAAGATGCAGCCTACATCACCAAAACCATAAAGAAATACAAACAAACCACCTAGCACAAAGACAAACCCACTCTTTCTGCCTTTCATACCCTTTACTTATAAACAGAGGGGGAAATTACTGCCAGACGTCGGCCAAATGTTTGTGAAATTTGATTAAGCCCGACAACTTCGTCTTACCCTAGCAGCTACTTTGGCTAATAACAGGCTTTTATAAATGTGGATGCCCTTTACTAATATATAAATCTAGCTGACAAAATAATGAAAGAATTTGGAAGGCACCAGGTAATGTGCTTTTTAGACAGAAGAGTAATTTCATGCAATGCTTATAACCATCCCAAATCTGAAACACAATATGTCAGTAAATCAATATCTATAACTCTAAATTCTTCTCGCTGTCCACACAGATGTTCATCAGTAGGCAGGGCTTCTGAAATCTTGGCATGTCGGGGTTTCACTGAGGCTGACCGCAGGATGCCCAGGAGAGGGGAGCGGTTCTTCGCAGGATGTTTCCCACTAAGCATGAGCTCTGAGATTTGTGGTTTCACCATAATGTGGACTTCAGTTCTAGACGCCTCTACGTAGCAGATGTTTCCTCTGGAGACCAGCTGTGGGAGGAGAAGAACTCCCTCAAGGGCGATGTTTTGAACGTCTTTTAACTATCACTCATAAAGCATTCATGTGTGTTAACACTGAGGCTAGCTTGGTGTGGGTGGGACCGTGAAGCAGCTTTTTTTTTCATGTTCTGATGACACAGCAGATTCGGAGAGTTCCCCAAATGGGAGGCCTCAAAGTTTTTCCTTCCTATTACATTTTTAAAACTTCTTCCAAGCGTTAGGAGAAGGTAGGGGGTAAGCAGGGAGGAAGGGAAAAACCAGGAGAGCCTCAAGGGATTTAAAAAGGTATTAAAAATCTCAAAGCAACACCTTTGGTGTCAATCAAAGGGCCTGTGGATGAAGAAACCAAGATATGCGCTTAATTCTAGCGAGAACACTTTTGACGAGGCGGCTGTCCGTGCAAAAAAGTGTGCCTCAAAGCGATCCAATCAATCGCACAACTTGCTGCAATCCTTAAACGGAGATCGGTGCTTCACAGTAAACCCCGTCAGCCTGCAGAGTTGCAGCTGACGCCCTGAATACACACAGCCCACAAAGACGCCCAGCCAACTCAACGGGCAATGATATGCTAGCATCTCTCCGCAGCTCATCTCGCAGTAACATCATGCACGGGTCAAATCACTCTGCAGCCTCAGAGCTCCGGCACATTCAACCCCCTAAGTTGTGAAAACAGCGTACAATAAAGAAGGACTACATCCACAGAGGTAAACCTGCCTGGAACATGCTGAGTTACTGACACTGCGGTGGTGGGCCCAGTTGTTTGAGTGTTCCCTTTTGAAAAACTTCAGGAAATGAAAAACTTCAGGAAATGTGATTCACAAGCCTTTTTTTTCAGATCTCTTATGTCATTTGAACCTTAGAACTTCGAATGACATACTTAAATATCTCAAGAACTCAAATTTCAGCGCACCTAGCTTCCAATTCTCCCAAAGCTCATTACCTCTTTTGCCATTTTGATAAATGGTCGCCTTTACACTGTTCTTTGCAATCTTTCCCTTGTAGATTTGTTGGATACTTTCCAAACTTTTTGTATTGGACAAAAAAAGGTACTAAACTAAAATGGAGCCCAACCTGGAAGTGATAAATCAAAAACCTTTCTTCCAGTACTGTGTAGAGGATATCATTCAAGGCCATAGAAGGACTGCCATTAATGAATCTCCACATCTGTCACAAGTGTAATGCAGACAGCCATGCCGACTGTACAGTGTTATGTTTAGGAATAGAATTCCAATGTCTGTGGGCTTTCAGTGACCAATAAAAACCCAGAGTCAGGGGCATATGAAACACCAGCGGCTGACAGTCACATTAATAACCTAGAATGAATTATTCAAAAACGCTCAGGCTCTAATCCATCAAATAATATATTAAGCCGCTCCCTCTCGGCTCAATGGGGGCTGAAACAGCAGACGGACACAGAAAGCAACACATTCAAGTAAAAAAAAGAAGAAACCAAAACATGAAAATATTTTTTTTTACTACAGCACCGACAAAGGCAGGCTGAGAGCATTGTAACATCAAACATCTTACTTTTCAAAAATGACGCTTAGAGCGCAGGGGGTAAGAAAGAGAAACAAAAAAAGAGTGCGCGCAAGAAACCAACTCCACCACTGCAGCAATTAACAAAGGGAGCAGTACTCGCTCAATGAATACACCGGCTGCATTGTGTATGAATCTGATATTCAGCAAGTGAGAGATAATCCTTTCTCTCCGTTCTTTTAATAGGAAGAGCTTAGAGAGGGCCCTCACAAAGGTTCACCATCTGTATCCCCCATGGCTGCTGGCAGCGTATAATCCACAGATCAACTGTACAAGGAAATTAGGGCCATAAAAACAGAGTGAGGCCTCTTTTCTTCTTCTCTCAATTCCTTTCAGACTGTTCGGTAAGGGAAGGAAGCGACGAAGGCTTATCAGTGAAGAAGACCTGTGAGGGAAACGGCAGGGCAACAGGCGTGCAGAGTTTCTATGAATAAGCAGAGGGAAAAAAAAAGCAGTTTCTAAAGAGGAAGAGGTAAAGCGGGCAAAAGTACAGAGGGAGAGGGTGAGAGAGAACGGGGGAGGGGGTGGTACAGAATGGGAGGTGCGCAGGGCAAAAGAGCCCAAATGAGAATGGCCCACTCCGGCAGAAGTTAATGACAGGGGATCAGAAAAGCAAGATTTCCATTCAACACTTTGAATTATTCAGGGTTGCAGGGCCCCCATTTGCATTGCAGATGCCTTTGCTTTCCATTCCTCTACCGCACTCCCTCCATTCCGCCTCTCTCTGCAGCTCTCTGGCTTTCTTTCCCTCTCTGTGTCTCGAGCTAGAGAATGGCCCTGCCTCGGGGTTAGTAGATACATTCTCGGCTTCATGGAGGAAAAGCTTTGCCCATGCAAAGCAGGATATTATTTGCCATTTCCAACAAAGCCCAGGTTCAATGGTCACTGTGGCAAGGAAACAAATAAAACAAAGGTCAGAAAACATGCATAGTAAGCCATTGGATCTATCTGCCACGGCCTTGGAAATATTATGAGCATGTCATAATCCATCAGAACTTTCAGTGTGCGAAAAAAGGCCCATTTGATTTCCACGCATGTGAACGCTAGAGGAAATAAACACGATAAAATAGAAATAAAAATAAAAAAGTGATGGACCTTCAGACAACAAGGCAGCGACACGTCTGCAAGTGCATGTCTGTTGATGTGGCGCCTGCTGCTTTTAGGAAAGTGGTGCTTGATGTCTTTGTCAGATAGAGAGGCGTGCACAAGGATGACATGACAGCGTTTGTGGGCCCCACGCATCATCTTACGGCACGTGCGAGCGATGCAAGTTTGTGTTGTGAGGAGAAAAAGGCTCTACTCCAGTAGCAGGGGCTGGGGGATGAGGAGGTTGGAGATGACAGAGCGACATGATGACTCATCATCTGCGTGGCACATATTTCACCTAATAACACCCAAACTCGAGATCACAGGGGGGAACAGAGAGTTAGAGGAACGCAAAGGGACATAAAGAGTAAGGCTGAGACAGGGGAGCGCGGAGACGGATAGACGGCTCAACGATAAGGTCTTAAAGGAGGCGTTTGAGCTAAAAAAAAACTGAAATGAAGATGACAAAAGTCTAAGAGAAAGGAGAGGCAACATCAGACGGCATTCGCAATTCAACCGACTTTGAAAGTGCGTATGTGTGCATGTTTTGCCCCTCAGCATGTGTGTCTGTAGTGTAACGGGGGGTGGGGTGATATTTTTGAGTTAGTTATCTAAAACCCATCACTGCGGGGTGCTCTCTGACAGCGGTTTTCTCACAGGTTCCTTTATAACAGCTGTTTATTCATCACTTTTAGTAAGTTGAAATATGAAAAAGGCAAGGGAAAAAAGAAAATAGGGCCATCCGGTTTCCTGGCCCCGCTGCTTTGTTCGGATGTGTGCGGCGATGAGGCGACAGCCACGGGACAGAATAGATTACGGCTCAGTCTCTGCCGATAATGAACCCGTAACAAGTTCGGGGGCCGCGGGGCCGACAGGGGGCCGTGGTGCCAGTCAGCACTTTCCCCACGCACTGCTGTTTTGGTGCAGGGGGAGGACGGTCTCTTTTTAAAGCCACCCACTTTCCGTATCTATCATCAGGGGAGCGCAGACATGGCTGCACTGGTTCATCAAGATGGTGATAAGATGAGGAAAGCTGCCGACTCCGCAGCTCTCGAAGAGCGAGGCTTAGCTTAGCGCTGCCCATGGGGTCGCATGGAGAGAGGGATTCGGTCCCCTCAAAGAGTTTTTTGTGTGTATGGTTTTAAGCACGGGGTCCTAATCACTGCACAAACTCCAGCGCTGAGCTGCCAGTGAGAGGAATAGCGAGCTTGTGTGTGTGTTGCTCCGGGGATTGCCTCATCCAGCCAGAGGTCAAACCACACCTCCCGAGATCAATAAAGTGTGTAATGTTTCCAGGGCTTAATGGGAGATCCACTGCAGCTTTTTACGCAGCTTAACACACACAGACCTGAGCTAAACTATTAAAAGATTCAATTTTATTCAAAGCACCTGAAGTTAGCAGGTGATTAAACCCATGAATGCAGGGAAGCATTAACGATGTAAATGCCTACGTGCTGCTGCAAAGTCCAGCAAAACCTCATTTGAGTTCAATTAAAACCCTATGTAATTTTGTGTTGTGTTTGTAGGAGCGGAGAGACACTATTTGTTTTCACTATATGTAAATCTAGCCTTTTAGGAATAGATTTACATATTTAGTTCACTCAAAATGCAATTCCCTTTTTTGTTCCTCCGCACACCCATCATCCCTGCTTCGGTCTCAGGGGAATCTCACCGATAAGAGCCTCAAAGCAGTTGGCCATGGCGTGCCGCAGGTCCGACTCCCGGCACAGATCGGGTCCGTGAGCGTAGAGCATGAAGCGATCCAACTCCAGTTTCTGCAAAAGACAAACACATTCATATCAGTGCGCCGCCACCGACACCTCGATAATAGCCTCTTGAAAAAGTAATAGCATTTTTTGGTATTGCACATTTTCATAGGCTCTCTATGGAAAACAAGGGGGGGAAAAGGGGGCCAGAAAACTCGGGGGAAATGAAAAAGATTGCCTGCCCTTGCTGGAAAAGGTTCTACTTCATGGCACTGACAGATGTGCCCATGTGTTGTCCAGCTGTGGCATGATGCACTAAGCCAGCACAGGAGCAAAATGTTCACACACACAAACAGAAATACACTGGCTAACACACACACGGACATGCTAGATAATCCCTAGATAAATTGTGAAATAGTACACTGGTGACCTTCATTCTGTCTAAAGCGTAGGAAGCTCTTATACTGGTTGACCACCTATCACAATAAAATACATTACACAAGTATAAGTTTGCATAACAGAGAGGGGGGAACTTGGGATTATAGCCTCTGCAGACCATTGACATGCAAAAAGCATAGGGCCTCTTCAAAAAATAAAGACATAGAATTTACTATAGTACTTACAATAACGCTAAATAGTACATAATATGGTATTTTAACAATATTATTACTACCAGTACTAAGATTGTACGATTATATATTTTTGTTTTTGTTGTCGCTAGTTTTGCAACGAATAGTTGGCTAATCGATTACTCTAACTACAGAAAACATCTTCACAACAAAGAAAAATGATTATTTGTTGAAGCAATTCTTCATGCAAAATAGGCAAAAAAATAATTGCTATATGGAAATGTCCTGCTGTAAATAATGCTGTGTTGGTTGGGACTCTGGGTCAGTCAAACTTTCTGCAACTTTTTCTTTGAGCCGCTTCAACAGTAGCCCAACTTGATTTTCCTGGCAGTGCACCACAGAAGAATACCCGGCAAAAAACAGTCAGGGTGCTATTTAATTATGGCTGATAACTGTTGGTGGTATCCCACCCCCCGTGATTGCACACACAAATTAAATCACAATTCATAAATACTCCAACTCAGAGGGAACCCGGTCTGACTTTTAAGCCTTCCAAGTGAAGTGGCGGATTGTGCCGTAGCTCGCTGAAGATATTTTTTGAAAGATAATTGTGAGTGTTCTTGAGCAGACGGCTTTAGAGGAGCCTGGTAAACAACTTGGCAACGTTGAATACTGTATCACACTCACTTTACCGCGAGCGGCAAATTGAAACAAGCCAAACTGCTACACAGCACTAATGCAGATTTGGGCGGCTGCATCTTTGTATTCAGCGGGGAGCAACATGAAAGATTGAAGTTTTTAATTGCTTTCTCCACATCACGGGACGATTATTGTTGTGTTCTTTACAAACGTGCCAGTGAGTGCGGCTTGGCTGTACTGCGCTGCCAGCGAGAGAGGGAAGGAGGGAAGAAAGGGGGCCCGGCGATAACAGGAACTGGAGAGTGTTTCTGGAAGACTTCTAGGGGCCCATAGGGACCCGAGCCGCACTAGTCTAGCACTCCAAAACAACAACCTTTTAACTCCAATTACAAACCTGAGGGGCAGAAAAAAAAGGTAAGATATGGCAGCAAGACAAAATTACCCTTTTCCCAAGTGTCCCCTTAAAAAGAGGCAAAGTCATAAAGGCAGGACAAGAAAAAAAGAACACTGTCTCAGACATTTTCTCCTGTCAGTTCGCAGACCTTTCACAGGTACGGGTTACCGGTTTACCTTGGCTAGCATGGCTAAGTGCTGGTTCTGCACGATGGCTGTTCTGTAGGTGGCCAGGCCGCCCTCCTCCAGACCGGGAAACAAGTAGTACAAGTGGACACTGTGGATGGAGACATTAAAAGAAAAGAGCAAAGTTCAAGTACAAGTCACTTGATATCAGATTTAATGGTTTGGAGACATTTTAAGTTAGAGAGCAGGAGAGCTACAGCTAAAAGCAAGTTAGATTTGGGCGTTTTAAAACACTTTATTGCTGCCATTCATCATAGAGTCAAGTGTAAGACAACTGTACACACAATTGTCTGTGTAAAGTGGCCAAATCGAATTAATTGTATCCTTCAAAAAAAAAAATTAGAATTTCCAATGAAGAAAGGTGTTGTACAACTTTCCCTAATTGTGTGGTAAGATAAAAACGGTTACTAGATTTATTTATTTTTTTAATTGCCTCATCCTGGATATACCAATTTTGACAAGACCTCCTAATTAATTTTCCAGATATTGAAGCCTTTCCAGGTCTGTGTTGGATCCCAGGGATGTCCGCGGACGCTTCAGTGGTTCCACAGCTGGGTTCCGGGCGAGCAAGTTCCATTTTCATTACGGTCCAGCGTCTCCCTAACCGCGGCGTATCATTTGATTTCATTTGAATTAAAGCAGGCCATTTAATTCAGTCATTTCTAATCAATGCAAAGAGAGGAAAGCAGGTGGTGCTCTGTTTTCCAAATTCATGAGAGGTCTATTTGTCAGGCTATTGTGGTCTTAGTGTGAAAACAAAGCACTTCGAATTAATAAAAAAACACTTGTGTGCAATGAAAAATAATTATAGCAGAGATTTTGGTCCGCTGAATAAAGTGTCAGTCACAAAGAGTGGCTAACTGGGCTACATGGTACTCTTCATTTAGGAAAACATTGTGTATTTTAATCAGAAGATAATGTTGATTCAAAGAGAAAAAGGCCTTACATTTTTTTTTAAAGCAGTGAACTATCGACCCCACTGAGCGTGCAGTACATCAAAGCTTCATTAAGTGGACATGAAAGCTGGATCTCTTTCTCTTAACTCTGAAACTTATTCATTCACAAGTTCAGAAGCAGTGGTTCCAAATCTTATGGGAGAAAAATGCGAAATAATTCAAGTGATGTTAACTCAAAACACTGTGTTCTTAATGAAATTCCAAAGATGATTTCTGGTTTGCCCGTCAGGCTTTTATCTTTAATAATCATTACTAATTTAAAAATGCACCTGAACTTCTGTACTCCTAATTAAATATTAACTTTTCCAGAAGAAGGAACACAAATATTGTCAGTGGACTTTCTTTTTTTTTTTTTAAGTCAGGCCGTAACCCCTTCTGTCCGACACTTACTCCCCTGTGTTAGGGCTATTTAAATGTGCAAAATATTCTGTTGGCTGGATAGCAGAGGCACAGATAGCCTCTGAGGGCCGCGCTCACTGGAGGTGCACAAGGCAGTTGGCTGGATCTGCTGTAGCCATTTAACTGGACAAGAGGCTGATAAATAATTCAGAGGGCCAGAGCGTAGGCCAAGCATGTCTCGTCAGACGCTAACAATCAAAGAATGGAGGCATAGGAAGGCAAAACATGGCTAGAGATAACAAGAGAAACAGAGGCTAACCACCTTTTTTGTAACACTGTTCCTGCTGAAAGGAGCGCGAGCAGTGTCCTGTGTAACTCAGTGATATTTACTATTACAGTTTGATTCATTCAGGCTGAGAAGTTTTGGCCTACAAGGCTACAAATGAGTTTTTTATAGTAGAAGATAAGCTGTCTGGCAAAAGGAAGTGAGATAAAATATATATATATATATGGTTAAATAGTGGAGGAAGTTATGGTTTAATGGTGGGAATGTTTAGACAGTGGGTGTTTCTCAATGTCGAGGACGCTTCCTTGGTAGGACATGTCCCTCCGAGTCAGGTCCTTCAGAAGCGAGGCAAGAATCCTTCCTAGCCTCGGAAAACGAAGAATGGTGGAACAGGCTAACAGGTGTGCGTCATATGCGAGGCCCCGCCTTAAATGGAGCGCGATTTCCGCCAAAGATTTGGAAATTGGTCCGTGCGCAAAGCATTGTGGGGATTTTAAGACCGCGGAGGATACACATGTGCAGCCTCGAAATTTCCCGCAACGAAGGACGCCGGCCTCGGTAGAATTCCAAGTATGCTGGACATTGGAACAGTCCTTTGGCGGGACTCGGTGACGTAGCATCCTTGAAATAGTGGCTCTGGAGCAGCCTTCCTCGACATTGAGAAACACCCAGTGTCTAAGAGAATTTATGGGTAGGATTGGTTGGCTTGTTTTGCTTTCTTTTATATGAAGGGACTGTTAGCTGTGTTCTGGAAACAGAACTTATTTATCCACTTGTGGTTGCTCTGTTCCTACAATTTGAGATTGGTTATCAAATATGTTGAGACTCTCTTTATTAAATATAAGACAAACTTGTTTATGAATAACTTATTAATTTCTCTTAAGGGAATGAATAACAAATCCAACCCAATTCCCTTTTGTAACTTTTTATTAAGTCCTGAGCAAGAGATAAAAAAGCCCTTTTCTTATGTTTTCATGTAGTAACATCCACCCTGATGAGGAGGTACAGTGGGTAGGTGGGCTCTGCCTCGCTAGGTTGTGTGAGATTAATAATAGCATCTCATAATTAGCACTGTGCTCGGGTAAGTGCCGGGCAGCAGCGTCCACACTCACCTGGGAGTCAATAACACAGTCAGCATTCCAGACAGCAATCCTAGACAGCTAATTGCAAGTTGTCATGGAGAATTTCAGCCCGTTAAAAAAAAGGTAGTGGGGGGAAAAAATTACATCCCTGCTTCCAATTACCAGTAGATCACTGTCTTGAATTAGTGGAAAGTATGGAGGAGAGTGTAGTTGTGACAGACACGGATAGATGTAGACAATAAGAAAGAGGGAGAGATGAAGTGAGGTGTGGGGGGGGGGAGAAGAAAGGCCGATAGTGTTGTAGTCGGCTTCAATTAGCGCATGTGTCTATCAAAGATGCGGAGAGCGCTTTCTCACCTGGTGAGGAACTCGACTACGGCATCACCCAGGAACTCCAGTCTCTCGTTGTTGATTGATCCTGGGGGTGAGGAGGAGACGCGACGGGGGGAGGAAAGTTGAAAAAGTAGTGTGAAAGATGGTCAAACACGCATCAGAGAATAACAGTAGCTCACGTTCAATAATAAGTAGCCGTTGCCCTTAAAATTAGCTCATTTCATTTCCCCTGTGATGTCCATTCTCTCACAGTTAAAGTTAATTTTCTTGTCAGCAGGCCCGCTGGGTGTATTAATCACAATGATTGTCCCTTTGATTGCCCCTGTGGTCAGTGATAGCGTGAACAGATATGTGGCTGCAGGAGGCCTACCTGGAGGGGGAGGGGTCATCCTGCCCCAGCCGGGACATGATGTTAATCAATGTGTTGATTCCTGGAAGAAAATCCCCGGAGAGAGGTGAGGGATAGAGTGGTCATTTGACAGTAAAAATAGAAACAAGGCAGGGAATAATTGGCATGAAAAGGAAGAGGGACCCACCTTTCTTCCTCATGTACATGTGGTGGACCTTCCTGTCTCCGTACTTCGGCTGGCGGATGCCACAGTTGGAGAGGGAGTTGCGGGCGTGATCAGGATTCATACCGAAGTTCAGGTGGTGACTGGGGTGAGTCATGGCCAGCTGGAGGAGAGAGAAGAGAGTTGCAAAGAGGGGTGAGGTGACACTTTTCAAAGAAGGTGAAAGGGCCAGAACAGGGTTGCGATGGAAAAGTCCTTTCTGCTTACAAATGATCTCAATGGATTGAAATGGCCCGGAAGCAGCCAAGTGGCAGCCATGATAAGATCTGTTAGAATCCTCTAAATTACAGGAAAGGAGCTTCAATGCTTCCTTTATTGTATCCTTTAGCATAGGATACTCTGGATCATCCTTTACGAAAGGAAAGAAGATAATGCTTCTCAAAGTCTGTGCGGCTGCAACATTTAAAATCGCATAATATCGTATATGTATGCGAACGGCAAATCATCAATATAATAATCAATAACATTAGCTGTTGCATCAGGATGGTGTCACCCAGTTCAGTCTATTTTCTTAAGTCCTGATAAATAGTCCTTCCTTAAGCCCATGATGTTTTTCCACTGAGGTTGAGGAAAAGTGGTTAGGAAACGACTCATGGGCCCGATTTATTTTTTAAAAAGTCAACCGCAACCAGATTCTTAATTTGCATGAAAACCCTCAACAGAGCCTGATGCGTTCCATTTCCTCGTTTTGTCTAATGACTAATTACAAACGGTAACACAGTTCAAAGCAAATCAGTCTAATAATGTCGGATCAGCAATCACTCGAAGGAACAGAAGAGAGGGAGGTGTGATTAGATGAGACACAGGAAGAGAAAGTTCCTTCATACCTCTTTGTCACAGTCAGGTTGTCTATATGAAAATTCATAACTTTAACTTTCAAACCTGTAAAGACAGGCAAAAGTAGGAATTGAAGGTAAAATAAGCCTGAAGGAAACGTATTAGTCGACATTCAGCCTGGTTTGAAAAGGACGAAAAACTGCTGTGCCTAGAAAGACTGCCGCGGCTGAACATCTCAAATTCACTCGGGGAAGAAAAAGGCAAAAGATAGGGCTCAGTAGGATATGTCAAGCCTTTATCAATCTTACATTAGTAGAATGTTAATCTCAGCCAAAAAAACACGAAATAAAACTCCGACTACTCTCCCCCCTGGGCTTGCTTTTCAAAATGCTTGTCTCCTTTCAGCCAACTTCAAATCAATTTCAAGCTCCAATGAGATATATATGTAAAAGTTAACAGAGAGGTTTCAATATTTATAGTTGCTCAAGAGGCCTTCAGCTTTGTTGCCTTGAACACAGAGGCGACAGATTCAACAGCAATTTTATTTTTTTCTGTGGTTAAGAAGAAAGAAAGCGAGTTATTTGACATGACAAAAAGAAATCTAGCATTTCTCAGCGCCGTGTTGACAGTTTGATACAAATAAATAAAAACAACACCAACAACCATGGCTATTTCCACTTTCAACTCCCGTTGTGCGAATGTCAGACAGAAGTCGATGACCACCTACTGTACTCCACAGCCTCAACTACAGATTTGGGTACTCGACAGGAATCCCATCAAAAATAACACACTCTGTAAACACCGCAGGTCCATCACAGTTACGGACATTCAACAACGGTATTGGCTTTTAAGTTGAATCTGTGGGGCGGATTGACGTCTGCAACTGTTCCTGTCAACATAATGACTGCGTAACGTATCGGAGGGATTTGGATTTAGTGATCACTGCCTCAGCTGCTGCTCAACTGCCTTTGGCTAAATGGGAGTAAACATCATCAGTCAGTTGGGAGCGGCAGACTTGAGTGGAAAGCGTGTTCCTGAACCCACATGCGGGGAAACTGATGGGCAAACTGCCTGTTTGGCAAACAGTACCCAAAAAGCTCTTTATCACCGTGCACTGCATTATTGGATATGCACAGGTAGATGAAGACTCGGGGGGAAAGAAAAGAGACTGGAATCCCCTTGAAATATCAGATTTGTTTATGTTAAAGGAATCCCATATGTTTTTTTTGTAGGTGCATTGGCCTTACAGTAGTATTTTGAGTTCTTAGCGCATAATCCATTAGTTTGAATTCATGAAGACTTTTCTTGATTCTTTGTTCAGTGTGTAAGCAAGCGAGAAAAACAAAGTTGTGGGAAGTGTTATTTATATCAAATGGTCATCTTTGGGGTGAATTTTTCATTTAACAGCTGGGTGTGCAGCCCTTATGTAACATTGCTATAAAAGGCCATCCCCTTGCATTGTTATGTAATATCTAACATTTGGAATATTCAAACATGCTCAGAAATACAAGCACATGTTAAAGCCTGTAAAATGCATGAAATAGATGGACGTCCCAATCATATGGCTGGGTATGAATAACATTCTGAATAACGAAAAAGCATGAAAGACCCTGGCACTCTGTGAAGAGCCTCATTGGTGGGGGCACACAAACAAAAGCATGCGAGCCGGGGCCGCGGACTTGTACGGATAAATTATTGAGATCCTCTGTGATGCCTCTCATCCTGTCAGCATGGGTCAAAAGTGAGGGACGGGGATGAAGCAACAGGGGGGAGGGTGATTACGAGGGTCTGGTGGATGTTGGGATGCGGGAGCATGTGGCGACCATGAACACATGTCTCTCCATCTCCAACCCACCTTCCCCTACCCCAGTTTTAAATGTTAAATGTTTAACAGCGAGGCTCTCAGAAGAGGAGCTTCAAAGGGCCGCGGCACCACTGGAGCCAGGCAGGTGGGGGCGAGGGTGGGGGGGGGGGGGGGGGAGTCTGAGTGCAGAGGCTCCCGCTCTCTGCCTGGCTTTTTTGGAAGTTGCCTCATGCAAAGATCACATTGCAATTCTGTACTGAAATAGCAGGTGTGTTGCTGCACAGAGAATCGAATGATGTCCAATGGATTAACTGACTGAATGTATACAGTCATCATACATTTCTGACATGTGTTCTCCCTGCGTGTTTGATTCCCAGATATGATTTCATTAAATTGCAGTGCGAGCTGGAAACAAGCATTGATTTCTGTGCAGACCCACAAAACTCTGTTTCCCAAATGATCTGCTGCTTTCATCTCTTCGAAGCAAAATAGCTTGCCTTTAATGGGAGTAAAGCTCATTAACCTTCAAAGCCAGAACAAAAATTCCCATTCTGAAATAGCTCTTCCACTGCCCCAAACCAAGAATGACAGCCTGTTCCTCTGCAGAAATACCCCTTTAAGTGTAACCCACAGTATGTGTCATTAACACTCAGTGTGTGTTAAATGTGTCAAAATAGAAATGTCAAAACATGTCTAACACTTTAGACTTGTACAAGGTATACTGTGTTTGACAATTAATACTCTTTGATAAATGTTCATTCCAGGGAACTGCAGAAGTGCCTGTTGTTATTTTATTTATATAATAATATTATTTTATACAATCAAGCAATACAAATGGTGATTTTTCTAAAAAGGAAACCAATAAGTGGATCAGTCTTAAGGTCTCTTTTGAATATGTACTATTGCTTCTTTATAAAAGCTATAGTATTTCTTACACAATTTATTTTTTACTCTATCAAGGAATAGTCCATAGAATATGTGATTACTAAAATATTTGTTAGCTGCAGCTCTTCTCATAAATTGCCACTGGAAAACATTACTCTGATTAAATATGATCATGTCATCAGAAAAGGGGAAATGGGATGTGATGGCAGATCTGAAATCAGTTTGACACAGAGAGGGCTTTTTGAAGAGGCACCGTTGCACTCATGCAGCCGTCCTGTCCAAACCTATCTGGGCACAAAGTGTGTGTTCTGTGGGACATTAGTCGCTGTGTGTGTAGTATACGAGGAATCGACTGTAAGCCAAGCACTGATGGCTCCCTCCTTGGGTCATTTCAGTCCCAGAAGTGGTGAACTGCTGACAGCCTTAGCTTCACACACACACACACACACACACACACACACACACACACACACACACACACACACACACACACACACCACACACACACACACACACACACACCACACACACACACACACACACACACACACACACACACACACACACACACCACACACACACACACACACACACACACACACACACACACACACACACACACACCATGGTGTTCACACTTAAGTGGATAGAATTGCGATGCAGACAGACAGCCAGGTAACACACTGCAGAGAACTGTATGGGAGCTGTCATGATCAAACTGATTGTTTTTCTTTTGTTTGTTTGTCTCTTTTGAAAGATGAAGGAATTGAATGAGAGTAGAGGGAGGGACAGATCCATTAACTTCTCTCGAGAGACGGCAGATTTCAGGCTCAAATTGGCGTCTCTTCGATGAAAGCCACGCAGGCCGCCGGGTGGCCTCGCAGCGGGTCAGCGTTCCCTTTTTAACACTCGTAATGATGGGTCGTCATTATACAAACGACAAAAAGGTCAATCTCCGATCGATACGTGCGAACACGCGCAGACACACACGGAGCCTTGAGCGAATCTTAATGCATCCTTCCCCTTTTTAACTATGTATAGGCTACAACACATTGATTTCTAATGTATCAGGTTATGACAGCTCTTCGATATTGTTGGAGGCGGCCGGGGGGCTTGCTACAGGAACACAGCTTGAGGCTGCAGACCTGACAGGGGAGAAGCTGGCGTTACGGAGGAGGCTGTTGTTGTCCTGACTACTGTCACCGCGGCTAGTTGCAGAGATGTGACTCAGGCCGGTGTGTGGGTTACCTTAGTTGACTTCTGAGCCCCGGTTTCCACCTGAACTATCCCTGCAGAGGTGGACTGGGCAGGGTAATGAGGCAAACGCTGGATCTCTGCACACATTCTTTTTTATTTATCATGCTATCTAACTGGCTGTACATTGCACCCTGTCTGAGAGAACCCCAGGGATTTGGCTACCTATATCCTGTTAGTGATCAACTATGGCAGCCTTTAAATAGTGCAGCTTGGGTCGCACTTTGTGAGTAAGGAGCTGTCGTGACTGTGCCTTACCTGAAGGAGGCAGCGCTCCTTGAAGACGTAGCCGATCAGCTCATCCAGGTGCATCAGACACTGGTGGTACCGGATGTGATGGGTGAGAACAGGCAGCATCATGGCGTGCTGTAGGGGACAGAGAGATCTATCAGAACACTGCAAGTGAAAAGGTAGCAAAGGGAGACAAAATTGGAAAGGGGAAAAAAAACAGGAAGAGATAGAGAATAGGAATCATGACTTATATGAGAGATGTGCTTGCGGAGCGTGTTTTGAGAGAAAGTGTGATGAAGAGATTGAAAGAAAGGGAGAGGGGTTGATGGAGGGAACAGGCGGGGAGAAATCAATCAGCCGGTCATTATTTATTAAGTGGTGCTCTGCAAGAGAGAGATGAAATAATCAAAAACCCAATCGCGGCGCTGTGAGAGGGAATGACAGAAAGGAGGGAAATTCACATTTGGACAGGACAGTGAAATCGAAGACCATTTCGACATGTTGACACTCTTACATTCGGACAAACACTGACAGCCCCCTCTGACCCTCATGTATTAAAGAGGGGAGGGGGAAAGTTTCAGTGCAACAAAGTGAAAGAAAAAGTGAAAATGGAGGGAGAGGAGGAGCGCGTATCGACGGGGGATTGTGAGAAGGAACAGCAACAGGCTAATTTGCTGACCACTGACTATTCCCACTGACAGTCAGAGAGCCAATCTACAGAATCATTAGTGGGGGGGGGGCTTATCAAGTCGGGTGTAAGTGGTGGCTGAGGAAGTGTAGCAAAGGCTGGTGTACACACATTAACCCCGTGCCACCACATAAGAGCCATGCATGTTTTAATTAGTGCTGCTGGGGGGGGGGCCGGGGCCTGGCGGCTCCGAGCAGCGTTGCCACGGAGCCCCCGGGCCGTCACCAGGGCCGCGGTGACACACTCCCCAGGCCTTGTTAAGCAGCCAATTAACAAAGCCAGGCCCTGGTCGTGTCTAGAGCTCCTGACCTGTTCTGATGACTGTCAGAGTGACGGAGTGTGTGTGTGTTTGGGTGTGTGTGTGTTATGTTAGAGAGGAGAGGTGGGAGCTGTTAGAGTTGATACTCTGCTAATTAAAAGGTGGGAAATGTCTAATTTACTGTCACGGATGATGTTTGGGCAGTTTGGACACCAGCCAAGCTGACCAGTGGTTGACTTTGCTGTTCCCCTGGCTGAAATATATGCAAAATGAATTTTAAAAAGTGCACTTTCAATCACTGGATCATGATTTAATTAACTGGAATGTGATCAAATGGTCTCGACTTATATATATATATATATATATATATAATATAAATCATATTCATTTGTTAATCACAGGATAGAAACATTTGAAAAGGGTTAGGCAATATGACCAAAAATATATATCACATTGTAAAAAAAGTATTTTAAATATATAATTTTCTAACACAGTATAGATATACAGTATATAAAACTTCACTAACTGCTATGTAAATTAAATAAAAAATGTTTTAAAATAACCTATACTGCATCACATTCGAACTGTCATACAAGCAACTTGAGTAAAATAAAACAAGGCTTTGAATACTCTTACTTAATTTTAAAGACTGTTTTAGGAAAATATAAATGTTTTATATTCAACAATGCCAATTAAAATGTGCATTAAGGACTTTATCCACTTCCTACCTACCTGATGCCATCGATACAAATGTAGAGAGTTGTACCCATGTACTGTGTTGATTATGTGAAGTAAAAGTAGGCTGATTAACGTAACGAGTGAGTGACGAATCAATGCACCGCACTGTGGCAGAAAGAGAGAGCTGCCCACACTTATTTTCTCTGATGTAGAAAGAAAAACAAGCTGCCTTCCCTTGAAATGTAAAATCGACTGATAGCCTTCAGATGTGATCAGGGACAAAGCAAAAAACTGCAGTGAAAAAAGAAAACAAAGATTTAATTGTAACTTTTTTTCCTTATACATTGATGAATAAATAAATCCATTGTGCTGCCCGGTCCTTGACAGAGCCTTTCAAGTGAAACAACCTTGGTGTGTCCGAGTGAAGTCAGTAACGAGGGGGCTGGTTCTGTTCGAATAGAGATCCTGCTTTTGAGAATCGGGAAACTATGGGTCAGTTTAGCCGTTATATCTTGTCTGTGTCACACGTTGTTCAGAGTGCATCACCGCAGTTCGAACTGAAATTATTCATGAACCAATTAGTCGTAGCGGTACAGCTTGAAGCAAATATAATTGGGCGGCAATTATGGATCGGATCCTCCGTAGCTAGACCTTGCTGTAAGAGAGGTCTGGTTTGCGGGGATAGAACTTTCCGTCATTCCTCTCCAAATGTGAAATCAGCTGTAGGGTATCCTTGCTGCGCGTAGGAATTCTTTTAGAGGGAAAAAGATGATGGCAATTATTTTGCTGAGAAGCAGGCAGAAAATATTGGAAAAGACAGTAAATAAAAGAATAATGAACTAAAGCACACTTTTACTGACAAATTCATGAACAAATGCAGCTGTGTGTGTTCCAGTGGGCAAAGCATGGCACTAACACATTCAGGGTTATGGTTCAAGTCTCATTAGGGCTGCCTTTATAACTGTAAGCTGCACATGGTGTCCCACTTCCCTGGAGAGACCATATAGACCATATGGAGATTAAATCCCATCATGCTGCTGTAAATAAGAACATGAGGTGAGATAACGGTACATTCACACTCGACAGACCAGAGTGGTTGTGAAGTATAAATAAAATGTCACGTCAGACACATCACTTAATGAAGGGTATGGCTGCCGAGGCTCTGTGGGAGTCCACTCTCTTTACACAGATTTTGACACTTTAAATAGAGAAGTGACGCAATGCGCAGAAAGATCAGAAGACGAGTCCCTGACTGGCCATAAGCACTGGTGTGTGTCCGTCAGAGTGGAAGTTCTCCATGTATGTGCCAAGGATGATTGCGGTGTATTACAAAGTTATTACATGTTTAACAAGAACTTTGAGGATATTCAAACCTCAAAGTGTGTGCACCAAAAAAATACGTCACTAATTGTCCTTTGCTGCCCACAAAAACAAGGATGTAAGGAGGCAGAATTGTCCATTAAACACGACCACAGCACTTAGTGTTGACGTGCCCTGAAGTGGCTCCGTTGGTTTCAGAATTGATTTTAATATTTTATTGATAACTCCAAGGGCTGTTCATGGTCTGGCTGCTGTTTAGATTGCCGAGTCTCTTTTCCTGCAGATACAGAGCCTGGTGTAAGATTCAGTGCTAATAGCCGTACCAGAGTGCAGATTGGTGTCAGTAGGTGAGCGGGCATTTGCAATGAGAGCACATTGGATCCATTTATAGTCATTTATTGCTCACAATTTTAAAAATGATTGGTAATGAAACATACACTGTCCTACAACATCAATGTCTTGGAAACCACGATGGTAAAAAAAGATGGTATTAATCAACCAATTGTTTTTTTATTCCACTTATCATACACCATCTATTAGCTAAATTAATATTATTGTGTATGTTTCTTTTTTAAACCTCTTTTTTTACACTGCTTGAATGTCTGATGAAATGTAAAACATTGTTAATGAAACTTTTTAAACACATTTTTTATTATTTTATCAACCATTTTTTAAATTTCTGATCTTAATCATTTCCTTACTTTAAAAGTGTCTTTTTTCCATTTTTAAGCAAAAAAGATTACACTCCTTAGATTGTAGTTATGTATATATTATGTAAATGTTACGTACATCTGTATGTTTGTGTAAGTGTATGCATTTCTGTGTGTATCAGTGAGTACAAACATCTCAGTGTGAGTTAGATCTTGTATGTAGTATGCAGTGCAGAACGTCGGTGTTTTTTGTGCGTGTTACCTGACAGACGTCGGAGCGGATGCCGGTCTTCCAGAAGCCCTGACTGCTGAGCTCCACTGTCACCTCGCGGCGCATGGTGTTCTTCTGACGGATTTTCTGAAGAGCTTCCTGCCAAACAATCAGCAAGTCAATTATTGATCTGCTGCAGCCTTCGGGGACAGCTCCCATCCTCAAAACCCCTCCCTCACCTCCCCCTACTCCCCCAACAGAGAAGGCTGGCAGATGCAACATAGTGAAAGCTCCATAGCATGACATAAATACTGTAGCGCTGTGGACAGGAGCAACAGGGCACTGACAGCTCTGCTGGCCCCGGCTAATTGAGGCACTGCTGTGGGTCAGCATGGCTGTAGGCAGTGGGGGTGGAGGAAGGCTAATATGGAGGCGTCAGGCCCAGTCGCCAAGAGCCAAGGCACCTGCCTGCCCATTAGGACCCTCACTCAAGAGCAGGAGCAGCAGCAGCAGCAGGAGGAGGAATCATTACAGACACACACATCATGTCAGACCTACAGCAAGTAACTGGAAACTCAGTTAGGGAGGGGGCTCTGAGACAAGAGGGTCCTACAAATAACAGTCGAGATGGAAGATGTATTGACAGAGTGCACCTCCTAATGTGTGTGCACACTCACTCAGCTGAGATTTATCGACTGCGCCTGAGTTAGCCGTGATCTGCCTAAAATGGAACGCCAGGAATTTTTGACTCGCAGAGGAAATAAGAACAACAAAGGCATGAATAAATAATGCCATCCTACTTTGAACTGCGCATCAAAGTGAACAAGCTCGCCCACGCGCAACACAAGCACGCACAACCGCACACAGCACAATCTTTTTCCGTGGACAGCCAGCCACTGTATATGGAAAGCAGTTATCACAGCGAATTATATGTAAATGCTCTGTTATGCAAGGCTTTCTACAGGGTCATGGAATGGACAGAAGTACAACAAAAGTAAACAATTGTGCAGTGAGGGGAGGCGGAGAGACTAACTTTCTGCAGGGTCAGACAGACGGGGCACGGCTCGTTTGACTTTTATCATCACATCGTTCGGCGGAGAGAAGGAGTGTTTGTGTTTTGGATCAGGTTGAGGTCAAACAGCAAAGACACTGTCTGAGATGCACTGCCTGCACAAGGCTGGAGCCATCTGTTGCATTTGTGCTTCCCTGCTTTCTTGTGCATTTGCATTTTGCCAAAGACAGACCATTGTTAACTAAGAAAAGATGGTGAATTACTAACTCTGCTAATTACTAAGCTTCTGTAATTCCCTTTTCAAAAAGTCTCAGATTTAGATTCTCAAAAAACGCTTTGGCTACCTGTATGTTTTAGAATCGGTTTTAAAGTTGTTCCACTTGTTTATGAAGCCATAAATGACTTTGCTTCTCCCTAGATCAGAGATTTGCTCTCATTTTATGTTGAGGCACTCCACTGCTTTCTATTTGAAATGTACCTTATGTCTCCCATAAAAGTGCCGATGAGAGTGCCTTCTGATTTTATGCCCCTATACTTTGGAACTCACTGCCTCTGGATGGTAGAAAGGTACTGTAAGCTCTCTGTAGTTCTTTTGTCTGTTTGTTTTAAAGAGTAATAAAGACCTACCTTCCTTTTAACCAGGCTTTACATTTGGAGTGATGTATGTAGCCTTATGTTATTACAATCATAAGGATAAAAGCTGTGAAAACAATATAAAGTAGACTTCCTTTATTACCATTTTGAGAAATTGGCAACCAGTTCCTTACTTTGTCATTTTTCAATAATTAATCTGATAACTGCACATTTTCTTAAGTCTATAAGGTTACTAAAATATAATTTCAGTTTGGCAACCAAGAACTAATTCATTGAAGTTAATGTTGATCCCTGTAGTGTTAAGTTCTTGTGTGGCCCAGCTGAAGCCCAGAATTGATAGCAATGGAAAATGCGTGGAATGATTCGAAGATATCTTTTCAAAGATGCTCCTCATACAGCTCAACTGAGCTTGGCCAAATCTGCAAGGCACAATCAGAGAAAATCCCCAAATCCACATATGCCGAGCTGAGAGAGAAGACTCAATGCTGAAGTCACTGCCAAAGAAGTGACGGCCGGGGCTGAATACTTATTCAAATTAGAGATTTGAGATAGTAAAAGTGCCATTCATTTTCACTACAGTCACACAAATGTTTTACGACACGTTTTCTGCTTGTCCTTATATTGTAAAGACTGTCAACCAAGTAGAATCCAAGTACAACAAAAAATATGAAAAAATGTGAATAAAATCTTAAAAGGATTGTTTTCTGAAGACAATATCGGTCCACATGTTTGAAACTCACTCATGCGTTTGGCTGAGGTTCTTAGCACAAAATCCATCTGGGCAACACACACAATCTGCATGCCTCTTAACGCCACACCCCCTCCGCCCGCCCACACACCACACACACACACACACACACACACACACACACACACACACACACACACACACACACACACACACACACACACACACACACACACACACACACACACACACACACACACACACACACACACACACACACACACACACACACACACACACACACACACACACACACACACACACACACACACACAACCCTCCACGCTCTCAGCATGGGGTTTGGAAATGGGTGCCCGCTCCCTAGCGAACACCTATGTCAGGGTGATTCATAATGGTGGAAAACGCCTTTCAGAAAAAAAGCAGACGTTAAGTCTATCGCTGAAAGACCATTTACAGAGGAAGCTTGAGTGTTCCCTGGGGCGTTAAATAAGTAGCGATGCCACACTTCCACTGCAGCGAGGACACTGACATGGCTAATGCTTTGTGGTGGAGTCTGACGGGCTCGGGGTGGTGTGTGTGTGTGTGTGTGTGTGGTGTGTGTGTGTGTGTGTGTGTGTGTGTGTGTGGGGTGCGCTAATTGCTCCGGTGCAGGTTGACAGTAGGATTGTCAGGGCTTGTTAGCCACAGGGCTTTTGCCGAGGTACCTGGGAAACAAGCTGATTGAGCTCTGAGTTCTTCCTCATTATTGGTTCAGAGTGTATCAAAGCAAGAGGAGCACTTAGAGCTTTAGATAGTGATAAAGCAGTTGAGAAGTTACAGAGGTAACTACCAGAGAGATATGACGGCACAAAGAGCTTGTTCGCAGCTACTTGTGGGCCACACACACACACACCCCCTTGCACGCTGAGACTCCCTGTGGCTACATGGTCATTACCTCACCAAACCTGAGCCTTTCTCATTCTCAGTCCCTGGGGGGGGGTTTGACCTTAACACTCAACTCAAGAGAGCAGGTACAGCAGTTTTACTCTGAGCTGCACATTCGTCTAAATTATGCATTATTAAAAGTAAGAAAAAGACAAAAGTCAAGGGGGAATATTAATACCTAAAATAAAAACGGAAAAAGATTAGGGCCTCCAGCCCGTTTACGTTCAAATATAATTATTTTTGGCTTTAATTCCTTTTGTACGGATGACGATTAGGGCCACGTATATTTCCTCTTTGTTTGGGTTTTTTCAGAATTCTGACTTTATCTCAGAACAGAACAAAATCACTTTTGATCAGATCTAAAAAATACATATATATAATTCTCATGTGGCCCGATCCTCTTCCGTACAGAAGTAATTATAGCCAATAATAATTATATTTAAACAGGATAGAGATGAAAATGTAAGGACATAAAACCAGCAATTAAGAATGAACGGTTTGTAAATAATAAAGGGGAGATTGTTTCTCGTATCTGCAAAGGCTTGACAATTTGACTGATAAATGTTGAATTTTATAACTATCAGAAATACAATTTCCAACATCAAATAACACATTTATTTGTATGTACATGGCATTAATGTGCAAAATCATGTTTTCAAGGTAAAGCCCTGGATGCCATATTTAAATATTCCTCTGTTGTTCCATATCCTTTAATGTTTGAATGCAAGGCAGCGTTTTCTACAGAAAAAAACTACAAAACCAGAAGAACAATGTTGCCTTTGTAAGTCACTTTTGTTTAGTGAAACAGCATCCTTGTTTCTTCCAGGCAATAATTCCGACTAGCAGTGGCGAGTTCCAGATAAGCTGCATTTGAATCAGAGTGCACAGCGGGAATAAAAGCAATAGTTTTGCTCTTGTTTCTGCAGAGAGTGCAAATGCTCCAGCGTAACCTTTCATATCTGCGGGAAATGAGCTCCCAAAACATTTAAATTGAAAGCGTATTGCACCGCATCCACATAACAAGAGCAGGCCACTTGACAATGTAAAAAATGTGAGCGAGACAAAAGAAAAAGGGAAATAATATCTTGTTTTTTTTTCTTTCAACTCACCTCTCTCTGCGTCAGCTTCTGCTTGTCGATCTGCTTGACCTTGGGGCTGTTGGCCAGCAGGTGGCGTAGTTTGACGTAGCTCTTCCACAGCTTCTGGTACCTGACAGAGAACAGAGAGGGAGGCGTCAGGCTCACAGGAGTCCATCTCCCCCCTCATTCTCACAACACATCAATATTTCATCTGCTGCTTGCCCGACATTAAACATAATTTAACAGTTGCCTGCGGCCGGTATTGCAATTGCTGCTTTTTTTGTGTGTAGGCGTCAGTGGACACAGTTTCAAATGTGCACTGTTTGAACTGCAAAGAGAGGTCCACACACAAAGACAGACTAATGAAATGCTTTTCACCTTATTTTCTTTTTTCTCGTAAAAAGCTGTAAGTCATGAAACATACGAGTGGCCCCGACGCGTCTCGTAACCTCCTAATTCTCATTTTCTATAAAAACCCCATTGTCTTTGCCCTCATTTGCATCTGAAAGGACCCAGGGAGTTATCGGCAAGGTGACATGTAGCCATCATACTAACCACCTAACCCCCCCGACTCCCCTTCCCTCTCTTTTCAATCAGACCTCCTGATTGATGCACTGAGGGCCGAGTGTGACCGTTCTGCTCCCATTCAGGAGACTTTCTCCTCATTTACCCAGAGTTATTCAATTATGATTGGTGGGATGGAGGGGTGAGGTGCCAGGGGTTTGAGGGATAGGATGGTGCATTGACAGAGAGAAAGGCATAGAGAAGAGAGAGAGGGAAGGGAGCAAGGAAAGGAGGGAAGTGGGGGTGTACCGTGGAATAGAAGAATTATATAGCTTTAATGGTGGGGACTTCATTAGAGACTGAGACGAGGGAATGAGACGGCTTTACCGCCCCGATTATCAGCTCACCACCACCTCCGCACCGAGGCAGCCGGAGCGGGCGAGAGACAGAGGGGAAGTGAGACAGAGAGAGAGAGAGACAGACAGACAGACAGACAGACAGACAGACAGACAGACAGACAGACAGACAGACAGACAGAGACAGACAGACAGACAGACAGACAGAGAGAGAGAGAGAGAGAGAGAGAGAGCGAGACAGAGAGAGACAGAGAGAGACAGAGAGAGACAGAGAGAGAGAGTCTCCCCAGCCTGGGAGGCCCCCTCGTCCCCAAACCGCTCCAATGACCTTTCCGCATATCCGCTGTGTGCTCTCAGGGTAGCTGCGCCGCCGCTCTCTGCACATGCTTGCATTAGCATATGCTGCTTCTTCCTTTTCTGCCCCCCCCCCCCCCACCTCCCTGATCCTCTGTTCTGTGTCCTATCTCGAGTCTTTTTCAGGAATGGTATCTGTAGCATGGCAGGCTTCATCTATCCGCTGGCATTTATAGACCCAGTGAAGTGTGCGCCGGTGCATGATCTGTTATGCTAATACGTATAGTAATGACCAAAATTGTCCATTGGAACCCATATCAAAGATGTTGGAATAGCAACGAATTTGACGAGTTGGAATTTTCCGCTGGGAAATCCGCAGTCGACCTCCGCCTTCGTGGGCGTGGCTTGCGATCTACTGCGTGACGTCAGAAGATGGGCCATGCCGAAGTGTTTACATTCACCACCGTTCATTTTGTCTCTGTTTCAAAGTCGAATTTACCAACGTTTTTGAGCGAGTATTTTATTGGAAAGTGTTTCGCAGTCGACTGGAAGTGATTGCCAATCGAGGAAACCTGACAATGGATGCGACAGTGAAGAAAAAGGGAGGAAAAACACACGGGAAGCGATGCATTGCCGCTGGCTGTGGTAATGTCAATTCTGCCGAAGTGGCGATGTTTCTGTTCCCAAAAGATGAAGGTGAGTGGCTGGTGTCATTGTTTCGTAGATTCGTAGATTGTTTATGAAAAATAAAGGCCACTGTGTTTGTGTTTACTAACAAGACTATCATGGCGGCGGCAGAGCTCAAGTCGAGTTTCTCCGCCTGGAGATATTCTCACTATTTCACTTTTGTCGAGCACAAAGAAAAGAACGTTTTAGTTAAATGTAAGTTGTGTCTTGGCGGGTCAAAGATCCTATCGACTGCCCAAAACAGCAATTAAAATCTGTTGAAACATCTGCAGAAACAACATGCTGGGACGAAGCTAGTAGCTAAGACCACAGACCCAGACTCATCCGACGCCACTCCACCTCCACCTAAGCAACAGCGGCTGGATTGGCACTTTGAAACATATCTTTGTGTTTGTGTTTGTATAGACCACATTGCTTAGCAGAGTTCAGTGATGCAAATGCATGTCAAGTTGATCAACAGGTTGTATTATTCTCCGATGCAATAACAGTACTGAAATGAAGGCTACAGTATAAGGGCATTAATGGGTGCCCTTTTTTAAGTAACTAAAAAGTTACTTTTCACAGTAACGCATTACTTTTTGGTGTAAGTAGTGAAGTAACTAGTAATTGTAACTAGTTACTGGTTTTCAGTAACTAGCACAACACTGCATGTGAACATGAATGTTGCATCATGCTATGAACAGATGAATGTATGATCAGGTGATGGCCAATCCTGTGTGTAGATCTACTCTAGATCTATGACAAAATATTGTCCTCAACTAAATTGACTTCCATGGCCACTTTCCTCATCTATCCTGTCCGAAAAGCTGTCAAAATCACTCATTTCTCTCGCACCAGTATCACTTTCCGAAGTCTCCGCCCTGTTTACAATCACAACTGGGCCCATCTTGTGACGTCACAGCCGCTATCGTCTGCAGCAGCGGTAGGCTCAGACGGCCGTTCACGGGATGAAAAATTTGCGATGTTTATCTCGTCCCTCGCACTTCCTAAAAAATTATTTTAGCCATGAACAGGTACAATTATATGTAAGAAATGAAACTGCCATTTCATTTTGGCGCAAAAAAATGCACTTCACTGGCACTTTAAGCGCTTTAACACAGGTATCTGTTACGTGAACGTGCAGACACTTCTCTACTTAAACAAGCCCTGACTTTTGCAGAACAAATCTATATCGATATTTATCTAATTTATCTATCATCTAATGGGCAAGGAAGGTGAAGACAAAGAAATAACTGAAAACTAGGGATACATTTTTAAAATAGTTTTGAAGTATTTATGGCCGTTGGGACGCTCATCACCTGCTTCTTGCTAGACTTTCTTGAGAAATATACAAACGATGTTCTGACTTTTGTTGTTCGCTACTCAAAAAGGTGACGAGCAGAATGAAGTGCGAAAGTTTGCGAAACTTTTACGCACAGCAGAGAAAACCTGAAGATAATATTGTTTTCCTCCTGAAGTGGACTCACGCAGTTGTTTTCTACTCCTGAAGTGTGTACAATCTTGAGGAAAATAGAGAACAACCATTTTGAAAATCACTTAAATATAACTAACAAGCTACTAAAGTTTAAGACGAAGAAAAACGTTGCACAGCACTCAGGAAATTAACTACTTTACTGTCTGCAGAGTGCCGATGCGAGAAAAAAATAAGTATGTTAATTATGTGCTCAACTTCATGGCTGAGAGAGGAGAGACCCTGCCACTCTGAAGGAATATGTGTTTTCATGTGAGAGAAAGTAGAACTTGTGTTATGGTGCGTGTTACAGGAATGTAGCTTGCCATTACTTTAACAGAAAGAGACTTATTCAATTAGGCTGACATATTAAACTGACATTGCCTTCCTTTCCTTTTCCCTCCCTCTATGTTTCTCTCTTCCCTCTCTTGCTAGAGTTGTCTGTCCTGTTCTTTTCTTTACATTGCCTGACCTCAGACCTGTCATCAGCCTTGCCTCAGCTGTCATGATGGAGCTGGAGATGCTCGAGTAGCGGCCAGTGAGAAGGGGGGAGGAAGACAACACAGCTCCTTCAGTCTCCCGAGTTAATATATGCTTCTGCTGTGGCCCAGAGCTTCCTCTCTGTGGCATCGCCGCCGCCGCCGCAATCAACACCGACTCCTGCCCTCGCTACACGCATCATTAGCAGTTGTAGGAAATCCTTTTTCACTGGTCGCTTACTACTCGTTTCTGCATCAGCTAATGATGTCCCAGACCGTCCATAAATTTGTCGTTGTCTGCCGGCTTTGAGAAGTTTGACATGGCAGCAGGGTGCACAGGGATGAGTGAGCTCGGTGGACACGCAGCTAAAATGCAAGCGGCGGGGGAGAGCGGACATTAGTCGCAAACTAGTTCTGCCTAAATGGATTTCCTAACGACCAGCCTCTTGTTTGTGTCTTCATCAGCTCCTCTTCCTGATTGACACCAACATCCGAGTTGAAAAAGGAAAGACACAGGTTTAAATTTAGAATGAGAGCCCGCAGACCGAGTTGTGTTCAGACTTTTGATTGGCGCTTGACGCGTTGTTGCCGCATCGTCTCTGAACACCTCGGGGACCGCGGCTCAGATGATCTAATACACTGCTTTTGTTAATTATGCAGCAGCAAAGTACAGTATTCCCTGCTGCAGCCCTGTGGCGTGTGGCATTACTATTCACCAGACGGCGGCTCCCACGGCGGAGCCACCCAGCGGATGCCCGGGACCCGTGATGGCGCATGTGAAAATGTCACGCCACTCGTTTTGCTAGTCCTTCTACTCCCTGTATTTCCATCTCCCCTCCTCTTCGACATGCAACACTCTTGACGTGCGTCACGAGATATTACCTTACAGTGTCCGGGGAGAACGACAGTGAATAAGAGGCAGAGGGAAGGAGAGAGATGATACGCAGCAGGTGGGAGATCTGCATTCATCTAGGTGGTCGACACATGTGTGTGTGTGTGTGTGTGTGTGTGTGTGTGTGTACGTGTACGTGTACGTGCGTGCGTGCGTGCGTGCGTGCGTGCGTTCTTACTGAGGGTCCCCGGCGTAGCTGAGCTGAGCAGGCCGGATCCCAAAATGCACGATGACGGGGAAGGTGATGACGTCCGGGTTGAACTGCTCCCTGTCCAGTTGGTCGATGCGCACCGAACTCGGTTTCTAGGGTGAAACAAATCAGAACCAACATATGAATATAGCTACAAGGCAGCCATCAGTTAATTATAAGAAGCTGATACAGGAAATAACAAATATTCAACGCCCCACGGGTCGTATATCACAGGAAAGCAATGAGACGAGGCCTGGATTCTGCTCGTATCTGTGGTAAAGTGACGTCAGGGGTGGCGAGCTAACTTCACATATCAGGGAAGAGATTGACAAGCAACATGTCCTCAGCCGGCTCCCAATTCACAGTTAGCCTGTCAGGCGTTTTGCGAGATCAGAGGACGGGGGTTGTAGCATAAGCCGTGATGAGCTGTGCGACAGATGGCTCGAGGCGTGGCTCACCTTGACATTAGCGCAGACTCGTCACGCGGCACACATACAAACTTTGATTTGAGAGCAAGAGGTCGCCAGCCATCTTTGATTTGGCTTTTAGAAAGACATAATCAGGTTTGACTGGCTTTGATGGAAGGGCTTGATGATTGCGTGGGTTACAATGCACACACAAATACACAGTACATCCTCATTTATATATCAAGGCCAAACAGCATTGGTGATTCTTTAGTAATAATACACTAAAGCTGTTTGAAGGTCGATGACATTGGGCTCATTTGAAGAAATGATTACTTGACACTTTGACATTAAAGTTGGGGAGACTGTGTGAACATGTATAGAGTTGGGTCACCGAGCTCGGAAATTGCATTCTATTGATTGTAAAGCACCAACTGTGGTGTTGTTTATTTTGTTATTCTGAACTTTCAAGCAGAATAACCTCGACGCATTTTTATGAGATGGAAGAATGTTTGTACAAGAAAAATCCTTTTAAGATAAAAACGTAGGCTTAAAAACATCTCTCTGACATTACTGACTGAATAAATAAATGTTTTTAAGAGGCTATTATGGTTTTCGGACAGTTGCCTTTTCCTGTAGTGTGTGGGTTTGTGTGCATGTAAATGGTCTGCCATGGCTGAACATCCAAAGTTCCTTCCAGAGGGAGTTTCTCTAACCATAAAATGGACAATCAAAAAGGACTATTTAAACAATCTAGGGAAGATGGCCACTGATGACCAAAGTTATTTTTCCACCACACAAGGCAAGTCTCTATATGTGACCTTTTTAAACGACTTTGTTTGACTGGCAGACTAATCTTCAACATTAGTCTGGGGATTGAAGACTATTATCCTCCCACCTATCTGGAAACCCGACAGCAACAATTCAGTCCTGCCAGGAAGAGCAGTTGACTCAATAACTCACCCACGCCAAAGGTTATACAATCATATCCATTGTTCATATGCAACGCTTTAGCTAGCAATGACATCTTCACCTTTTCCGCAGACACAATTACTGCACATACTTTAAAAATATGGGCCAGACAAGAAGGTTAACCAACTTCATCGTGACATAAAAGCTAGGGCCCGAATAATGTTGGTGACAGCAAACGCCCTTGGGGGGGATAATAGGTGGGGTTGCTCATGTCACAGGCGAACAGGAACAGCCTTAGTCCTGCAGTGTCGGGGTTGGGGGGGCGACGATTGCCCTTGAAAGAGCAGACAAGGCAACCTCCTGTCGTAACAGTGGGGCCGGGGCCTCACCATGCCGGGGTTGGTGACGATCATGCCCTTGCACTCCTCCGCATATTTCTGCCACGCCAGCTCCTCCCACTGCAGCATGTCTGCAATCTCCTCCTCGGGGACCAGAGGCTTGCTGCTGCGGAGCAGGTAGAGCAGCACCTGATGCATGGACAGCACCTCCTTCCCTCCATCTGAGATCATTTAGAAGCAGACAGAGGAATACATTCATGAAAAACAGAAGCATAAACACCACCACAAGGTATGCAGATCACCGGAGATTCCAAGTTAATTAAAAAAGGGCAACAATCTTAGAGATGTGGAATTATACAAGCCTTGACTTTTGTTTCATAGGGTTCCACGCACTGCCTTCTTTCGCTGGCTCAAATTCAAGTCTGATGTTAGGAGAAAATCTTTGTTTTTATACAAGCATCTCAGCCAGCCTGACCTCTGCCAACTCTCGAGTTTGTGAGCCAAGATTACAAACTGTGAAAAATGTCCCCGTGCATCGCAATTGCATAGTTCAGGAAATGCACAGGTAAACAGAGGCTCTGATGCTAGGTCGGGAGTCATACAATACGTGAAGGAACATAATGTGACACGGGGATAGAATAGCAAAACGCTATGGCAAAAAGAAATGAGCACAACTGCATGGGGAGAGACAGCCAGGCGCAAGCATGCAATCTAGCGGGTCAAATGGAGTGAGTTTAATAGATACTCATGCAAAATTGATTGACCTGCATTTACGAGTGTTCACATGGACAGACACACAAAATGCAGGCGGCCTCTCCCTCCTGCAAATGCATTAAGGAAAAACAAATGTATACCCACACTCAATGCAACTTTCAAACACAGCATCATCATGCTCTCACTGCAACTCCTCTCACGCTCTCTCCTTACAGATCAATTCAGAAACATTGCATCGGACGGGAGGGGGGGGGGCTTTTGTAAAAAGAGGCAGATAAGTGTTTCTAGCGGACTAAATCGGGGGAGCTGGGAGAGAAATTGTTTTTAGATGGAAAGGAGGTAGGTTGCACGGCTGTCATAACAAACACTGTTGAGATATCATAGAGCGCCAGCACCATCATGTGTATCGCAGATGAACACCATGCAGCTTCACAGCAGCGCCACACGGCAGGTCCAGACCACAGATCAGATATCATCAGCGGCACGTGCAGAAGGGTTGGGGGGGGAAGCATTACTGGACACTCTTTTTGTTTTCTGAAGCACGTTTTGATTTGATCCGCCACTGGCCACCAGAGGGAGACAAACAGCAAAGGTAAGTGGTACAGGTTTGTGGTAGGTTGTTGAGAGTCTCACCTGGTAGGAACCGGACAAAGCGGGGCATGAAATGGAACCGTTGGCATCCAGCAACCTCAAAGTCCGGACCTGGAAGAGAGAGCAGAGTCTTTTTTATAGTTTCTTTTTTTATTTAAATATTTAAGTTAATTGTCAAATTATAATCACCACATTGTTGCTAAAAGCATCACAATTATTAACCAGAAGTTCAACATCAATGCACTTTCTTAATCTCAAATGTTATGTGACTGTAAAATAAAAGGGCCTTTACTTGAAATATGATTATGGTTGATATTGGAGCTGCAAATTGTATGCGATTAGTTTTAATCAACAATTGAAGCAATCTGCACTTACTTTGCTACTCTTCGTAAATGGAATAAGATAAGATAGTACTTTATTGATCCCAATTTGGGAAATGTGTGTTTCAGCAGCATCAAAGACCTGGCATTGTTAAGAATGTTAAGTATCTTGTCCAAGGACACTCCAACAAGCTAATGATCTTCCTATAGTGTCCTGTTGCCTTTTAGTAAATTGTTTGGCGTTTGTCCGTACAGTGTTAACCAGAAGTTTCTGAAATGTTCCTTATTTTCTATATTGAAAATAGTTCACCAAAGTTGCAAGTGTGTCTTATTCCCGAGAGGAGTAGGTCTTTCTGTTTTTTGTTGTTTTCCCTGTACCCTGACCCTTTATCTTATTATGGGAATGAATCAAAATGTGACCTCAGTATACCCTCACACTCTTATTTTCCTGCAAACTTTCAAATCCCTTTTGGGAATCTTACCTGTCAGGTTCCAGTCATACAGCTCGAGAACGTCCTGGAACAAGTAGGAGGCAAACAGCTCCAGGCCTCGGACACAGTAGTTCTGGCCACAGGGGAAGGAAGGCAGTGTTATGTGGGCCCGCAGTAGAAGCAGAATAAAAAAAAAAGCATACTGCCATAAAGAGTATTAACGTAGAGATGACTGATAAGTAAATCCAGTTCTTTAACTTTATCACATAAGCCAGCGTATCGATGTAATCAACCCCGGCAGGTTTAAAAGAATCTCTTCTCCCTCTTCTCGGAGGATTAGCACCTTGGCTCAGGTGTGAGGGTTACCTGTGGCTCAGCTGTGCTCAGACTCAGCCGTTTGAGATGAAAACAAAAAGGGGTGAGAAAGAGCCGCGAGATAAAGCGGGGTTTTACTGACCTCCGGTGTCATCTCCTCTATGAAGTGAATGGTGTAATCTATGTTGAAGCGGATCACACGGCACAATGGGATCTGTGATGATGAAAGGGACAGAGGACGAGAAGAAGAAAGGACGGGCCCGCTCATTAACATGGCGTTAGACAGAGGTTACAGCTTTAAGGAAACTCATTAAAACCTCATCTCTGCCACGGAGCTCAGCTAAAATGACAGTGACAACCATAAGAATTAGTGTTTAGAAACCAGGCTGTAAACATGCACAAGTTCAGTCAATTTAAAAACCAAGAATCACATGCCTCCACACAGATCAGTGGGCACCTGACTCTTGAAAATTAAGTAACTGAAATCTCTCTAAATGGATAAGCCTGCTCCTCTGTGTTTAATCTCCCTAGCTACACAGCCTTTGTTGTCAGTGGGGTCCATTTTAAGAGATTAACCTGGGAGCCACATTCATTCTCGCCCATCCCAGCGGCTAACTAGCGGGGGGCTAATATCAGCACGCTCCGAGGTCCCTAATCCCCACGCTGCCACGAAGCGTTTACCCCAGCTTTTAACAAGGGCTGCTTAAATTATCCAGTTCAAATCATGCCTAATCCTCAGGGCTCTTTACAAGCTAGACGGATATTGACCAAGTGCTTTATTATTCAAACATGCAGGGGTAGTACACGCGCGCATACAGTGACGGACACAGGCGCGTATGTTTATCTAAGGGAGAGATATTCACACTTTGAACACACTTTCAAGAAATAGGGTCCCCTCTCGATTTCTCCCTTCCTTTAAAGTTCCTCCTTAGAATAAAAGTCAGGCGTAGAGCTCAAGTGTCTAATGGAAGAGAGGTTTCTTTTAAGTCACGACCTCTCTAATGTTTGAGAGGACTCTGAGACAAGGTCAGCATAGTGAGAGAGGAGCTCCGTGTCCGGGCCACAAAGAAGTCCACCCAGAGCCAAAAGCCGATTTCAAGTTATTTTTGAAGGGAGTGGAGCTAAAAGAGGAGGGGATTTCTCACTCAAATGCTGACCTAACCTGTATCTCCAATATAAATGGAACAAGATTATAAAAAAACAGTACATTTTGCAAGTGCTTATTCATGATTACAATAGAGAAAACAGTATTTGGACTCCATCTATTTCTATATATCCAGCTAGTTGCTCAAAGTGCCAAAGAATATACTCGAAAAGCTCCAGAGCAATGTCTCTTTCCAGATATAATGGAATCATTCTACTGTACACTGATGAATCTTCTGTAGTGTAACATTATTTGCTTAATGCCTGCACCATGCACAAATTAAAGACGGCTTACGTTAGTGAGAGGTGTGTGAGAGTAAACGGAGAAGCCTTCGAACAGATACTCGTGGTCATCGTACTCGATCACTGTCGGCCTGTCAGTCTGAAACAGAAAACAGTAAACAGTGATATCACTCAAACACAGAGCAGCTTATGTAGAGTGAATATATACACTGCTATGACACTGAATGAAAATGTATTAAACATAATACACAATCATAATACTGCGATAAAATAGCAGCTAAAGTATGCGGAAAATACTGTGGGGAAATCATGATTTTATCATATAATGTTGTTCGCTCAAGAAACTTCTGGTCTCACTTTTAGGGTCTTGACAAAATAGACCTACCAGGAAGTTGGTGGGAGGAGACACGGTGATCCTGTAGTGGAACAGTTTCCCAGAGTTGTTGTTCATTGGACGACAATGTTTCACTTGCTGAAAAAGACACACCAGAAACTGACGTTAGTTATTGTCTTTAACAGCACAACGTAAGAACAAGAAAAGGGCCAGATACACATCTAATAGATACAAATTATGTTTGGAGAAAAGAAACAGATTTTGTTCACATATCCCAGAATTTGTAACACCCCAAACGTACAAGCCGTATTTCAAATTTTTTCTGACTATCCCTCAAGAAACGTTTGGTCGATTAATAGTCAAAGAACTTCACTTACCCAGTTAATGTTAAGAAATAATAACATATTTAATTAAAGTATGTTTCCAGCATTAAAACATCACAAGAGACCAAATAATAATTGTGTTGACATAGATCTAACTCGTATTTTCCAGTAAATCCTGACAAGTAAAAATAATTGACATGCTCTTAATGAACACAGTCACATTTCCAATACACTGCATGAACCCATAAAAACAAATTAATTGACTAACGATGCCCAGGTCAGCCAAGTCCGTAACAAGTAATTAGTCAGCTAATGGACGAACAAGGGGGCGAGCTCTGTTCTTTTTTACACCTCACCACATACTTTAAGTTATTAAATGACCTTCAAGCTACGCCTGTTAAAGTTTCCGGTGAAAAGAAATCTACTATATTGAACATTAACAAGCATTTCTCTGAAGGTTATGTTAATACCTCCATGAAAAATACTTCTGGAAAAATACAGGATAATGCATTTATTAAGTACAAAATAAATAAAAGACACCTTAAGGGAAGATACTACAGTTGATTAGGGAAACATTTGAACTGTTTTAACGCTCTACATCCACAGAACTTGAAAACAGTACACAACACTTGATTACTCATGTCAAATATTATGTTTTACAAGTTTTTGAAGTTGAATGTGAATTGATGGAAACATTGGATTCCTGGTTCAAAATGACTTCCCATTTGTTGAAATATTGGAGAAGAAGTTTTTTTACAGAGAGAATTCTGTATATCTCTTTGCCTCACAAGTCAGAAAATATTCTCAAAAATCTATTTTCGCCATGTTTTTTGGAATAAAAATGTTCTATAAATCAGGCTATGAATGATATATGAACAAAGCTATCCGTAGAAACCTTCAGAATATAGATAGAAATTGGACTGGAAGGTTTGGTGGATGAAAGTTCTGCTGGATTGGAGATTTCTAGCTTTAAGTATGAGGAATGAAAACTCATTTTAGAAAACAAGCTTTGCAATGTATTGCAAGATTCCTACATATAGCTTGACAATATAAGTGAATAGGGAAACACGTTGTCCCTTTAAATCTTCCCTAGTTGATAACATACATAACTTTTCATGTCATTATATAGGCAAAGTGTAGTAAAATACAATTCTTAATGTGTATTTTGTCATTTTATTTTCCTGTGTCTTAAAGGAGTCCAAAATAGAAAAGTGCATGTTTTAGCCTTAGTGTTTTGCTTTAAATGTAAAAAAAGGTGTTATATCACACCTATGATAAATACAGGGAACATAAAACAGCTTTGACATTTGCAGTTGTTTTTTCTTTGCTTGAACGTGTTAGATTGTTCATTTGAAGTTGGGTCTATGTGGGAGTTTTGGTTCATAAACCGAGCAAAGCGAGAAAGCAGAAATCTCAGCCTGCTGGCAAATAAATCGATGAGTCATTGGTATAGATCAACTCCCCTGTCAAGTTCTCACACTGATGTACATGTAATATCATCATTTGGTTCTTTGGGATGATGAAATCCCACTTACTGTCCCTTTAAATGCAATGGAAAATGGTCAATGTACAGAGAATACATTTAAAATGACTAGAATAATGTCCTTGGCCCTCTGTGGCACCACTTCAAGGTTATGAAAGGGGATTTATTCACGGCGTGTCATACCTCCTCCCCCGGGTAGATGCTGTGGCGGATCCCTGTACGTCTGGCCTTGGCACTGCACTTACACAGGGGACCATCATTCATCTGGACAGGGAGAAAATACGTAAATCAGACACAAGCGCTCCGGCTACTTGCCATGTATAACAGCAGGTCTGCAGGTCACTGTACAGCTCTAAACGCTTCACATTCATTGCTCCACTGGAGTTTAACGTTAGCCTGTGTCATTTATTGTGCAACACCTAAACAACAGTTTGACATTCATTCTTTAAAAAGGGAGAACTAAATATTCAATTATCTTTTTTTATATATGATTTCGTTGTAGAAAAGGACCTGAACTCAACATGTGGCTTTACAATTTGAAAAAAGTTGTGATTATGACTCAAGAAAAAATATATGATTATGATTGGATTTTTAACAGGATCTAAACCAAACAAATGTGTTTTTATTTGAGTGTGTAAAATACCATTTGTAGGCTGGGGTTATCTCTGCAGTTCCACAATATTGTATTCAAACATATATTTTGTCTTTAACAGATATTGTGCTCCCTGAGCGTTTAATATAGTACTAGTCAATATTGCTATTTCGTTAATTGTGCAGCCCTTGTACTGTATCTAGGTTACAGATTGACTGGCAGCCAAATTGCTTTTACAAGGAAATAAGTGCATCCCTCCACTATGTGATATATTTAAACGATGGCACACATGTTGCATTTGATGATAAAATCAAAGTTTTGTTTGCTTTTGGGAAAGAACGTTTTTTCTATTTCGTGAAGTGGGTCGTTCATTTATTTGTGTTTTGTTGACTGTGGCAGAGCAGCTGCTTCAAGTAGAGGCAGTATTACATGTTCCAAAGCCATGTTTATTCGGATTACTGTTATTATCTTCTGCCATCTACTGTTCTCTGTTCACTGTGTGAAAACTCATGAATGTTTGATGTGAAGAACAAAGGCAGGGCTCAAAGATCTAAAGGCATATTCATTTAATGATAACGCAACTTGGAATGTAATGAAGATCCATTTTGTCAATAAAGTGAATCTAAGTAAGGAACATCAATGATCCTGTCTTGTTCTCCACCTTTAATACTTTGTGAGACCTGTATTGGATTACAGAAGAATGGAAATGAATGTAGAATATGATTTGTAACGGTAAGCGCCAGAGGGTGGGACCGACCTGGCCGGGGTCGTTGTACCACAGCTCCTCGTGCAGCCGGTCAGGGTGAGCCTTTTTCCTCTTGATCTCAGCGATGACATCAAAAACATCTGAGTCAGAGCTGCCGGAGCAGGTGCTTCCCTCCCCATCTGACTCGCAGTCTGACTCACTGCTGCTGTCTTCTGCAAGCAAAGTGCAAAAGGGGCTTTAATCGCTGCAACGTCACAGGGCTGACAGCGGATACATAATACGATGAGCCGCAGCGCGCTCACTGTTTAAGCTCCCCGGCTCAGCTGTGCCCTCAGAAAGTATTAAACAACATAAAGTCTCCGTAAAGCAATCTGTCAAAAATGTTTTTCAAATGGTGCACTCTGCTGACTCTTAGAGGAATAATTATCCACACAAAGCAAGTTCAATCATAATACGTGTGTAACTAGGGAAGATATTACACTATTAACATCCAGTCATTTAGATGAGCCCCATATAAACACCTATAGTGAGAAATAATTACTTATATCCACATATGTAGCTCTGAGTAATTAACCAATCAATATTGTGATTCATTGGTTGAATATTCTACTTTGTTATAATTACTCCTTACATCCAAATGCAGACTTTAAAGCTTGAATGAAATCAGCAGCACATTGGCCAATCATGTTTTCTAGATTTCTCTCCTACTTTTCTTTACTAAAAGATTACAAAAATAAGATTTATAATCACTATTCATTGGAATAGTTTGTGCTCCCTAGCTAAGCAGTCTTCAATCCTTATCAGCATTTTGACTCGAGCACTCGATTGTGAAGTCGGCGCCCCGAGCATCGTGTTTAGCAAAAGGAGATCTTCCCGAGCAACATTTCTATTATTGCAGCTCCGAGAGAGACGGATCAGGCTGACAGCCCCGCAGATAACATCATAAACGCTGAACTTAATCTCTGCCTCAGCCTAATGCACTGCTGAGGAGACAGCGCGCTTTTGTGCATATCAATTACAAAAGATTGCCAACAGATGTGTTAACTGTTTGCACATTGTTGTTTTCCACTTACCCAGAACATACATGCTTACAGGAGAAGGACAGCTTTAGGAATAAATCGCTGACTGCTATTGCTTCATAACTTTCTTTGCATAGTGCAGAATTCGAGCTCAGCTTACCATTGATAACTTTTAAAGCATTATCAACAATGACCCCGTCATTTTTACTTTCCAAAATAGGTCTGATATAATCCAGTCCTCATGTCACTCCTGCTAATCACATGTTTGTTGTTTTAGCGAGCTAGCTAGCCATTATTAGTTTTCATGGTGTTTTATTGTGTGCTCCTGTTCCTGGTATATTTGTATTTTTAACTTTAATAGGACCTGAGGACCTCTTTTGGTTCCCTTTCATGTTTAACATGTTCTGGAATGACAATAAAATATCCTTATCTCCCTAACATTAACATTTATATAGCTCAATTAATGAAAGACTTGAAAATGCAATGCCCACTTATTTAGATCAAGCTAATATATAATTTGGTTATTGTCTAATTTCTTCTTTTTTTTTTGAAGTCCAGCATTGTTAAAACAACCTGTTGATAATGTGCTTTTTTTGTCTTAAATACATTGAAACTACATTAACACTTGGATTATAATGTACATTTATACTTATCACAAATTGTACCCAACTAGTTTTGCAGGTCTGCCCACCTGGGTCTTCGTCCAGCTTGGTCTTGGGGGGGTCCCACATGGGCCGGACAGCCTTCGCCCTCTCCTGCCTCTTCCCCAGCTCCTCCTCGAAGCGCTCGTACAGATCCCGCAGTTTACTGGTGCCCACCACAGTGGAGTCCCCCTGAACACGTGCAAATAAAATAAATACATTTGTCCATTGTTTTTAAATGTTACATAAGCAAGTGAACCTAAAAGCTACCTCAGTCTAGGGCTGCAGTCGAATAGTCCAAAAATCACCTACTATCGTCTGTTCCTTGACCTCTGTGTGAAACGTCACGGGGTTAAGGAATAGTGGAAAGGAGAATTCAAAAGGATTTAGGAGAAGAGACTGCGGTGCTTTGAGAATCCGACTGCACTTTCACTATCCCATGTATTTATGATGCGCCAGCGGACGTCATGAATATGCGTCTGCTGTGGGGAATATACAGCGGAGTGAGCGGACTATATGGATGTTTAAAGGTCCCATGTCATGCTTTTCTGGTTATTACCCGTCCCCTTGTCTATTATGTAGCTTTTTCTGCATGTAAACGGTCTGCAGAGTCACAAACCCTCAAAGTACACCCTGTAGCGAGTAAAACTCTAACACAGAAAAGACCTGTCTATGCTGCCCCAGAACGCCTCGTTGGAGATTTCTCTTTTTCCATTTCTTTCTTCCTGAGTAGTTACGTAACCATACCCTGGTCAAAATGGACCAATCCGTGGAGCTCCTCACACACACACACACACACACACACTCAGCCTTATCTTTTCTCAGCCGCGGTACTCCGCGGAGTTTCGCCGGCACACACACTCACTCGGCCTTATCTTTTTTCAGATCCGCGGCTCCTTGGATCTCCACTCACAGTTCGCCACACACTCACGTGTCTGTGCTCAGGCTGAGTTCCGCGGTGTCTCGCTGTCTCGCAGACCCCACGCAGCAACCAGGAAACGCTGTCTCGCAGACCCCACGCAGCAACCAGGAAACGCTGTCTCGCAGACCCCACGCAGCAACCAGGAAACGCTGTCTCGCAGACCCCACGCAGCAACCAGGAAACGACACCAGTAATCCAGCTCACACTGTCCGCTCCTCGAGCCTCAAAGGGCGGAGCAGCGAGCCCCGCAACGTCCCGCCAACACGGCACCCAGACCCCACGCAGCATTCTCATCTGTTTGTCATTACTGGTGTCCTTTTCTGGTTGCTAACAAACGCCATTTAACACATATCAGAGCACAGTGGGCTCATAGGGAGGGGGGGGAGCAGGAGCTCCAACAAGGCGTGTAGGACAAAGAGTGAATACACATACTATACAGAGATGCTGTATGAGAAAACCAATGTGATTTTGGGACATTGAACAATGTAAATCTATTCTAGTAGACCTCAGCAATGGAATTATGATCAGTAGAAATGGCCATGACATGGGACCTTTAATAAGAACCGCGGACGCATCTAGAGCAGTGGTTCTCAACTGGTGGGTCGCGACCCAAAAGTGGGTCGCGGACCCATTTCGAGTGGGTCGCAGATGTGTGAGTGAAGAAAAAAAAAAATTAAAACACTTTTATTTTTATTTTGAAGGCCCGATTTTCTAACGCTGTGCATGCAGTAGGCGTTGGACTGGAAGTACCGGAGACCATAAACTGTTTTGAAAACTTCTGTCACGTAGTGATCATCTTCTCAATAAAACATCTCGTTTTTTCGAGTCTTCTGGCCAATCAGAATCAAGATTGTTGCCGGAAGTCCCCACGGAGAATAACTTTGCGGTAGAACTATTCTTTATACATCCATGGGTACAACTTGACCCCCGGCTTGATGATTGACAGGTCACAGAACAATGGGAGCTATCTACCCTTACCCACAATTTAAAGTAATTCACACAGACTATCTCCTCTTTACTCTTCCCTCTGTGAGGAGCAGCAAGCTGTCAGAACAAAGTGAAAAAACAAACAATGGCATAAAAAATATTAATATGTCAGGTAGCAATAGATTTATTTATTTTCTTCTCAGAGTGTACCAGAATGCGTAGTTTATATGTTAGTATTTCTATAAAAAAATCTCCTGGGGGAGAATCCTCCCAGACCCCCCTTCTGGGGTTGGGTTTTCAGCATGTGTGCCTTTTAATGTTATACAGTTCAGCTTTGATTCCATCATCTCATTAAACCTTTTTTAGTTCTGTGAAGGGATATATGCACTGTACTTCACTTTAATTAATAATGAATGCTGAAAAGCGTATATATATATTACAGCACGATTTTTTGTTGAATAGATTTCGGGTTGCGATCTATTGACAAAGGAAAAAGTGGGTCCCGAGGCCTGACCAGTTGAGAACCACTGATCTAGAGACTCTGCACCGCGCTCTGATGGAGTTGTTTTATGCTTTATGAACATGGACAACAGAGAAACATGAATTCTTCATGAACGAGGTTGTAATTGAAATGAAAAAGTTAAGTGAAACTTATGCTCGTCACCCTCACCCTCACCCCCGGTCCACATTAATACAAATGATCCCAATATGTATGATTGTATGAAAAGATCTTAAAATCAATCCAAATGTATTTATTATAGACGTTAGTCCTTAACATCTATCACTGTGTATATCACCATTCAAACATCTTTTAAAAGTTGAACAAACCCCACACAGCTCAGTAGAGACTGTGAAATGTTGACTTTATTTGATCATTTCAGTAAAAACTAACGTTCATATTTCTTTTTGATTATAATACTGATGAACGTTCGAAAAGGCATTGTGGGGCAGCATTTTCTCCTCTCCTTTCGTAAAGGAAGGTCCAGTGGTTCCTAAGCTAAAAGGAGGTTATAAAGGAAGTTTCAAACCTCCTTTCCTATCATCTAGAGCAGTGTTTCTCAAACTTTTTCATACCAAGGACCACTTAACCAATAAAAAAACACTCGCGGACCACCTAACTCCACAAATGTCCAAAAACACATCGTTTTTCTAGAACAGATTACAAATCGCCTGAAAATGGTAAAAACAAGTGGCAACATGTGTGATGAAGGTGACGCGCTGGGCTATATCATGCAATGTAAAGTGAAACTTAAGCTCGCTCCATTGTGGAGATATTCCCGCGAGAGTGCGGAAAACTTTAATTAATTAATTATTTTCAAATGTGAAACGTTACCGGTATACTCACGGACCACTAGGGGGCGCTCACGGACCAGAGAGAAGCACTGATCTAGAGAATTCGAACGGCTCTTATCATGGCTGCCACTGAAGTACTTCCGGGTCATTTCACTCCTTTAGGAAGGTTCCTAAGAGAAACTGACAATTCGACTGCAGCCCAGCTTTTTTAAACATGGCTTTCTTTATTTTGTGCACACCAAGAGTCTCTCTTTACTGGATTAAACTTTTCTATGGAACAAAGGTTATTAAGTCATTCCATCCTGTGTGTTTGTGAGTAATAATGATGAATTTTGCAGGCTAAGTAATATTTTTTAAATATATACCCCACAGAAAAGATGTCTATTGATTTCTTAGACAATGATTTTACCAAATAAAGTTACATTTAATTTGTAGCTGTGATCTGCCCTCACTTTGCTGAACCTTAAATCTGATTCAAAACCCTTTTGGAAAATCTACAGTAACTCCCACAGGCAGTGTCCTCTCTGTCAGCGCATTACCTTCACTCTGGTTTTATTGAAAGACAGGTCAGGACTCTTGAGGCGGAAGGTGTAATTTGTGGCAAATAAAAAGAAACTGATGACAGCATGAGCAAAGCACCCAGAGACTCCTGCTAAAGGTCAGAGTCTTAGAGAAGAAAAAGGAGTCGGCACTATCCCACAGATCCAAAGACGTGAAGAAAAGCGCTTCAGAATGAAGGTGGTGATTTGCAAATGATGACTGAGCCGTCTTTTGTGCAGTGGATATTAACTGAACGGCTGAAAAAGATACCGTGTCTGAGAGCAGCTAATTCAAATCTTCAACACCACCTTCAAAGACAAAATAGTAAAATTGCAGACTGAAGATTCGTAAGGATTACTTTGCCAGTCATGTGGAAAAATATCAGTTTTAATGGGAAACAAATGAAAGTTAGTTATTCTCCGGTTCAACCTGCCATAAAACTGCAGTCAAGAACGTTTCTATGGCTTTGCAAATTCCTGCCTAAGGGCATAAACACCATTTTAAAAAACAATTAAATACTAAGCACAGGGCATAGGATCATTAATTAAGACTTAAATGCCAACAGTACCACTTGGTCCATGGGGTCATTGGAGTAGTAGTTCTCAGCGTGTGTGCAGCGGATCCAGGCAGGTTTCAGCTGCGCGTCTTCTACTTTCTCGTCCTCTCCCTTCTCTTTCTCCTTCTCCTTCTCCTTCTCCTTCTCCTTCTCTCTCTCTGTCCCGCTCCTTCTCTCGCTCTCGCTCCCTGTCAGCGAACGTCTCCTCGGATTCTCGGCTCCTGGCAGACGAGTAGCTGCGCTCTCTGCTCGGGCCGGACGAGCTCTCTGACCTTCTGTCCCTCTCGTCTTCCCAGCGACCGCGCTTACGGTCTCTGCTCGTGGAACGACTACAAAGCACAGATAAATTAAAAGAAAAACAATTATTGCAATCAGCCAGGAGGAGGTTATGAACACTGGTTATCATGTGACCAAAGGACCAAGTTTAGGGGACTCTTGAGGCAGCTCTAATTGCTAAATGAATACCAAATACAGACTGTTCAGATCTTCAGCAAAAAACCTGCAATGTGTAATTTTACTTAATTTTAAGGTCGCAATACTAATAATATGCTTTTTGTCATGTCACTTAGTTTTACTTCAATAGCTGCTACTAATTTTTAAGCCATGGTTGTGTACTTATTTCTCTTTATTTTTATGTTATTACCAATGTCTACTTTTATTTTGTATTAGTGGATGCTTTCTTCTTTTTTTTACCTTCTATGCCACTTTTGCCATAACACTGTTAATTTCCCTGCTTTGGGAATAATAAAGGAATTCTGATTCTGATGAATGTGAGACAAGGTGAAAGCAACAAAACTGATTTATATTTGGAATTTAAATTACTACTAGTTTCTGCTTGATTTAATAGCTAAAGTTACACACGGGGAAAGATATTTAAAAGATGTAGACTTTTACCCAGCAGTAAGCAGAGTTTTGGTGCAAATGTGTAATTCACATCAGTTCTTAATGGACAGCGTGTGTACCTTCTAGGCCTCTTCCTGTGCCGGTCAGGCGACTGGGACCTCCGACTCTCTCTGTGACGGTACCTCTCCCTGAGAACAAACACACACATGGCTGTGAGATCAAATCATTTCACACATTGATCCCATAGGAGAGCTACTGCTATGTAAGTACCTGCTGCGATCCCTGCCCCTGTGTGCGGGCGAGGCGCGCCCTCTGTCGTACTCAGGCCTGTGCCGCCCCCCCTCCGGCCTGCCGCGCCTGTCTGGACTCCTCAAGCGCTCCTTCCTCTCTGCAGGGAATTCCATTTTGTGCCTATCACCATGGTAGCCGAAGCCCTTCTGCCTGTGCTCCTCCTGGCGATACCCTCTCTCTGGAGACCTCCTGTTGTCCATGGGCTTCTCATACTTGTACTGCTGCCCCTGCCTGAAGCTTTGCTCTGGTTTGAACGAGTTGGGGCTCTGATTGTAGCCGGGGCTAAATGCAGGAGGAGGGAAAGGGGGGTGAGGAGGATGGGGAGGGTAGTTCATGGAGTATGGAGGGTGGTAGCCCATAGATTGAGAAGCTATAGGAGGTGGCATGGATTGGTGAGCTAATGGTGGTGGGGGCACAGGAGGCATCATGTAAGGGTGGTAGGCATTCTGAGCAGACCCTGATGTGGGACCACCTGTGGAGCTGGGGAGGGGAGGAGGGGGAAAGTTAGGCGGGGGTTCAGGGAAGCCCTGCCGGAGAGGGGGCTTGGGGAAAGGTGGCCGCACCGGGCACTGGTTGAGAGAATTAGGGGGGTGGGACTGTGCTGGTGGAGGATACTGCATGAAGTCAGAGTGTTGAGGCATGTAGCCGCTGTTTCCATGGTAGCTTGAGCCAGGAGGGGCTTGAGGGTCGTAGTGGTACGGGGGAACAGGCGGCTGGGGTGGGGGGGGCCTCATGTTGGTGGGATGGTAGTTTTGAGCGGCGCCTTGTTGACCTGGGGGCCCCCTGGGACTCCCCCGATCCTGGTGGAAAGACATAACTGTGGAAACACAAAATAATCAAGTTACATACCGGAAATAAACTAACAACATAAATGCACCCAGATCAAATATTACTTAACACTTTAACTCTTAACTGCATGACACAGGGGGACATGTTTGTGTAGCCTGTGTACCAAATCCTTACTGAGACAACAATAGTTTGCCCTTCAACAGTTGTTTCCCATTGATGCCCCTTCAGTGGTTGGGGTTAGGGCTACATTTAGATTAACATTAGTTTATGATTTATGGTGTTGGAAATGAATTCATAGCTGATATTTAGGTAAACAAAACGTTATGGGAATACAGTCTTAGAAACAGCAACAGTCCATGAACCTTAATAACAGAAATGAGAGACATAATATTTAATATTTTCAAAAACATTATGGTGTGATATTGTTGATAAGCATAACAAAATGACGCAATTAATTAGTTCGTAGTTTACTGTAGCCATCACACTTTGCCATAAGCAGCAGCTGAATCCTGTTGAATTAATTGTTTGCACTCATGCAGCTGTCTTAGCTGTGCAGCAACATTAGCTAGCTAGCGGTGGCTACAGATGCTATTTTCCAAAACACGCTGACTACTGACTAAATGTTACCGTTAAAACTAAAGTGTTCCGTATGTATAACAGCAGCAGCCAATTGTAGGTTAAATATATCGTTCTAATGTTGTGAGTTCAAGTCACACCTAGCTAACGTTACCCGAGAGGAACATGTCAGCCAATTAGCAAGGCTACTAGCACGCCATGACAAGGATACAAGTTTGATACATTACCTTCAGAAAGACAAGGAGCGCTAGCAACAGAAGCGTATCATTCCCTCTTTACTTCTCGTGAAAAAATCCAACAGTCACACTGGCGTAAATTGTCTTAAAAAGGGCTTTTAATATGAAGCTAATAACCTTATCTGTTGGGTACCTCAATTTCTAAGGGACCGTGTTTCTAGTAGGAATGCTTACAGAGAGGGACCGTGGGTAGACCAATTATATTCGGCGACTTCGTCATTGGCCAATGAAATACGTGCAACACTGTAGCGCCTAAACAAACCATTTTAATGTTGCTAAAATAACACAACGTGGTTTTGTTTATTATTTAGACGTTCATACTGATATTTCATAAAATATTACTGCGTCATATATATTTTCTGTTTGTCAAATCTATTTTCTTTTCAAAAGTGTACAGAAACAACAAAAAAGTAAACTGTCCCTGCATAGCAAACAGCTCCATTGCACGAATAGAAAGGATCTGTTTATTTTAACTTTATGGATTCTTAAAATATCATTTGTAAGAATTAAGAATAATGGTATATGCTTACTTTTTATTCTGGCAGCTGTGTGTGTAAAACCGTTACTGTGCACGTCTACCATGTGTCCACTAGATGGCAGCAAAGTGGTTTGTAAATAAAAGGCAAGACAGTGAATTTGCACATTTGCAATATTACCATGGAAACAACTCTCAGATCAATTTGAACTCTTAGTGAGGCAGAGCACGGACCATTCAACTAAAATATTATATTTACTTACCTAAGGCTAAACTCTTACAGGATTACTTACTATTACAATTTGACCTCAATCTATCCTCCTCTGCATCATCCTGACCAGGGAAACTATACTGTAAAACCTCTGCTCAGCATTGATCTGACCCCGACTCTGGAGCTGTCAGTCTGAATAGGTTGTACAGTAACGCTGATGTGCCCCCTGCTATGACGTTATGAATTGTTAGTAGATTAATCAGTGCGGACTCGGAGCAGGGTAAAGTGCTGTAGCCCACGCAGATTGCTTGGAGATATTATGTTTTTCACCACTTAAGACCTGGAGATTCAGTGGGAGAAAAGAAAAACACTTAGACTGCTAGAAACAACAGGTGGACACAAGTAGTGTACACACTTGTTCACACTTTTTACTTTTGGATTGAAGCTGCTTTAAGTGGATTTCGCTTCAATCCAATTAAAAATATAATAAGCAATATTTCCGGATGAAATAACTTGATCTATGTTATATCTTTTGTTAAGTTGTGGACTGAAATCATGCTCAATGTTACCAAAATGTTTTTAACCCACACAAATCTAAAATTTGTATCAATTTGAATTGTGGCAACCTGAATTACGTGCAGGAATCTCGGACCCCAGTGCTAATAGAGATTCAATAACTGAATGTTAACATATTCAACAAATTAATTTATTCATAAAAAGTGACATGTCTACAACATTTTGGCCTTTTCACATACTTAGAGAAATGGCATTGTAAAATTGCATTCAAAAAAAGCTCTTACTTTTAAAATAACCCTTTTAACAATCACTACACCTCATAAATTGCAATAAAGAACCACCAGGAAAATCACATTTAAGGGTGGATCTTCCCTTTAATCTGCCATTGTCCCATGTAAATTAATCTGACCCACCTGTATGCTGAAGGTCTTTGGAGCAATATTCACATTTCCCTGTTTTCGACTACACCTTGGCCTATGAAAAGAAAAATAATATACATAAACAATTCCTTCTGCTGTATGAAGCATTTAGAAAGGTTTGGCATATGAAGCTAGTGCATTAGCCCTTAAAATGGATAATGAAAAGCCAATGTACTTGCAGAAATATATTTTATTCTTTTTGTATCTGCGTGTTTGATTGCACTTATTGTATGTGGCTTTAGATAAAAGCCAAATGAAATGTAATGTCCTTTATCTTTTACATGTCTTTGCAACTCAAATGACTCACCACAGTCTGTTGTTTGTTTTCCAACCGGTGCTTCAGTCAATACCAATTACTAAAACAGAAATATATACACATATATCTTCCATACTTTAGAAGAAATTACACCTTTTACTTCAGGCTTCTCAGTGTCTTCCTCTGAAATGGTCAGCAGAACTTCATTATGATTCACTTCAGGTCGAGCAGCATTAATATTCTTGGACTTTGTGCTGGTTTTGCCCTCTCTCGCTCTAAAAAGGAAGACAAATTATGTAAAATAAGGGGATTTTTGTCTTTCTCAGGAGACATATGACAGCAGACATCCTCAACTGTTAGGGAATAATTTGCTTAGGTATTCAACCTTCGACCCAGTTTATTGTTTTCTCTCTTTACTGTCTCTTTTCCTATGGCATAGGTCTACGGCCTTGGGTATTGCTGCTATCTCTCTTAAGGAGGAGCAGCTTGGGCGCATTGTTGTTGCCAGTCTATGACAGAGCACAAGCCGCCATGAGGTAGTTTACTGTTCAGGGACGTAGGTTCCCTGGCGCACATTCTTTTCTATGGACGAGAGCTCTAGTTAGATTCAGGGTCCATAATTGTTTAGTCTCACTGATAAAGAATGTCGATTATTATACTCCGAACTAGTTAAAACCTCGAGCTGCAGAAAGAGTTCTTCAGAATTGGTTTGGCAACCGCTGTGTCAACTCGTGACACAGCACCTGTCTTGTCAATTCTCCGGCCGTAACTCCAAATAAACCACCAGTGTTTGCCATCAAAGCTCCAGCTCTCCTCGTGCCTCTCTGAGTCCTGTTTCCAATTGCTTCAGAAGTTTCCCCCACATCAACATGAGTTTTTAAATATTCATGAGGTCAAAACACAAAGCAATGTCTATTTTGATGTCACATTTAAACCTATTTCACTGTTTGATAATCACAAGATACAAACTCCTTTCTGCTTTTAGTAATATATGTGTGATTTTCAAATATTATATACACATTTCCAGGAGCTAAAAGGTTCTGCTTAAAGAAATTGTCACAGTTGGTCCACTCCGCACCTACAGTATAGAGCATGGAAAATACACTTCACTTTCTCTGAAAAGGATACATTTCAGCGGAAAAACACAAAGGGAAAATGCTGTTATTTGTAGCTTGAATGACAAAGTGGAAAAGGGGAGAGTGTGTGCTAATGGGAAGGTTGATCCAGTGAATATTAAAATGTCACAGGATAATCGAAATGAGATGGAGGAGCTCTCAGTGAGAATTAGGAGGATTTTACTATCAGGGTCAACATCTGACATGACATCTCTAATGAAGCAATATAACCTCACATTCAACATTATACATATTTATCACTTCACTTGACTGTAAGAGGTGTCTCACACTTCATAATCCTATAAGAGCATTTTTCTATTTGCACTAGCTGAAGGACTCACAGCCCACATAGCACTATTCAAATGCAGATTTAGAGGGATACCAGTTTTTGGCTGTGGTGCAGAGGGTAAATCGGCGTCTACCAATCAGAGGGCAGTGGTTCTGTCCGTGCCCCTGCAGTCAACATGTCAAAGTGTCCATGGTCAAGATACCTAACCTTAAATTGCTCTCGTAGGCATGTCTATCAAAGTGTATGTAAGTCGCTTTATGGAGGAAAGCAACAGCTAAATAACATGTCATGTAGATAATGACTTTCATTGTGTCTTGAAAAAGGTCTGTAGATGCTGAGGAAATGAGAAACTGGAGCTATGTTATTGAAATAAATTAAATAACGTGTACATAAAGTATAGATTATACCTACTTTCAGGTGGTTTTAGAGACATTCATTCGATGTGGATAAAGCACAATAGGAAATGTAAGTGGATATATATGTGGAGTGTATTTGTTGCCATGTTTTAATAGCAAAAACACCTTTATAATAATGTATATCAATGTTTAGTTTGTATCCTGCCTCTCCGAAATGTTTTTTTTGTGACATTTTTGATGTTGGTTCCTTAGAAATTCAATAAAACTTTAAAGTGTCTCCTTGACAGGACACATGGTAGAAATCTGACTACTTACCAAAGATGCCTGGGTTCAAATCCACCCAAAACTCTTTGCTGTATGTCTCCCACTTTCCTGTCTCTCGTAAAGAAAAAAGCAGAGAATATGTAGAAACAAAATAAGGGATCTGAAGCGATTAGTCATCCGTTTTTACTCATCATTGAGAAGAATTGAGGTAAGGCCACGGGTCTGCAGAAAACATGGCTGCGTCCTTGCATTTACCTTTTAGACCCCCACCAACGTGTCTGTGTAATTATCTTTTCAGCGTACATCATGTCTTTGATAATGTGTTTCAGTTGCCGTGGCCCACGTTCCCTTGATGCTAATGTACAGAAAGACTCTCCGTAATGCACTCTCACTGAAACAAATAAGCTCATTCATGTGTGGCGAAAAGCAAAAAGCTTCAGGTGTTTTTCAGGCAGTGCGTGTGGGCTTTTAACAGAAGATAATGACTCTGCTCAGGTGAATCAACGCTTTTTCTCGAAGCAAGACAGTGATGTGTGAGCTTAATTAAAATAACTTAATCAGGGACATACTTCTCGTGCTGATTCTATGGTAATTGTTTGGAGTTTCAAATGTGATCTACAGCAGAACTAGGCTTTTTATCATTTGAAGCTTTACTCTCAGATCCAAATCGCCTGCAGGGTATAAAATGAAACGAGGGTGAATGAGGGTAAGAGGCTTGAGTAGTGGAAAGCAATGAATTATCTGTGATCAAAATGTGAAGGGGAGAGGAAATTGAGCCTGTGAGAGTGATTTTTGGTCTGCCAGGCCGAGGAGGTAAACACACCAACTGGGCACAGCGGAGGAGTTTGCATCATTTGGACTGTTTACGATTTGGGGCTCAAATAAAAGATCCAGTTTTCAGTTTGTCGCACAAGTACAGATTTGTTTTCGAAAAGGCAGTTTTGAAGACTCATGCATTTTGTTTTTCCTTCTCATGCTATTTTATATAATGGTTGCCTAACAACCAATTGACTGGCTATATTTAAAGAATGACTTCACTTTTGACTTTTTCTAAAGATTTAAAATGAGTTTTCAAGTAGACCTCCTTCTGTTCAAGAGAAAATTAATTATTCTGATGTCCACTGAATCCAGATGAAGTATCTTCCTTGACGGGTGTAGATGATAATGTTCTTTTGTCAAAGAACATGCTCCTTATTAGTTGTCATGTATCATCTCACTCAGTGTGCCTGGGCCCACACGGAGAGCCATAATTACCAGAAGCAACATGCAGGGATGGAAACATGCATTTCATTGAGTGCCCGGACGAGGAAATTAATTTCACAGAAAAATAAAGGGCCAGGGAGTTAACTCTGATGTTCCCAGCTTAAGTACTGACGTGCTTGTTGCTGTGATTATGTTTGATTACCTTACAAAGAGCATTGGGGTTAAGGCAGCCTGCAAACATGGACAGGGTTGGTTTTATTAATCAAGAGTTGGTTAAAAATAATAGTTTTGTTTGGCAGACATAAATAGTATCATGACATTCAGTTTTGGACGGACTAAGCAGCTGTAACCTGCTCCTTATCTCAGCTTGAGGCTATCAGCTCAAGGCTTTTAGCTTCACTGGCTTTTGATATGGGATAAGAATGTACGGGATATAAAAGGTGACATTTCAACTTTGATCTGTCTTTGATTTAGACTGTCCATCACAAGTCGTTTAGTTTACTCAACCTGAGTGTCTTGTGTTTGTGACCTGTGTGATTCAGCTGCCAAATATCTATCCGTCCTTCAAAAAACATTCCCACAGCCACGCCATTTTCCTGTCAGAATCTGAAGTGCTGTCACGGGGTTCTTCAAGTGAGTATGCCCCTTTCAAGGAGACCAGTCAAGTCTTGTTAAACTGTAGCTTTGCGAATGTTGTAATCATCATGGCTGCACGATGGGTGATGCTTTAGTCTCTCTTTTTTTGCCTCCACATGACGGAGCGTAGTCTCAGCTGTATACTCAGATTCTGCTGATCTGATAAATGTCTGCAAATAAACTAAAATCGGAGGGAACTCGGAAACATCCTGCTGCAAAACTGATTTTCAAACAGATATAACTTGAGTTTTGGAGCTTATTTATCCTATCTAATGTTATCTCTCTAAACAGACATGTGTCAGTAATCGGATTGTGTTGTCGCATCTCTGTTTGTAGCCAGTTTGTCGCCCAAGTAGTATTGACCAATCACGTTTGAGCAGGCTTTGGTTGCATGCACATAAACAGTCCATGTGGAGCATGAAAAAACGTCACATTGTGAGTGAAGAAAACCACAAAAGTGAACTCATGGTTTTGAAAGTGGAACTATGTGGGTCATTTGGGAATCCAATTCTCTGCAAATGGATTTTACCCTTATCCTTTTCACGTTAACCAATGAGTTTTTCTGACATTTTGAAGCACGAAGAGAATCCATTATCCCTCTACTTTATTTTTCCAACTAGTTATTTGAGGTATTTGTATTTTAAAATCGGAAAATCTCATGGAATTTCTGAGACCCATCTGTTGCATTAAAGAACCACCAGGAAAAGAACCACCAGGAAACTGGTGACTGAAAATGAAGTAGTCATTGCAAAAATCATAAATGGAGTTACCGTTTGAATAAGGTCTGACAACGCTGAGGACAAAATTCAGAAAAATATGCAGCAAATAATTATATAATTTATATAATATAATATAATCAATGTCTTCTTTGTTAAAGTATGTTACAATTGCACAGAGGGAGCGTATAGCAGAGAGAAAAAAAAATGTCTTTCTCATTATAACATGAAAAGTGTCTTGTTTGAACAAGATTGCTTTCATGTTAATCATTATAAAGACAATACATTCTACATTACAAACTTGTGTTACTATGACAACAAACTTCCATTTTTCCTTAGGCTATATGGTTAAGCTAAGACAACTTCTTTCTAATTAAGAAGCAACACTGAGCATATTTTTTCCAAAGTAAAGAAAGGGACTGAAGCAGACTGATGTTTGCAGCATTTTACTCACTTCCCACTGTCCAATCCTCCATAGCAACCGTAACTAGGAGCAGGATGCATGTGAACCTTTCAGTGGTGTGAATCTGTACAGTATATGTAAAGAGTGTATTGGCAGTATTTGTCTATGCAGTGCAGTGAGAAAAGAATGTATCCACCTTTAGGATAGGGTGATAATAAAAGAGACATTTCAGCATGAAGAAAGAATGTGTGCTGCTGCAGGTTTTGAAGGATCTTATTGTGTGTTTGTGGATGTATAATGTACTTGGAAATGTACGTATTTACGTCACTTGTGTGCCACAGCATGAAAAGCCTATAGCTTGATTAGAAAGCAAGGAGGCATTGTTAGGTGAGCTATTGTTGTTCTAATCTCCCCGTTAGTCTCACAGTTTGCATTGTAATCAAGGTATGCATTGAGCTTATAATGTTAACAAAAGGATCATTTATGGGGACATTTTGGTGTGAAAGGATAATGTGTTTGCCCCTGCTACTATAGCAAGTGAAGAAAACACAACTGGAATCAATTCAGCTTTTGTACAAACATAAGTATGTTTAGCAATTACTAATAGTTTATTTTTCATTTATAATTGTATAATTGTGTATAATTCTAACAAGTAACATGTAATGTAATTGTTACTTCTAAATCATTGTGGTCTAAGGAATTGGGATTTCTTCTTGGCTGATTTATGGAAATGAATTGCCTGACTAATGAATAATTAAAATAATTGTTAAAGCCCTACGCTGACTGTGTTTAATTCTCCACTGACTTCCTTTTGTGGAGTGTTTTTACTCTCTGCCTGATTTAAAGGCGACCTGCATCATGTGTTCTTAAAGGTCAGCTGACTTGTCGATTTCTACCCAGCATGTGATCAGCTCTGTTAAATCACAGGAAATAACTCAAGCTGGCATATCTGTATTAGAAACTGGGGGGCGTGGAGTTTACTGTTGAACACCTGGGAGTTCAGCAGGCGCAGAGGCACTATTGAAAGAGGCTGTTGAGTCAGAAAATCCAGCGAGTTTAGAGTTTGAGTGATGAGTTAGGATATTTGAGTTTCTGCTGCTTCAATTTTCACCGATTCTATATTCCTCTGGCGAGTCCCGTCAACTTAATGAAAATAAAATCACTGGAAAACCTCTTGAGAAAAGATAATGTGATAGATGTCACTCACACTACACAGTATATACTCTATGTATGATTCAGACTTACCTATTCACAAATAAATGGATCCTTAGGCTTCTATCTGCTCCAAGTATACGCAATTTCTGTAAAGAGAAAGCAGAAATATTATTAGAAACAACCTGTCGTGGCTGATCCTGAGTCCTGAGTCCTGATCTGAGTCCTGGATTTCGAGTCGTGGCTGAACCTGTCACTGTGGTCCTGCCTGACTCTCATCATACTACTTCCCTGATGGCTCCCACAGGATTGTTGACATCCTTGTGGATTCATCTTCTTATTATAGACACATGCATTTCCAAACATTTGGTCTACCTATGGTGTAAATGTATTATCTTTTCAATTTACACACGGCATCTTTTGCACGTCTGTCCGTCCTGGGAGAGGGATCCCTCCTCTGTTGCATTCCCTGAGGTTTCTCCCATGTTCCCCTTTAAACTGTGGGGTTTTTCCTTTTTTTGAAGTTTTTCCTTGTACGATATGAGGGTCTAAGGACAGAGGGTGTCGTATTGTCATACTGATATTCTGTACAAACTGTGAAGTCCACTGAGACAAATGTAACATTTGTGATATTGGGCTATATAAATAAACATTGATTGATTGATTGATTGATTGATTGATTGACTGTTGTCACACGTTTTGCATCACTCACTCCTAATGATATGTTTTTTTGTATCGTTTTGACAGCTCAGCAGCATGCTCTTTTACCTCCCCCACACCACAAGATCCTTTATATGATATCGTATGACACCAAGAGGTGCTATACAGTAGCTGTGAAACGTACTATGATGTGTTGATCACTAACTCCTAGGATTTGCCAGATGAGAAGTCTGAAATCCTTCTTGCATGTTATCAGAATAACCCACACATCTATCCGTTTTTTGAAAGAAAAGCAGAGCAACATGCATTATAATATATGATATAGTATCTATTACAGGGGTATCTCCTCTTGCACTTTTTGTAGCTCTTGTATCATCTCTTGCACTTTATATGTCGTTGCTGCTATATTGTACTGCCATGTGGTAAATACTTGTGTATGCTGCCCTTGCTCTTTTTGCATATCATGTATTTATTTTTTGTTATGTTTATAAATGTCATGTTCTTATATGTTGTATGTAAGGTACTACGAATGGAAATGAGCTCAAAGCTAAAATCCGGCATATTTACACATGAAGCATTATTTGTCTTAAGTGTTCATTAATGTACATTGTCCCTATTCAAATAAACGATTAAATGAAATAAAAAATTGCTGCATTAAATACTCTTGATGAGCGATCACGCCTGATGCACATGTTCCTACAAATGTACATCCAGATCATTGTCAGAGATGCATGTGGGTTTGGACTTCGGAGACTTTCCAGCAGAATGAGCAGTGAGGTTACTGCAGTTTACTTTCAGCTCGGACACTGTTTACTCTGAAGCAGAGCTGCAATGAGCCGTGACAACTCTCATAAATGATCTGCAATACAGACTGTGAGTGAGTTAAAGAGGCCCTATCATGCCTTTAGGGGTTTTCCCTTTCCTGTAGTGTTTTATAATGGTTTTTATGTAAATGTAAATGGTCTGCAAAGGCTAAAATCCCAAATTTCTGCGCCAGCCAGCTAACCAATCAGAGCAGACTGAGCTCTGGTTTCAGACAGAGGGTGAAAAGAGGTGCTGCAGCACAGAGAGTATGAGAAAAACAAAGAGCTTTTTGAACATCAAAGCATGGAGACATGTCATAGTTCAAATCATAGGCTGCATGAAATCTGTAAGCATTATGATTAAATTCAAAGCTGCACCCTTGCCCCCTCTCCAGAGCCGGAGGGGTGAGGGTTCAAGTCTTTTTCTCGTTCCTCTCACTTTGGAATTTAATTCAACAAACGCACACAAGCACGAATGTATTGTTGGACGATGGCATTCAATTGAGGAATTGATCATTTATTTGAAAGAATAAACTCATGTTGAAGAGAAAAAACCTCAAGGCTCCACTGGAATGCCTGCTTCAATCAAAACATAATTATCAATAAGTAACATACTGCATTACAGATTAAAGAAAAATATTTTTCCAAGAGCAAATCTATTCCCTGCCTGTTAAAATAAAAAGATTGTTAATTTCGGCTCAATTCAGGTGTGTTTTCCACTTCATGGCCCGAAAACCCATTGAATTACAGAAAAATAATAATAACAAGACCTCCAAATGTGCTTTTCATTCGATAAATTCCTTTTTTATGAAATATGAAGGACTTACATCGTTTCCAATGGAAGGCAATGAGCTCCATCCTCACCCGCATCAACTGCAGCTGCTTTTTTTATATTTTCTATCCTTGGAACACAGCTTCCGAACCAGAGTTTGTTCAATTCATTGAACCTTGATTTGAATAAAACACCCAAAAAAAAAAATCCAATCAAGGAAAAACACGCTGTTGCCAGGATCCCCGAAACAATCTCATTGTCATGCATTTGATTGTACGAGCAGTGACTGTGTTTCAATTGTCCACGAGTAAGAGCCATTGAAAGCCCTGCTTGAGGCCGCTGCCCTTTTGTTTCAAAGTGCACTCGCAAATTATGAATCTTCAAGGAAATATCTGCCCTAGGCTTCAGTTATTGTACGGCCCGACTCAATACATCTCTCCTTTCTTTCACAGCTTTCGAAAAACACTCAGTAGTGTAAGATGTAAACATTTGAATGAATACTGTGACGCTGTTTACTTTGTCCTTTTTCCGATGTTGCCCTTCTCTTGTCGCAGCTCCTCCTCAGGCACCTGTTGTCGGGTCAGAAACAGGATTGCTTCTTGTTGATATGTGCTCATATGAAGGGAAAGAGAACAAATATTCATAGAGCAAAAAGGTCTTGTGAGACTGATGCATACACCTGTCAGTAGACTGTGTCATTATTCTGATTGCTTGCACTCAGAGAAGACGATATGATAATGTTGGATATTTAAATTCAGTCAAACTACATGTTTCCATGAGGGAACAACCTCCTCTTTCCTTCTGCCAACATGCACTAGCCATTTTCCCAGCAGCCTTCTCTGCTAATTGCATTTTATCTTGTATGGTGCATTCCAAGTCTCTGAAATTGCATTCATAATTCTGTCACTTGTGCCTCTGCCTTTCATTTTCGGCTCCCAACAAAGTAAGTACACCCTGAACTCTGATTATTTTTCAAACTTCTTCTCTCAAGGACAAGAAAGCTTTCACTGTCAACATAAAAAAAAAGGGAAAAAAAGTGAGTTTTCTGAACCACACTCCACAGCAGTACAGACCGAAAGGATACTTCAAAGGTGTAAAAGCTTCTCCTCTCACAGTGGAAAACTCAGCAGTAGCCAGACTGATCCCTAAATTAGCTCATATTTACCAATGGATGGTTCATTAACTTTAAAAACATGTGTGCCCTCACAAAAACACTTGAGGAAATGAGTGAGATAATGGAGTATGAGAGGGCTTAAAAGGTCTAGGCAGGGCCGGCCCTGACCAATTTGCTGCCCTAGGCAAGATTTTAGCTGGCGCCCCCCCCCCAAATGCACTCACTATGACTCGCACATGCATGCACGTGCACGGTTGTTGCATGACCACCAAAACAGAAAGATATGGACACAAGATGTGTGCAAATGTATTTAGTATCCTATCCATGTGAACATGATTTAAGTGGGGGGTGGACCTAACCTCCTCTAGGGGGGACCTCACCTCCTCTAGGGGGGTCCAGGGGCATGTTCCCCCGGGAAGATTTTTTTTTTTTATATTGAAGTTAAAAGCATCAATCTGGTGCACTTTGAGAGCAAAATTAAGAGATCTATGGATACATCTCTCAACATCAATATGAAACAGAACTGTAAGCAGATTTTCGTTTTCTTTATGGATATTTTACAAATCACTCCCCTTTTAAACTGCATTCTTGTTTAATAATAACAACTTTCTTTTACTGTCATATAGTATTTTATACCTGTTTTTCATCTATTCTCTTATTTTTGTATAACTATAATGATCATATAAAGGTGTGCCTTTACCTCACTGAGCTGAGGTTATCAGAGCCACTCAGTCTTTCAGGAGAGAGCTCTCTAAAGCTCTCCCCCCAGCGGCCGCTTACACAGTAAATACGTTTTTTGGGAGTTTGACTTATTTTAAATTAACACAAATACAAAATGAAAACCTATAATTGCACACTAAAACCATTATTTAAAAAAAAGAACTATTTCACTTAAACCTCTGGTTTTTACTGGGGCTGGGGCAGTTCAACTTGATTTTGGGGGAGGGGGGTGAACCATAGTTTATGGGCGCTATTTTTTATTTATTTATTTATTTTTTCAATTTTCGGCGCCCCCGATGGGTTGATGCGCCCTTAGCATTCGCCTATACTGCCTATGCCAAGGGCCGGCCCTGGTTCTAGGAAAGAGCCAGAACTCCAATGTAACACAAAAATAAAAAATCATTACACCTTGAAATGCATGAGTAAGGTCATTTGTCAAAATGGTGAGCTGTGGGAGAGCACAAAGAGCGCTTCTGAAAGGCTCATCATACAACCTTGTCTCTCTATGAGAAGAGGTCTGTTGTCTTTAATGTAGGAAAAGATAAGAATGAAATGGGACGGAAGATTGTCCTTTGCCATCATAGCGTTTCTCAATTATCGAAAGAATGCGCGGGTTCATTCATAAGGTGGGAGTTATAAAGCCAGGGCTGGATATTGATGTGACAATGTTGACTCCTTGGGTCAAAAATAACTGAGTTTGAATTCCATTTTCAAAAAATGTTTGCCATCCTCAAATAAATCTGTGCATGGTTTACTTGAACATTTTGTTTTGTTTTTTATTAAACAATAGGTAAACATGATTAGGTTACTGACCACACATCCAATGCCAGTTTTAGGACTTAAAGAGGCCCTATTACTGTATGCTTTTGAGTCTTCCCTTTCCAGTATTGTGTTATTTAGGTTTTAGTGCATGTAAATGGTCTGCAAAGACTAAAATCCCAAAGTTCCCCACAGAGGGAGTTTCTCTGCCACACCCTCCCCCCCCCCCCTGCCTGCAACACCTCAACTGGACTCTTTGATTTTTTCTTCCGTAACACAGTGCCATCACTGTGTTACACTCGCGCTTCTATTGGCTAGCACTCGGCCATATTGTACATCTCTGAGCGGTTGTCCAATCACAACAGAGCCAGACAGCTAACCAATCAGAGCAGACTGGGCTCTGACTTCAGACAGAGGGTGAAAAGAGGTGCTGCAGCACAGAGAGTATGAGCAAAATAAAGAGCTTTTTGAACATTAAAGCATGGAGACATGTCTAAGTAGAGGCACACACTTCATATATGAACCTAACATTTGCATAATATGTCTTCTTTAATAGTTCTTTTTGTCACCTTTTTGTAAATATCGATTTTAATATTCAATTTTAAACCCATAAAACATACAAAAGCAGTAAAATATAGCTTTCTTTCATAAAATTAATGATTGAAAAGAGGTGCTGCAGCACAGGCAGTATGAGCAAAATAAATGTCCCAGTAGAGACACAAAATACAAATATGATCCTGAACATTAGCATTGTATGGCCCCTTTAATTAACGCATATGTTGAGGTTCCATACCCAGTTCTCATTATGATTCAACTTAATGCAATCATTATTTATTAGGCCATCTATTTTTTATATTGCTCAGAAGACTCCTTCATTGCTGTTTGCATATCCTCCTATAATCAAATCCACCTATTCTTTTTGAAAATCTAACTTCATTGACATGAATGTGATACATTAATCATGTGGTTGCTATTTTCATAACACCTCATTTTAAACATATATATTTGATTCCTATTCTTACAGTTTGTCTGATTTGATTCCAATTTTCTAAGTAACTTTATAAAATATGAACAAAGTCATACACCTTCAGTAAAGTCCATCACTTTCATAGATGAATGGTAGTGAGTCTAATCCTGAACGTCAGTGAGAGGCCTAACAATGTGCTGGAATACCTTTAGGTCCATTAGCAAACTCAAGTCCTCAATATCTCCACTGAAGTCGTGATGTTTGCCTGCTGCGTTGCCCTGACAGACAGAAACTCATCAATCTTTCCTATTGATGAGCAGCAGGTTCTGCAGGAGGTCTGTTAACCTTGGATCAGCACTCCATTCATGGCTCACACATCATAACCTCCTGAGAGGAAGGGATGCACTCCTGAGAGGGATGCACTCTTAGAGGGATGCACTCAACAAATACAATGAGACATAAGAAGAAAACCAAGCAGGAAATGAAATAGGCACTTACAATGCTACAATGAGCATGTTCGACAACACAATAAAAATAAACAGAATAATTCAGAGAGAAGAAGGAAGAAAAGTTAAAATATGCTCCGAGTTGCCAACAATAAGGAAACATTGTTATTGGATATCGTCATTAAGTTTGTTGGAAAATATGATGCTGTTGTTGAATTGATAATGAAGCTTAAAATCAAAAAGGTAAGGCACTCTCAGACACTCTCACAGCAGACATTTTGACAAACACAGGTGCAAAATAGATTAATAATTGTCCTAGTGCTTCAATTTAGCCAGCATGCAAAACAACTAACCGGAACAAAATCCAAAATGTTTAAATAGTGCTTTTAGACTGAGAGACTCAAAGGTTTTGTTGTAATTCGCACAATGGCTAAAGTGCAGTCACTACCAATACAAATCTGAAGTCACTGGCTCCTGCAGTGCAACATACAATATACTTAAGACATAACAACTAAAACAAAAAATAACGCAAGTGACACAAAAGTGCAAATTAAAGGCAGTATAAATAAACGATATACATGTCAAATAGAATGAAATGAACAGAATGTAAAATATGTGGACAGTTTTAAGCGATTATTACTTCTCTGCGGTTGGTGTTAATGATTGTGATGATTAAACACAGACTCCTGTTGAAAGAAAGAGTCTCTTTCTTATCAGCTGTCAGGAGCCGTGTGTTGAGTCGAGGGAAGTATCCCCTCCTCTCACTTCTCCAGCATCCGCCTGTAGGAGTTCCCATTCATGCTGGAAAAGTCTTTCTTTTATTGCATTGTGATATTGACAAAGCCCAGCCAAAAAAACAAAAAGTCAAAGGAAGTTGAAGCTGTTCCAGACGTTCATTAGTGGGGGAGTGCTGAATAAGAAATGTAAGAGCTTCCACCTTCTTCTCTTAAGATAGAATAATAAGGTCTTAAATTAAGTAATGTACTGCATTAAGCATTGTTTGACTACCGGATATAAGACAGGGTGAGAAGATGTTAGAGCAACAGTAGCATAACAGACCTCTTTGTCAAAATAGAAGACGATATGAGTCACAATAATGACTCAAGGTGCGGGTGCTAGTGGAGCCTCGAAGATTGGGGGTGCTGCAGCCCCCTCAGCACCCCCCCCCCTTCCCGCGTCCATTCGCGATGTCTCGCTGTCTCGCAGGTCCCACGCAGCAAGCAGGAAATGAACCCAGCTCACACTGTCCGCTCCTCGGAGCAGCGAGCCCTGCAACGTCCCCCCAACACGGCACGCAGACCCCACGCAGCATTCTCATCTGTTTGTACTTACTGGTGTCCTTTTCTGGTTGCTAACGCCACTGTAACACATAATCACTGATGTTCCGCTGTAACGGTGGTGGACTCATCAGAACAGAGTGGGCGAGCTGACCAATCAGAGCACAGTGGGCTCACAGGGAGGGGGGGGGGGGGGGGGCAGGAGCTCCAACAAGCCGTGTAGGACACAGAGTGAATACACATACTATACAGAGATGCTGTATGAGAAACCAATGTGAGTTTGGAAAATTGCACAATATAAATCTATTCTAGTGTACCTCAACAATGGAATATGATCAGTAGAAATGGCCATGACATGGGACCTTTAAGTGAGGCTTTAAAAGAAATCTGTAGAAAAAAAATGTAAAACCTTTGTGTGGGCCTCATTTGCATAATGCAGAGTATCCACAATAGATTTTTGTGTGCGTACATTTTCTAAAATAATCTCACACCCATACACTTAAATGAAACTACATTGTTCACACATATAAAACCTTCTGTAGGCCTGACAATTTCTCTTAATTATTTTCCAAATCACATCCACGCACAAGGATTAATGGTCAACGCACCACATGAATGTTGATGCAAAGCAATGAGCCTGCTGATCAATTTCTGACACAGAAATGTGACATGTTGCTTTTGCCATAATGCAGTAAATAAATAAAATAGTGATTGCTTGGTAAATTGATGTGCCAGGTGTCAAAGGCAAATTCAGTCCAAACTATGAAGAGTATATCTTTGAATAAAAATATATATTTTCACCTATTCATAAGCTCCTATAAACCTGTAGCCCACAGTGTCCTGCCCTGAACTTAATGATAATATCTGAGGCTTAGCATGATGGAGGGAAATACACAAGCCTTGGGGATTGGACTGCATTATGAATAAAGGCAAATCTTCAGATGGAAGTCTTGAGAACACTTATCTATTTTCTCCTGTCTAGCGGAAATTGAAAGCTATTTTTCACAACAAAGAAACAAGTTGTTCTATGCCATGCTAATAAGCCAAACAGGTACCGGCAGGAGAACTAAAGTGAATGAAACACGTCAAACAGGTCCATACTTTGACTCAAAATGTCATCAAACAATATAAAAGGTTATTATTGAGTGAATCTAACTCTGGCCAAAATGAGCAAGGAATTCTTTTTTTTAAGTCATGCGTAAAGGGTCCCTATTATGCTTTTTGGGGTTTTACGTGAGTTATATAGGATTTTGTGAATGTAAATGGTCTGCAAAGGCTAACATCCCAAAGTTCCCTCCACATTGAGTTTGTTTAAATTGTTAGTACAGGGAAATTAATCATTTGGCCAGCATTATTGTGGCCCGTAATGATGACCGATTGCCACACTATGTATTCTGTTGGTTTGCAGCGCCGCCAGCAATTGTATTTTCATCTAACAGTTGTTGTTGTTGTTGTGTGTAACTGGGGGTGATGATATTGCCTTTCTGTTTCAACACCAATGCAACATTTGTTATTTCCTCTAGCTCATTAAAGCACATGTTCACAGGTGGTGTACTCCCTTAACCTGATACAAAAAGGAATTAAGCTCTTTGATGCTTGCCAGAAATGATGTAATTATTTTGTCCTTGAGGTGATGACCGCCTACATCCTTGGCATTGTCAGTTGTCATGGTAACTTTATTGTACAGGCCTCCGATAAAGACCAACTCAATGCAGTTACTTATAACCAAATGTTTGCCCTAAGATGAGCTATCCTCCTTCTTGCTGCTATTATTTATCTATACTCTGACACACTTCATACTCTTGGTATGTCCACACTAATGCATTCATATGTTTTACATCCTACATTGACTATACATATCATACAAATGAGTGCGGCTCATTATATTCAGAGGACACATAATTGCTGCAAAAGATGGGATACACAGTGCCAGTGACGTTAATTTGATTATGTAAAAAATGTATTTACAATAGTATTTACTTGTAAATGTAGAATAAAAGCTTTCTTAAGATACTCTTTCAGAGATTCACAACATTAACATCTTCAAGGCAATAGCGAGAAGGTTTGATAAATGGGTTTGATCCACTAAATGTTATTTCTGATTAGAATGTTAATGTCCGTGAAGTAAAAGTGCAACAAGGCGGTCATTTATGAAAGAAAAACACCAACATGGTGAGCAGGAAAACAAATGTTTGTTGTCTAGAGCTGACATTACACTTATCGGACTTCTTTCTGCGGATTGATATGACTTCACATAGTCCCTCGATCCTACGTAGCAACGGTCGGTTCTCCAAGATAATTAACAACCTCTGAAATGTCCAAAATGACCATTTAGAAATCGATTTTACGACTGAGCCGTGTAATAATAGGCTTTGGGAGTAGTGGATTATAAGTAAGTACATTAACTCAAGAACAGTTTGAGGTACTTGTATTAACTTGAGCATTTCCAATTTTTGCAGCTTATATTAAACGTATTCCATTCCATTTTTTGGACATTTTATTTACTTTTCAGATTCCATTTTTTGTTTTCTTATTATGAACTGAAGAAAATTAGTATTCATTTAACTGTTGAGACTATTTTACTTTAGTTATTTTTGAATTCTTAATCAAAATAAGCCTCTTGGATCAGTTTGAAAATCCATCATGACAAAGCTGAGAACACAATATCAAAAATTGATTTTGAAGACATGTATTTAATAAAATACCCATCAATAGAAAAATAAGTTAAAAGAGCCGAATGTTAGACACTACTACTTTTGACTCATACATTCTAAATATAAGACCTAGTTATATCTAGAAGGGTTTAATTACAGGAATTCCTTAAAGATTATTCACAGTGTGTTGTTATTTCTGCTGCTAATGGGTAATTAACAGATTGGGAAGTAGAGCATGCTTAAAGGAAGGGTCCACTCATTAGATAATTAATAAAAACTTCAGTATTTAGTGAAACATTATGTTTAAACCATACCCTGAAGAAATCAGCGATATTCCCCGGTAAATAATGATTTTATAGCTCTTTTTTTATCAAAACCTGTATATTCCGTCAGGCAGCTGCCATTTTGGCCATTTTCAGTAGTCACATGATCCGAAAAACTAGGTCGTGACGTCATCTATGCGTTCACTTTGTAAACACACGAACAGCTCGCTCGACGAAAACATGGCGGAGTATTTGAGTTCGGACTCGTCAGCCGAGGAAGAAGTTTTGAGCAATGTGGAGAGATTGGATGGGGGAATTCAGCCATATAGGTTCGAGCCAAGTGGCCAGAACCGTCAGGAATCCAGTGACGATGAGGATGAACAGCACGGTGATCTTGCTGGAGACGATCCCTTTACTCGTGCAATTGATTTCGGGGGGCGAGTAGGGAGACCTGTACATGAATGGTGTACTTGCAGTCGGTGTGTAGCCATGGACAATCCTCTGATGAACATATGTTGTCATGAGCTTGAAGAGCTTGAAAATAAACTGGTCACAGACGACTTGGATTGCATATGTTTACACAGGGAATTCGGCACTGTGGTGTTAGAAGAAGCTGTATTGAGAACAGCACTGGTTGCCATGAAGGATGTGAAACGCACCTCTTTGGTTGAACCAATAAATGAAAGGTGGGTAATTTGACGGGTACAGCCCTTTCTTCTTAGCATTATATACTTTACAATTAAAATTAACATATGCACAATATTTTTAAATTGTAGTGCCGATTGTCAAGCATGTCAAAAATACAATGCCAAAAGAAAAGGCCTGATGATGATGATGATGATGATGATGATGATGATAAATCAATCGTGAATATTAAATAAGAAAAGCGTTCATTTCAGGCCAAACATCTTATTTGTTTAATTCATCATTAAAAAGTAATAATTTCATACATATTTCCTTAGATATACCGATATTTCACAGTGTAAATAATATACATATATTGCTACCACAGATTAATTATTATGGTGGCATGATGTTGACATTGACTATGAAATTAAATGTATTAACCAAAACACGAGGACGTGTATCAGGCAACATAAATCACTAAAGAGATATATACAGCCAAAAAAATCTGAATAAATGTATACATGAAGTGGACATTTTTCTCAATGAACAGGTGAAAACAATCAAAATGCCCTAGAAGCACTCAGCTAGCTGTGAGTATTTTGACAGAACTGAGACTGGCTGTTAAAAAGTCAAAATGAAACTTAGCTTATCTTGAAATATAATTTGTGATAGGAACACCTGTTCAATACGATAACAAATATATCCTATTTGCAACAAAATACAATGAGGCATATTTCAATGGAATTGTGAGAACAATGGAGAGTAACTAGAGTCATTTTGTCCAAACGCATAGTTCACGTCACGTCCGGTAAAATAAGCCATGTGACTCGTCAAAATGGCGCCGCCCACAGGGTTGATGTTATTTCGGTAATTAATCAGCTTAAAATCACTGATAACGTCATCAGATTAAAAAAAAAAAATAAAGACTGGCAGAGACTGGTCTGTTTTATCGTAGGATAATTATTTAAAAATGCGTGTCATGAGCATTCCCTCCCTTTAAAGAATAACTAACAGAAAACCCAACACAACACTCAGAGACATCAGTATGCCAACAGCAGGCACAGGGCAGCAGAGGATGGGGGAGAGATGGTGGGCCTCTGTCAAGAAATACAGAAAAATATAGAGTCTGGTGACCTCTGTGACCCTCTCCCACGAACCGCTGTGCATCCTGAACAGCACCGCGGACATTTCACTGGAGCTCAACCAAGGGCTCCATTGAGAACATTTCCGGAGTTGTAGAGTAAATCGGAAGACTTACAAAATGAGTAGTGCATAGTTTAGATCATTTCCATCGTTGTTCCTTTCTAAAAGCACGGCTGATCTCTACGTTGCTACGCTGTTTTCTGATTCTACGATATAATTTAATGCTGCATGCTTTTTTAAGAATTGAAATAAAGATTATGTTAAAAGTTCAAGTGCTATTTGAACCATGAAAACTCACTGCATTTCCCCATAGATTCAGGGAGCTTTACAGCTGCATTGATTTAAATATATTTAATTAACCCCTTGAACTCTTGCTCAAAGACATGTTCGCTGCAGAAAAAGGAGCGTGGTTGTGTAGGGTTCATTTTGCCTGGAAACCCTCTGTGCTTTTACATTCACGAGTATAACAATCTATATGGTTACTCTCTTATATTTTGTTTTATATTTTGTGATTTCCTACCTATTTAGGGTTAAAAAAACATCTTGCAATTTAGAATTTTTTAATTTAATTACATTTTTAAATGTTACAGTATGTCCACTGTAGAGGACGTCGGGACCATTTTAGTTTGAAAAGACAGCCAAAATGAACAGATAGACTATGTAACGTATTATGGTTATAGAGTGATATTAATAAAAGAGTACATTCACCTTTATTTAAAACATGAATAAGTAATTGATCTGAACATTGCTGTTTATTTGGTCACTAAAAAACTAGTTTGTTTTTTGTTGAATCTTTCCAGATCTTCAAAGACTTTGTAGTCAATGTACTGGGAAAAGTACTTCAATGGACCCCAGTCTGCACAGGCTGTAGGGTCATCTTGACTAGTTTTATGGATGTGGTCTCCATTTGACCATGATCATAGAAACAAAGCTTGCATTCCTGAGGCAATTCTCATTTTTCATGGCTCCACTTAAAATAAAAACAATAAGACATACGTGCTACTCTTGGCCCACAGAGGGCCATGTCTTTCCAGCTCGTCCCTATCTGTCTCTCTGTCTGTATCTGTGCGCTCATGGAGCCTCCTACATCTTTTCCCCCCTTCTTCTTGACCCTCTTCTATCCCAGGTGGGATATCCTCATCTCTCTCATCATCTGAGAGCTCAAAATCTGAATCTCCCTGAACTATCTGGTACAGAAAATGCCTGCTTCAGTTCTGTCTCCTGCAACAATATTGAGTCATTAAAGTGCCAGTGAAGTGCATTTTTTTGCGCCAAAGTGAAATGGCAGTTTCATTTCTTACATATAATTGTACCTGTTCATGGCTAAAATAATTTTTTAGGAAGTGCGAGGGACGAGATAAACATCGCAAATTTTTCAGAGTCTGAGCCTACCGCTGCTGCAGACGATAGCGGCTGTGACGTCACAAGATGGGCCCAGTTGTGATTGTAAACATGGCGGAGCCTTCGGAAAGTGATACTGGTGCGAGAGAAATGAGTGATTTTGACAGCTTTTCGGACAGGATAGATGAGGAAAGTGGCCATGGAAGTCAATTTAGTTGAGGACAATATTTTGTCATAGATCTAGAGTAGATCTACACACAGGATTGGCCGTCACCTGATCATACATTCATCTGTTCATAGCATGATGCAACATTCATGTTCACATGCAGTGTTGTGCTAGTTACTGAAAACCAGTAAGTAGTTACAATTACTAGTTACTTCACTACTTACACCAAAAAGTAATGCGTTACTGTGAAAAGTAACTTTTAGTTACTTAGAAAAGGGCACCCATTAATGCCCTTATACTGTAGCCTTCATTTCAGTACTGTTATTGCATCGGAGAATAATACAACCTGTTGATCAACTTGACATGCATTTGCATCACTGAACTCTGCTAAGCAATGTGGTCTATACAAACACAAACACAAAGATATGTTTCAAAGTGCCAATCCAGCCGCTGTTGCTTAGGTGGAGGTGGAATGGCGTCGGATGAGTCTGGGTCTGTGGTCTTAGCTACTAGCTTCGCTACTAGCTTCGTCCCAGCATGTTTTTTCTGCAGATGTTTCAACAGATTTTAATTGCTGTTTTGGGCAGTCGATAGGATCTTTGACCCGCCAAGACACAACTTACATTTAACTAAAACCTTCTTTTCTTTGTGCTCGACAAAAGTGAAATAGTGAGAATATCTCCAGGCGGAGAAACTCGACTTGAGCTCTGCCGCCGCCATGATAGTCTTGTTAGTTAACACAAACACAGTGGCGTTTATTTTTCATAAACAATCTACGAATCTACGAAACAATGACACCAGCCACTCACCTTCATCTTTTGGGAACAGAAACATCGCCACTTCGGCAGACTTCACATTACCACAGCCAGCGGCAATGCATCGCTTCCCGTGTGTTTTTCCACCCTTTTTCGTCACTGTCGCCTCCATTGTCAGCTTTTCTCGATTGGCAATCACTTCCAGTCGACTGCGAAACACTTTCCAATCAAATACTCGCTCAAAAACGTTGGTAAATTCGACTTTGAAATAGAGACAAAATGAATGGTGGTGAATGTAAACACTTCGGCTTGGCCCATCTTCTGACGTCACGCAGTAGATCGCAAGCCACGCCCACGAAGGCGGAGGTCGACTGCGAATTTCCCAGCGGAAAATTCAAACTCGTCAAATTCGTTGCTATTCCAACATCTTTGATATGGGTTCCAATGGACAATTTTGGTCATTACTATACGTATTAGCATAAAAGATCATGCACCGTCGCACACTTCAGTGGGTCTTTAAGTCCATGAAGATGGTCCTGACGTCCACTAGAATGGACATTTATAAAAGAGCTGTTATTTGAAAACTTGAATTATTTAATTGCTTTCAGAACTAATTATATAGTTCCTCACATGTTAATAAACAAGAACATATATGATTTTCATGGTCAAAATTACAATTATTCAACAATATTTGACTTCTCCTCCTGCTTCTATAACATTTTGTTTTTGGTATGCCAGCCATTTTGGATGAGAAGAAAGAGGAACTTCCCAGCATGCAATTTTAACCGATTACATATCACTGGAAAGAACAGGATGTCCTCTGTACAGTACATCAGGGATTGATAGAGTAGCTCAAAAGAGTAAAAGGAGATGCATGTTAACAAAATGTCCACTGCGGTGGACATTTTCAATGGGCTGGGTCCCAGGAGGATATGATTCATGGCAAACGGTAGGAAATTATCTAACCGGTCTAAATCAAATAGTTATTTCCTGTTTAAAGTGTTTGTCAAAGGAGGAGCACATTAGGTGACATTGATGAAAGACAATCAGTTTCAAAGAAGGAGGCAGTTTAATTGTGTTTTCTCTTTATTTATTCGACTCGGAAATTGGACAAGAATGGCAGGGTGTCATTAAAACACAGATACTTACTTAATGCAAATGTTAAAACTGGTGGTGTGGATATCCACAAGATGCGATTGAGTCATCATGACTTGAACGGAGAGTGAACAATTATTGGTTTGTTCCTTCAAATTGTTGCTTGTTACAGTATATTAATTTTTTCAGAAAACAAAATATTCTAATAAAACAAGTTTGGGTTGGTTTCGTTGGTGTAATATAGGGGATTTTTGACCTTTGTATGAAACCAGAGCCCAGTCTGATTGGTTAGTTATGTTGTTTGGTTTTCCGTAGGAGTGCTGATTAAGAAGGAAGAAAAGAAAATGAACTCTTGAAGCTAGTCAGGTTTTCCAATAGCAAAACATGCATTGTTATGGTAATGACAGTATGGGGCCAATAACCTCAAAACAAATTCATTAAAAACAAGTAAAAAAAAACTACTGTTCAGGGAATGGGCTGGAACATTGCAAAACTCAAGCATTAACTTGGTTACAATAAGTAAAATAACAAATGTTTATCCACTATACAATTTGTTATATATGTTCTGAGCTGATTGGTTGCCTTGTAAGCTCATTAAATGATTGATAGTAATCAATTAAAATAAATCATTTCCAGATACCGTCCCTCATATAGGAATAGAGCAAGTACTCACAATGTAGTACATTTATGTTGGAGATTTACTGGTTTGGAACATTGCATGTTTCACAATTAATTGAACCAAATAGTGAGGAGCTGACTTGGAATTTAATTTAAGCATTACTCGCCTTGGCTGAGGAAAGCAAGAGCAGAGTCATCATTAATGTGATGCAAGCTGCTCTGTGCACAAATCCCCAAGCGGTCAGCATGATGAGGACAGATAGAGCCAATGAGAGCCTGCAAAGAGAAGTTGTGGTGAGAAAAAAAAGATGCAGTACCTTCCCTTATTGTAAATAAAGTGTAAAGGATGGTTCTCTACTAAGAGGAATGATTTCATTGATCATTTCAGGCCTGCTGATTCAGTGGCTGTGTGGAATAATGAGAGTGGAGGTGATGCATGGGAGGCGTTCAGGGGAGGCTCTGGGGAGTGGGTGATATCGCAGCTTTCCCAAAACCTTATTAGGATTCAGCTGAAACCTGCACTCTGGCATAAAAATGATACCACGGTCTGAGGAACAGCGAGAAAAACATCATGTCCATATCACACAGCCAAAAGAGGATTCAGGTGAATTTTGGAAACCAAAAAGAGATTACTCAACGGATAGGAAGACTAAGTGACTGCATGAACATATCATTATATGGAATATAGGCACCAAAACTGATCCCAGTTAATCCCAGTTGGGTTCATTTTGGGGTTTATCTGAAACTTGAAAATGGCATGCTGCAATTTAGTGGTAAAAATAAGCAACATGCGGGGAAAAGGGGTTTACATTTGGATATACAGTAAAAGACCCATCAAAACACATCCCACTCGCGGTGGGATGTGTTCATCTTAATGATGAGACACTCAGTTTGAAATGCCAGAGCTATATTATACCTCATTCACACCAACGCAACTCCGGTTCAAGCTCCGTGCTAGAGCTTTTCAGGTTCAGAACCGGTTCTTCGGTTTAGCTCCGGCTCTTTTCACACCGCTCAGAGCCCGACTGGTGCTGCGTCATTGCGTCTCGTTTGCGTCATGACGTAACCGTTTGCGTGGCTGCTTCATAAAGCCAAACCGCGCGGAAACCCCTCACAGCTCACACCGACAACAACATCAATGGCCGATTGTGTTGAAGCGCTACTCGTTTTGGTTTTGGTAGCTGGTCTCTTCAGTGGACCACTGCTGCTTGTTAAGTTTCTCCATCGTTGTGTACAAACTGGATAAAACGCGGGCTTTTTGTTGTTGTTCAGGAGTTGATCCCGCCCCTGCCCCTGCCCCCGCCTCGACGTAAGCGTGACGTATGCGGTGCTTTTGCTCTAGCCGGAGAATTTTTTGGTGCTTGAAACGAACCGGATTCCGGAGCTAAGAGGCTGCTCCGCTGCGGTGTGAACAGGAAAACCCGGTGCTTTTCAAGCTCCAGCTCCGAACCGGCCCTGAAACACCGTTGGTGTGAATGAGGTAACACATACACACTCCTTAAACCTCCATTAGTACAAAGACGTTTCTTCTGTTTTGCATTTAATAAGCGCTGAAGACAACTTAAGATACCTGGTATAACTCCAGTTCTATGAATATGTGTGTTGTTGTACTGCTTTAGATAGTTCTTTGAAACCACAGCCATCAGTTGATGGCATGCAGGCCTTATAAAACAGTGGACGACACAATCTGAGGAACTAAAGCCACTTATAAAACATCGAGTCAACTACTATGTCCATATAAGGCAGGCCTCATTATTTCGTAACACCTTTAGGCAATTCGTTCTTGTTCTGCTTAATCTTCGTTACACTTCCAGGATTTTGTGTAACATTTACAGAAATTCACCCCCAAAGTGCGACATGAAGAACACCCACGGTGCTGAAGGGAAAAACGGTAAAAAGGAATACTAAGAAAGTTGAGGGTATTATGAACAGGGACCAACTTTGAGCTTTCAATCTGAGATAGCGAACGCTGAATCACTGAATCCTTGTTATTGTTAAAGATTTGTCATTGTACATAGTTCACATTCTCCACTCACCATTAGAAAAACATCTTCCTTACTGCCTGGTTAAATGAAAAGAATGCTTTGCACTCCTTGAATGTGTTTCTCTTTTGTAACAGAAAAGAGTACAAGAAATATCTCCAAAATCATTGTTCCATTCATCAGCTGCTTCTCATTCTGATCAGTTGTGTTTGATGACAAAGGACGTTCCTTCAATTGAATACTTGTGATTTTCATGATTTGTATATTCTGATGCCCATGAATCAATGACAAATAAAAGTCAGCATGATGATATCAAATTCTGAATGAATGTCTGTCAGTTTGTCACACTGATGCTTCTGTATACATATTGAATGTTTTGTTTACTTCCGTTTAAATTACTCACCATGACGGGAAATCCTAGCACAAACTTCAGTTCTTCACCTTAGGGAAAAAAACAGGGCAGCATTTCACTTCTCATTTATAAGTAAAGTGTACTGTATGTGAAAAATGTAATGTATGAATGTATTTTGTTGTGATATTTTAGAATACATGTTCATTTATTTGTATCATTAGACGTAAGTACATTCGTTTTTCAGTGTAAGGATGTTTTCACATTTGAGAAACGTGTGCTTTTTCTGTGTAAAGTCAACATTGTAGTGTTTGTGTAAAGGTTCAAGTCTGCGCTCGGGAGGAAAGCTATCAAACAGAGCTGTTGTTGAGGTGGCAGTATGATTTATTGTGTTTCTTTGCAGCGGGGTTCTGTGAAAACAGAGGATGCATTGATCAAGCAAACAGCTTCCTTTCAGCACACATGAATCAAATTCCAGGCGAAGCTTTTAACAGATAATGGGACACCTATTGGCATCCGTTTCCTTGTTTTCTATGAGCTCGATATGCACTTTGAGTAAAAAAAAGGCATACATAAGGCAATATTGAAAATAGCAACAAATAAAGACTGCTTACATTTTGTTTGCTCTTTACATCACAGTGCAATATATTTAAGGCAAGGAGACAAGCAAGAAGTTACACAACACAAAATAGAATCAGTAAAATCACTCCTTTTTCATAACATGAGGAAAAATAGATCTCTAGAGGAGTTAACTGGTACATGCTGAGAGTGAGAATAGCCCACTTGTGCACATTTACACACATATCTACACACAGCACAGATTCACAAGAGCTTTGATTTGAAATCAACAGATGTCATGAGTGAGAGGGGACTGATGATGGTGTTTTTAATTCTGCTCAGACAAAAATCAGGATTTGCTGAATATTGATTACATTTTCTATTCATCCCTGCGATAAAAATGTCCCCTCTGCTGCCCTGAGTCACAGGGGAAATCAGAGGTGAGGGTCTACAAAACCTGCACCCCTGATCAGGTAGGGTGGGAAGCCACCATTATGGAGCCACACACTGGGAATACACCCTGAATTTTTTCACATGTTCTTCTGCGATATATACATAAACCAGAAATGCTCATTAAGTGCCATACGTTGTGCTTGAGAAATACACTTTTTCTGATTCCTGAGTCTAGAATCTATGCGTTTCTGTTCTCTATATTTACATTCTTAGCTGAGGGCAAAAAAGAAAGTACCCTCATTATACGAATTATGTCCATCTCAGTCAATAAATGTCATGCATGAGCTCCAAAAAATGGACTGCAGTACATACTGCGGAAGGCGGGGCAGCTTATATCTGCGGCACAAATGTGGTCATTTTTTTATGTGCTCTTCTGCTGTGATTTCAGCAGAATCTTGTTTGATCTAAGTGTTTTGAGCAGCTTGGAAAATCTCAAGGGTAATGATGTGCTTTCTCCTGCGTTATCCTTCTAACTTAGAAAAATGCCACTTCTGTAAAAAAGATAAAAGCCCGTTTTAGATGTTCCCTGTACCGGCTTTCATCTCTCTTTTATGATTGGCACACAATAAAGTGAGGGAAATCAATGAGGTTAAAGTAAATGTTACAGATAGTTGTTCACTGAGATGCAGTATTTACCAAGGATATCCCACAGTAAGGTTTCTCACAGTCTCTGTTAAGAGGTGGATTACACTCTCAAACATGGAGGTAGTCTGTCATATACTATATATCTCTTTGCTAGACATACACAGTACAGACACTGTGTCATGTAGGTTCGATGTTACAAACGCTGTGACATTCAAGTGCCAAGATCCATGTAGATATATATAGAATATAATATAATATACATGTATAAGCATGGTATTTTTCATTTTCTTTGACACTGAACAACAAGAAAAGTGTGATAAAAGAGAAATGATTTGTAAATGAACCACAGTGTAAGCATCTGTTTTTCACATTGTCCATAGTGGTGATATTCACTTCAAATTGCACATTAGCACGGCATTTACCACGACACAAAATATCACTTCAGAGTGATAATTTATATTACAAGGTGTTTGTAAGCCTACCTCTTAAGCAACCTGACTCACGTAACCAAAGTCAAAGTTATCAATCATTTACAGCCGAGGCACAACAGAGCCAGTCCACAGTGATTACAGCTCAGAATCTCAAAGTCCTTGTCGGATCAGTTTTCATTAAAATGGCTGATTGTATCTGTCAGGGTCGCAGATCACCAACAGGCTGCTCACACACACAGGAGGGCGTGTGAGCAGCAGAAAATCTCTTTGAAGGTCTTCCTCATCTCTTGGCTGCGAAAGGCGTAGATGATGGGGTCGATGACGGAGTTGCACATGATGAGGATGAGGTACATGTTGAAGTGGGACATGAAGCAGGTGCAGTAGGGGTTCCTGGGGCAGGTGATCATGAGGATGAGGTGGAGGAAAAAGGGCGCCCAGCACACCACGAACACCCCGAGGAGGATGGTGAGGGTGATGGCGCCCTTCATGTTGGCTCGCTGGTGGATGGGCGCGTTGCCCGGCAGCGCTGCGATGCGTTTCATGTGCAGGCGCGCCAGCAGGAACATGTGGACGTACAGCGAGGCCATGAGCACCAGCATGGTGAAGAACATGGTGATGAGGCAGATGAGGACCGTGGTGCTCTCGGAGTAGATGATGAAGAGGATGCCGGACACCGTGCAGCACGTCCAGATGCTGCTGATCACCAGCATGGCTCTCCGCAGGGTCACGATGTTATGGTAGCGGAGAGCGTAGAAGATGGTGATGTAGCGGTCAACGGCGATGGCGAGCAAGCTGCAGATAGACGCCAACAGAGAGCTGCAGATCAAAGAGTCAAACACATTGTCCATGTTTTTGATCAACGTAACGGGGATGGTGAGGCTGCCTCCGTTGATGAGCGCTATGACGATCGTCTCCGAGGCGTTAGAGACGCTGACCAGCATGTCGGCCACTGCCAGGCTACAAATAAAGAAGTACATAGGCGAGTGAAGGTTCTTGTTTTTGATTATGGCGGTTACAACCAGGATGTTCTCCAGCAGGCTGACGATGCCCAGAGTCAGGAACACCTCTGTGGAAATCAGCAGCTGTTCGTAGCATCCTGCAGATGAGTCCTTGTCCTTGGCTGAGGAGTCTTTGTTCAGCGGCAAAATGCCTGAGGTTTGGCTCCTGTTATGGTAGCCATGGATCAACCCAGGGTGCTCCGTGCTGTTCATAATGTCTCCTTTTAAATTCCCTGTATTCTTTTCCCACGTTGTTATTTCTCCATCTGTGTTAGAATCTCAACAGGTGCGCTTCTGGAGGACAACATAGGCACGCTTAAAGGAGAATGAAACAATTCCTCACCCTTCAAGAAAGGCAATTATCTTCAAACATCTGCTGCTGCTGCTGCTGTTACTCTCAGACACAAACAATCCTCTCATCTCTCCAGTAAGAAGTTAAAATGACTGTTCCTTAGATGTGAGAGAGATTGAATGGAGCAGAAGCAGAGAGGTGCGTGCTGGAAGGAGCATGTGGGAGAATGATTAACAGAGCGCGGGAACATGAGCGGCACAGCGATCAGAGAGCAGCAGCTCCATGTGCAAGAGCAGGCAGATCATCATTTAGAAAGCCACTGGCCTCCTCCTCTGTCTATCTCTCTGCTATTATGCCAGGCACACACACACAGACACACACCACACACACCCCCATGCATTCGTGTCCTATCCGCTCGCTGATAAGGTGGGAGGAGGAGCAAAGTTTGCCTTGACGCATGAATGAGCAAATAAAAGCTTTTTACGAAATGTGAAATGGATATTTGAAAAGAAAAAGTCAGCCCATTCACGTCTAAAAATCGAAGTCATAAATAAAACATAAAAGTACTGTGACTAGCAGTTATTTCACCTTACATATTTGTTATCTGAAATGTAAAAGAGTTTAATGTAGAGTTGGATGGCTACAAAAAAAAATAAAAAAACAATACACAGAGTTTTCATGACAGATGTAAGACTGATGTATTTGGCAGGAAATCAGTGAAAGAGAATGGCTTAAAAACATATTTCTCTATGCTGTTGCACAAAATTGATAGTATCCAACACTTTTCAGTTTTAGTTAACTATTTCAAATCAATTCTCAGACACGATAAACACTGTAACAGAGTCGATAGCAATAATACGCACACATAACCTTTGTTGTATAATAAACCATTGCATATAGACCAAATCTGATTTAATATTTAAAAAGCTGAGTGCTACTCACAGTGTGGTTGTCTTTTTCGTTATGAGGTAATTATTACAATTATAATCTGCTTCATATATGCACTTGTGTAATTTTGTAGTAATAACTGTCACAAAAGCTACAAACGTGGGATGAAAACAATGTTTTGTAGTAGCCTACATATAATCTACTAATCGAGCGATACACTAATGCACCGCCGGTTTCCTGCAGCCAACTTGTAATTAAGGTAGTTACAGCAAACTAGTGGACATCCTATTATTTTAATAAGCTTTACATTACCTTTACATAATTAAATCATGTAACACTGAAAGGGCCAGTTTCTAGGAATTTTTGTGGAGTAAAAGGAGCGCTATTAAGCTCATTGTCAGGTTCATATTAGTATTTAGTGTCTCTACTGGGACATGTCTCCATGCTTTAATGTTCAAAAAGCTCTTTATTTTTCTCATACTGCCTTTGCTGCACCACCTCTTTTCACCCTCTGTCTGAAACCAGAGCCCAGTCTGCTCTGATAACATAACAAATATGCAATATGTGCAATCCAATTGAACCTGGGTGCCTTAAATCTTCAATATAGACTCAAAATTGATCAAAATAGGACCACGAAGAGTACAAATAAGGACATTCTCTGGTTAAAAATGAAATTTCAGGCCGTGAAAATATCAGAAGTTGACTCATAATCCTCAATAACCCCCAATACCACTCGAAATTGGCAACATTGGCCAAGCCATTTTCTACCTAATGTTCCCCATGGCTATAATGCTAATTCATGCTAATTAACGCACTTAAGCTAAATGTGCAAATTATCCAACAAATTAAAGTTAGCATCTGGCATTTCTAACATAAATCTTTGTTGTACTCAACACGTGTTCACAACAGGACTCTATGAGCTGGCAACTAGACTCATTTGTAAAGACAACCTATGTATTTACTGTAAATGATGTTGCACTGGATGAATAGTTTGGGATCACAAGTTTGGAGGACCTGATTTTCTGGGAAGCTAAGCAATGAAGAAAAACCCAATTAAATGTGAATGAAGTAGACCTTGGGTTCAATACATAACAAGTAGATGGAATAACCCGAACTACAAAGCACAGAAACAAAGCGAAAGGTTAAGTTGTGCCATGAGTCATTAAAATAAACAGTGCCAATTATTTATTTGAAAATAAATGTCGCAAATTACTATTGTTATGAATTTGTAAAACTTTAGTAGCACTCAAAGCAACTGCACAAACTACCGAGGAATCCAATCAGCGTAATGCATGATTCATGAAGAAGTCGACACAAAAGGAGCCCAGTGCAAGGCTGTTTGTGACGAAACACCTTGTGAAAAGTGTAAACGTGTCGAGCAAGTCAGTGGATAAAACACACATATCTTTATATCCAACAAGCAACCAGTCCCTTTAAAGCTAAGGTAGATTCATTTTCACTTTTATAAAGCATCATTTGGAGGTCAAAGTATTTCATTGTTCCAGCCTTGCAGGGCATTAAAAGCTGCAGTGAGTTGCGACACAATTCAGAATTCTAGTATTCAGAGACAAAACCTTAATAAACGTACTATCTTCAAAGAAACAAATCACAAATGCAGTTTATCTAGAATAAATATATGGCAACGACTCCGTCCTGAGTGGCTTTTCGGGCAGCATTACGATGCACAAATGGAAAGTCCCCAGGTGGAAAATGTAGAGCACAGCGATCTACTCTAAGTGGCATAATTGTGGCACTCTATTGTTGCTTTAATGTTCGAAGGAATTATGGAAATAATTTACTGTACTACGTTGAGCGTCATCACAGTATTTCGTAAGTGAAGAGACCTTGAAGGTGTGAGGATTCAAGCAGTGAGGTTTTGCATTTTAAAAACACACTAATACCTCATTCACACCAACGCAACTCCGGTTCAAGCTCCGTGCTAGAGCTTTTCAGGTTCAGAACCGGTTCTTCGGTTTAGCTCCGGCTCTTTTCACACCGCTCAGAGCCCGACTGGTGCTGCGTCATTGCGTCCTCGTTTGCGTCATGACGTAACCGTTTGCGTGCCTGCTTCATAAAGCCAAACCGCGCGGAAACCCCTCACAGCTCACACCGACAACAACAACAATGGCCGATTGTGTTGAAGCGCTACTCGTTTTGGTTTTGGTAAAAACCAGCGGTTGCCATCTCTTTCTGCAATTGTTGGAGAATTGCTTTGGACCGCGTGCTCCCCTCCAGCTTCCTCTGTACCTCTTCGGAAGACCAGATTCCCAGTAGGTAACTGGTCTCTTCAGTGGACCACTGCTGCTTGTTAAGTTTCTCCATCGTTGTGTACAAACTGGATAAAACGCGCGCTTTTTGTTGTTGTTCAGGAGTTGATCCCGCCCCTGCCCCTGCCCCTGCCCCCGCCTCGACGTAAGCGTGACGTATGCGGTGCTTTTGCTCTAGCCGGAGAATTTTTTGGTGCTTGAAACGAACCGGATTCCGGAGCTAAGAGGCTGCTCCGCTGCGGTGTGAACAGGAAAACCCGGTGCTTTTCAAGCTCCAGCTCCGAACCGGCCCTGAAACACCGTTGGTGTGAATGAGGTATAGGACCTTTGTCCATAAAGTTGCTGAACAATCTTTAATCAGGAAAAAAAAATTACATTTAAGAGTCCATATTATGCTTTTTGGGGTTTCTCCATTCCTGTAGTGTGTTATATAGGTTTGTGTGCATTTAAACGGTCTGCAAAGGCTAAAATCCCTCTTTAAATGTTAGCATTACAAAACAAAACATTAGTATCATGATATGAAATGTAAGAAAAATGCATTCACGATGTGTTTTACACTCTACAAACCAAGGTTAAGGCCACAATCAGTTAGAAACCATCAGTCCTTTGTGACAACTGAAGGACAGTCAAAAAACGTTTTGCTTAAAAAGGGACGTATCATGCAAAATGCACTTTTTGATGTAATTTATACATAAATATGTGTCAGGGAACTCACGCAGTGTACGAAAATAAAACCCTCTCTCTTTTCCTCCGTACCCAAATCTCTAAAAACGGGGATACAACGGAGCTGATCCAGATTTGCGGCCGATATGACGTAATACCAGCGGCGGACCCACAGCACTATCAGAAACGTTGCTATCAGAAACAATGCCCGACTGTTTTGGACGTAATTTGGTCGGTGTTAACATTAGCATCGCTAACACTCAGAGCTAACCTGTAGGCTACTGGAGAGAGTGTGTGAAGGAGCAGCAAATAAAAAGGAACTCACCTTGTGGTATAACCGGCAAGAGAGAAAGCCTTTGAGCTCCATACTGTTTCAGAAATAATCCTTGATCTAATAATCCTTGCGTTTCATCACCGCAGCATTTTAGACAGTATCTGCCAGGTCCCGCATGAGCCGGCATAAGCTCCGCCCCCTCTTATTTATTTATTTTTCAGTTTAAAAAAAAAAAAAGCTTTATTTTATTTTTTTAGCCTTTATTTATACAGGGGAAAATCTCATTGAGACACAGGGTCTCATTCTCAAGAGAGACCTGTTTATACCCAGAATCAGCACTTTTGGAACAGGAAGAGAAATAGAGGGATATGAGGCATGGCTAGAATGGGTGATCTGTTTGTTTTTTTGACCAAAACACTTCATACACATGTTTTTTATATTTTTGTATATATCTGAGACCTATGCTATTGCCTAAAAATAGCATGATAGGTGACCTTTAAGTTCACATGGAACTACTGTATAATAACTTATAACTAAATGTAACAGCACAGAAGCCAGGGCTAATGTTGTTTGCCACTGTGCTAGTCTGAGGTAAAAGAAGCTTAGTTTGCTGAAGTAAAATAACATGTTTTGGGTTGGAGGAGAACACAGTCCATAAACAACTTCGGTTCAGAAAATGAAGACAAAACATGACCTTTATTTTTAGAGCCATTCACATACCTGCATAAATAAAAAAAAGGATTTGTCATTAGTTGTTTTCTTAATCAGTGCCAAGGACATGCTGAGGTTCTTCTCAGCTCCACAGAATAAATGTAAGAAAAATAAATGTTGCAAAGCTGCTGTATAACCTGTAGTGAGGGTGAGGGTGAGTCATCATCACAGAGGTACAGTAGGCGTAAATTGTGCTTATAGTCGTAATAAGTGCAAATATACATTGAATAGAAATAGTATTAAAATTAATCTGCCAGCATTTTTTTATTTCATATTTTACTGTCAGTTCTCTGTCAAATGTCCTTTTTAATGATGTTGTCATATTTAGTCAACCTTGTACTGCTTCTTCTTAATAATATCTTAATAAAAGTCTGGGCAATTTAGCCTTTTTGACATATTTTCAATTATTTATTATTTTGGACATTTTTTATCATTCAATATTATTGAACATAACAGTAAATAATCTAGCTGACAAGTTCTTCCAACTACATTTTAGGGTTAAAAATGTTAACAGGTTTTTAATGAGAAATGGACGCAATCTTTAATGAAATCGATGCCATTCCATAATCGTCTGATCTTAATCATTGAAAAGAAAGCTGGCTGACGACCATACTCCTCAGCTGCCCCATTGATTTAGCCTCTTAGCACCATGCGAGAGGCATTAAATGATAGAGTCTGACTGTTTCAGCACCATAAAGAAACTACAAGTGTTTAATCGTCTCTGCCAAAACTGTGGATCTGTCTGGGGAAAAGTGGTGGAATAATATGAATAATATGAGATTCAACAGGTGTTTCTTGGCCAGCACAAACATTTAGAAAACATTAGGGATTGTTATAATGAGCACGCTTCAAGTCGACGAGATTTCATCCAGCTCAGTGCTGAGATACAAACCCTGTGCTCAAGAGGGTCAATTCAAAAGCATGTTTTACTGGCCTATGGGCTGGTATCATGAGCGCTTTCCTAGGTGTGCTGTTGGATAAACAATATGGAAAGTTTGTTTTTAAAAGGCTCCTTGTTAAACTACGTGCTCTGAAAACAGATAAGTATTTCTGAAAACAGCTTTTCTACCTCACCTCTCTGGGGAGGCTTCAAGCTGTGTCTGCTAGGGGAGATAATACGAGAGACTTTGACTTTAAACAATACCAAGAAAGCGAGAGGAGTGCCAGTTTGGAGTTTTTATACTTTCAGACAACCTATTTGCTTTTGTATGCGAAGACTGAAAAAATACACCTTTTAGTATATGAGGAAAAGTCAATTTCAATTGGTGGCACTTAGCATAAGTTATTCTTTATTTTAAAAGATTGCGAGGGAAGAACATGTTTAAAATCTTCACATTGACATATTTACTTTGCAAGGCCATTATTGGACATTATGTTGTTTTCTGTCTCTAACATTAATGCTCTAAATCGTCCTCTCAATTTGCTGCAGAGTGAGGATATTAGCCGTATTTTTCTCTTTGTTTTGTTCGGCTACATACAGCTCTGACTCACCGGCAGGAAATCAGGCTGAGTTAAAGACAGACACACACAGGTGAACACCATCTCAGACAGACATTTGCACACTTGGACAAGGAGCGCCTGGTCAGAGTGACCTTTAGGGCTCAACATAAATGCACACCGGGGACTAAAGACAAACAGAGACTAAGCGCACACACCAACACGCTGCACTTTAATGCAGGGAAGGGTCACATTGATTTCCTCGCACATTATATCAGCTTGTACCACAATGCACAGAGGACTGCTCTGGATAACAAGGATTTACACTATACAAGCATCATATTTTGCACTGGAGGGAATTTGGGATCAACAGTTCCCTTCACACAGTGCTTGTCAGTATTTTTTTTAAATAAATTATTTCCTCCATTTGATATGTGATGACAAAATCAAAAATATCCTGACACTGAAGTCTCTTTTTACTCAATTTGACCGACAACAGACATCCATAATTAAATATGAAATTAATTAATTTTGACTCTTTATTAGCGTAATTGCTGCTAACAGACAGTGCCACTTCATGGACAGGGGGAACCTATTACTGTGAACTAATGGCTGAGCGACTCGGCAGCAGAATTATGGAGCTGCTTATCTCATTTTGCTCCCCTGAGTGCAGATGAGAAGCTGTCAAAATGTGGGAATGTAGGAGTTCACAGGAAAAATTAAGCTTTGGGATTTTATGTCCACCTCCCTGACTGCTGCGGCTCGGGTTTTTATCAATTATGCATTCCAAAGGTGAAGTTCTTCAATTTAACATAAATGATTGCAATCCATCTCCTGAGCGCTATGGATTATTTTCAACAAGCTGTATCTGGAAATACAGACGCACGTATGCTTGACTTTGACATTTAATTCTGTAATCATTAATTTAATTATAGGAAGTAATATCGTACCACTTTTGTGTGTTTTTATGGGCTCAAAATGAACATTTTGAATTCATATTTACACATACAGTACGTGTCAAAAAGATCAGTTTTAATTAAAGAGAACATATTATGTTTATTTTTAGGTTCATTTTGTATGGGTGTATGGGAGAGAAACTTTGAACTTTGGATTTTAGCCTTCAGCAGACCATTTACTAAGGAATACCCCAAAAAGCATAATAGGGCCTCTTTGATACAGACGTTTTAGTTTAGACCTGCAATGTCTTATATGTCACCCTTTGAAATGATTGGATGAAGAAGGCAACATTGAATAAAAAAGGTAACATTATTATGCTGAAACATAGAATGATCTGCATCAGAAACCTACTGAATGTAAACTTAAACTAGATAAAAATTTGAAAGAGACTATCACCCTTCAAGTCATGAACACACCGACATCTGAAAAGCAGTGGCCTATTGTCTCAGAGACTGTGGAGAAGATGAGTGTTAACACCAGGTCAGCAGGGTGGTGCTGAGCTGCTGCAGCTGAGACCGGAACAGTATCATGGAGGGCAGAGCACGGACATTATATTCTCAAGCTTTACAGACACAGACACACATTGTTTTCACTGTCTCGCTCTGAAATGTACCTTTCTGATGTTGTTTTCCTCCGTATGGTGTCTTTGGTTGCCATGGTCACACAGAAAGTCCAAAGAAATAGTTACACGATCGCAAATTCAAAGGTGGTAGCAAACAGGCACGCTAATGAACCCCTGAGGGAAATATATTTCTGTTTATCTGCTAAATGTTCACCAGCAGCTCCTCACCTGTCTGTGTGATTGATCTGTAGTTCAAGTCTAAGCATTTTGAATCAACTATACAACCTTATTCAAGTAGAGTTTTCAATTCAAGCATCAATTTATAATAGTTTAAAGCTCCTCACAAGTTGTATTCTCTATGCATTTCATGCGGAAAAAAAGGAACAACTTTTGATAACGTATATATTAGAACATGACATTTTCTTATTTTGACCTGGATTATGGAGTCCTTTCCACCTTTATGACATGACACTCTCTCAGCAGGGCTGAAATATCAAGTCTCTGTATGATGGCCCCATACGGCGCCCTGCAGGGTTCGAGTTTTGTGGGAGCCAATGGGAGCTTAGCTCCCATAAGGAGGGGTCTGAGCTCCCACGGACGCAGTGAAATCATACATCTGAGGGGGTCGCTAATACATTACCAACAACCATTACTTTAATCACAAATATGCATGTGTCAATGTAATGAGTATTATTTACGTTAACGAGGTAAATAGGCTAAAAGAAAAACATGTTTTCCAAAAGAACTACGCATTTCTTGAATGACAATATGCCTGCACTGTGTTGTGTGTGTGTGTGTGTGTGTGTGTGTGTGTGTGTGTGTTTGTGTGTGTGTGTGTGTGTGTTTGAGTGTGTGTTTGTTTGAGTGTGTGTGTGTGTGTGTGTGTGTGTGTGTGTGTGTGTGGGGGGGTGTGTGGGGGGGGGTGTTTGAGTGTGTGTTTGAGTGTGTGTGTGTGTTTGAGTGTGTGTTCGAGTTTGTGTGTGTGGGGGTGTGTGTGTGTTTCTGTGTGTTTCTGTGTGTGTGTGTGTGTGTGTGTGTGTGTGTGTGTTTGAGTGTGTGTTTGAGTTGTGTGTGTGGGGGTTTGTGTGTGTGTGTGTGTGTGTGTGTGTGTGTGTGTGTGTGTGTGTGTGTGTGTGTGTGTGTGTGTGTCTGTGTGAGTTAGTTTTAAAGACCCCCATAGAGCTCAGTTTATAACTCGAACCCTGGTGCCCTGCCAAGTCTCCTCACCTTCATACAATGCTCTGTACGAATCAATGTGACAGCAATGTACTTTCCTGCCATTTCAAACACAACTCTGAAACTGAGGCATATCAAAAACTGACCCTTTGTGCAAGAATTCTACTTCCGTTTCTGAGACACAATGTGCCAACATATTGTACAAAATATGACACAGTCAAAGCTCGAAAAACATAATTAGTTAAGTGGAAGGGCAGAAGGCATAGCTTTAAAAAATATATAGACCTCTTGGGAGGTATTCAATTACATCGTTTTTGGTAAAAAACAAAAATATTCTGGTGAAATAAATACACAATTTATGATGAATACGTTCAATATTTATAAAATGTGAAAATAAAAAACATAATAACAATTTACAATTAAATTCAAGAATAAAAAAATAAAGATAAAACAATTATAATATTTGTAGTTAATAATTTTACAGAGTCATGAACATAGGCTCAAATAATAATGCAGAACCAGAAAATGAAAAGCAAGACAAAACATCACATCGGTAAATACTTATACAGATAGCAATACAATTAACTATAACCATAAGAATGTTTGTAGATTTAACAGAAACAGTTTTTTACTCACTTGGGTGACTAACATAAGTCTCTGTAATCTGAATTGTCGGTGAGAAATAATACTTGAAAGGTTTCTTTTTCTATTCCATAAATGTGATGAGACATAGCCGGCATTAAAGTCCCTCCAATCACATGAATTATTTTAACAATTTAAGCAATTACAGCGAACTACTGAAGCTAAGGGAGAAAATGGCACAAATGGACCTGTTACATTTCCTCACTGAATTATGGCAGTGTATGATAATCTGCTTTATTTCAGTCCACCTTTCAACTGAGTTAAACTCCCTGACCACTTACAACAGCATCACAGCCTCTTCTGTTTCTAGGCAAAACAGGTTTGGTGAACAAACACAAGACAGGGATTAAGGAGCAATTCCACCAATCAGAACACTAACCAAACCGGTAATACATTTCATGATAGCAAATCAAATCTGATATTTGTGCAGGCGGAGATCAACACGGCAGCCAAGATTGCACAAAGTTAATAAAGCAAAATGTTTGTGTCTTATTACAGCTGCTGGGGCTCATTATTTGTCGCATATTTGTTCCCTAGCACATGTTTTGCTTGCTGCGTAGCCACAAAAAAAGTTAATGGCATCAGATAGGACGGTTTCATAAAAGGTGCAATTGTTCCAGACAGTCCGCTCCGGCTGCTGCTCAATAATTAGTTCTGATGGAAGCCCACACCAGCCATCATTTATTTCCTTTTTCCAAGGTTCACACTCGGCCATCGTTCCCCTGCTCCCCCCCACGTCACACAATCTATTGGGAAGAAAGCATCACATAAACAACAGGGTGTTTCCGCAACACAACAACAACCACTGTGATTTCAGCAAGTGTCGATTTGACTCAAGTTCATTGTCCTCTATCATCTAACAAAATGTTTCAGCACCTGCGTTTTAGTCACACTTTGCAGTAAGTAGTCAAGAGTGGTGGGCTTTTTACCACCATTTTTTTGTAGTGTTGGTCAGGCATCTGATTCTCCACCTCTACAGGGACGGTCTTGTTTTATTTAAGCAGCTTTAAGTACTTGGTTATGGCTTGGAAAACATTTTGTTCTTGGTAAGAAAAAAGAGAGTTTTGACGGTTGGAGAGATAAAGTATGCAGACTGCACTCCCAAAGTGTAAAGGAACATGTTTTTCTGCTTCTTATCCCCACCAGAACTTCCTTTTTCTCAAACAAGCACGTATAAATATACATTAACAGGTGATATAAACGTAAAGCTAATGAAGTAGATACAAAATGGTATCCTTCTATATGTTTATCATTGTCAACAAATCTCAAAGACCTTGTGTTTGTGTCGCAATTATTTCAGTTTCCGTACTCTGCCTGTGTCACCCAACCACGCTGGACCCTAAAAGTAAGACATCAAAAGTTGTTGTGTGAATGAATTATTGGGAATCTCGTGGTGATCAATCTTCATCTATCATGTTTCGGATACTCTGTGGGACTGAAGGACTAAATTTTAGCAATCAATTGTTTAGTGGGCAGCGAAACACAGGAGAATAAGCCAATTAGAGGGACAGACAAGTAATAAAGTTTATTGAGGTGTCATGTTGGTCTGCTTTGTGGTAATGAAATAAGGATATGTAACAGAGCTTCTAGAATATCTCCCACTTAGTCGCATTTGTAGCCTGCCTGGCATATGTGAATGCATCAGACTGACTCACCTCATTTAGCCTCATTTTAGTTTTGCAATTTTGGTGCACTAAATGAGTTCTAGTGTAATTTATTAATATTTAGTAAGCACACCAACCCCAGACACCAGAATTGGCATATTTCCATGCAGGGCACGCATCACTCATTCACCAAATTGTTGTGATATTTACAAGAGCTGGATCTGAAAACAGGGCACACATATGCAGAAGAGAGTTCCAGCTCACAGCAGATAGTCATTTCTAATGTCTAATTGCCCCAGTTATTAAAATACAGTGAATGCGTTGGTTTGTGTCTTCTTCAAATAAAGTGTTGGCTTTGAAATGTAAATTCCGATTGAGTCTTTTTCTTTTTCATCTGGCGGCTGACGGCAGATAATCTTCCTGTTTTACAAAAGCAGCTCAAAGGTCATCCGGTGTAGATACACGTGAGCAGGAATTTAAATTCATAGCGGTTGTCTCAAAGAAAACACAGATTACTCCAATCACATGATGACACCAGAAAGTTGACAAAAAATGAATTGAGTAGATATTAAAGTGGGTTTTGGTCACTGATTGACTTTGTATGCTTCGGACGAGTAACAAATAAACAACAAAACAAGATTTAAATGTTAGTAGGCAATTTGTTTTGAAGTCAGTTGTTTAATTGTAATCATTATTTCCAAGTTAGATTCCTAGAATTATATGTAATATAATAAAAACATTACTTAGTGTTAAATGTTCCCCAGTTCTATAGAAAACCTTTGTAAAGTGTACAGCGTATTCAGCAAAGAACAAGCAGAAAACCATCTCGTTTGAGGGTCAAATTTGTAACAAAAATGACCAAGTACAGTGTTTGCCTTCAAATGAAGTTGTTATCTATTCATAACCCCAAACATCTTATTCTGTGGTAGAATTTTCAATCATTTTCCTCATACAGTATAACATGCTTTTGAAAATCTCCAAATCATCAAAAATAGAGAACTAACATTCATTTGAAGTATGGCACACAGCAATTAACATTTCTGTGCAACCTTTAAACTCAAATAATGTTAACCATTGGTCTTGATGATGTATGTGTATATGGCTGTTTTTAAAGGATAATATTTATGAGATGAAATGAGTGAAATTCTCCCCGTGTGTGAGCAGATTATTAAACAGGGGAACAAAGGACCCTGGGAACTTTGGTACTCTCCTGTTTCATTCACACTTTGACCCCATTTCCACCAGGTATGAAGATGAGGTTGGAATCTCAATAATGACCTTGGGGCTTTTTCATTTACATGTGGTGTAAAAAGCAGATGCATTATTATTATTCTGCCTGCAGGTTGATCTTAAAATTCAAATTAGACTTCACTTTACCGGCACCTCATAAACGTGGATGCAATCTGGGGGTCTCGGGGGCCAATGAGGCTGCATTTACCATTTTTAAATGATTAAACCAGAGATGCCTGCAGCAAATTGATATATCAGTCTGGACTTACGGGCATTGTCTTGCATGTTGAAGCAGTTTCTTGAAGTTCGTCCTAACAATACTTTCAATACAATTACAAATCTAAAGAAAGAAGTCCAGACACAGATTGCCTTTTCATTCCAGGTGTTGATGAAACCATTGTAACTGAGTGTATTAAGGACATGATGAATTTGACCAGTAGCTGTTTTAGTGCTTGGTAATAATCACGGTTTAGCTCAGTTTAATTCCCATGCCTAGTCCGATCCATCATAAATCTTTAAATTCAATCTGAACATCTTTCATTGTTGATAAGTATTGACATCATCTCCTGCTGCCCATTCTCCATCACCGCAGTCAAGCTGCGTTGTCATGGAAACCTAAGAAGTCCAGCTATCAGGATGAGAGTGAATGATAGTCTCTGCCGCCACATATACATCAAGTATGGATAGGGAGAATGTGATGAGTTTCTATAAAGACTATGAGCACTTTCTCAGAGGAAACCACCCGCTGGGAGCTCATTGCCTCATGATTACTCACTTTGCTAGAGTAAACATTTCAATTTCTAGATGAATAGTGGGGAAAATTGAAATATGTATATCATAGCGAGAGGAAATTGTGTCTGCTGATATATCTGAGATGCTTTTAAAGTATGATGAAAGGGTGGAACTTCCTTTAAACAAGACAAACTACACAATGTCTCCATATCAGTTGTTGTCAAACTTTTGTCTGGTAAATGTCGTAATGCCAGCTCATCATAGTAGATAGTTAGAATCATTTCCAGTCAATGGCAGAGGTAAAGTATCCAGTATTTCACAAAGACAAAGGAACATTTGCTTAAAGAAAATCTGAAAAAGTCTAAATATTTTTTGTAGCATATGTGCCAGTTTGCTTGAGCTTGCTTCATTTCCTAAATATTTATAAGTTTAGGATGGATAGTACTGCGAAAATGGAGAGTAAACTGTGAGCGACATGAAGCTTAAAACTTGTCCGAGAGCACCATCTAGTGGACAATCTAAGAACTGTTCTTACTGTATCCCCACTGAAATATGGGGCTGTATAGTTACAGTACAGTATGTTAGAGGGTAAAACATGTAATGCATACACAATAGCCTAAGGTGTATTTCATATATTTAGTCATTCTTAAACATTATGGAATCTTTCTACAATCTTTCTTTTATTCATTTTTTAAATCCATATATTTTTATTGGCAAGAAACAGCATTTCAATCTCCCTGTCCACGCACACAGAATATTGAAAATAAAGTACACTTTGATTCTTTGTTTTTGTCAAGTTAACCTTGAAAGTCCATGAAAAAGTCCTTGAACAACATGAACCTTACAGTATGTACGATGTATATGAGTTGCTCTGTAAGAACATACTTGTATTAAATTCCAATATATATATTTAAGATATTTATAATTATTCCTATTTGTGTATACATAAACAATTCCTAATTCTAATTTATAATGACATTTGGATGTTTTGTTTGTGAATCTTATAATCGTTGTTTGAACAGTATCTGTCCTATACTGTATGTCACTCTTATTGTTGCTAGGACACCTGCATTTCCCTATAGGGACAAATAAAGGTTTATCTTATCTCATATTTCTCAAATCCCTAATCTTTCTGATAGAAATTATAAAACCTTTGTTTGACTGGTCTGTTTTGATCTGTCGCTGTGTTAACAGATGTTTCCACACTGATGAGTGGTGTTGTGTAATCAGGCAGTCAATCAGAACCGCTCTCACTCCACACTGTGGATTCTCCCAGATTAGAGCCCAACATGGTGGACAAAGATGGAGCAAAGAGGACATTTTCTTCCCTAAGCAGTCAATGTTAAGTATGTAAGGGTAAAAGAGGAATAAAGAGAAACTATATGCAAATAGGATGGACATTTAAGGGTTTTTAAAGAGTTACACTTGTTTGTCAAACTAAATAAACTTAAGTCTGAGTTGATAGAAATGTATCTCTGTTTTGGTGATGAGGGGAAATGAGGAGTTGATAAAACTGTCTGCATGTAGGGTTGGGTGTTAGTTCATCCTATTTTTGGAATGATCAGCAAGGTGAAAGTCAACCGAGTGTAACGGTGTGAACTCTGTGTGTATATGGATAACAGTTCAGTGCTGGTGTTGGAGAGGAGGTGTTAATAAGAGCTTACTGGGCTATTTTGAGGCCAAATTGTGCTAATTACAATTAACAGCTAATGTGGGTTTAAGAACAGGAAAAAGGAGGTCTCTAAATTATAAAACAAAACTATTCCAAATCCCAGCATGACTATTTCTAAAGTGTTCCTTAAGTCTGAGTGCCTTAATGTGGTGTTTTGCAGGGATATTTGAGTGTGTTTGAGTATTACAAATGTGGTAATTTAGCACCAAATCTGTGAAACAAGGATTATCAATCCAAAATGTGGTGCCACAATGTATGGGACAAAATAGAGAGTAGGAATACACTTGCTGATTTAACATCTTTTTTTGGTTTGTCATACAAGGACTTTCTTTATGGACTACATGTTTCCTCTGCAATGGATTAGACTTCAAATGTGCAATACTTTTGATGAGAAGTACAAGTATACAAAAAAACGTCTTGGTTACAATAAGCATCATTTCTTACCACTCCATTGGTTGAATTACTTTACTTTACACTACAATAACATTTGATTAACAAGATGACTCGGAGCTTGGGTTGCTGCTATTGGATCTGCTTTGTACTAAAGATCGTACAAAGATAAACTGAGACCTTGTTCAATTATTAATGTGCGGGGGAAAGGGGGCTGAATTTGATACTGAACTTCATTATTTTTGGAAAAAAAGTATGTCAAAAAAACAGCAAGGACTTCAGAGACTAAGCAAAAGTCAACCCCAAAACAGTGCATGATGGGAAGTCTAAAATATATTTAATTAGAAACTAAATTTGATGAGTAAAGTGAGCGCTCACTCATTGAACTCATTTAGTTAATAACAAAATGTAATAATATCAAGTTGAAAAAAATGTATTACGTTCAACTTAATATTATTCCTAATACAGTTATGTGCAATCTGTTTACATAACACATTTAATTAAAGTCAATGTTTCAGATTGTCAGTGTAGTGTAGATCATTTGACGTGTGGATAAGTTATATAATCTTAGATGGTGTTTGGAGTCTCTACAATGCTTCTCTGTCAGCCAGTGGGACTGTTTGAGACGTATTTCATGATGCAGACTAACCCCTGGAAAGATCAAAAGCAGCATCTGTGAGCTTATATCTACATCAGAAGCTCACAGACACAAAAACTCCACCAGCTCTCTTTGAATCCGACATCACATCCTGCTGGATCTGCCTTTATTCATTTTTTAGACTTGACACGGTTAAAGCACTTTTGAAGTCTGTACGTCACATTTTCACCACAGTTCGACCTTGTTGCTAAAAGTCCTCTCTGCACTCGGCACTCTTTCTGCGAGATAAGCACTCATGTAGGATTAATGGCCTCATGTAGACATGAGAAATGAATTGTCTTCTCGTGTTCCTGTCTACACCACAACATCCATTTTTTATGTAGATGTCCTGACAATATGCACAAACATCACTCAAGGATCATCTTCAGGCAGAGCAATTATGGATAAGACATGTCTGTACACAACATTAGATGCTGTCTCTACAGAAAACTTACCAAACAGGAGAAAGATCTTACTACAAGTTTACACCAGAGGGCAGAGTTGTATATTGTTTTACTTCCACCTCACTGCTTGGGCTACAGTGGGAGATATGCCAGGTTAAGAGAACAAGTTTGAACTAATAAAGTGCTGAACAGACACAAAATAAGGATTTGCTAATGTCACAACCTCCTTATCCAAATTTAAATTAAAGAAGGAAACAGCATTGAGAGCAATTAATTAGAAGGAATTAAAGAAATAAACATGCACACTGTGCAGTCAGTCCATAAAACATTATTTTAAGCAACTTTTTGTTCTACTGTCATCATTAAATGTTGATTACAGTTGGCTCACAAAACATGTTTTGATTCAGTACATCTCTGTGTAGGGGGAGGGGGAGGGGGCGTAGTGAGGTCCTCTGGGTAATACAGTATTAATTATTCTCAATGCAGTGCTCCATGGATGAGCTTTTTGTCTGCACGCTGAAACTCAGGTTCACATGTGAAATCTGTCTTACATTGGGCTCCAAAAGTTAAATGTCAATATTGGATTAGAAAAATAATTCCTCATCAGTTCATATTTACAATGGCTGCACAAAGCCATATTTATATTGTATGTATGTATATAAAACAAAACACAGTGATGATGGATTTAAATTTAGCTCAAATTTGCTTTAGCTGAGACCACTTACAGCATTTTTTTTAAATGATTGACTCTAAGGGAGAAGCTGAAAAGAAAGTGTATTTGTACATCTTTGACCAAATAACTCGTCTCTTATAAGAAAGATACATTTGGCTTCCCAACTGAGCCAATTTAGTGGGTGTGAACTGCATGGCAGGATTTAAGGGGAGACTAAAAAAAAGAAGATTGAATGACAAGGAAGGAGTGAAGGAAGGAAGTAGAGGAAGAGATGGAGGATGGCATATGGGGATTGGGTGCTCTGTGAAGGTGACCCGGGATTACTCCGGTCCCATTCCACAATCTCACACTGGTATCTGAAACTCATCGGCCAGCGGAATGAGCTCAGCTGTCCACATCCCTAAGTAAGTCTTCTGCTGAACCTCCAATCTGCTCAGAGGGAGAGCTAAACTGGGCTAGGGGATATTCACTTTTTTTCCCCCAACAGACAATACCACTGAATGTTAGCTTGCAATAGGGCTGATGACATTTGGTCGGAGGAAGCCGGAGAAGATTCCCTCAACATACAGTATAATAAAGGTTTTATTAGCTTCTGCAGGCTGGCGTGGAAAATCCATGCAGTGCTCAAAAGATTATCACCAAATGGAAAAAACCCACATGGAGATGATGTTAATAAACACATTGTGTGCAAGGAGGAAAATGGACGATTAAAGCTGTGAGCAAATTCATAATGATTTCCTGCGGTTGACTAATCACAACAGAGCCGACCAGCTAACCAATCAGAGCAGACTGGGTTCTGGTTTCAGACAGAGGGTGAAAAGAGGTGCTGCAGCACAGGCAGTATGAGAAAAATAAAGAGCTTTTTGAACATTAAAGCATGGAGACATGTTACAGTAGAGACACTACATACAAATATGAACCTGAAGATGAGCATATAGGGTCCTTTAAAGAAATAAGTTGCTGTTTTTGACCCAAAAAAAAGTAGAGCGATGCTAAGTCTGTCCCTATTGAAGAGCATAAAGTTACAATACATGCAATATGACCATAACATCCTGGGTTTGATTGAGCATTGGGAGTATTTGTCATCTAGTCATCAGTCATAGAGGTGAACATTGACCAAAAACCAAAGTTGTGCTTGCCTCATGCAAATCTCTCAAGAACCTTTAACTAAATGTCAGATTGATTAGTTAAGACCAGTTCAAAGTGGTTCAATGGTTATGGCCTCACCTATTGGACAGTTTTGACACCATGCTCATCAGCATTTGTCAAAGTGTCCTTAAAGTGGTTGTGACACGGTTTTCCCCCATCATCCAAACCATTAATTTCAGTAAATAATGTCCCCTTGAAACCGTTACTGAAGTGATTTTTGAAAATTTGTACTTTGATAACCGTTAATCTGCCCTTCAATGTGACCATATTCTGGATCTTCTCTGGGTCTGCTCTGGGATTCTTAAACTCCCGCGAAAAGGTGTGCCGCGTCACAGAGGGAAGACGAACGCTTCCGGAGTCCAGTATCTGTATGCAAACAAACGATGGCGCACACAGCAGCAAGCTCCGACTGCGATTGTAGTTTAATTTTGAATGTGTCTGAGAGTTCATATGAGGAGGAAGCATCTGATAGTGATAGCCTCGTAGACGATATTGACTATATGCCTTACAGATTCGAACCATATGCCTCTGAATCGGATGAAATTAACTCCGAGTCGGACAGTGGAGACGACAACCCCCCCGACTCTCTCTCTCACACACACACACACACACACACACACACACACACACACACACACACACACACAGAGTATCCTAAAAAACACATCACGTTTAAAGGTTGTTGTTCTTACCTGAGTTTTCTCTTGTTGCTCGAAGTAGACACTTCGGGGGCGTTTAGCTGGGGGGTTGGCGAAGTCTTTGCGGCCTTTACGGATTTGGGAAGGCGTGGGAAAGAGAGTAGGCACTGCTGACGGCTTCAGAATCCGTCTTCGCGAAAAATCAATCCCAGTTTCAGCCATCAACAAAGGCCTTTCCTCGAAATTCTCGGCCAGAAAGTGGGCGCTGCATATGTAGGTCGATGTGGGGTTCATCACAGACCAGCCAGCCCTTGTGTTCGGCACGTTTTTCTCCCATGTGCGCTGACGCTTGACATCCGTTGGAAAGCTATGTATGCTGATGTTAAGTTCCTCATTTGCTGTATTGGAACAGCCAGACACAACGCATCGTCGAACCATCTCTACGCGTGACAAATCCCTTCTGTCCCTGTCTGGCTCAATGGGAGCAGAATAAATATGGCCCTTTGTGACGCACTTCCGCCTTCGTCCCGAAAAAGGAAACTGAGTGATGGACTTTTCCCGCGATATTCGAAATTATTGATATTTATCAATACGGTATCGCAAATTCATTTTTAAACTGATGGTTCGAGATGACTAGTAGCCCAACATTGCATTGCACAACAGTAGGTGGGATGGTGTCACAACCACTTTAAGTAAGATGCCAACTAGCCAACTCATCACAACCCACTCAGGATAAAACCATCAGCTACCAGAATAACCTTCCATTCTGAGAAATAAAATAATTAAAAATCATGATTTAATCCTCTATAATACAGCCTGTCCAATTAAAGAATAGCTCCTTGTACCAGCTGTCAATCACTTATCGACTCAACTTAATGTGTAAATATAAATGAGAAATCAACAGATGTAATGCTAAGATACAGATATAATTGCTTTCTTGAGATTGCCTGCATACACTGTGAGAAACCACGAAAATAAAAGTTTTAAAAGTTGCCTTACAACACAGAACACATGTTTATCATAGTGTTAATCAGTGTTTTCTCGATGTTCTGGTGATAAATGTCATCGCACACAAACATCTACAGGCCCCGATGAGCCATTTTAGTAATTACAATCGCATTTTGTTGGGAGTTAATGAGTTCTATCTCACAGTCACGCAAAAAAAGAAAGCAACTGCAGATGTATTGATGAAACCAGATTGATTTGTTGAGCTGTGTCTGATAAAACTCTCCTGCCTTGGTTGGCTGCAGCTTGTTTCCATCAGCCCTCAGATTCTGGCAGACCAGAAAAAGGGAGAAATGGGAAACCAACGGCAGGCAGCTGGAAAGAGCCAGAGCTGATGGAAGAAAGGAGAGATTGAGAGAGAGAGTATTAGAAGAAAGAGTCTGGGAGGGAGATGCTGTATAGACGGGGGCTGAGCGGCAGTCAAAGAGGTATTGACATAGAAGGAACTGGGGAAAGCGGGGATTTACATTTCATTTGAATGGGATGATGAGCAGCAGGGCGACGGGGCGACGGGCTCCCAGGGCCTCGCGGTGGAGCTGCGTTAAACATAAATACTTTGCCATTTCAAACCCATCAATTCAAGAGGACACGCTCATCATGTGCTTGTTTTTCACTCTGTTCTTTCTCTCCGCGCTATAATTGCTTTGCTTATGCACAGGCACATGGGTGATATATGGATACCGTCTGCGCGCCAAAACATGCTCGCAGCAACACTCCTCTCTGAATTTGCGTGTGTGTTTGTGTGTTAAAGCTTAAGGGCGGCTTTAATTAAAAAACAACTTCTTATTGTAATAGCTTTCTTGTTGTACGCCGCAGCCTTCTCGTGTTTGAGTCTTGATTAATGAGATTATCGTACGGTCACCCCCTTGTTGGTCTCGCTCCCAAAGTACCGGCAGGGAGCAAACCGCACAGCAATACAAAAGGAAACAAAACAAAAGGAAACTTCATACAGCCTTTGGACAAAACACAACTTTGTATCTAATGGAATCCTGTCAGCTCTGAGACGAGATAGTGGAAGACTTGTTTTTTATTTGGGATATCTGATTTCAAATCTGAATCAATGCTTTGATGATAAGAATCTCAGCTTTGCAACAATGCTTCCTTTTACTACGTTTCGCTCAAAAATTAAATATCAAAACGTCCACTGGCAATTAACCTGCAAACACACTAACTGGCTATATTCAGCACAAACACACAACTTATTTAGCTTTAGGTAGTCACACTACAGGTATTAGCATATATCACAAACAGGTGACACACAACACACTTGTCATTTAACTGGTAAAACTGCGATAAATATGCAATATTACTCTCATACCTGCATAACTGATAGTCAGTTACACGTACGCATCGGTTTCACACCCTTTTACACAACTTTCCACCACTTTTGCTCACCTGAAAATACTGTAACACAAGCACATCAATGCAATATAGCTGCATACGGTCGGTTAGTTCTAATGAATTATGCATTTTTGCGGTCACTTGTGGGACCCCCGAGCTGCCCTTTATTGCATATGAACATATATCAGATTATTACATTTACTGTATTCTTATTTAAATACAACACAATAAAAAAAGTACGTGTTCAAAACCATACAATTGTTTGGGTCACACAGGACATACAGTATGTTCTGATTTTCAAATAAGTGCTTTAACCGCAACACGTTTCAATTCAAAAGACTATCTGTTCAACTTATAACAATGATTCACTGGAAGAAAATATCTTGGATTTCAATGGGACCTTACTGCTTATATGAATACATAAATTAAGTATGTATTTAAAGGTCATAAAAATGTATATGCATTACATAGCTACTGTATGAATAAACTGAGTCTCCTCATATACTCATCATTGGTGTCTTGTTCCAAGGTCGCCTGCACTCTTTAAAGGGATGCCAGGCATTTGAAAAGTGAATTAACATCATCTTGGCAGGTTGTTTCATTCTTGGAATAGAAAAGGAAACAACCTGGACATGAACTGAAGAGCCTGTTCCTTAAAAGAAGATCAGGGTTTCAATCCAAGTATGGATTTCTTTTTTCTACATTGTTTTCATTAGTTTAAGATGTGTTTCTAGAAGCGCCCAAGTCTTGATATGCACATACCATTAGTGGATGAAAACATAGTGCAAAATGATTTTCTGCCGGTGCATTAGATTTCCTAACCTTTATATTATTATTGCGGTGGGAATTGGTCTCAGTGTGACTCCTGTTTCCATTTGCCAACGCAAAATAAAATGAACCATTAAGAGTTTAATATAAAGTGCAGTCCGGCTGATGCAGTCTGAACAACAATGACACAAATCAGGAAGGCGCGAAAACAATAGTCACATGGGAAACATCAGGCAATGCACCCTGGATCCTGGAGATATTGAGTCATGAAACCAGGTGCAAAGTGTTTTCTTAATGAACTGTTTACCGTTTCCTCTCTAATGGATGCTAATAGTAAAAGAGTCCAGTGTTCACTTGATTCTGACTCCGTGATATTTCCTCGTACTGGTGCATTATTTCTAAGAACAAGGGGCTTTCAGCTAACAAGTCTTTTGGTAGAAACTCAATCACTTGTCTGATTTCAATTTCAGGAGACTGGATTGCTTCTCTCTGCACGTATTAAGTATTCATGAACAGATTGCTTTGAATTTGTCCATCCTACTTGGGTTAATATGGGTACATTGTGTATCTTGTATGAGGATTTTTTTATATCAGACACTTTGTGATCATGCAGACTTTTGTCCAAGGAAAGTTATTTTAGGTAATTAACTTGTCGGTGGGAAATAAACAGCTGTGAACCAACAGAAGCTCGTTGTTTCTGTCACAAACAACCTTTGAGTGGTTATACAAGGCAACCAAAAAGCTTCAAATTGGATTTTCCTTTTAACATCAGCATCTTTAAGGATTTCAAGACCGTGACTCATGGTTCTTGCATTCACTATTGCTTCTATCTGACAAAATAAATTAGAACCTGTCAGCATTAAGGAATGGTTTCTTTTGAAAAGCCTTCACCTCACATATTCCCTCATGCTGGGCCACATAAATGAACGAGATCAATGGACAGTCAGAAAGAACAAACGACTTTGTTCCAAATGACTTTATTGAAATGGAACAGGATCTCTTCTCCCCCCCCCCCCCCACCTGCTTTAGTTGAAGTCACTTTATAATAGTTGAAGGAAGGAGCTGAGTCACATTCGAATTTCGCCTTTATACTTCAATCTCTTGGCAATGGAAGCCATTAAAAACCAGCACACCAGGGTGCACAGTGACATGAAATACAAATATCTTTAAAAGCAGTCCATTGCCCCGAAAACCTTCAAAGGTTTGGTCAGCTGACTCTAGACCTGTTCCAGTTCTCCTTCTTAGACCCTTGGAAATGTCAAAATGATATGCTTTGTACCTGCTTTTATTCTCATGAAATGTTTCCCAAACTTAAAAGAAGTGGGAAAAAAACACTGATTACGTCAATTAATAATGCTATTATTAGTTAAATAATTTAAATGTAGTGTGAGAACAAATAAGGCTTTGTATTTTTTGTTTACCTGTGAGTGCTTCCTTTTCTTAACCACCTTATTAAAACTTAATTAAAATGTATTTTTCTTCTATTTGTGTGTGGCACAAATGGTGCTGTGGGAAAGGCGAGAACATAAAGTTTGAGATGCTGTTTTATTTTCCTGTCAGTGTTGGGGGAAAGTGGTCTCAAAGCTCACATAAAAAAGCCTAGTGAGTATAGTATATAGGTCATCACAGCCACAAGGCAAATCATAAATCCCACGTGAACTACCAGTAAAATTCATGTAGGCAGCAGGGAAAGTCAGTGTTTCATCATGACCCAAGCATGACATTTACTTGTGGAGAAATGTAAGGTGGAGTGGGCGAGCACCACCATATGAAATCCACTTACTCGCACTAAATAGCAAATTATCTTTCTAATGAAAGCTCAGGGTTGTTGTTTCTTATTACAGGTTACCGAGCCTGGATTCAGGGTGGATTGATTACACTGTCACCCGTTTCCCTGGTGGTAATCCCACCTGGAGATAGCAGGTAAGTTTAGCCTCCTTCAAAGTTAATTAAGAGGGTTTTGTGTCTTCAAATTGTTAATCAATGTGTGTTCCCAGAGGTGGTTCAGGCTTACAGTGGTCCTCATGGCAACAACTTCTTAAATATTATTATTTAGTCTGGAAGATGGAGTCTAATTTTCAAAAATCCAATTAAAATGTGAACTTTTTGGGGTGATGTAATGACGTCTGCAGTATTGATCCTGTGTGACACAGCAGTTTACATTTGTACCACCTTTTTTAAGCCTTGGCATTAAAGTTTGCTGTTCTCCCTGATATTTATTTTTCAAAGGCCACTTTCAGCATTTGGATTTTTTTCGCTATTGTTATCCTTTTTGTCAAGTTTGAAGTTAAAGTTAACCGAAAAGGAAGCTGTAGTGAAATGTCAAGAGGTGAGAGACTCAACCTTTAGATATTTGCAGAGGTAATCAATCAGGTTGACAGTTGTGCCCGAGAATACAGCTCGGGTTGCCTGATGCTTGTAAAACACGGCAGCACTGTGCCATGTAAGGAAGCCGGAGCTCTCATAAAAGTAATTAATTTCAAAACTTCATCAGAAAATACCAATTAGGAGAAAGGAGGTCAAAGCATGAGGTCAACGCTTGGCCTCTCTGCTTCATTTGGAGCAGAAGTGAAGCCAGTAAAGCAGAGATGGTCATATTGGTTGTTATCTGCAAGCTATATATCAAGGACATAAATCCAGGAATACAATTAATAACAAAGTATCCAGTGTGGCCATCTGACAGAACTGAGTGAAATGGCTTTAGGATGTGTCCACTATTATTAAAAAGGGAAATAAACAGACACTGTCCTCCGGGATTCAAGACGTGAGCTTAAAACAGTTAGTCAAAACTGTCTTTCACAGTATTCCATGAAAGCTTCTGTTCAACTGAAGGGTCTACAGGGAGCTGATTGGCAGACAATTGACTGACAATGGGTTTAAAGAGCTTTTTCACTCAGATAAAGTTTGTGGAATTTGTCCATCAAATATATCTGATGGAAAAACACAATGTTTTGAAAGGACTGTCAACATTTCAGGAGAAGAATACATTCTTTGTTTACGGGAAGAACAGATCAGCAATACGACTAAAATGCAGTAGGCTAACAATGATTTTCACTTCATGTTTGCTGTGAATCGCTAACCACATGGAATAAATAGTTCTTATCCTCCGATATCTAGGAAAGATGCAGCCGACAGTCAGCCAAGCGGCTCTTACTGGATACTAAATTGCCAAAATATATCTTAATATCCAATAAAACATCAACATATGTTGGTTTGATCAAATCCCTTTCTTCTCTCACTGCAACCACATATCCCTACAGCCGACTGTGCTGATTGGTAGATGATTATTTTGAGTTGAAGTAACGCTGAAACAACAAAAATATGCAGCTCATAAGCAACTTCACTGTTTGCTTGCTGGGTAAACTAAATAAAAAGGTTCTGGTAGAAGTTAATTCTTAAACAACAACACAAATGTCAGATCGAGTTTAAGTTACAAGTCTAAGCTACTAAAGGCAAAACGTACCGCTGTTCTCCAAAGGCCTTCACAGCAAAATAGATGAGTTTAATTACACTCAATAGTACCTCCTGTACTAAATACTTCTGATTTATTTTCAGTGAGTATCTGTCTAATCAGGAACATAAGACATAGATTACAACAAACAGCATTAAAGGTGGGGTAGGTAATTTTGGAGAAACCAGCTCGAGTGCGCTAGAGTTTGAAAATACACAGCCGGAAAAAATCTGCCACTTCCTTACAGAGCCCTTCCTCCAACACACACGAACGCGCACATGACCAATGAGGGCACGAGATAAGTTTGTGCACAGATGGAAGGCTGACAGGCAGGTAGACCATCCAGTTATTTTAGCCGGGCCGGCTCAGATGATTGGTCGTCTTTTTACAGTACTACGGCTTCCACAGATGACATTTTTTAATGGATTTGTTGTCAAAGCACTTAAGATATTCATTGCTATCGGGATGTTAAGAGCATTCCATGGAATATAACAACAAGTGTATCTCGAGCCGGTTTCTCAAACTTACCTACCCCACCTTTAAAGGATGTAAAGTTACTGTAAGCAGGCGAGTTTTCAACATTGATCCATTTGCAAATACTGCTCTTCTTAAACTGCATTATGTTTTCAGTACATCCCAAAAATCTCCATATCTTTGAATCTTTCTACCATGTGACCCACAGGGGCTTTCTCCAGACATGAACTGTTCATTTGTTGCTGGAGTGGGGAAGCCATCATGTCAGCCCAAAAAGCATTTCCCCTATTTTTTTTTTTTTCCTGAGGGCTCCCAAGTTGCATGTCAGAGTTCGGTGGAAACTTGGCAGTTTGAAATGAGACTTCGACAAAAGCATACATCCCGGTGTTGGGAGGTTCTGAAGGACATCTGTGTCGACCTCAGACCCCAGCAGCTGCAGCAGCCCTCATCGAGCACTTCACCACGGCCTCAGCCAAGCCCTCGCTCTTGGCAACGCACAGCAACGTTTCTGCAGCATTTCAGATATGCCAGTTTTCCACTTTCCATTTTAGAAGGGATGGTGCGCACCCTGAAACTGACATTATGTTTGGACCCATGTCCTTCAAACCTTGTGACATTTACATTGAGTGTATTACCTCTCCTTAACTATATGGAAACACTGAAATGGTAAATTGTGGAAAGCACTTATTCTTTAGGAAAGTACAGGAAGCCCTCACGCCATTCAATTAAAGTTAGGGAGTTTAATTTATTCCGGAAAAAAAATGACATCAAATTTAGCCAATCATTTCCTATATTTCCATTTTTCCTAAAAAAACTTGGCTATAGACATTGGCCTGGTTCTGTAAAAGGGAACACACATGAATAATTAAAAGCCACTAAGAAGTTGTGTAGTAAAAGACTAACAATGATAATGCCGCTACCATTTAACTCGATATTTCTGAGTTTCCACATATTGGTGTAGAGGTAGTGAAGGAAATACGAGAGAAAGAAACAAAACAATCAAATACAAGGTGGGTGTTACAAACAGATTGTGTTTCCAGTATATCCTACAGTATACAGCTCTCAACCTATTTTTAATGCTCTCCACTGCATGATGCTTTGTTACAGCCTGCTCTGCTGCGTTCCCCTCACCTCCCTCCTGGTGTTTCCTCACTGAGATGGTGCAAATATGAGATCGCCAGTAGCACCAATCCACCCTTTGACCTGAACCCTGAACACTCACTGATTTAACTTACAACACCTGGTAAGTGGTTGAGTAGAGGCTGCAAAAGTTCAAATATATATAAAAAGCCACAGAGAACATGCTTTATATAAGACTTTTTGTATTCCCCACGCCATAGAGATGCAATAGAGAACACTTTTTTGTACAAAATGTCATCTTGTATTCTTTATATATTAGATTAGATTAGATTCAACTTTATTGTCACTGCGCAAAGTACAGGTACAAGCCAATGAAATGCAGTTAGTATCCAACCAGAAATGCAAGATGTGCTATATATAAATAAAAACAAGGTGCATATTATAAATACTGACAATACAGGGAGCATTGAATGAGGATAAAATCTACAATATACAGATGTAAGTATTGACAGAATATTAACAGAGTGCAAGTGCAGATTGTATGTAAGAAGTAAAAAATGGTTATATGTACAGTAACACGATTGTGCAAATAACATTAAGTACGTTTAATCAGTGCAGTTGAGTGCAGGTGAGTGCAATGATGTTAGTGAGTAATGGAGAGGAGTTCAGCAGAGTCACAGCCTCGGGGAAGAAGCTCTTCCTGTGCCTGGAGGTACGGGAACAGAGGCATCTGTAACGCCTACTGGATGGAAGGAGGGTGAACAGTCTGTTGTTGGGGTGGGAGGCATCCTTGATGATGTTCCTGGATTTGCCCAGACAGCGTTTGAGGAAAATGTTCTTAATGGTGGGTGGGTAACTGGGTGCCGGTGATCCGTTGGGCAGTTTTTACTACCCGTTGGAGTGATTTCTGGTCTGAGGCGGAGCAGTTGCCGTACCACACTATGATGCAGTTAGTGAGAATGCTCTCGATGGTACAACGGTAGAAGTCCACCAGGATCCTGGGACCAAGGTGGGCTTTCTTAAGGCCCCGTAGAAAGTAGAGACGCTGCTGCGCCTTTTTGACCAGGATGGAGGAGTTCAGAGACCAAGTGAGGTCGTCGGAGATGTGAATGCCAAGGAACTTGAAGCTCGACACACGTTCCACTGCAACTCCGTTGATGCAGATGGGGGTGTGTGCATGGCTCCTGTCCCGCCTGAAGTCCACGATGATCTCCTTGGTCTTCTTGGTGTTAAAAGCCAGGTTGTTGTCAGCACACCACGAGGCCCGGTGCTGTACCTCATCCCTGTAGGCCGTTTCGTCGTCACCTCTGATCAGGCCTACCACCGTGGTGTCGTCTGCTAACTTTATTATGGTGTTAGAATCATAAACAGCAGCACAGTCATGGGTGAACAGGGAGTACAGGAGAGGGCTCAACATTCAGCCTTGTGGCACACCGGTGTTCCTGGAGATGGCGTCCTCTGTTGACCTGTTGCAGCGGTAGGCAAACTGGTTTGGGTCCAGTGTAGCAGGCAGACAGGATTTCAGGTACGAGAGAAACAGTCTCTCGAAGCACTTAGCGATGATGGGGGTGAGTGCAACGGGACGGAAGTCATTAAGAGCCGTAGCGGTTGAGAGCTTCGGCACTGGCACGATGGTGGTGGTCTTCAAGATGGTGGGAACAACTGCTTGGGCCAGGGACAGGTTGAAAATGTCCGCAAAGACCCCTGCCAGCTGCTCTGCACAGGCTCTGAGCACGCGTCCAGGAATTCCATCAGGGCCAGCTGCCATCCGAGCGTTCACCTTACTCAGGGTGGAGTAGACATCGGAGATTGAGAGTGTGAGTGGCGGTTCATCTGGTGGTAGGTCAAATTTGATGGGGATCTCCTTGTTCTCCCGGTCGAAACGAGCGTAGAAGTGGTTGAGCTCTTCGGGGAAGGAAGCGGAGCTTGTTGGGGGCATATTGCGTAGTGATTTATAGTTGGTGAGAGTCTGTATGCCTTGCCACATACGCCGGGGGTCTGAGGAGCTGAAGTGCTCTTCGATCCTCTGTTTATAACAATATTTGGCCTGTGCGATTCCCCTCCTCAGGTTGGCCCTGGCTGAGCTGTAGGTTTCCTGGTCACCAGACCTGAAGATATATAATATGTTCTGCTGCATGGTCATTTGCACCATTGTATACTGTATATTAGGTTGGGTTATGTTATGTGAATGGTATGTCTTTGCAGTCCTTGGAAATGAAAAGACTATATTCTGGCACTATATTCCCACAAAATGGCATTTTATCTATATGTTCACCCATAGACAAATAAGCGTACTTTTAATATGTGTAATGGTACTCGTACTGGCTGGAATTAAGCCCACACAGTAACTCATTCAAGAGAGAGCTCAAGACTAGGGTAAATAAAGGATAAATAGTCAGTGTTAGCAAAAGAATATAACAAATAAGGACACACTCTTATTCATGTGACAGTTGAGCTTGTAAGGCGATGTGTATTCAAGGGAATTTTTCATTTTCTTCCTGTGGGAGTCAAGTTGATTGACAGTGAGTGTGTGCCGTCACATGAAAACACCCAACTAGGGCACATTGTAATTTAAAAATACTGATCAAATAGAAACTCCGAAACAAATTAGTGATTCATTCTCTGCGTTATGGATTATCTTGATCTATTGAAGTTGATTTTCCATACTGCTGAAGGAAGAATGGCAGCAAATGGCATTTTCTGAAAAGAGGGAAATGAGGGCTCAGACACCAGCATAAGGAAGAATGTGAGAAAAAGAGGAGCAATCTTCTCCATTAATAGAGGTTTGGATGAGATGGATAGGAAGAGATAATGAATTAATGCATTAACAATCAGGGAAGGCACCGTGAGTGAACAAATGTTTAATTCTACAAAATTAAAGGTGTTTAGAATTCATAATTAAAGTCAATATGCAACTTTGAAAGCGTCTTTATCCTGGAACGCTGAATATTGAGTATTAGTGACGAGAAAATTATAATTGTATGAACCTCTGTGGCTCAGGAGGTGAAGAGGCCCCAGCAGTCTACGTGTTGAAGTGTCCTTGGGCAAGACACTAAACCAAATTGCTCAAATTGTGTGAGTGTGGAGGCTTTATCATCACTCAGAATGAACAGCTGGCCCCTTGAATGGTAGCCTCAGCCACAGGTGTTTTAATGTTTGTGACTGAATGCTGTTGTAAAGTGCTTTGAGAAGTAGCTTAAAGCGCTGTATAAATTCATTTCATTTGCAATTAATCTCTGAGTTTGTTGTGAACTCTGGTGGATTATAATTATTATGTTCACTAGCTAGCTGCTTAATGCAACAAGTCCTCCAACTCATACGACCAAATAGGTCGATTGTTCAAGCCCTTATTGCGACCAAATAGGTTGTTTGTTCAAGCGCTTAATACGACCTATAATCACGTTTTAAAGTTTTCGACCTCTAGTGCTCCCGTTGATTGCAAACGTTACAGAGGGTCGTTTATTCACAGATAACCCTCTCTGTAAAATCCTAAATTGTAGGATAGTTTGGCCATTAAAATGCTTTTTGATTAGATTTCTAGCGAGAAGTGCATATTGCACTTTTAGAATCCATGTCCAGTCGATATGTAGGATCTATAGTTTGATAGATATTACGAAGATGATTTGAGGTTTCGCCAGGAGAACGTGTATATGCAGCAGCTTCCATGTAAAGTTAGCCAACCCTCACGGGGTGAAAACAGCATTACCGGTCTCGAAGTTTTCATTTATCATACACCTTGTTTCCAGCTGTATCATCCAGCTGTTATCAGTTCAATAAATTAAGATAAATCTGCTTTCCGCTACCTTACCAAACAGCAGACAAAGTTAGCAATTAGCTGATGGGAGTGATTAGCAACTTAAGAGCCAGATATTTTCTCTGCATGACTTGGTGAAGAGCAAATGTGTCAGTTCGGCACAAACAAGACCAAAAAGAAATGCTAATGTTGCTCCATGTCTGACAGTTATGTAAGTTTGCTAAGATATTAGCATAAGAACTTGAAAGTGATAATGCTCTGTGTCTGTCAAGTTCTAGACACTTATGTCATGAACTTTTAAAGCTGAAGAGATGGTTTATTAATAACTGAACTCACTTCCTGATGACTGGTCACAGATCAGCAATCATGCATGGTCTTTTCAGAAATACAGTAGAATATATTATAGTTTCTGCTTGATCCGTCAACAGGAATGTCAAGCGTAAATAGCATCAATACAACATGTCACAAGCTCTGCACTCTGATCAAAAGGAAGTGTTTGAGACAGTGCCTCTACTGTCCTACTTTTAACAAAGTACACTTTTCTTTCTCTCACTATCTTCCCCTGCAGCATTTTCTTTTTTTCCAGAGGAATCCCATGACTTCCAAAGAAGCAACATGACTCCAGCACTCATGAGATATATAGACAAACAAAAGAAAAAACTTAAAAAGATAAGTAAACATTTTCTGAAGGTTTTTTAAAGTTGGATATTGGTGTTGAGATCAATAGCAAGGTCTGGAATGGCCACAGAAAGAAGCAACACACACACACACACACACACACCTCTGCCATGTTTTGATGTTCGCTTCTGGTATCAGTATCTTTCTACTGCTGTAAATAAATAGCTACAGGCTAATGGGACCCGGTCTAGCAGTGTGTGTGCACTAAGGACTCCAAAAGCACACACACAGATATAAAACACATCCGTCTTTTACCTGCTGATGTACAAAACAAATTCATATGAGGCAACATAAAAAGCATGAAATGCAAATCCCTGAAAGGATGAGAAGCTGACATCTAAACGCACACATTGAGCCATTAGGGTGAATTATTGACGCATGCTCATATTCATGCAGGTAATAATAGGAAAGGTGTTCATCTTTTCAGCAAACCTGCTGCGCTAAGTGCCTCTGTCACTGTTTCCTGCCGGGTGGCTTTATTTTAATCAGAAATAGACAGAAAAGCAGCGTTCAGTATGTATCAAATTAAAGCTTCTGGCAGTTTCCCAGGAAATGCATTATGGGAAGACAAGCCTAACCTGTGTCTGACAGCAACACTGACAGAGGTTACAGTGTGTTTGGATGTCCTTTCTTTGATACTGATGGTTGCATTTCTGAAAGAGACCACATGAAAGTCTGTACTTTTTAATATGTTTTGCTATGCTCTGATTATAGGGATTAACGGTTGTATTATATTACAAATAAGCGAAACTTTAAATTAAACTTTTCAAATTTGACTTTATTTATATTAGATTTAATTATTAAATTAAAGCTGCTGCACTAATGTATCTGTTGGATTATAATTAGATATGTGTTAGAATGATACATCTACTGCAATTGGCAATAAAATAACTGGAACTTTAAAAACAGTATGTACTGAAATCAAAAGAATGATCCCTGGATAGAAAAAGAACGAGCATTTGCAACAAGAATATGGAAGCATGTTTCCCAAATCTGGATTTCATTTGTATATTTACAGCAGGATCAGTGAGTATGGAGTGCTTAGTGATTTGTAACCTTTCCTATTCAACTGCTTGCTCAATTGCTGTTCTGAATTAAGTGACCTGCCACAAACCTACAGCTGTAATTTGAAAGTGGAAGAACTGCAGGCTTGCATGTGGTCTCACAAGATAAAAGGCAGGGGGAGCAGTGGCTTGGCACTTATTTTTAAATGTTCAGATGGTGAAACTCTCCTCCCCTACGTACTCCTACACCCACTTGAAATGAAATAATCCACTTTTTCCTTCACCACAACTTGAATGTTTCCAGAGGGTCTCGATGAAACTTGACCACATGACGCACTAACATTTTTTTTTTCCCCTCTGAGACACAGCTGTTTCAAGTCCCATTACAGTGCATATGAAAGGAAGGCGATTAAAGCTTCAACAACCCTGCCTTTCCCACTGACAACTTTAATGAGAAACATATTTCAAGCGAACAGAAATGTTTGCCACTGATTGCATTTAAATGGATCCCATGAAGCGAGGGGAAAAAAGGATTCAAATTTGTTTTTTGAGACTGCTTTATCACATGATGCAGGTTATTCAATTTCACACACACACGCGCCGCCCATATTGAGCATATGTTTGATTTTATGACAACTTCTGCCATTCTCCCTGCAAACATTATTGCATCAGGGATTATGGGTTTCTTAAGGCAAACAGTGCTGTCATTCCTGATCATATTCTCTGATTTATACAATTTCTAACTCTATTATAGAGCTGCGCTGATGCTTGCCTCTTACTGAAGACCTCATCTATCTCAGGGTGTCTGAATGACATCTTAAACCCTGGACAGAAGTGGGGGAAAAAAGAGCGGGGGAGAGAAAGGGTGAACAAAGAACATTGAAGCGGAGTGCAAAGTAGACGTTAAGAGAGGTAACTAGAGAGGCTGACAGACAGAGGGTTGAAATTGAGAAGTAGGAGATAGAACGAAAGAGACTCAGTGAGACTCTCTTCATCGTGTTCTTTGTGTTAGTGACCTTCAGGCCTCTACACACAACCGTGCGCCCACAGTTGTTATTTTCGCAATAACGGGCAACAGGGAGGGAGAAAGGTTTAAAGGAGTGTAGGTGTTCTGGAGGACTGATCCCACACCCACAAGCTGTCAGAGCTCATGATCAATGAGGTCGACTTTGACTGCGGTTGATCAGATCAGTGGAGCTAGCCCAAGACACCTCCATGCTACACTTAAATCTGGTTTGAAAAATTCCCTAAAGCTGTCTCTGCTAGGTAAAGAAAAATAAATATTTTGCAAGGTTTGAACTAGAGAATGCAGCTGAAATTGGAATGCATTTATATAGCGCTTTTCCAGTATTTCTGACCCCTCGATACATTGACATGTTGACTGCAGAGGCTTGGGATCGAAACATTGACCTTCCAATTGGAGGATGAGCTGAACAATCTGTATTTTCATTTTATCAATATGTATGCAAGACATGCTTAAGTAAATAATCACCATGCAGTACACAGAACAAAGGGGCTTTGCAAAGACAAAGTCAATGTAGCATTGGCAACAAAACTATTGGACTTGACCTTCTGAAATACAGCAAAGAGAACAGTGTAAATAGTACGGCTTAAGAAATGTATCCAGCACAACTTTAAAGTTGGCGTTACATCCTAACATTTAAGTTTTACTTGACGCTTGTTTAACTTGAATCCAAGAAGCTGGTTTCCTAATACAATGTTTAAACTGTGACCCAGACTTGTTAAATAACTGCAGTCTGCAGAGAGAAACTCCCTCTGGCTTAAACGTTGGGATTTTAGCAGTTACAAACCATTTACATGCACACAAACCTATAGAACAGTACAGTTAAACCTCAGAAAGCATAATAAGGCCCCTTTGAGCAAGTGTTTGGAAATGTTACCTGACTGGTCATGTTGTTGGTGTATTTGAAATAGTTGCAATTTCCTTTTCTAGTTCATTGCCTTTGTTTACACCTCTGTTTACTGAATCCTCAAATTCCCTCAGCCGCCTCTCTGAGTCTTTTGTTCTGTTGTTGTTGTTCTAAGTTTTTGTCAGAGCTCCTTGTGGTTTCCCAATGTTACGGTTAACGCTCTAATCTTCACACACCCCCAACTAACATGCAAAGCAAATAAACAAAAAAGAACAAAGCTTCAGTGGGTATTCCAGTTTGTATTTGATACCCGGTTAAACCAGGTTCCCTTTTGGTTTGTTTTTAATGTCAAGCTGTACAGGAAAGGATTAACAGGAGGGGCAAAGGTTTGATGGTGGTGCAGTTTGGACAGGAAACGCTTCACTGTTCTGTCTCGTGGATATGTGGGTTTTAAAATACACACACTAACCTCAAGACCACCCTGCCAATGTTATGAAAGCCAGGGTTCTCCACCTTTAACACCAACACACCCCACACATTCTGCTGACTCTCCAGAACGACCGTAAGCGTCTGGCTTTTTTTGATGTCAAGCAGCCTGCACCGCATCATACTACAGTTTGTTTTACCAGGGTTGTCTAGTGTGTTGAAAGCAATGCTGAGGGCCTGAATATGTGTACTATAGTAGCAGCTGGTGTTATTTAGAAAATGACAAAGAAATGTTGGCCTTTAATGTAAATAAGGTTAACATACTGTAAGCATATAGCCCATACAGTATTTATTCAAGCACTGCCCTTAAGTACATACGTTTTGAAGTGCTTCAATTTTCCTTACCTTTTTTACTCCACAACATCTGATAGGGAAATATTAGGATTTTTACTACAATTTAATAGTCAGACTTTTTAGCAGATGTATGCTTTTAGGTATATTAAAGGCAGATAAAAAGCTTCGTATTCCTATGGTTGTATTCCCTTTGTATGAAAAGTAATTCAAATTCAAAGAAGGCTTTTACTCCTGCATTATTTGCTAACACTATTATATTTGTACTTAACAAGTACAATGGATTAAATCTTGACTTGTAATAGAGAAAATGTAACACTGTAAGGTGGTAATTTGAAGCCATGGAGTTGCTCTCGGAGGTAACTATGGTGCAGACTGAAATAAGTCAACCACTATTAAAAGGATTGCCGGGAAAATGTAAACCGACAGTCAGAGTCCCCAGAGGATGAATCTAACTGACTTTAGATAAGATTGTGTTGCAGTCTCGGCAGCTGCCTTTAACTCATTCTGTCACTTCCTCCTTTCTGTTCAACCTGGGATGATATGACATCAGCATATGCTAAAAACAAGCCAGTAAACATTCACACCTTCCATGTGGCACATCTGCTATACACGTACAGGTGTGAGACAGGTTGACACTAACGAGCGGAGAGTATTTTTTGTTGGATAAATGTAATAAATACATGTATTAATGGACATAGTTCAGTCTGGATGTGAAGGGAATTTTTTAACTTTGCAAGGAGAAATGAAATCGTCTTATCTGTATGCAGTTCTGTTTTTGTTTATGTCACAATTCCCATCCTCATTTTAGGTATTATTTCAGATGTGATTTAGCACAGATATTAACAGCTGTTACATGAACAGAGCATTGTTAGTTTGTTTAAATGGAACTGATATTTGTCCGAAAATCTGTTTTACAAATGTCTACGATTAAGTTTGTCATTTTTTGACACTGCTAATTGTTACCGCGGTTGCTACCTGTGTGTAGGAGTGAGTCAGTAAAAGGTCTGCAGGGCTTACACTGTATTCTGCACCCTATTTTGAAGCACTCCTAATACAAAGTGACATCTTAAATGGTCTCATTTACTCTCAGCTCCATATATGCATGAAGCCCCTGAGACATTGTTTAGAAGACCTTCTGAAAATAAGGATCAAGTGCATAGTCACAAGTGTTCACCTCCTCTACCTGAGATCCTGTCTTCCCTTTCAGAGTTGAAACATCTGAAACTGTTGCAGTGTTTTAACTGCACCACCGGTGTCACTAGGTGTCAGGTGAGAAAGGGTAGTAGCAAAAAAGAGCAGATCTACCATACATCGCTCTGTGGAGGAGCCAAATATAAACTGATGAATCTTTGCTTCACCACTCGGGGGATGCATTGTTTGAAATACTTGTTGTTTAAGTGCTTGTGTGTGTGTGTTTGTGTAGGAGTTAAGTGCATGTGTGCAGGGGTTTGTGTGTGTGGAATGCTTTAAATAAACGAATGGAAGGATAACTGAAGGGGTCTAAGAGCTTCTGTTTGAAGTGACTGTTGACATTTAGTGTTACATAGTGTATAAAACGACTGAAAAGAGACGGTAAATGACTACTTAGCACAAAAAGACATGCAACTAGACGCAAAATGACCTTAATGACCCAAAACAACAAGAAAGACAGAAGAACGACTGCATAGAGATGCAAAATGACCATAAAAAGACATCAAATTGCCACAACTGTATAAAAAATGTACAGAAACAGCTCAAAGCAACTACAAATAGATGCAAAGTGACGATAAAGAGACATACAATTGCCACAAAGGGATACAAAAAGACCAGAAAAGCTCAAAACAACTACAAAATGACAATAAAAGTTCCAAAACAACCAGAAAGAGCTCAAATCAACCACCAAGACGGGCAAAATAGCCATAAAAACACTTACTATCAAATACAATAAAGAAAAGCTGAATCTAAAAAGACATAAAATAACCACAAAGAGATCAATTATGACATGAAAAGTGTGCAAAACAACTAAGAAGACACAAAGTGTAGTTCTCTTAATCAGCTTGTTAACAGTATTCAGCGACTGAGAGTCAGTTTCATACAGAGCATGTGATGCGAGGAAGTGTTTCTGTGTCTGTGGAGCTGTGAACAGGCCTCCAGCTCTCACCTTGGCTGCTCTGCTTGTTAATACCACTCTAGGGATGCCACCTCAGCCCCCCGTCCCCCTCCTCTCCTCTCCTTTGGACCAGGTGATTAGGAACTTACAGAAGTTAGTTCTCCTTGCACTTTCTCTTCATTCCCGTACCTCTAGGCATCGAGGGAAATGAAGGTAATCCACTGACAGTTTGCCAGGTGAGGCGAACAATGGAGGAATGGAAGGAACTGGAAGGTGGATGTGATTCATCATGAGACTCCTTTCATTTTGCGGGAGTGCGCTTGGCACAGCTGTTTGAAATGGCACCCCTCGCCTGCAGACTTTGGGGAAGGGCGCTTTATGAAGATGCATGAGTCGAAAAACAGACTATTAAAGTTAGTGAGAGTTCATTAACCTTGTAAAAGTAGGCTCTGGCTGCCATAAAGCGCCATATTTCAGGATTTCCCCCGTCATTTTTTATCATAAGTGCTCTTGGTGGCCTGATAGTTCATTTCACATGTGACAAGCATTAAATGAGACAAAGACAATAGGATTTGGAGCTGTGCACACGTTGCGGCTAATGACTGATTTTGTGGCCTGTTATCAAAGAGGAATTAAACTCCAACAGTGTATCTGGTCTTCAGCAATAACCTCTCCAAACTCTTTTTGCAACACCACAAGCTGAGTCTAAATTAGGAAACACAGAAGGTAATCGCAATCAAGCGCGTTGTTGCCGGGATAACATGTCTAATCATGGACAGCGCAGAGGGGGTCCTGCACTAAGCGTTACAGTATGGCGCTATTGGAGCACGGGGAAGGCGTTGAAAAGGAAATGGGAGCTATGAGTGAACCAGCATGGCAGCTTTGACTCAGAGACAGAGCGATTATAGTTCCTCTGCCATCTGGGTGAGTCATCTGCTCTCTCCCATCACATTTATCCAGGTTCTTATAACCATCATCATCCCAATTTACACTGGCGGCTGTACCCCTTTAGACAGACTCCCCTTCATTGTCACTGCCGCAAAAATATAAATGAAGACTTGGACACGGATTCGCGAAAGTCCCAGAGCTGACTGAGGTTTTTGGTTTGTGTGCAGATTTCTTAGTGCATTCGCAGCACATCAGGAAAACCTCTGCTAAATTAAGGAGGGAAAATAACAACTAATTCTTAACAGATGTACAAGCGTGCTTAACATAAAGAAATATGATATATGCAATTGCTACTCTATTTGTTAGAGGGTAAATGGGCAAACATTGTCTCCATAATGTGTGATATCTGCTGTGCGATCAGGGAATGATCATGGGCCCTTTAGACAAAAAACCCACAGCAACAAGAGCAGAATAAGCCTATAATTGCATATTTAAGCAGCGGGGCATTTCGAGAATGATGGTCAACATGCCGGGGAGGCTCAATATATGTGCGGCGCTAATCGCTGAGCACGGCCTGAAGCCCTGCCACACATGGGGACACTCCCACTGAGGAGCTGAAAGGCCAGCAGCTGCATGTGCCCAAAGAGAGTCAGTGGTGCCGTCCAGTGTCGGGCTTAGTCAGCATGCAGCAGGCTGATCAATACAGAAAACACACACTGGGAGACGTAAGGACTGCCGCACGTGGCTGTATGTGTCTGAATGTCTCACTGTAGCATGTTTATACGTTTACTGTGTGCAGTTTGACTGTATTTGTACATGCCAGTCTTGGTTGCACAGCGCTCAAAGTTGAAATTATTTCATTTTTGACTTGTTTATCCCTGATCTTTCGACAAGGCAACCAATCAGATGACAGCTGTATGAAGCCACGCAAGCTAGCAGGGGACCTAACGATAACAACAAAACGTTACTAGCTGTTTTCACCGTAAGGCTTTGCGTCCAACCTGGGGATGAGCAAAGAGCAAATTGCTATATTATTTTCGTAATAAAAAATAAATCTATATAAACATTGGTAAGGTAAAGTGTTTATTGTACTTATTTTTTCAGTTTAGTATATTTCATGAACACAATCCAAATTCAAGGTCGTCACTTCGACCAGTGTCCATGATGTTGAATATGGATGAATGGAGGATGATTACATATAATTATGATTATTATTTCCAAACTGTAACACACAACGTTTTTTCTGAGGTATTTCAAAAGGCCAGTGCTGCTGCTAAAAATACCAACTCTGCCTTAGGGGCAAACACATTTCCTAACAGCCGGAAATTACCCAAAACCAAAAGACAAGCAGTCATTTTCCGGAATACAAAGCAGCACTGTTCATAGTATCCACTTCCTTTCTATTTGTGTATGCTTCCTATTATTTACCATGTGAATGGAACTTCTCAGAATAATCTGACTTCATCAGACACAGCAAGCAAACAACATCAAGACTGTTTGTAATATGCTAATGTCCACTCTATTCCCTTAATTCATTTAAAGTTCCTTGTTGTTAATTGAGGGCTTCGACGTGAGACGGCACGATGTGTATTCGAGTCCTCGGTGAACGCGTGTGTGACTCAGATCTCCACTTACCTCGCCAAAGCTGGGTGCCAGCTCCTTATGCACATCCCTTGCACTCATTTGCGTGAAATCAGAAGATGAGAGGAATTAGTTCCTGTCTCTTTTACCCCCCTTCATCCCCCTCTTCATCTTGCTGCAGGAGTGCAGATGTGGTGGGTCCTTTGAGGGCCCATCTGTTGTGCTGTCGCAGCTCTGGCCCAGCCGGCGTCCTGACTGGGGGCCAGATGATTAGGCTGCCATCCAAGGCAATCCACCCAGGTAAGCCCCGGCTCCACCGCCCTGCACAGCCCTATCAAGGAGAGTCAGGAGACGGATGTTAGAGCGAACACTTCATGCAAAGCCCCGAGCCGAGAGAATACCACAATAGGTTTTTCACGGATATACACAAGTTGATGACGTGAGACGACCCTTCGAGGTGCAGCATTTTTCTTCTTTAGCACAAAGAACAATGAGCATTTTCCATCAAAGAATGTGTTAACATGGGGAGAAAAAAAAGCAGACAAAAAATGCTCTTTTTGGTCGCAGTGATCTCCTCTGAAGCTTTTACAGCTCCTTAGCTAAATGCACAGATGATATGAAAACAATATTAGAACAATCATAATGCGTCCCTTTCTTTTCCCTCCGGCTGTGACCAACAGAAACATTAGTAACCAAAAAGCCATTATTCATCTTCATGAGTGGTAAATTGCCAAATGACAGCCCGTTTAGAATAACAAATGAAGGGGCTGCACGGAGAATTAGCAAACTCAAGTGACCTTGTTGTATTGGTGCGGAGACAATCTCTGAGCACTGTGCTTGGATTTGTTCAAGAAGCATGACTTGAGGAGCAAAGTGGTTTGAAAATTGTGACTTATTGTGGCAGTAATTAATGTAATGCTGGGCTCACTCTTGGTCCACAAAGCAGTTAGGATACAAATTCGAAGACTCAAAGGCTTTACCGTCATACGCACGATAGCTACAGCACAGTTATTGGCAATACAATTCCAATATTCTTGAGATAGAAACGAAAAATAGTGGTAGTTACACGACGGCCCAAGTAAAAATGCAGGTATTTATGTAATGGTCTCAGGGTGACATGTCACATTTGAAAATACCGTTTGAAAAGAGACATTATTTTTCTCCTGAGTTCCCTGTTTGGTGTGGAGAATACAACTAAAAGCAATTAAAATCATAATCATTAGAGTCAGACTTGTGGAACTATAGATTGGGGCATATTAATTTTGACCTTTTAAAACATTAACCCTGAAGCCAATCAAGGGCCTGGTTCTATTGCCTTCTGCACTCGGCTTAGCCCTAGAAAAGAAGAATAATTAATCAAGAATAATGTGGCCTGTGATGCAAATGCAGTGCAGGAATAAAAAGTCCATGGAAGAATGGTTTATTTTGTATCCTTTTGCCATCTCCAGCCAAAAAACTCAATAGGCCACATTTGCATCCACATCTATGTTTCACAGAACCACAGGTGGGACTTTTCAATCTTATTTCATCTTGGAACTTTTCTGCAGAAATAACTCCAAAAAGCACAACTAGAAACAGATGTCATCATCTCCTGCAGTCAGTTATATATACCAGATAAGACTTAGTGAAAATGAATCATTGATTCTGCGCTTTTCTGTTGGACTTTTGAATTGCTTTTTCACACAAAATACTCAGGCCTCAGTCAACATGGTCAAACATTTCTGGTATATTTAAGAAAGAGCCTTGCTGATAGCCAGATATAAATATATATACAGGGGAACTTTCACAGAATCTTAGGGTGAAGCGAGACTGGGTGCTGGGGAGCGATTCATTTTCTCTTTTGCTTTCAATAGTTAAAGGAAAATGATAGAAATGCAGAGCATGAAGCATTTGAACCTCAAGAGAATAATTTGATGAAATATTTGAAATGATTGAGTCTGCTGACCTCCAAGTGATATGTTTTTGTATTTAAATGTATTTATGCGTATTGTATCTCTTCAAAAAGAGATTTTAATAAATCCATGGTGAGTAGCTGGAAATGCATTTTAGAAAGTACATTATTCAGGTAAAATGAATTTCTTTCATTCACTATTAGCATTCTCTGTCCCTTGACTGAATATTGTGATCTGTAGCAGGCTATACTTTACCCACAAACTCATCACATTTCACAGCTCCACATTGCAGAACTGCTGCAAATGTTGAAATAACAAGACACCAAGATGACTGTTTACCTTGCAACTGGCAGCGGTTGTTTATAATATGCAGTTTTTGAGAAGAGACTTAAGCAGCATGAATGCATTTGTGGTAATACCCTGGAATATTGTATTGGGCATGCTCTCCTTTAGATGAGGGTGCATGCTATGCATAGGCCCGCAGGCATGGATTATGCATGAATCACAGATTGCCACCTTAGTCATCTTTCCTTTGCTCAAACGCATATTTACAGACAGATAATGTAAACAATAATTCATGAGTAAACATCTTGGTTTACAGTAATTTCTGAAGCATTTTATCCTTTTTATATCTGAATACGGAGTGGGAGGAATGTGTTTTTGTGGCTTTTGTCTGGGGGATGCTGTGTGTGTAGAAATTTCGATCGTTTCCATTATTCCCAGTGAATGCAGCGTCTCTCCTCTGTGACCCGATGTGGCACCACCCCAGTCGAATAAGACCCCGAACACAAAGGTGGGGATGCTCGTGCTTCGGATGGTCTCTTTGTTAAGCTGGTGGGAGTTTGATTTGCCACGGGAAAGAAAAAGTAAGCATTCCACTGGGAACGAGACCTTTTCTGATTGCCCTTATTGCAAAGTATAAGCTGCACACAGAGCCTGGGGGGGATTGAGGAGGTCAGGAAGCCTGATCAATACTCACATTTTCACAATAAACATATTGAATATGTATGAGAGCGTTCTTCCATGCAGCATCCATTTCCCTCCTCACTTCCTCGTTGAATGACACGTTTGATGGCGTGCCCTGTGGCACCAGTTTCATATCCTTTGTAAATATCTCGATGTGGAAGAGAGATATGTGCACTACAGTGAGGAAAGCTGAGATTTGAACTCCCACATCAGTGGCACAATCTTCACAGTAGCTGAAGCATCTCATATTGATTGAAACGCTTGTAAGATATGACATCATGAGAAAGTAGAGAGGGATGTTTTTTTCTATTCATGACGTGTGTTCATAAAAACTAATTTTCCCATCAAGGTCAGAGTGAAAGTGAAAAGTGAGCACAATGAAAACAAAGTTTGTAAAAACTGGATATACAATGAATTCTGTTTAACCACCTTCCTATAATCAGGGCCGTCCCTCCCTACAGGCCGATGCAGACTGCGTGGGGCCTCACCTTGCGGAGGGGGCCTCATCTTGCGGAGGGTGCCTCAACTGATCCGAAAATGTGGCGCACCTATGCGCTTATGCGGCGCAATTAGTGTGGCGCGGCACGGTTTTGCCGCTGCGAGGCTCCACTGGCAAACCCCCCCCCCCCACTTATAAAGTGCAAGACAATAATGCAAAGTGTAGCAAAGTCAAGTCCAAAGAGGTGGGTGAACTGATTTTAAAAAGTGCCCGCAGATCCCACATTGAAAGGAAGAGAGCCACAACCTCAAAAGCAAGGTCTCCTTAGTGTTAAGTTTAGAGCCCGGGGCCAGATTAACCCGCGAGGGGGCCCCAGGGCAAAAATAAGATGTGGGCCTCAGAAACCAAATAGTGTTTTATGCTTGAATATCATGCTGCTCCAGGTTTTGCCATCAATTTTTAAAGCACTAGGTATGTGTTAAACTAATAATACATTGCAAACATTCATTGAAATCCTGACTTCAAGGTTCCTTATGATGTTTTTGCAAAAAGTGTGTAAATCTAATAGATTGTCAAGACTGCATCATTACTCACTATGCTACCATAGAAGGGGATAAAAAAGGGGTTGCTCAGTGTTATTTGTACGGCAAAATCTCAGAAAGTTGACGGTAAAAACACCTCCTCCTTTGAGCCTTTTGTTTACTTCCCGAACATAGTGACATCACTGTGTAACACTCGTGCTTCTATTGGCTGGCGCTCCAACACATTCTATGTGATAGGCTTAGGGGCGGGACATCTCTAAGCGGTTGACCAATCACAACAGAGCCGGCCAGCTGACTGAAAGACCTTGCAAAGTATTAAGTATTTCTGATTGTGAAGACATTTTAAAGAAATCAGAGAATATTAAAGCTAAAAAGCTGATTAAAGGGGCCCCTATTTTTGGGGGGGGGGGGGTCCCTTTCCTGTAGTGTGCTGTATGTTTTTGTGCATGTAAATGGCCTCCAAAAGCTAAATTCCCAAAGTTCCCCCGCCTGAAACGCCTCCATTGGACTCCCTTGTTTACTTCTGTAACATAATGACATCACCATGTAACACTCCCCTTCTATCATCTAGTGTTTCAACACATTGTACGTGGCTAGGCTAAGGGCTAGAACATTTGGTTGACCAATCACAACAGAGCCGACTAGCTAACCAATCAGAGCAGACAGGGCTCTGGTTTAAGACAGGGGTGAAAAGAGGTGCTGCAGCACAGGCAGTATGAGAAAAATAAAGAGCTTTTTGAACATTAAAGCATGGAGACATGTCACTGTACATGCACAAAATACCAATATGAACCTGTTTTGTATGTTTTTAGTTTAGTAAGAAGGACAACAATAACATATTTGATATAAAAATTATCCATTTAAGAAAAGACTTCCCTCTAAATCCATAGTCATTATTTAGTTTGGAAAATATTGTGACAGGCCTTCGTGAATCCACATGGACTAAACCCAAGGGCAGTGTATTTTAATTATGAATTTTTAAGTGAAAGCCCCTCCCTGGCTGCCTTATCCCCTGAGACAACTTCTCTCTCTTGGCATTTAAAAAACAATCAACCTGTGGGAAACTTTGTAAATATCACTGGATTCAAAAAAGAAAAACATCCCCGAGCTTCTTCAACGCCGCATGCAGCCCACCCCTCATTCCACAAGTCTTTGTCATTTTCTAATCCTTCGACTGCGCCTCAGGCTTTTTAATAATTGAATTAATTATATTGACATTGTTGAGTATCCTCCTCTAATTGTAATAGGATCGCTGGGGCGATAAGACTGTCAGTCAGAGCTCCTTCTGGACATGTGTGAATACGACAGATATGTTCGTATAAAATAGTTTGTAGAGAGCTTCCTACTGTGAGAGTGGGCATACATTTCCTGCAGCTGAAGGCCCATTTGTACATGTTTATATGCACTCGCATTGGCCCGCGTTTATATAAACAACAGTATCCTATTTGCTATTCCTCTAATCAGTTTCTCTAATATGCTCCACCATCTGCTGCATAACCCCACACCGGAAATAAAATGGGGTGCCAGTAGCTAGGTCTATAGGGATTTGGCTAGCCGGTTAAAGTACCCGCTATACCAAATAAAGAGTACCTTCTTCGTGAAATGACCCACACCAACTGTTTTCCACTTGACTACTATATGAGAAAATGCAAAATACAAAAAACAGGAATAAACAATATTTGTGTTATTGTATTGTTGCAGTCCCTCCCACCTGAATATCTCCCTTTGTCTAAGTTTCAAACTAATATCCAGTTTTACTTTTTAAACTAGACCGAAGGAAAAAAGGGGAGAATAGAATGTGATCGTTAAAAAATACATTACTTTTATCATACACAATGCTAAATGCATGTTTAGACATCTCAAGCTGCATTTAGGCCTCCATTAAATGATAAATATAAGGCCGTTGAAAAACCTCTCTGTGGTCCATTTGTTGGATAAAATAACAACATCTCAACTAAGCATTTTCAAGATCTGCAGAACCTGATAACCTTCGATACAAAAGCAGCAAACCTAATGCCCTCCCTCTGATGTAGTCCTTATAGCTACTCCAGGATTGTTAGAGGTTGTTATGGTTATATTTAGGCACCTGCAGCACTTGGTTAAGTGACTCTAACCAAAGAACCTTGGAAAATACATTTACAGCATCACTGGTGAGTCAAACTCTTATTGGACAGAGTTTTGATGAGCTGTCGTCCAATCAGGTTAGAGGTTTTGTCAGCAGGGGGTAGCTAAAGGAATCCGATTAATCCCACTCCTCGTAACTTTGTTAAGTATGATGGACTTATCTGCACTCTTTGCCATAACTTCCAAACTTTGATGTTCATACCAGTTAGCGAGTGAGTTGATCTTCCTCTCTGGCATCTTCACATCTACAAATCTGCTGCCATGAAGAATCCTCATTAATAAAAAACATGCTGTGATGCAGAACGTGGGCACGGTTGTAATTTAGGGGCAATGGATACAAGTTGTCAAAAGTCCAAGGTAGAAATTAAATTATGTAGATGGAAGTCATTTTTAAGAAGAGATTTAAAAGATTAAGATCAGACATGTTGTTCCAAAGCCCTAAAAGCCCTGACATGAAAAGCCCCTCACCTTTACAAGTCTCACCTAGACCTACCCATAATACCTTCAGTTTGATTATCTTATATTATGTTCTTACTGGGTGGACACTTGTGATAGTTGATGAGCTCTTTGGGGATCATTTTCAATAATCTAGGCGAACCAAAGATCGTTTTGTTGCCCCTTTTAGTGTTACATTTGGCCAAAAATACTACACTCAAATGTACAGACAAGCACCGACATCTCCCATTTTAAAAAAAGCATACCAATTTTAGCACTTTAGATTCTTGTTGAACATTTTTAAATGCATGCTGCCAAGTTTTGAAGCGCAAATGTTCCTGCAATTGAAGCTACTCTACTGAAGTGAAAGTAACAATATCACACTGTGAAAATGGTCTAATTAAAAAGCAAAAATCCTGCTTTGAAAATTAAAGTACAACACTTGAAATTGTTGCACTGTAGAAGATATCACATTTTTGGATTGTTATTCCTGCTGAAGTCTTGTGAATGTATTATTTGGTTAAACTAATGCTACCAACTGTGAATACTGTTGGCATCATATTTTCTAGTCCTATCGTGTTTTTAGTTTCAAAATCCCATTCTAAATTAAGTACTGCTGCAGAGATGTGTATAAATGTACAGAATGTTTCAATTAGAATGATTGTTTGACATTTTTCTCCAAATTGTTGAAAGTCCTTGTGTGAAGCATTCCACTTGTTGATAAAATGTTTAACAGAGAAAGGAAGAAAACATTAATCTACTCAATCAATAAAATACACGTAATGTTTTTCAAAAAGGAACGTGAAAATCTGCTCTCAACGTCCATGTATGATTCTGTCCAGATTGGAGAAGCGTTCTTTAGCCTTCATCCGGCCTTCAGCTAGCATCATGTCTCTTTATCATTGTTCAATTTCTTGGCGGTACAGCATTATCAAATCAATACTCATTCAAACTGCTTTCCCATATAATACAAATATTATTTCACAAACAAAAACTAATGCAAACTCAAAAGTCAAACAGATCCCAATGCCAGAATGATGCACCAAGTGCTCAGTAGAAGGCCTACAACAATCGCTGGTATTGTCCTTTAGAACCAGTTTCCAAGGGCAATTTCCCCCTTCACCCACTTGTTCATCTATGTTCTCATAAAACCAGATGCAATCCATTCCAAAGAAGAACGAGACTTGTATTTTCAGATATATAGTGTGTGTGCCTTTTAGTGAAATGGTTCAAGTGAAAGCACTCGATTGATCCTTTTGTCCAATGTCTACAAAGAAATAATAAACCACTGCACATCGAGCTTCATCAGTCTAAAAGCAGACCTCTTCAAAGGTTAACGCCTTTGATATTCAGCCTGAGGACAGCTGCTTGTTTGTGGGAGACAGAGTGTCAGAGTGCATCATGTCCAAGGTCCTGGGGAGAGGGGATACATCAGACACCCAAACTGTAATGGCCTGTAATTAGAGAGCTGATTAGTAGAACTAATGACCCAATAAATGATCCTTTTTCCATATCTCAATGTCTTTGGAATGAAGCTGGAGCGGGAGATAGGGGACAAACAGCATAGCTGGACGACGTGAGGACGGCCCCCGCTCTCGTTAACCTAATTAACATCTATACAGGTGAGTACGTGATGATGAACATAATGAGGCAGTCCGGAGGTGTTCGCAACATTTCAGGTGACAGCTGTGTAGCTATTGTCATTTTTTATGTGAGGTTTTGCACAAGAGGGTGATCTGGTGACAAAGATCCCCATAGGCAGAAAATTATAGACGTGGAGATGACTTCAACTAATGGTGTGTGCGACAACAAATTGAAAGGCTCAAGTTTGGCATTTTTCGCTGTTGCAATCATGTTTTTTGGGTCTAGAAATTACACAAAGTAACAAAGTACAGCTTAACAATTAACAAGGAATGTTCTAATGCAACAACATGTTACAATGAACTTTCTTTAAGTGCAAACACACTGTAAAAGGCCTGTGGTAGCGACCAATCAATAACAAGTTGCCCAAAATCAAAGCTTGTGTATTTTCTATTTCACACTCAATAGGACCATAACTGACAAAGACAAACATGATGCTGAATTGAAGAAGTCTTGGAACTAGAACTTAATAAACTCATCAGGATAATGTTCAATACATTTATAAGTATAAGTGGGAAGTATGGTCATTTTTTCGTAGACTTCTACACATTCTACTTTATTTTCAACCATGGAAGTCCCTGCTGGCAATAGACCGAATATAGGTTTAAGGTGCTTCTGCATTGACTTTACTTTCCAGACCTTGAGGTAGCTGCATGTAACAAAAATATCTTTCTTTCTTTTTTTTAATCCTCTGCACTCCTTCTATGTCTAGAAAGGATTTTGCGGCAAACAGCGAGCTCCCTCTCTCTGTTTCAGCAGAGAGTGCTAGAGGCCACGGAGTAATAGGTGGCTTGGGGCACATCAGATGGGGAATAACAGTGGTGATTATCTTCTCTACCTCCTTGAAGTAATAGATGAAAGCCTCGCCATCATGTAATAGGCTACTTAATCTGTCAAGGCAGGAGACATTCTTACCCCGTCCTTATTTTTGCCAGACTCGGCTCTCCCCTCTTTTGTGGTTAAATACGCTTTGTCTGATAGACCCCGATGAATAGCAAAGGGCCGTTCTTCCTCCCGCCTCCCTGACATGACAATAACAAAAAACACACAGGCGATGTGCTTTTAGTTCCCTTCAGGCTAAATCCCTGCAATCAAGAGTCATTTGAGATATGACACATCCAGGCGCTAAAGAGCAACCTGGCTAGGCAGGAATAATCACACTGTTATCCATACTGTGACATCATTAACGAGGCGGAAGAGAGGGACAAACCCCGAGGTGAGGAGCACAACGAGGCAGATAAATGGCCTTGTTTTTCCCAGAGATCACATAGATGATGTTTTTTGCTTCTTCATATCACTTAGCCCTCCGCGGCTGCCTCAGCAGGAGCTCTTGTTTAGCAGTTTCGGAAGAGACAAGGCTAGTTGTTAGCAGCGAGCGATGACACCCTCCGAATGTGCAGCATTGAGTCGAGAGTGTTTTATCTTGTAAAAAGCTCACCTCTAATGGCTGCTGATGCCTCGGCGCTGGGTGTTAATTTGCATCAAGCACCACACACTCATATGGTAATCCTACAGCACCTGCTATATCTTTGCATAATTCTGCATAAAATCCTTATCTTACTCTTTCACGAGATGTGTCCTTTAATGTTCTTATTGGGAAGACAACCCTAACGCGAGCCGATAAAACTATCTAAATGCAAATAAACAGCATAATCGTGTCAAAATCGATTCAGAGTTTAGCATAGCACGGCTTCCGCAGAGGACATTGTTTTAAATCAGACTCTCTTTCGCTTGTATGATCACATCCTACTCTTCCATTATTGTTTTTCATACACAGGACCATGCTTGGTCAGACATCACTTGTTATCCATGTGGTGTTCCATAGCCAAGGCACATTTTAAACCAATGCCTGTAATATTACAAATCCAAGTCCATCTATTCTTAAATTCTGTCGGTTTCTCTGCATCTCCTCTACCTCCCCACTCCCGTGTGTCTTTAACCCCTTTGTTGCTTCATTAAGTAGATGTACATAAAATTAAAAGTCATATTAGAATATTTCATGCAAGGGGGCAATAATGGGGCATAATAGTGTGGGGGCATAAAGTCCTTCTATCTAACTTCTATGGTGTCTATGATTCATAATGATGGATTAAAACTGAAGTAGATCTGGATCAGAATCTAGAAACATTAGTGGTTCATTATTTACAGGAAGGGGAAATTATGTTATTTAAAAACGGCTTTTATTCACAAAAGAATGTTCCGACATGTGTTTCAGGGTGATTCGAATACTATTTTTCACTTTGTTGTATATGTTTTGCAGCGCTACAGAGATGTTTAACAAATGTCTACGCTGCACGTTTGATTTGATCTTGTAAACTATCTAAAGTGTTTTCCTGTGTTGTCTTGGCTTTATAGAGCTCAGCTGGTGCTCATAAGAATATTTGTATATTTGTTATATTATTTATTCAGAGCATAGGAAAAACAAGGTTCAAAAACATAATGTGAGTGCATGTGGCACATTCAGACAGCAAGGGGAGAGGAATAAAGGGATCTGAAATGGGAGAGAAACTAATGTAACTGGCAGCGCGTTTTATTTTTGTGCACAGAGAGCTTTCCTCACAATGAACTCCTGCAGGTGACCTGGGGAGCTCATCAGCAGAAAGTGAAAGCATTAATTACCTGAATAAGCAGCTGGCACGGCACCTTTTAAAAAATGCGTCTTCTTTCAGACTGCAGGAGAGAGAAGCGGAGAGATTTCAAAGCTTATTGGGGAGGGAGCCATTTTACGTAGTCTATAAAACCCATTATTCTCTACATAGTTGACAGAATTGCAAGATGATATGATTGAAAGGAGGTAATGGGGCCTCCTGTCAACAATAACAGTTCCCAGTTTATTTCAACTAAATTACTCTTTAGCAGAGCAGCAAAGAACATTTCCCTCGTTGCACCGCTGAGGGGCAATTTCCAGTTTTCCAGATCATATTTATGCATTCTGACTTATGCTCATAAAAGTTAATTATCACTACTTCTTGCTACTTCTAGTTGAATTGGTTTCGCACGGTTTGTCTACAAGTGTATCACTCCCTGGTACGACTTTCATCATTGGAATCCGGTTGGAGACCATGAAAAAACTGGGTAAATACAACATTTCAAATCAATACCGTACAAACAAACAAAGCTCCCAATTCTCCCCTCCCATAGAGCCCTCACCTCGCTGCATGTTGCCGTGTGAAATAAAGCTGCCATGGTCCCACTGTGGTGTATAACTGCTTATTACATGGCCTGGGTCTCAAACGTGCACCTGAAGATAATTAGCGCTGCTGCAGTCATACGGCTTCAGCAGGGGGGGAAGTCAGGGGCTTTTATGGTGCACATATCAGAAAAGACTGCTGCTTTCCGTTCATAAAGTGCGTTTGAGAGAAGCAAAAGTTTGCATCGTGTCCAAAGTAGTAATTCTAGAAGATCTGGTCAAGGCCAAAAAAATAACTGAATCAGATTTTCTGATCAAATAAATGTTATCTTAACATTTGGATCATTTCCAGAATCCTCAAAAACCTTTCTGATCATCTGGGTTAAAAGTATTTAGATTGCAGCAAATTTTCTTTCCAAACTTAGCCAATGATGTTCGCTGGAATTACATTCCTCCTTTAATTAGTACAATGTTATTTAATTGTATTAGTTCTTATTGATGTTTATTTTTTTTGCAAATGTTATATTATCATATCATTCCTGGTTTGCTTGTAATACATCTTTATCCATTTTATGGCATATGGCTGACATTTGAGTTCCAAGATAACATTTTTGACATGGTACTGGTTAATCAAGCTCTGATTGGTAAGGTTATTGGCTCTGTTGTGGTTGGTCAACCGCATACAGACGTCTTGCCCCTTAGCCTATCACGTACAATGTGTCGGAGCGCTAGTCAATTGAAGCGTGTTAAATATTGATTTTACTACTATGTTAAAGAAGTAAACAAAGGAGTCGAATGGAAGCGTTTCAGGAAGGGGTTTGAGCATTTGCTGACCAATGACATGCTCAAAAACCTGTGGAAACCCCAAAAGCACAATAGGGCCTCATTGAGACACCGAAAATACCCTCAGAGTAGTTTGAGTTTTTCAAAGATTACATAAAAAGTAAAAAAAGTGGCTAGTTAAAGACTAGATGAAATATAGATGCTGCTTTTCCACATTTAAATAAATAAACGTATGCATGGTGCTGGATCTTCTCTGCATTTAATGACTGTGTTATGGCTCTGCATCACTGAGAGCAACAACAAGCAGACATATTAACTATCTCCTTTAAAGCTCATCAATTATCTGGGCAGAGAGGAGATGTCCATTAACCGAGCACACAATAAGCTGCTTCTTTAAGACATGTCGCCTGTCATTTTCCCTTTTCATGTGCAAGATACCCTATAATCAACAGGCACTGAACTAAAAGGGAAAAAAAATCCTGCTCACCGACAGCACTGAGAGCATAAATTACCCCAATTTACTGTCACAAGAAGGCCGGGCTAGCATTAAAGCCTTGTTAGTCTCAATGCCAGTGCCCATTCAATTACATTATTACGTGTGTGCAATAGGTAGCATAGAATTCCGTTAACAAAGGGGCTGTTATTTAATGTCTGTGATATCTCCCTGTGTTAAAAATCACAGAGAAAATTTACCACCTTTTTTCATCAGAAGCAGACTAGTACTCAAATTCGACACAAAATCGAAAGAGAAATGGATTCTTTGAAGTGATTACCGAAGAGGCGACCTGATTGAATCTTATGTCTAAGATATCAGTACGGGTGTTAGTTCTCACAATGGCAGTGGGATGTAATGAAACTGAAGGAGAAGTGCAGCGTGGACATCACAGGCAGCGGAGGGTAATTGGTGAGCAGGAGGCAGACGATAAGGACATAACCAGGTGTGTCATGTGACCCGCTGAGGATCAAAAACTCTTGTCACAAACATGACTTCAAGAGGTAGAAGTCAGGGAAAGACAAAAGGCTCAGCTCACAGAGGAAACAACTTGAAGTTTGACATGTTGAAGGTACGATGTGAAACAATGTATTAATACATTTGTGTTACCAATGTGTGAATTGACTCTTGCCTTACTTAAAACTTGAGAATTTCTTGGTTGCCTATAACAACCAGTGGGCTGATTTTTATGCAAGGTGTTTATGTCATTTAAATTCATCTTAAACCTGTTACTATGCTTTTTCTCCCAAGTGTAGGGAGTTGGAGAAAATCTGTAAACATCATTTCCAATAATTAAACTACAACTATACTGAAACAATAAACCAGCAATAATGGTTTATTGCCCTTGCTAGCTAATGTTAGCTCAGAAATGGTAATCCCAACAAACAACCAGCAGGCCCCACATCTGAGACAAACATAAAGTTCACAAATAGCTCAACAAATTAAATTTCTTGGCTAGTAAAGATGTCTGACATTATGAGAATTGGACCAACATCAAGGGATAACTTGGATCAACATGTTCCACTAAAATAAAAGTCTACTCTCATATTCAAGTTGCTTCTGGTTTCTTCTTCTTGTTTGGTTAAGCTGCATAATTAAACTAGGAAATCTAAATAACATAGAAACACAGATTGCCTTTGTTTGTACAGTAGCTGCAATGTGTAGTTGTATATACAGAAATATGCAAATTAGCTTCATCAGCCTGCTTTAAATAAAGCCCCCTGTCACTATTTACGCTAACCTCTGACACAAACAATCTGAGGAAATGTAGTCAAACAGCCAGTGTGTAACAAGTGATGTGACTGCATATAAACGGCAGATTAATGCTAATAAAGTTCCTCAACAAACCCCGCTGCGTCTGATGAGTAAGTCACCTTCAGATGAAGCCGCACAGCGAGGAGCCAAGAATAAAATGAGCATTCGGTGCCGGTGAAAGTCTAACTCAGTTTCAAGTGAGCTAGAGGCAGAAATCAGGCTTCGGTGCCTGTGTCCTCCCAATTCCAATAATCAAAGCTCTGTAAATTACAAAGGCTCGGGAGATCAACTGTTTTGAAACCCTGCCATGGATCAAATGGGCAATCTCCATTCCAGCCAACTACAAAATTAGCCAGCCACTTTCAGTTGTGTTTTTGTTTTGTTTTTCCTGTCCTCCTTCCAGAGAGAAGCCACATTTCATTTCTTCCCACGTGTGCCGAGAGGTCTCTCATACAGTGCGATCAATTCAAAACAAGAATAAGGGCCAAGCAGGATAGAAATGTCATTATTTTAATTCCTTTCGTAGCTGCCCTCAAGCATGAGTCACATGAATGTATTTGTGGCCGGATGAGAGGATTAGTGTATTGATTAAATACATGATTAAATGTAACAACACTTATGAGGGCTTCTGGGAATGAAAAGAAAAACATGATTGTGCAAACTGACGTCATGAGGCTGATTTGAAATGCAATTGTTGGGCTCTGTTTTCCCAGGATGAATTGTGAGCCTTGTTTTTACTTTCTCAGTTTTATTTCTATATGTGGATGCTTAGAAAACAATAACAAGGTAAAATGTACTTATTTCATACTGTTATCACTGTAGACTATTGTAATGATAAGAAAACATCTGTAAACGGTTTATCTCCCAGCTCCCATATGAGTTTGGAGGAAGAATCACACATTTTGTTTTAATGTTTCAGTGGCTCCCTTTAATCTGTAATTTCAAAAAATGCCATCATGTCCATGTGAGTTGCGTTATTCCCTTTTGTTTCTTTCAAATCTGATCAGTAATGTGATAAAAAGCTACAAAAGAAAACAATCCAGCGGACTGAGATCAGTTTTCCCTCCATTTGTGTCTGAAATGAAAAGTTAACACTGGCTACAGATTGCATCAGTGAAAATCCACTACTCCACTTATGATAACTTGTCTCTACCAGTGTTGGGACTACACTACTACTTACAAAGTAACGCGTTACTGTAACGCCGTTATTTTTGGCAGTAACTAGTACTCTAACACATTATTTTTTAAATTCAGTAACTCAGTTACCGTTACTACATGGTGCGTTACTCCGTTATTTTTTTATATAGTCTCGGCTCCCAGACGTTGGTGAGCGGCGCCAACAGCGAGGCGAACAGAGATGAGAACTGTACTTAAGTACAGTACTTGAGTAAATGTACTTAGATACTTCCTGTGTCACATGCGGAGACGCGCTGTGGGCGTGTTTGTGTTTACTAACAAGACTATCATGGCCGCGGCGGAGCTCATGTCGAGTTTCTCCGCCTGGAGATATTCTCACTATTTCACTTTTGTCGAGCACAAAGAAAAGAACGTTTTAGTTCAATGTAAGTTGTGTCTTGGCGGGTCAAAGATCCTATCTACTGCCCAAAACAGCTATTCAAATCTGTTGAAACATCTGCAGAAACAACATGCTGGGACGAAGCTAGTAGCTAAGACTTGATAGATTGTATTATTCTCCAATGCAATAACAGTACTGAAATTAAGGCTATAAGGCCCTTTTTTTAAGTAACTAAAAAGTCACTGTTCACAGTAACGCATTACTTTTTGGTGTAAGTAACCAGTAAAGTAACTGAGTTACTTTTGAAATGAAGTAATTAGTAATGGTAACTAGTTGCTGGTTTTCAGTCACAAGCACAACACTGGTCTCTACAGTAGGATCTACAGATGAGATCCAAAAATGTATCTATGTGTTGACGTCATCTTGTATTTTGTGGCTTGTATGGCATTAGCAACAAACCAACCACGGTAACCCCCCACCCACCCTCTTACCTGAATCCCCTGCCACAGCACTTCTTGGTGTCGGTGTATTTTTGGCCACCGGTTTCAGCAAGATGTCTAAGAAGACTAGACGCTGTGCTGTTTTAGGCTGCGAAAATTCTAATTTTCTTTGTATATATATCTGAGACCTATAATATATTGTTGAAATACAGTATAATACCTTTAAAGAAAAAGGCTAACAAGTGGTATTTTTTTTATGAGAGAACGTTTTATTGCAAGGCAAGCTTTTATATTTATTGAATTTGGTGAAATGTAAATGATCCTTTGGAAACACTTTATATTAAGGTACACAAATTCACCATCAACTAGTTGTTAATTAACATGCATATTAGCAGTATATTGGCTATTTATTAGTCATTATAAAACACTTATTAATGCCTTATTCTACATGACCGTATTCTACAAGTAATAAGCCATTAGTTGAGTTTTTCCTCAATAACCCTCTAATTAGTGCTTATTTATTGCAAGTAAGGAAGTTGTTGTATATGAGTTTTGGTCTTAATATGCGCTGCTCAATGTGGGCCTAATAAGGCAGCAGTACCACAAGAAAAGTAATTCTCCCATAATAACACTTAACAAATATGATCTATTCTTATGTAACAAGACATGAAACTATATGTGTTACTTGTCTCTACATAACAAAAAATTAGGTATTTCTATCTGCTAGTGGAGCCTCGCAGAGGGGGCTGGGCTCACAGGGAGGGGGGGGCAGGAGCTCCAACAAGGCGTTTAGGACAGAGAGTGAAATTCAGATGTAAATCTATTCTAGTACCTCAACAAAGGAATTATGATCAGTAGAAATGGCCATGTCATGGGACCTTTAACTAATTTACAACTTGTCCTACATTTGGGGCACATCCGCCAGATCTGATTGGTTCACCATATTTACCTTGTTAAACATGATTGGCTGTTTCACACAAACCTTCCCCATGGCCTGCTTTTGGACTAAGAAATGGTTTTGAAAATGTGTTTACTATGCTTGCTCTTTGTACAGAGTCAATGAGTCAATACATACTGTAAATGATAATAAATGGCAACTCACAGGTAAACCATAATGAGGTTGGCAAAATGGAAACTTGTGTACAGTATCTGCAAACTTTCCAGAACAATGGGCCACATTGTATTTTCTAGACTTATTAAGACTTTTGCAAAGATGTCATGAGTTCTCAAACTGAAAGTGTGTCTAGTCTACATGCAAAAGGCTATTATAATGTATGTATGTATATAAGAAAGAATTCAACATAACAGCAGTTGTACCATAGCACTTGGTTACACTGACCTGAATGAGGTAAGCCAACTAGCAAACTAGAACATGAATAAAAAAACAATGAATAGCGTGGGCTCTTTGAAGAAACAGTGACGGCAGTTTTCAGAGGGGCTATTTCTTCAGTATAAAGTAGTCCCACTCTGTTATTGTTTAGAGGCGGAGGCAGATATCTTAGAGATTATTTGAATATCTGGGACAAAAACATGTATTTGCTAGATGCCATGAGAGGTAAACAAGGAGCTTTTTGTAATTTTTCTGAACTGATTGTGAGCTTAAAGGTGCTCATCGTTTCAGAGGTCCTTCCATCAGCTGTTTTAAATAGCTGTAAATTCCCATGTTGTTTTCTAAACTCACTTTATTGTTGGATCAAACACTGAGTTCTTAAAGGTTGCAATGTTTCTTCCGTAAGTACAGATGATGTGTGTAGTACAACAGCATATAAACCATTATAGGTGACAAAGAAGAGAAAACGTGGAGTAAATGTACAAGAGTTCTCTGAGGTTAAAGTGGTGGATATTCAGCACAACAACAATTGAGTGTGTGTGTGTGTGTGTGTGTGTGTGTGTGTGTGTGTGTGTGTGTGTGTGTGTGTGTGTGTGTGTGTGTGTGCGCGTACGTGTGTGAGAAACATATCTTATTGAGTAGTCTGGCAACAAAGTAAAAAACAAGTCCATTAACTATGATCCCATGACTCATTGTAGTAAGCTGATAAGGACTGCACTTTTCTATTCTGACATTGATTACCAATTCTATGAGTCCATAGAAAATTATTCTTGGCAATTTTAACCTAAATAGCACAGGAAGCTGGCACAATAATTTTCCAAAATGGGAAAGAAATGACCCCAACTGCATTTGTGGATGACATATTTGCGTTTGTACCCCCTTAATATCTGACCAATTGTTGAACAGCATTTCCGTGCACATGACTTGTGTTTAAAGTTTATAGTCCATTTGAGTTTTTCCAGTGTGAACGCAAACCGAACCTTCTGAGAAATGAAACAATGTAACAAACTGTCGTCTGGTGCAAAGAAGAGAAGCAGACTGTTAGGTCTGAATGCGACCTCAATGAAGCATCATCTATGTGAGAAAGCAGACCTGCTCAAAACCACAAACGCTGCTGCACTAAGAGACTGTTGAGTTTATTTGTCTATGTCTTGTGTCTGCACCAGAACGGACCACTGTGACGCATTAAAGCAGAACACTTCCTGTTACTAACCTTTGTGCGCCCCCCCCCCCCTTAACTCAAGCAAAAAAAACAATGCTGTTAGCTGGCCTCTCATTTTATATTATATGAGCTCTATTGAGATTTATAATACTTTGAAGAGTTAGCCAAATGGCCAGATTAAAAACTGTTGGCTTAAAATATGCATTCACTCTTTCACTCACTTGTATGTTCGCATTTCCATGATTCTTTGTTATAGGGAGATACCACATTCTCTACCAATTTGATATATGTAAGAAGTTAGCAAGTGTATTGCACGTTTAGCTTTCCAAAACAGCTAATGATGAGTATGTAATTTATTGAATGATCTAGCTGACTGTGCCAGTTCTTTGCAAGTTCTGTAAGTCGTAGCCAAGCGAAACCTGGGTTGGTGAAAAATAAAGCTAACACAGAAGTGTAACAAATCTGCAGTTCATTGAATGGCCACTTTAAGCAGGCTTCAAAAGCAAGTCAACCAATGACCTTCATGTTAAAATGCTCAACATTACAACCAAGAGAAACTTGTTTCCAGCCTAGTTTAAAAGGGTTTGGTCCATATAGCTAGTTTTCCACTATATGGCAACTGTACAGGGGTAAATGTTCAAATAATTCACCTGTTTGACTTGAGTTTTGTCACGTATTGGGGTGGGTTAGGGAACCCAGTTTTCTAATAAAAACGGTGCTACTAGTGTGAAGAAAAGCTGTTGGATTGAACAAGAAGATACACACAGTATTGTTCCGAATTTTGATGTTTATTGGATTAATGACAGAAATTGCACAAACAAAATTACACATTTGATTTGGTAAAAAACAATGATAATAAAAAGAATAAGATGAAGTGACTTTTACAGCATCTTAGCTTCTAAATATAGGCTACAGGTTAAGTCATACAAAAACATGTATTCATAAGTACTAAAAAAAGCATATATCTTTAGATACATGGTTTATTTGAAAGAACGTTGCGGACATATCCTGCTTCGACCACAGAGTGGAAAAATACTATGCTAAAATGTACATCAACGAAGATTTGTTTTAGCTGCGGACCACAAGGAAGAGAAAACAAAAACACATGTTTTACTCAAAAGTACAAATTGCAACTTGTCAGGTTCTACTGCTTTACGCTGTAATACAAACATTCACTCCAGGTTTGATCCCTCTGTCTTCTTGATCTGTTTTTCAGGTTGAAACCTAAAGCAGCATCGTAGATCTTTTCTCCACGTTGGTACTCCTGCAACACAATATGTATAAGTAGATCATTATTTGATCCTGCAAAATATAAAAACTATTTCTAGGAAAATTATTTGGAAGGAAAAGGGTGTTTAAATGGTCATTTAGCAGTTATTTATGGTCTACTGATTTTACTCACTTCGGCTTCTGCTCTGGACGGAACTGGAAAAAACAGAAATGGTTCTTTTTTAATCAAAGGCCAAATTCTGCAAAATCAAGCCATAAGATACAAACCGTACAAGTTACCTGTTGATTCGCGGCTGTTTTTCTTGTTCATCATGCACACTAAGAAAGCCAGTAAAACACTCAGGATGGTGGTGAATGTCAAAGCTATACTAAGAAATACACAAGAGAGTCGACCTCATCTGTAGAGAGTAAACACCAAAAACAGAACGGTCAGCTTTTATCTTGTTGTTCATTTTAAATCTCACTTGGCCATAATTTACTCTTCATTAAATAATCTAGTAAATTACCTACCTTCAAAGTCCAGCTTGGTCCCGTCTCCAAACAGTATGTGCCCACATGAGGCAACAGCACAGTAGTGGGTCCCAGCATGAGAAAGATTCAGGCTCTCCATTGGCAGGTTGTACACACAGGTGTGTGTTTGTGTGTTGGGTTTCCTCTCACACTGATCATTCCTGCCTCCACGGGTGTAAATGAGTCCTGGAGAGTCCTCAGAGTTTTTGAACCAGTAAACACTGTGTTCTCCATCACAGCTGCCAGTGTGTACTGTACAGTTCAGAGTCACAGAGTCTCCTGGCTGGATGATCTCAGATGCTGACTGATGGACTGAAGCTGGGATGTTCAAACCTGAACCCTGAACATCGATAAAAGAGCCTTCCGCAAAATCGAAGACAAATTTGTCGAAAATTGCGCAGTAGTAAATAGCTGAGTCGGAAATGTGCACATTTGAAATTGTCAACTGATTTGTACTATTTTCTCTATCCAGTGTGAAGTGTGGATTTTTCTTGAATTCATCATAAAAAGTGTGTCTTGCATCATACAGATAGACGGAAGAGATGAGCCTCAGTTTCTGTCCCAGAGTTTGTTTGTACCAGTAAATCCAGCTTGTATCACCAGCTTTATAGAAGCATCGCAAAGTCACATTTTCTCCAACCTTAGCAGATATGAAATGTTTATCTTGACGAACACTTGAAGATAATTTCCGATCAGTCGTCTGAGCTGAAATAAAGTGAAAGAAATACACAATTAATAAGATTGGATGAATTCAGCAAGTACTGTTGTTTACATGAAAACATATTGAAAGCATTTCCATGAAAAGTTGCTGAAAATAAAAAGCTGCATTAATATACAACTCACCGATTTTTCCCAAGAACAAACACGTCAGATATAAGACCAACTTTGGAGACGTCATCTTGTTGAATTCTTGAGTCGAGTGAAAATGATCTTGAGACCTTCTTCACTCTTAAGAAAGAAGACTGCGTTTGATTGGACAGCCTGAAGTGACATTGTACATCCTACTTTAAAAAAAACTTGATCACATGTTCACTGCCATCTATACTATCAAGTTTGGTTCTTGAGAAGATTCACTCAGCGAAAGGTACACGAAGAACATAATGGCTCTTTATCTTAGTATCATATTTAAAATCAGGGAGAATAAACTGCGTGTACACATAGTTTTCACCATAGTAGTGCTGTGAATATAATAGGAAAGGGTAACAAGTTAGTTGCAGATGTGCTTTAGGCTTCGGCTTAGCTAAGTTAATACAACAGGTTTGGTGTTACTTTAAATTGAATGGTATTTACTTGGATTGAAACACAGAAATCCATGTTGCCCCAATATGTGTTTGTGAGAAATGTAATGCATATTGGACAAAAGTGTCAAGTTACCAAATTATTCACATATACTGTTCCTGTGTTTACATGGCCCAGACGTACAGTATGTGGAAAATATCAATTGGCAATAAAACAATTGTATAATAATCTAATGTAAATCTATTAGGGATTATTGAAGTTGTTCAAAAATAAACTCTTTCTACCATAGGCTTATTTCTGTAGGCCAAGGTCTTGTTAATAATTGAGAGATCAAAACGTTTCTTTTTATTGTAGCCATGCCTTTTATATGAAATGAATGGCTTCAAATACTTGTTAATACCTATAATCAGCAATATTCCAAACAAAATAGAATGAACTACAACATTATTTGTAGTTTTAATACTGTTAAATGTGACCTGATAAATATTCTTCCTATTAATGTAATTGCACTGCAAGTGGTCTTTTAAGGAGCATCTATGTAAGATTGCAAACAGAGTTACATCCTGCTAAAACCACAAAGGCTGCTGCACTAAAATACTTCACAAAAAGGTCTAAGAGTACCTACTTTTGAACCAGAGCAACCCACTGTGACATCCCTATGAAGCAGAAAAAGTCCCTCTGCTTTACCTTTACCTGTCTGCACTATAAGCCCCCCATTAAATCAAGAGAGATTTATATTTTATACACACTGTATTATTTTTGTGAGTAATCCTTAGTACAAATGAAACTTTTGACCAGTAAATATGCATTGCACATACTTTGCGTGTCTTGTATGTCGTAGCCAAACAGCATCTTCTTGTGCTGAAAAATTAAGAAAAGACTGCAGAATGGCCACTTGAGGCTAGCTCCAATACCAAATGAATCCCCTTTGACCTCCATGTTAAAATGCCCAACTTTACAGCAGAACACAACTTGTTTACAGCCTGGTAGAAAACACAATTTGGTCACTATACTGTATATGAGGATGTTAGTGCTTTTACCATGGTCAAGTTTCACTTTAAGTGACGTGCTGCCCTTCATCTGAGTGCAACATATGGTTTTTCGCCTTGAAACCATATTACAGCCTGCTAACAGCTCTTTGGAGCTGGTACATAAAGCTATGCTGAAGTCATTACATGTTCACCTTCTCAGTTTTGCTCATTTACATGCTAACATTTGACATTCCCATCAGCATAGTCATTATTTTTTCATTTAGTCATAAAAAATAAAAAGTCAAAATGTTGACCTGTGTTGGAGCAAATGAAAAGTGAGGGAGCCATCGAAGTTATTACATTTTATCCAGAGGGGGGAATTAATTAATGTCTGCATCAAATTTCATGGCAATCCATCCATCACATGCAAAGTTGTGAGTGTGTTTACCCTCAATATCAGTCCAAGGTGTACCGAAGGGATTAATGGTACCAAGGAACTACACCAAGCATGCTCCAGTCTTTTTGACTATAAAAACAGAAATGTAGCTAAGGTAATGGGAGCATTGTTGTTTATTAACAGCATCCTGTTGTCAATATGTACCACTACTACAAAATAGGGTAAAGAAAATTGACAGGGACACCGATACAGAGCCCCCAGGCCTCTCTGTGAGTCAATATAACTTCCCAACAAACATTTAGGATGAGAAGCACTCACAAAAAAGACGGGATTCGCCCTCAGGCTAAATCCAAACAGCTAGCTCGGTTGCCATCTGAGATTGGCGATTTATCTCAGCGTGGTTATGAGCCGATAGTTCTTCGTATCTCACCAAAATATCACTTCTTCTGAGGCTGTTCCTTCCTCTTTGCCATGGTGTGCCGCCACAGTAAGAACATGATAGATATCACACATCAAAATGACTTAGCTCTTGGTTGGTGGTCTTTTACTGTCATCTGCAAAGCCTTTCAGAGCAACGTCTGTCCCCCATTCATTCTGTTCTGGTGACATCAGATAACAAGCTAGAAAAAAGTGAACCAATCTTTAGAATCTACAATAATCTGACAGGAAACTTTTCACTGTTGACATAAATGTGCAGTGAAATAAAGCCTTTTGAAGTCTGTTAAGAAAACTTCAGGTGTGACAAAATAATGAGATTTACTGTTTGCTTATTCACCTGTGTTTGCCTTTAATAGGTTCAAGCGAGAGACTAGAGCACACAGACGCCCACAAAGACTTCTACCAACATTAGTTTGTAGCTATCAAACTGACAGTGCTGGTATAAACACTGGAGGTTAGGTGTCTTTGATGTGCTTTTGATTGTTTGCTTTGTGCCCAAACCAGTTTCAGTAAAGTCATTTAATAATTCAAAAAGATTTTTTTTTTTTAAAAGTCACTGGAGCTAAATCTACAACAGTGTTCTTTCACTGAGAAAGACTTTGCAAAGTACTAAGTATTTCTGATTGTGAAGACATTTTAAAGAAATCAGAGAATATTAAAGCTAAAAAGCTGATTAAAGGGGCCCCTATTTGTTTGGGGGGGGGGGGTCCCTTTCTTGTAGTGTGCTGTATGTTTGTGTGCATGTAAATGGCCTCCAAAAGCTAAATTCCCAAAGTTCCCCCGCCTGAAACGCCTCCATTGGACTCACTTGTTTACTTCTGTAACATAATGACATCACCATGTAACACTCCCCTTCTATCATCTAGTGTTTCAACACATTGTACGTGGCTAGGCTAAGGGCCAGAACATTTGGTTGACCAATCACAACAGAGACGGCTAGCTAACCAATCAGAGCAGACTGGGCTCTGGTTTCAGACAGAGGGTGAAAAGAGGTGCTGCAGCACAGGCAGTATGAGAAAAATAAAGAGCTTTTTGAAAATTAAAGCATGGAAACATGTCACGACAGAGGCACAAAAAAACAAATATGTAACTGAAAATGAGCAAAATAGGGCCCCTTTATGGAGAGTTATAAATATTCCTATAAGACATGTCCAAGTGTCTCTATAACTTATATAAATCCTTGAGACGAAAATAGAGCTACAGCAAACTAATCTCACAAATACTCAAGTCTATCCTCATATAAATGTTTTTGTGTGCACTTAATATGCTCATTTAGGCTGTTGTCAAATCCATCAACAACTGTTCTGTCTTTCAACAACACAATACAAGAGGGATGCGAGACAAAACGAGGAGCACACATATATCTTTTTAGTCAGCTGAAATTACTTTCAATTAGCAAAATGACTGTCACCCAATTTCATCGTGTTGGAAAACAGCCAGAGAATGCTGTGGACTTCGTAGATAATAGATTATTAATTAAAGACAGTTGTCATCTCTGACAAATATCACCAAGAATGACTCTGTCTAGAGACAGCAGGGAATTCAGAAATAAAAACCTGGCAGCTTGTTCTCATCAGAGAGTAAACGATCCTGCCTTCAAGCACTAGAATCAAGCTGTCATGCCAAAAGCTTTCTGTACTTTGTATAAAATTGCATCGAATTGTTCCAAAATTACAGTCTTTGTGATATCCAGGGCAGTCCATCTTACGGGAAAATCAGATTCAATCTTTGCATCAAATGTATGTTCAGTGTCAGAGAAGACGGCATGATGAAACATGCTTATGGGCTCCTCGCAGTAACCAGTTTAGTATTGATTTTGCCTTTACAACACACTGCAGTATATCAAATATTATTTTACATTGACAATTGATTTAACAAACAGTGCACCGTGGCATGAGTTCTTAACTGAGTTAGTGGTGGAGTCGTGTTCAATTGAGTTCTGCAGGAAGTTCAGAAGAAGCCTGCAGTATCTTCCGGCCGTGTTTCAGAATGACATCATGTATTAGAGGATGTTTGGATCCTGTCTGTATCCTGTCTGTACAACATTCCCAGCGCAAGTACGTTTACACAAGTACTGCGCTTTTAATCAATGTGTATTTAATTTAGAGTTTTCAAGATGTATGATCATGAAGCATGAAGCATTTTCGCAGCGCTAACTGCATGGCTCCATCGATGATTCTCTGTAATTTGTTTTTAAACCAGGGATGCTTGTTAAGAAAAGCACTTCTTTGCAACAATACTTAAGGTTTTGCAAGTAAATGTCGACTACCTTTCCATGCAAAACATGTGTCTGCATTTGATTAGCTCAATCAGAAACACAGGGAACAGAAAGTCAAACAGGTAGTGTCTGAACTCTGAGGAATCTTGAGAGCTCTAACATCTTTCCACAGGAGGGAGCAAGTTAAATTGTCCAGACCTTCATAAGTACTTTCCAACAGTGCAGTGGCACCGTGGTGACCCTCTCAAGTCCAATTATTTCCGATGCTGAGCCTCTTTCCGAGATCCCAGCAAGCTCACCTAAGATGCTACGCTTGATGTTCATTGGCTATGCAAGAGGTGTTTGTCCCCGGAGAGTCTCCACCATCTTTGTTAATTACCTCGCATCTTCCTTCTACATTGGAGACGGCTCCTCAAGTCAAGATGAGGAGGGAGAAGTGGGAACCTTGAAGCTGGCAATTATTCCTCACATTGTTCAAGTTTCAACTGCTGTCAACTTAGAAAGAAAAGTTTGAATTAAACTGAGTGCAGTGTAGCTATTTGGTTTAACTTCGTTGGTTTTACCCTCAGTAAAGCCTAACTGGATGTTTATTTTAACACCAAGACACGTTCGTTTAGAAGTGAATGTTTCCAAGACATGGAGGTTTATATATTTTTGATTTTAATAACACATTAATGGGCCCTTATTATGCTTTTATGGGTTTTACCTTTCCTGTAGAGTGTTGTATAGGTTTTCATGCATGTAAATGGTCTTCAAAGGATAATCCTAAAGTTCCCTCGAGAGGGAGTTTCTCTCCCACACAATCCCCGCCCTGCCTGAAATGCCTCCATTTGACTCCTTTGTTTACTTCCTTAACATAGTGACATCCCTACATAAGCCTCGTAATTCTATTGGCTAGCGCTCAAACACATTGAACGCGATAGGCTAAGGGGCGGGACATCTCTAAGCGGTTGACCAATTACAACAGAGCCAGCAAGCTAAGCAATCAGAGCAACTGGGCTCTGGTTTCAGACAGAGGGTGAAAAGAGGTGCTGCAGCACAGGCAGTATGAGACAAACTAAGCAGTTTACGAACATAAAATCATGGAAACATCAAAAAATGAACCTGAAAATAACCATTATAGGTCCCCTTTAAGTTCAGTATCTTGCTATCGACATGTTCACTGCAGGGGCTGGGGATAAAACCACTGCCCATCTGATTGGTAGATGCCAATTTACCCCTTGGGCCCCACATCTCCATGTAGAGTCTTCCAAAGCAATTTGGTTGCAAGATGGGTGATCAACGTCAGAGCCATTTAAACACTTCTTTAAATCAGCATTTTACGATTGGAACAACCTTGCCTGGGTTAGGGAAAGTGAGAGGTCCAGTTGATTTAAGTCTGATGAAATTAAATGGGTCTGCTGCCATGTGGGTCCAACAACTGCAAGGATAGAAATAGGGGTATGGCACTATGTTGGCTTAGCTTTGACACTGGATTCAGAATTGATGATGTAATGCTTTGAGCCCAAACCCTGTCTTTGCATTAGTCTTTATTTATGACCCCAGCTTCAGTAAACATAATGTGAATGCAATGCTTTAATGTCTCACCTCTTTCTGGGCAAACACATTCTCAGCCCAGCACTTTATCTCTGTATATTTCTCACCCAAATGTTCTATTTTTTCCCTCAGCCTGTCAACTGGTGGAGCCTTTTTTTCATCCAGTCGGCCAAAAAAAAGGTAGAACAGAAGCAAATCAATGCAGGTATCCGCAGTGAAACTCTGTTGGCTTGGCATCACTTCTCATCAGTATTCCATAATCATTCACTGAGTCTATAACCGAGCATGGGCTTCTTTAATTACCCCTCTGCAGGCAAGAGAGTTTAAAAAGAAGAAGAAAAACACCACATTCACTGAGCTGTCGAGAAGAGCAGAGAGTAAATACAGCCAGCCATCACCCAGGCTCCTTTGCACCCCCCATTATTTATTGGCCTTGCAGATGCCGTGACTGGGATTGCTTCTTTTGCTGCCCTCTCTTGCCCACTCCATCACACATTGAGTAAAGTCATGATCCAGCTGGGGTTTTAACTGGAGCTGTTGGCCTCAAAACATGCTAACCCAGGGCATAGTATTTCAAGCTGACATGTCGCCCCCGGTGCCTTAATCAGGGGCCGGAGTGCCAGGCAGCTGGTGCCAAAGCTGGTCCTTCATCTCCACACACTCAACATTTGAATACATGCTTTAAGCAAACATCTATCCAGCAACCATTTTGAAATTCAAATGCAGGAAAACACCTGGTCTATGGCAGTTGTCAATTGTAATTCAGCCAGAGGCTCATTAGTAAAATTACTTCTCTTAAAAGAGATGAAAGGACATTTTCATAATAGAACCATCATGTTTTAAACACAGAGCTCATTTAGCACGGTTAGCAGAGCACGTCCAAACTACGGTGAGCTCTGACTGGAGATGTGAGAGTACACAAATAAATACATTTGCATATACACAGAATTAGATTCCCTTCAAAGCGATCGTGTGAGAACATCAGAAACTTATGGGAAATTAATAACTGCAAATAAAAAAACTAAAAATCAACTAATTATTTCACAAACATTTAAAATATATGTATTCAGAAAAGGGCAAAGGGAGATGTTCGAGGAACTTTATATTGTAAGCAATTAACTGTTAGGAAATACCAAACCAATAACAACTAAAGCTACACATGGCAGCCATGATGGCAGCTATTGCATGTATAGATTTTTTTTGATATTAATGCAAATCTTCATTACAACTTAATTAATGAATCATCCACAACGGTCTCTTGCCCTTTCCCAAAGGCAGTTAGATCTATGCAGTGTTGCATTTTACATGACAACATCTACTTTGGCATCATTATTTTGCATTTCATTTCTATTTCTGTTTCTACTTGCACTATTGTTATTGTTTTATGGCTTATATAAAATGTACATTGCTTTGTTGGCGAAGCCCGGGACTCAGTTATTCCCATCAATACACTGGGGCTATTGTGCATATGACAATAAAGCCTTTAAATATTGAATCTTGAGAAGGAAGAAGTCACGTCTGGATGAAATGGTGAATGGAGAGGGCTGGGCTCTGCAGAGAGTTGTGAGAGAGGAGGGAACGTTGTAAACCTGAGATGAACTTTAGCTCTGCCATGGTCTCTGCACTGACACCGGGATGAAATGGATTATGAAATGATACTCTCCCTCTCATGGCACAGTGCAATATATATTTCTGTTTGCTCTGTTTTCAGATAGGTTTAGGTATAACTTCTCCCACACTCACTTGTAATGTTGACTTTTATGATTTAAATTGTACAACTGTTTGAAATAATCTTAAAGGGAACAAGTAAAGCAAAGATTACACTATGATTTTATCTTCTGGCTGCCAACAACCGACTGGACAAGAGCTAATTATAATCAAACTGAATGTTCTGGTTGATGTGACAGTAAGACAATCCATTGAAAGTAATAAAAAGTCAATCTTCCAGTCTTATTTTTGAGCAATGTGCCTCCTTCTGCTCTGTCACAGCAGGACAGACTCCGAGCCGCAGACTCAACCTGGGATCAGACAACAGGAGTTCCTAAATCTTTGCTGCAAAGGGCAGGACTGTAAACTAAGCTGTTCGCAGTGCGTGAAAGGGCAACAATGGCTGTCAGACACAAGAAAGCAAAAGATCACATAACAGCTGATATCAATAATTTAAACATATAGGAACTTTCACTGTGAATACAGTGGGAAAATAATGTTGTCAACTTTTCTAAGATACCTGCAAAATGCTTTTTGTCCAACAAACAGTTCACAAATCACATATATTCAGTTTGCAATTATTTTAAACAAAAAAAGAAACAAAATATTACTTTTAAAAAGCTGGAATCAGTCATTTCTACTGAGAAATATATACTGTATGTCTTTATCGCTCCTGTAATTAAGAAACTGAGTTTTCTCTATGGATGGGAGTAAATGGTAAAAGTGACTTCTCTTCCAGTTCATTCTCTCTGTGTTTCCCCTAATTCAATCTCCCATTAGTTCTCGCCAGCATCACTCACAGGACTTGGTGAGCCTCATTATTCTGAGCTTGGACAGACTGGGCTTGTCAAAATCAAACAAAATGCTTATATCAGCTGCGCCGGACTTATAATAACCCAGTCATCAGTTATGAAGCCGTTTGTGGCACAGAACAGCCTCCAGACCGGGCTTTATGGTCCAGCTGGGCTTAGGAAAACTTTCTTTGTGACCTGGACATTAGTTTATTAGAACCTTTCCTTAAGGGCAGTCATCCTGATTTGGTCATTCAGTCAGATTCTCTATTGTCCTTTTGTTTAATGACACGCTTCTCATTCCACCACACAATAGCACCACAGTGTTGTGCTGATTATGGTTGACCCTAAAAGTAATTGGCAGGCTGCTTGCCAAAGCAGGGATTAATCTAATGTTTAGAGCCATGATGAATCAAAGCATTCAGAGGGGATAAATCACATGAGGCCGCACAAACGCATGACAGTGACTGTAATTATCAAAAGACTTTGTTTGCAGCTTCACCTAAGAACTCAGTGTACTGAGAGAAAGGCAATAAACCTTTTTGAGTCCGAGGACACAGTCTCAGCAGAGGCAGAGTGAGTGGAGCCCGGCCAGGGAGGCTGCAGATTACCAACGTCTGCTGAGCGCCCAGAACACCAGGTCGCCGTTTAAAGGCTGAACCATCTGGGAAAAAGCAGGCCAGGCTAGGTAGTGTGTAACGCTCCCTACTACCCCTGAGGTGGATAATCAGTTGACTTTTGAGCAAGGCACAAAACACAGTGGAACTGCTCACTGGGCTGACTCAGACTCTTAGTGTAGCACAGTGTGGCTGGGGTGGAATAAGTACTCAAGTAACTGCAAAGTGTAGAAATACTGATAATAGTAACTGTCATATCGTTTCTAAAAGAACAAAAGTATTACCAACAAATTAAAGTACCAAAACTAAAAGTAGTCTTTATGCCATTTTGAGAATTAGTCCATTAATTGTGCAGATGGTGAAAGTGGAGCTATCTTTAACTCTAATGACTTTTCACACTGCAGAGTATCTTATGTCTAAGCTGTCAGATGAATGTACAGTACAGTAAAGTGCAAGTACCTCAACAACTGGTAGCCCTACAGTTGGATTAGAAATAAGGTTTGAATAATGAATACAACTTAAAAATCTGCACGGAAAACAACTAGTGTCATTGAAAGTATTTGGTGCTTTGATTAAAAACAAATCCTGAATAATAGTTTTGGACACACAACACGTTGCTTGTAAAAACAAAACTGTGTACACTGGGGGATAATACTCATCAACATGTTCCCCGTCTTCTCAGATAAATAAAGGTTAACAAGGACACGTTGAGTGATTTGGGTTTTGCGTTTGCAATTTCTTTATAATCAACATCTATTCTTTAAACATTTTATTAACAGCGAGTTTCAACAATTGTTGAATGCAAATCAGATTGAAATGGGCGGCGGTGAAATCAGTCAACATTGATTTCTTTCCAAATCCAACAATAAAAATCATTTTGAATCCAATTACTAATCATGACTGATGAATTATGAAAATATGTCAGCAGGCAAACGCCAGAAAGCCGGCCTGTTAGTCCTCATGCTGTGAGCTTTTGTTTGATGTGGTTCAGTTTGCTCTCCGAGACACTTTCTTTCTCTACATGTCTGAGGTAGTGCTTGTTGATCTCGTTAAAGAGCATTAACGCGGGTATTCATAAGATTCTGAAGAGCTTTCTGAACACTGCAGAGCTGAGACAGTCACAAATACCTCAAATTAAAAGATGTTGGGCAAACACTCCAGGGGAAGAGAGAGAAGGCAGGAGGGGGCAGATAGGAAAATGAGGAAGGATGGAGGAAGGAGAGTGAGGATGCAGGCCAGTGCTTTCATGTCCTTCCAGTTCTCCCTCTCACATAAGGGTTTACTCGGAGAAATCTGCCGCCTGTGGTTCTTCATCGAGTTCTGAATTGGCCCTATCGGTGGGATTTGTTTGCACAAAAAGGAGGACATTTGGACTGGGATTATCACAGGCCCAGACCTCCATGTCTCAGCTCAGAACAGCAGCCTGCCAGAGAGGCTGCTCCCTGCCAGACTTATGCAACTCTGAACCAAATCCATGTGGAAGGAAGGAAGCAGGCTATAGAGCAATGAGGAGATTATGGATGGGTAAAATGTAAAAAAAAGGATAAAAAAAGGGGAAATCTGCCTCAAACTACAGTTGTTAGCATGCCCGGCTAACTAGCTTACAGCCTACAGTAAAAGTGTTACTTAAAATAGCATTTTCTAACACCAGGGTTACAAAAAAAATCATTCTTAATATGATTTCCTTTTGTTATAATTCTAAAAATAATCTATTGCATGAGAAAATGTTCTATCTGATGCAGATAATTCATTGTAGTCTCTGCAATACATAAATGTAATGGTAAAGAAGCCTAATGCCATTTCCACTTGTTCATTGGCATCCTTACTGCTGGTCTTTTCCATCCTTTAACTAAGTCTAATTGTTAAACCATTTCCTGCTAACTGGAAAAAATAATGGCAAAAATAAGTTAAAATAAAAGTATTTTTTTAACTAGTGGCATTAATCTAAAAAAGTCAACATCTTCTTTTGCAATTGTGTCTCCAGTATCTGCGGCGGATCATGAAGTATGCTGCGAACAAGATAACAAGCGAGGAAAGGCATTGATTAAAGGACATTTGGTTTCAAGAAAAGAAAGAGGTTCTCATTCATTTGAAGCAGTCGCACAGAACTCTGTTTCAACAATGAACATGAAAACGGTGCCGCTGCTTATCCAGCTAAAAAAAAGTATTGTGAGATCATTTGAATCAGATTTCCCTTCAAAGGGAAACAGTAGCGTTGCATCATATCTCTTAAAGTCAAATGTGTATTCTCTCTCTGATGGTGTGTATTTTTTTAGGACAAACAGTTGCATCAGGTTTGGCAGTGTGGCAACACAGAGAGCCAAAAGAACACAAAATAAATAATTAAAATGTGGGGATAATCATGTTAGGAGGGAAACAAAGAGTTGTGGAGGATTTGCAAAGTGAGAAAACATTAGGGCTGATTTTAAGGCACAGATGCATCTCATCAGCGTAGAATGAACCCTGAAGTCTTTTCACTGCCCTTTTCAATGCAAATGCTACTTCCATCTCTTATCTTCAGAACATTTTCCACATCTTGTTGTTCCACTTCTGCTATTGTGAGCGTAATGGCCTCAGAATCATGAAAAACAGATTTAAAAACACATAAGAGCCAGGGTGGAGAAAGAGAGAGAAGCCCCTGAGGAGGCGGCGGCAGCGTAGTCATATTTGTGTTAAGCTTCTTTAATGCATGCCCCAAAAGATGTACAAGAGGAGAAAAAGACCTGGAGAATATCATGTGTGCCTCATTAAAAAAACGACACTGTGTGAGGTGAGCGGCAACAGACAATAGGAATAACAAGAAGCCCCGCAGCCCCTCACATATTCAAAAAAGTGGGATGCATGCACTTCATTATTTAAAAATGTTCCGTCCACTGAATACCAGCCGCCATCAGGATAAAACATGCAGAACGGGAAAAATTAATTAATACCGGGGTGGTTTAAAACGGCCTCTAGACATTAGGGTGCATATATTCATTTCATTGTGTTGTATGTAGCTGAATGCAGCAGCTTAAAAGGTTTTATCAATTAACGAATCAGAGGCTTTTTGTTAAATTACACACACACACATTTCAAAATCTTAAAAGGGCTGTGCTTTTTGGGGTTTTCCATTTCCTGTAGTGTGTTATATAGGTTTGTGTGCATGTAAATGGTCTGCAAAGGCTAAAATCCCAAAATGTCCTACTGAGGAAGTTTCTCTCCCACACAAGACAAATGTGTTTTTAAAACTCTTCTTACTTTAAGAAATGTCTCAATTATGAAAGTTTTAACATATCCTAGTAACTGGCAAAAAAATAGAAGACTTCTCAATTTATAAACTTTAGAATAAACAGACATATACAACATAAGAACAAATGTAAAAATGGTATTATAAAGTTCAAAAATAAACATAAATCTTCTTATTGTGCCCCTTAAGGACAGCATAAACAAAGCAAAATGTTTTCATGAATTCTTCGTGAACCACACTTTGGGATATGTTGTTGTTAATTAAAATTCCTGTAGCGTTATGAAATGGCAAAATGCAGATTTATGGAGATCATAATGTGTGTTATTGCTTTTACTAAGGGTGCTCATCCTACGTAGCAGCCTGAACTTAATTACAGTCCTCAGGTTCATTTCTTCCTTGAGAGAATCATGAGGAGAGGCGGGTGGGTTTTACGCCCCGTCACGAGGACACATGGTACGCAGTTATGGCGGCATCTGTCTGAGCCCGCACTTATTCTTGTAACGACACACGAGAGAAACATAACACTCACGCAGGCTCAAAATCTGACTCAAAACTGATTTATCCCAACACTGCTGTGGCTCCTGAGTCCTGGTACTACATTGTTTTATAGCCATCATAAGTGCAAGGGGTGTTGATTTACAGATAGGGCTAATAAAGGAGATGATTGGCTCAATCATTGACCACATTAGTTAAACAGTGTGTTGTTAATACATCATGGGGATTAAAAAGATTGATTTCACTGGCAGGAGTCTTAGGTTAAACAATAGATTTAAGGAAATCTGAGCTAATTAGTCTTCGATGCGTTTTTCAGCCCCTTGACATTGTGTTAAATTGTATGTGAATGTATCAAAACTGTAAGTCCAAACCAAAAGATCAGGAGCCTTTAAAGGGGCCATATTTAGCATATTTTCAGGTTCACATTTGTATTTTGCTGTATTTCAACTGCTGATATCCCGCCCCGAGGCCTATCACGTGCAATTTCTTTGAGCACTAGCCAATAGAAGCGCGAGTGTTACATATTGACGTGACAATGTCCAGGAAGTCAACAAAGGAGTCCAATGGAGGCGTTTCAGACAGGGGGGGAGTGTGTGGGAGAGAAACTAGCCTTTGCAGACCATTTACATGCACTAAAACCTCTATAACACACTACAGGAAAGGGAAAAGGGTCTCTCTCAAGTAGATGTCTCTTTTGATTAGATATGCATTTTATTGAAACCATGAAAAAACTAAAAAACATATAAATACAGAAATAAATACAATTTGAAGCACATCTGTAATTCTAAAGTGGGTCTATTTGAAAATGTAAGTTTGTGTATTCTCTTGTCATCATCCTGATAAAGCACTTGATTTCCCCTTAAACTTTTCACATGCCCAAAACACAAATACCCATTGTTCTCAGGGTTGGTTGCAAAGCAATGCTAGCTCCCTGATTATAATGTTTGTTTTGGGTCCAGTTTTGCATCATTTATACACTTTCATGTGCTTTTTATCAAAAATTCTCCTTAATACTGCCACTCAAAAAATATCAATATGGCCCAGCAGCAGGGGAATAAAGTAAAATGTATATTTAAATTATGCATATGTGAGGGAAGTGTTGTGAGTACAAAGCATTAGAAACAGGTTCTCAAAAACGGGATGTTATAATAGAATTCCACTCAATATGTAAATGAGTTCTTGTTTTCAAGGCATCACAAGTACACTCAGCCATTGCTCCTTGCTGTCCTGTCTATTTCTGTATTGAATAGAAATATGTTTACTTTCAGATTTGTTTCTCCTGCTCATCGCACTTACCAGTAACCAGGCGGAGGAAATGGATCAGTTTAATGGCACAGATGAACACTTAGAGACAAACAAAAACCTAAAAGTTGCGATAAATTGATTATGGCCGACTGTAATCTGGTTTTCCTTCCTTCCAGTCTTGTGATTGTAGTCAATTTTGGATTTTCAGACCCTGATTACTGACAGCATGACGGAATCCATGTTTTACCAAGCAGCTCTTCTGAACTTATCACACCAAAGAGGCCAGTGGGGATAGGCGTCTCCCAAAAGAGTGTAATTACACGGACAAGAGAAATGAACGGTCAGATTCAAACCTTCCTTTGTGTGTAATTAAGGGAAATTATCCTTCACAGTGTTGGCAGGGCAACGGGCGGAACATTTTGCCTCCGCTGCGACCCACTGTAAAGAGGATGGTAAATAGCTCTGTCACTGAAAGATGTGTCAGAATGACTTCTCAGACCACCTGATGGTATAAATTAAGGCTTTGCTTTCGGTGAAGGTGACATTAAAGTGACTTCTAATCATATGGCGCAAATGGATTGTCTTATCCGACATTTACTTTTGCAAAAAGCAGCAGGAGGGAACTGAAAAACCATTCAGGATGAATTCATATTCAAAATGCATTCACACAAACATGCCTTGTTAGATTGAGGTCATTATCGGATGGAAGTACAAATGGAACACGTTGCTCTGGCACAAGAGGACAGACAAGTCTGATATAATGAATAGTAAAAGCTGTTTGTGTAACTGTCTCTCAATTAATGACTAATAACATACAATTTAAAGTGTCAGTACAGGCGACGCTTTAAATATAGAGTCAGAATGTTAAATACCAACAGGTTATTTGTGTGACTGCACAAAGCACAGTAATGTTTCGCTGCCTGAGTGTACATGTTCCTGAACCACAGGTGCAGTGGTGCGTGATAACAGGTGAGGAGCATATGCCCACCTCTGAGTAGGTGGATGTTTTATATAGAGATCCTGAAATAGCGAGTACTGTGTGTAACATCTGGCAGAGCAACGCTGAGGCTAATCATGTTGTAAAAAAGTTGTTTCCTTGGTGGCCTGCAGGTTTACAACGTCCCTATTTCTGTGTTGCATGTCGTCCTTCATCTCTCTAGTAATAATACTTTATAAATGGAAAACAGATTTGCTGATGTATGATATTGCACTGGCCTTGTTAGTAAGTGCTCTCCTTAAAAGAATATGCCCATTCCATTTCTAACTGTTTTTTCATTTGTATTCTCGAGTTCAATGAGAGCACTGTATCAATCTTATTTCTGTGCTTATTAAATATGGAGCTGGAAGTGGACGGGGTTAGCCTAGCTTAGCATAAAGACTGGAATCAGCCTGTAATGTCCTGGGTTAAAAGAAAAAAAAAATACATTTAAACATTATTTTTCCAATACACACACTGTTGTTTCTTTTAGATTCCATAAGATTTTTAAGATGATGAACTGCCACCCACTCAGAATCTCTAATGTTCCTGATCAATTTAACATTACTTCCATCTGATTCAAGAAACAAACGCTAAAAATGGAAGAGAGCTCGCTTCAGCAGGAGTTGAGTTTATTTTCTATTACAGCCCTGAACAATCTGCTTTGCCTACACTGTAGTGAGCTGGAATAACTGAATGAATAAATACATGATTTTACATATTATCCACATCTGTATGTTGCTATGTAAATATGTAAATATGTTAAAACAAATATATGTTATATAAATGAATGTTTTACTCAACAAAACGTTTGTAAATCTTGTTTTTATGGGACGTTTTGAGTAAGAACGAATAATAATGGTGACCTTCCACATTCATTGGGACAATACTGGGTTCTTGTTGCAATTCAGTGAAGGCACCTTAGCCAGAAAGGCATTGGCTTTACCAAACTAAAGGAATAACAATTTTCGGATTTTAAATGAATAACTGTTATTATTCCTAATGAAGAATAAGCCTTCAGCTTGACTGTGAAGAAGAACCTTACAACATGTTTCCTTAGTGGAGAAAGTTTAACTGTTTTTATTATAACCACATAATAGCAGCTGAATCTCCCAGGAGAACCTTTTCATAGTTTTCTGTTGCTGGAAATCAACTTGAAAAAATGCTATTGTGTCACATTGAATTCCACATCTTGCTTTCTTTATTGTCTTACTCTGAGGTGGGGCTTTTTCACTTCTTAATTTTCTTATAAATGAAAACAGAGGTCTGCCAGATCCCCCCCCCCCCCCCCCCCCCCCGCTCCTCTCTCCTCCCAGAGTCCTTTTGTCTTCCAACAATGCCGCCTCTGGCATTTTGATCACAGCTTCAAGGTCCCCGACGCGTGAGCTTAAGTCGAAAGCATCAAGAGAAAAGCAACTTCAATTAGGTTCTCTCTCCTCTCATAATTTATTTTCAATCAAACAAAAGAATTACACTGCCTTTAAAAAAAAAAAAAGGACAACATCTGTGCTGGTTGGCGAGCTACTGTTAATTATTTGACAGGAGTTTGATATTTCCTCCCACTCTATATGAATTATTATGCCAAACATTGACAGAGTGTTGTGCGGCTCCTGCTAGCAGCTCACTGTTGGCATTACCCCCCCCTCCTCCTATTACTTGTGATTTGTAATTTACCAGCCGACTGTTTAGCAGCAGGCCTTTTCAACAGAGAGCCAAGGGATTCCCAAACTGAACTAAATTACTGTAAAGCACTGATTATTTTTGGCTAATGCTTTTAAATATGGACCGCAGAGGAAATATCCGCTTCTGGAGTAATGAGGGAACATTTGGATGGAGCATAGGAAGTTTCTACCTGAACATGACTCAAGTTTTAACACCGAATAATACTCTTGGTCTGCTGCTATAATCCTTATATTAATAATATTAATGACAATAATAAGGTTTTCATGGGACAGATTCCCATGTTTGTCTTTGTGTGAGAATCAAAGCGCACTGCATATCAACATAACATTTGGATTGAAAACAATGGAAGTCCATGGAGGTCAATTATGTGTCTTTTTTAACCCAAACTCGGATATGGTGAAGCTTTAAGAAATAAATTAGTTTTGGAGTTGTAATAAGGACTTGCATACATCAACGTGAATGTTGTTTAAAAGCTAAGGACATAAATATAGCATAACTAGTGGATTTAATCCAATTTGTTTACGTGTCCCAACACCTCTCTAAATCAGTTTCAACTATGAGTTAAATGAAAAAAAACACTATACGCTGCCTCCCAAGCACTTAACGAAACAACAGATAGTTCACAACGACAGCTAATTATTTTTTATCAGGACCGAACGGGAGATAAAATGTAACAAACTTTAGATATACATTAATCAGATTGCCAGAAAAACATCTTAAATAAATGCTGTGTTGCTAAAACACACGTTCACCATACAAAATGATGAGTTAAAGGTTGTGTTAACATTTGTTCTGCTGCCCCACAGTGGTCAATCATCAATTAATGCAGCTTTAATAGCTCCTCGTAGTATATTAACTTTTACACATGGCTACAAGAGACACATTTGAAAAAGTGAAGGGGTTGCCCTTCCCACTACTCACAGAAAACAAATATCTCTGGAATAGCCCTGGAGAAAAGTTGAGTTCTTCCACTAACATTAATACAGATTTCGAAAGCACCTGGTGGCCAATAGATGAACTGTATCTGAAAGCACTTCAGTAAGCACTCACAGAGCTTACAAGTGTATTCATTTTGCTTGTTTACATCCTAATGGAGGTAAGGCAACTCCTTTACCACACAGTATTCCACAGCACCACTTATTGTAACAAATATCATCTGCTCCAATTTCTCATGTCGCCTCCACCCAAATGGACTCAAAGTGTGTTTTCTTATGATGCTTGGAGACGGAGAAAGGTAGCAGGCTGAAAAGTCCAAGCCAATCAGTGTAACTCTGCTCCTTCCTGGATGTTGACTACAAGGTAGCCTGGAAAGCTGACAGAGCCGATCATCACCAAAAGGCCATACATACCCCCAGAACCTCCCCCTCCCATCCGAGCCCCTTGTCATGACACATTAACCTCCCCATGCACGGGGAAAGTCTTCGTGGTGCATTAACCTGGAATCTAGTTCATCTGAGGAAAGCTTTCATCGGCAGGATCCTCACATCGCAGCTCTTCAGCCCCCAAGGCAGTACTGTGTGTCCTCTGATTACTTTGTTAGACACTTAAAGTGCTTCCAAACAGGTAATGTTACTCCTGAGATTTGTTAAGAAGCCTTTCATGCTCTCACTTTATTTGCTTTATCAAATGAACAGAATTTAGAGTCCAACATGATATTTAATAACGTAAAAGGAAGGATTACTCAACACATATAGTCAGTGATTTAAAATACACACATTGCTATTACAAATACAATGTTTTTTTACCGTTATGCGGTCGATTCAGGTGCTGTAACAATATGAGTGTAAGGGTTATGCAGGGAACAGAGGAGCACCTCAATGCCAGGTGTGATGCTGTGCTAATAGTAAGGGAGAGACTTTGCCTCTCAGTGAGGTTTTGTGTTCTCCACAATGGGGTTTTGGACAAATGGGCTTTGGGTCCAATGGGAGATTTTTCAGGTTATTGTGGTTAAGGAGTAATGGGCCATCCGAACAATGGGCAGTCCCAGGCAACCACACGTAGCTTACTGGCGCTATCGCTAATGAGCTACTCTGAAACCGGCCGCCGACGAGCTATTTCTACAGTGTACTTTGAATTGAATGAGTATTTCAAGTCGAACAATGGATCATTTCAGCAGGCATTTGTTTTTTGTTAGCTTTTCACTACAATTTAGCTGTGCCGGTTTTTTATATTTGACATGTGTCCAATATCCAGTGGGAAATGATGGTGTGCCTGCACACCACCATTGCAGGTGTTTTTAATCACCCTGATTGCACCTGTAGGCAGTGGAAACTAAACAAAGCTATGCTAAAGACATGAGCATTCAAAAAAAATCTTATTGGGATGACAAAGATATTTTAAAAACAAATGAACTTAAAAGGTGGGGTAGGTGAGTTTGAGAAACCGGCTCGAGATACACTTTTTGTTATATTCCATGGAATGCTCTTAACATCCCGATAGCAATGAATATCTTAAGTGCTTTGACAATAAATCCATAAAAAAATGTCATCTGTGGAAGCCGTGGTGCTGTAAAAAGCACGACCAATCATCTGAGCCGGCCGGCTAAAATAACTGGATGGCCTACCTGCCTGTCAGCCTTCCATCTGTGCACAAACTTATCTCGTGCCCTCATTGGTCATGTGCGCGTTCGTGTGTGTTGGAGGAGGGGCTCTGTAAGGAAGTGGCAGATTTTTTCCGGCTGTTAATTTCAAATTCTAGCGCACTCGAGCTGGTTTCTCCAAAATGACCTACCCCACCTTTAATTATAGGTCAAATTCATAATGTTTTGTTTCAACGATACCATTTCTTCTTGAAGGTTTCAATGTGGATGACATTTGGTTAATAGGCAAATATCTTCCCACACTTTATGCTTTGTTATCAGTCTGAACATTTGTAATCCCTGAGGAATGATTCTCGGTCTTTTTGAAAGTTTCTTTGAAAGATATTTGCCTCTATTCAAGTTGGAAGTTGTTTTTCTCCTGAATCTGTGGTTTCCATGATGGAACTTCAAAGAGAGCTACAGGGTAACTTCCACATTGTCAGTGTGTGTGTACGCTTTTGCTTTCCTATCTTTGTGATGTGTAATTGTTTTCTACACCTTTAAACCAACGACATTGATGGCCATTCTACACTGTGACGAAGGGTCCTTTTAAAATGTGAAAATCTTTGTTTTGGGGCTAAATGTGGCCAAAACTGAATGTAAAAGCACCCAAACCCAACACCTTTATTTTTATACTGCAATATTTTAATGTTTCAATTGGTGGGAAAATACTTTTTTTCACCTTTATAAAAAAGGAAGTGTTAGATCTAGCTTTGTGTAACACCAAAACAAATACATGTTTGTTATTTTTACACTTCCTGGGGAGATTGAGGTATCTGATAATAAGAGAAGCAACTGTATAACACAGACTGCCTTTGTTTGTTTTTAGAAAACCTTGTTATTATGATGTCTTCCATGAATTGCGAAAGACTGCCGAAGACAGGTCACACCTCACCTTGTATTTGCACATTAAACAGCCTCCGTTTCCTCTCATTATTATTCATTTGCTCCTCTCTACAACAGTGAAAAGGTCCCTGCAGATGTTCTCTTGGCTTTTATGTCAAAAGCTATCTGACTGATACAAGGAAATGTCAGCCGAATCCAAAAGTAAAAAAACAAGCCGATTATTCTTTTCCGTGAAAGGTCATCTGTGACACAGTATCTCGAAAATGTAAGATACATTTGTACAACATTAGGTGTACCCATGCTCAGGGCGGTCACATGCGTCTCCACTCAGCCTTAAAAAGAGACAATTGGCTGGAGACACGCTCAACTTCAGAGTCGCACGTTTTTCATTTCATTTCTAAATCCACGGCTTTTTGATAGACTCACAGCAACTCATCATAAGACTTATGTTATGCCTTCACAGTGAGTGTACATGCTGACATTAGTGCGTGTGCACACAATGAAATCTGATGTCTCCATCAGGCTGATTGTGCACATGCAGTCATTTTCTTTTCTTCCATAGGTGACCGCCTTGTTCACTCAGACAGGCAATGGAAGATGTGAGAAGATTGCTTTTTATGGATTGGATTCTTAACAGTTGGGAGTGACGCTTTACTGGGAGGGGGGCTCTACAAAAACTCAGCGTGCTTATTAGGGCATGAAAAGGTTCTCCTCTGATGGCTGTGGCAATTTCAAGATGCAGACACATCTATCTTGGCAGGAATATTCCCAAACTCTTGTAATATTATATGTATTTATATGATGTACAGTGTATTGTCTGTAATATAGAGCACAGTCTAATCCCACAGTGGATGGATGAGAACAATGTCAAACTGGAGGGGTTTTTCATCTGGCACCCTGCTGAGGAAAGCACACATTTCCATGGGAGCTATGTCAGTGAACGCAGCACAGCATTCCTTTCCTCCTGCCTAATGATGCAAATTATTAAAAGAATTTCCCTCCACAACCTGTATGATGCGTTTCCTTCCAGAAATAATTGAGGAATCATTTTATGTTTTCAATTAGCTGCTTTTTTTTAATCTCTTCCTCCCCGGTTGACATTTGTTCTAATTGCAAAAGATTCCGGCTTCTCTTGGAAATGTTACGCCGCATCGCAATAACAGGCACGTTATTTTCCCTGTCAATCTTCCACAATGGGAAGGAGAAGTGAGAGGAGTTTACAAATAATTACTGGCAGAAAAAACACAAATATTCCTCTCAGGGAATAATTACAGTTGGCACAGTACATTCTTTGTTGTTTTTTCAGTCAAACCTGATACACATATATCTCTAATCATTTTCTTTTTTCTGTTGCCTATAAACTACTTCCTGCATACTTTCTTACAGAAATAAATCAAACTGAATAAACTCTCCTGACTCTTTGTGTCCTGATGGAGGTGAAAACTAGGCTAACCTCCCTCCTTCTCCTTTGGGAGGAAGAGGCAGATGTACATACTTGCCCTCCCATTTTATACATACAACCCCCACACACACAAACACACTTAACCCACAACCTCTCCAGGGTTCTTTTTCAACCCGAGCCAAAATCCCAAGCTGGGGTAATCCCAAGGGGTCTCAACTCCACCACCGGGTCTCCCTTCAAATCCTATCGGGTCAGAAATTGCAGAAAGCAACTGCTCCACCATTGCAGGGGAAGAGGGGGGCGCTTGTTTTGCTCACAGTCCAACGCAGTGCTGTTCTCCCAGTGGAGACATTGGCAGAGGGAGCCACTCGGACACGTCTGAATGTTGAGCCCAGCTGAGTGCAGCCAGCTGTGAGCACGATCTGTACCATTGCAAAAAACACACATATAATAAATGGATGTCCCTCTCCTGGGGTTAAGCTGCACATCACACACATGTACAAGATTTATCAGCCATGATTTTGCAACTTATCAAATGGTTTGTATCTTATGAAAACCTTGTGGCCAGGCTTGAGTTGTAATGGATTACATGTAACAGGATACTAAAAAAGCTTACTGTATTCCCTTACAGTTTTATAAAATATAAGATTACTGGTACATTTTGAAACAATGGGGATTACTAGCAGGATAACAATGTGACAATACATTTAAAAATATGTGTATTATAGATAGACGTTCAATTAATTTTGGGGGCGGTTTCAGTGGTGAACTATACAATTCTGGCCTATTAATTACTCACTTTTGAAAGTAAATTGGTTTCTTCTTTTCTTAAGTTGCTTTTTTCAGTTGTCTTAGAAATACATAATACACTAAAGAGAAAAAAGTATATTCATTTGCATTGCATTTGATATTGAGGTGATCCAAAGTAACGCAAAGTTGCCAGGTTACACTTTTTTAATATTTGATAATTTTACACGTAACGAGTAGAAAAAGATTGTGTTTTGGCTTATAACTGCAGAAAAGCTGTTAAGTATGGAAGTCACATTTAAAATAAGACAACGTTTTAAGTGATGATTTGTTTTTGGACCCATCCGCCACGCTGACCTCCGGTGTTATACTTCCTGATTCACATAAAAGGTGACATAAACTTGTATTATTCGAGGTATAGTTACGAATTACAGTGCATCGTAGCCTGGATTCTGTCACGTAATAGCGGTAGAAGCTAAATTAAACTAGGAAACATTTTATTTCATCACTCAAAGCATTCTGGAAGCACAAGAATCAATCCAGAGACTAATCCCCACCCCGCTGGCTGCGGTCAGCTAATCAGCTGCGGGGCTGCGAGGTTAGCCTTGAATCATGGCGTGAAAATCAGAAAACACACCAGAAAGCCAAAACGGGCCAAAAAAAGAGGCTTTTTAACAGAGGAGGAAAAGATAATTGGAAAATCAACTGAGCTGGGGGAGTAGAAGTAACACAGGTAGACAATGTTTTAAAAAGCACTACTAACCACAGAGCACTGTAACAGCAGATGGTAAAACTATTGTTATTCTTGCTTTTGTGTACATTGACATTTAACGATATACTTTCCTAGCTTGTAAAGGAAAGAGAAGTCTATAAAGTAGCTCTATGGATGCGTTTCATTTGCTCCCAACAAATTCCCTGGAAAGTATATTACACTTGGAAAAGAAAGAAAAGCAGAGCAACACTGGGGATAAAAATGTTAGTAGAAATTACCTCGGTGCATACAAATATGCATGAATCCATCACATCTGGGCATCCATTAAGAAAAACTGTCCTCAGGAAATATGTACAGCTAATATCCACACAATCTGTAAACTGCTGGAGTGACCTAATAACAGATGACTTCCTATTCCCCTGTGCAAAGCACCCAAAGTTCAACACCTGCTCTGCCAGTTTGGAAAACACTGGGAGGCTGAGGGGGGGGGGGGTCGTGTATTCACAATCTGAATCTCAATCAGTTATTTGTTCTATAATGATGCATGGATATATGAGAAGTTTGTATAGTTATTTGTGTCTGCAAATGAATGCAAAATGATAGTTATCTGTTGCTAGGAGTAAAGCTGAAAAGGATATTTGAACAGTTTTTAAGGAGGCCCTATTATGCTTTTTGGGGGGGGTTTCCCATTCCTGTAGTGTGTCATGTAGGTTTTTGTGCATGTAAATAATTTGCAGTGGCTAAAATCCCATAGTTTCTTTCCCACACACTCCCAACTGTCTGAACGTTCTGCAACATATACACTTGCGCTTCTATTGGCTAGCCCTCTAACACATTGTACGTGATAAGGGGTGGGACATCTCTAAGCGGTTAACCAATCAAAACCGAGCTGGCCAACTAGCCAATCAGAGCAGACTGGTTTCAGACAGAGGGTGAAAAGAGCTGCTGCAGCACAGGCAGTATGAGAAAAATAAAGAGCTTTTTGAACATTAAAGCATGGAGACATGTCAAAGTGGAGCACAAAATACAAATACCAGAAAATGAGCATAATAGGGCACCTTGAAATTGATTTTTTAAATGAAAAAATCAATTTAAAGCAAACTATAAAGTATTTACAGCCTCCGTTGAGACGTTGACTTGATCAATGATTGGGTTGAAAAGGTTAATATGAAAGAGATGACCACTTCATGCAGAAAGTTGATATCATTTAAGCTGCAGTGAACATATTTGCAAACTCATGAGCTGGAATAACACAAGGGTTTGATTTTCCTCTAACTCTTTAGTAGCCAGATATCGGTAAACATGTACATCTTTAATCTGAGATACATCAAATAAAAAAGGTATCTAAAGAGACAAGAAGGGATAATATTTGCAGTTCTGTCTTTGTGTGTGAAATAAAAAGACAAATCTCTAAAACTTCTCCCCATCTGCTGTGGTCGGCTGTTCTATCTAGTACATCTGATCCACCGTGCAACATTTTTTCCAATAGTTTTTAGATTTGCATCCTCGTGTGCACAGCATGTATGGATCACTCTCACATTTCACACATCTCATGGCTGCAGAGGAGAGAGACGGTCCCCGTGGTGAGATAGCAGCTTCTGCCAGGGGTCCATCATATAAATAAATACACAAACACGCCGAGGCACAAACACACATTCCCTCAGTCGTGCTGAGATATTTGGAGCAGACAGAATTCGGCTAGATAAAAAAAAGGCAATCTGGTTCATTTGCTTGCTGACTGGCAGGTTATTGCACATCACGATGGCAGAGTAGAATCAGGTCATGATCAAAACTTCAGCTCGGATTTTCTCTGATCCTCCAGCCGTCCAAGATGTCCACCTTTTCAAGCAACCCCTCCCTCAACAAAGTGCTCCTCTCATTTCTCAGTGTACAAGCAAGCGGCTCTGCATCCAAATTATTCATCCGTCCAAGACTAGACAATCAGCTGGAAAATGGGAACTGAGGGAATGGCGACAAACTGTCCTCAAAGAAATTGGTCGAGCCCCTTTTTATGTCACCTCTGCTGCCAAAACAAAAACAACACATCAATCTTTCATGAAGTTGACAGATTCACGAACACCTTTGCAGATACATTCTGTTTGTCATTTGAATAATTTGTGCAATTGTTGTTTCGCAGCCAGACCATATCAACAATTTACAGCAGCTATGAGGGCTCTCGCGGTGGAGCCTTGTTTGCTATTTCAAAGTATGACAAACTTTATGTGACAGTTGTGTTTGCTCTGAGTCAATGTATATAGAATAGTGAGTGCCTCGAAAATTTAATTTGCCATATATGTCACCCTGGTGGCTCACTTGTTTCTGGAACTTCAAAACTGTTCTGTTTCATCTTCTGAGTACAAGGCTGTTCTTTCATATTCCTCATACAATTGTGTAAAACTGTACAAATTTGAGAATGTGTTTAAGGGATATAAAAAGCTGCATTGGCCGTTTGACATACATTATAAGCTGTTATGGGGCATTTATCAGCTTCACAAATGCTGCTACTGTAATTTAAATGTGAGTGCTTTTCATTGAAAGCCTAGTTCAAACTTTTCATTGTGTGTTTCTTAGTCTGAGTACAAACTGAAAGCCTTCTCAGCCAGTGAAGAATCAGCCTGACAGGTCCAGTCCTTTCTTTTTTTCCCACAGCTTCTTACAGTTACAAGGACCTGAATGATGAATCAGACAGCCAGGACCAGCCTCCATTGCACATGTCCATCACAGCACAAATGGCAGTTTGCTGGACCGCAGTACAAAAAGCCACCGTCAACTCGCCAGCTAGTCACAAAGAAAGGAAACCGTCACCAAAATAGAGGTATAGCTGACAATTAGGAAGCTGCTGCTGTCACTCACTCCCAATCATTCACATTTGACATTTACCAGTGGTCCAGAATGTTGAGGATTTACTTCAATCATTGTTTTTTTATTCTTACTTCACTGTTTTCTATCATTATCTCCTGTTGATGCTTTACAGAGATTGTACACACTTGTCAATACTCACTGGAGATTCGGCCATAGCACACAGTGTTCCCTCTACAGATACTTCCAGGAAACAGCTGTATCCATGCACTGTGGACGATCAATGGGAAATTGTAGAACACCATGAGGCTATGTAATTAAATGTATTTTTAGTCGCATCTGCGTCATCTCAAAGGAGGTTTCGAATAAATTGTTTTTCAGATATTACAATATGTATCAGATATGATATAACCTTCCTCTCTGTGGTCAGGAGATGCAACACAAGAGACATAACTTTACAATAGAATTCATTTACAAAAGATCAGAGAACACACAATCAGATTCTTCCTTCATGTTAGCCACTACTTTCCTTTTGACATCAAATACAGAAGATACACCTTCAGTTTTCATGTCAATCAAAGAGATGTTAATTTACCAGTTGTTATCTCTCTAAGTCGACTTACAGGAATATGTATATCTGTGTCTCATTCATGCTTTTACAGTATCTATTTCCATTTAGAATGGAGTCCAGCTCTGGCACAGGATGATGAGTTCACCATTCTTAATATCAATAAATCAATGTTTTCTTCCAACAGTGAGCACAGGACAACAGACCTAGGAAATCACTGAAAAATATCATTTCATTCAGAGGACTGCAACTGGGATACTATCTGAGAATGGCTGAATTATAGAAGCAGATTTTCATTTAGACTGGTAGAAAATGTGTTTCTGTTTTCAAATCCCAACATTTAGATTTGAGATTGACAAATGGCTGATTCACAACGAAAAAGAATGGAATCATAACTTCTGTTAGAAAATCAAAAATGTTGTGCTTAGAGATGTCCCGCCCCTTAGCCTATCATGTAGTGTTGGGAATTTAGCCTTGCAGACCATTTACATGCACAAAAACCTATAACACACTACAGGAAAGGGGACAACCCAAAAAAGCAATTACACTATATTACACTCAATTGCATACAGTATGTACAAGTTATCTTCACAGAAATACTATTGAGACAAGCCTTTGTTTATAGGGTTTCCACAAAATGTCAGCAAAGTGTGGAGAAGACATGCAAGAAGAAAAAATGCTCTGCCCTATATTTAACGATTTCTTTCCCTAACACTCTGCACCCTTGACAGCTCATGAGCATCATCCTCATTTCACCTCCATTCTTTATTGCCTGTGTGTCTATCTAGGTCTTACTTTTGGTTCATCTCTGTCTCAGTCTGTTACCATACTCCTCTAATTGTTTTCTCATCTCTCTCTCCGGGGATGTGTAGGCATGGCCTTGTTATCCTTGCTGATCAATGTGATTTATAGGTTTAGGGAGCGAGACAGGCAAACTTTCTCATCTCCTGGGGATAAACCGAAGAAATCAATCACACACACTCACTCTGTGTGTGTGTGTGTGTGTGTGGGCCAATCCAGACCTGAAACGACTTACTCCAAAGACCATCATTGAAGCAGCAGCACTCTTCCAATCCAGCTCCTGTCTCTAAGTTGTTCTTTTTTTGCGTAAAGTGCAATATAAGGTTTTTTCTAGCATAGTGCTTTTTGGGATGCTAAAAATATATACTACCCTGGTGTTAGTCAGCTGAAACACCTGGAAACTTGTTTTTGCTTTTCACAAGTTACCATTTTGTGTCTTTCACTTATGCTGATTAATTTGTTTATGCACTGTGCAGTAATTTGCCATGATGCAGATGGCTTCCTTGTTACCATAATCACATTGGCCCTCTGGAGGACAGCAGGAACTCATATAGCTGTAGAGATAATTCCCAGCCAGATTTCATGCTAATTGTTGTCGTTTTTTTTCAAAGATTCACTTCTTTTTTTTATTAGAGAAGATTAAGTAAAAGGCAGCATTCTTGATTCAGACCTAGATTGACTGAAGACTTGCAGCTTGTTTTCATTGATCGCTTTCACAACAGGCTGTTTTATAGAGGATAAAAGACAATACAAACCTTTCAAGGATTGTATTGAATACAGTTTCTGTGATTTTTTAAACATCTCCGTATACTCGATGATGGATCACACTGTGCACCTGCTAGACAGATGTGTGACGTCAAGTCAACATACGGCAAGCTGTGTTAGTAACAGCGTGACTTCCACAAGATCGATACCAATGCAGTTAATTATTCAGAATTAGCCCCTAAGCCTAAACAGAAGAGATGTGATGTGTACAGATTGTGAATCATCTCCATCCAGCTCAGCCAAACTCTACAAGCAACTTTTTCTTTACTTCCTTAGGCATTAACCTTAAGCTAATACCGCTGACGACTGGCATTTTCAAAACCGTATTTGGCTCTTATTTGTAATAGAGGTGCTGTGAAGTCTTCATACAGCAGTTTTACAGGCCATTATAAAGTGGATTCTTACAGGAGCTAACCCATGACCTGACACTTTCAGAAATTCAACTTTTGAACTGCTATAATCAATATTAATAAATTAGCAATGCAGCGACCTTTGGAGTGTTGGCACTTTTAGCCACTTTCAGCACATTGTTTAGTTTCCAGCTAGCAAATGTTTTGTTTTTGTTTCACTCAGATTGGTCACATGGCTTAATTTTTTGCAACAGATGGCAGGTTTTCCTAGCAAAAAGCTAATTGGCTAAGTTGATCAGAGGTGGTGGGGACCAAAACAAAGCTAAAACAAGTATTCGTGTTTCTTTGGGAGGTTGACACATGATTTTTAAAAGGATGTTTAAGTTTATAAAAAGGACGAATACTCTAATGTTATTTTTATACAAAATGTTGTCATAAGATGTACTATCAGCTATTCCCGATTTCTACGACAGCTATATTGCCTTCTATGTATCAGCGTAATTGGCCAATAAAGTGGACCGATTGTGTTTCTATTGAAAGGAAGATGAAATTGAAAGGAAGATGAAATTGGCAGTTTTGAGGCAGTCCTAAATCCAACATTTACTGACACAAACTTTCTTTTGGTGACGCATTGACATCTCTCGGGTGAGCTCACCGGAAACGCTCCACAGCCTCTGGGGATTCGACCAGTTTACTGTCACTGGATGATTTTGATCTGTTTTCCAATGGCTCAATATCTCCAATTAACTCCAATTAGACTTGTTTAAGGACAATTAATCATTAAATAACCAAGTCAGGAGGGTGGTAAATATTTACTTATTCATCATACGCGTTTCTGGCTTTGCTCATGATTATTTTATGAGCCAATTTGACTCATAATGTGTGCTCATGTGCGTCGCATCCCTGATCGCACATTCACCATGGATGTTAGACCATAATCCCTGTTTCAGACAGACTGTTGATAAAGTACAGGGGAGAGCAGGGACCACAAAGTTAATGGACTATCACTCCCCCTAAAAAGAACTGATTGTACCATTCACGAGGGTTACATACGCAGTGAAAGGGGTCGGACTAAAGGAAAACTGGGGGAAAGCGAGCCAAGCGAAAGAGTATACTTTGAGTTTTGCAGGGTTAATTCGGTGCCTTTCAGCTACAATTGGCGTGTCTAAATATTCATGAGCCGTGGAGGGATGGAGGGAGGAAGGGAGAGGCAGGGAGGCAGAGAGAGAAAGGAGGGGAATGGATGGAGCAACAGCACAGCGCTCAGACACAAGAGGGAGAGCTGAGGGAGAGCTGAGAGGCAGCTGCTGAAGTGAGCTCCAACACAACGCTCTGAGCAGGTAGAGTGAGCGCAGGGAGGGAGGAGAGAGAGAGGGAGAGGACGGAGGAAGGGAGGGAGGGAGGAAGTCGTACAATTCCACCTGAAGATTACTTTGTCTCACACTTCTCTCACCCCGAGCGCTGGAAGGAGCAGCGAGGAAAGAGCAGAGTTGATCAGGAGGTGCCAGCTCTTGCTCTCTGGTCTTTTTTTTCCCTCTTTTGCAAAGTGGTCAGCTGGACTTCTCTACAAAACCCAGAAGATAACCTCCACTGGAAAGACAGAGACATATAAATACAGAAGAAGAATAAAAAAAGTGAGAAAACTGCAGTAATTTCCATCGGCTGCAAGGGAGAAGTTTCTCTGAAAATCTACAATCTAGGGCTTTAAAAGGTAAGATTGCTTATATGCATCTGATAAAAATACTGACAACTTAAATCTGGGTTAAAATGAAATGCTTCCAACATATATAGTGATTTGTTTCAAATAATGATCAGAACAACCTGTTATACGGTAAGTCTTCTCCTTATGTATGAGTTGCTGTCCTGAAGATTATTTATTGACTCTGTGCAGCAATTTTCACTTGATTTATTTGACTGAGCAGTATGCGGTGCAAGCGGTGTGACAACAGTGTGAAGTCAAATAGAGTTGTGAGAGGAGGAAAAAAAACACAAGAAGATGAGCTGAGAATAAAAACGGAGATCTGTGGGAGAAACGGGGAGTTCAAATGAACAGGGGAGAGGTTGAAAAGAAATACCCGAGTGTGACGGAGAGTTGGACAGATAGAGTAAAAGAGGAAGGAGGAGGGATGGAGGGATGGAGGACCGGAGTGTCGGGGGCTCGCTGGCAGTCAACTCAGTAACCACGGCAGCTGACATGAGGGAGAGCCAACAGGGGACAGTGGGATTTCTATTTTTCACCCCCGCCGAGATACGCTGGGGCTCTGCCAAGTCCCCTGCCTCATCCCCCCACGGATAAAGATTTCATTGTGTGGAGCTGTGACCGAATTCATTAAGCATCTACATGTACTCTCTCCTGGTCGCGCTTTCCTCCACCAAGTCCCTCTCCACTAACTCTCCGGCTGACACTCACTCTCCCCCGTCTGCTCCTCCCCTCTCACTTCCATTATGGTGTCAATTGACCCTATAATCAGCTCGACTCATGTTGCATCAACAGCTATGTTCTGTAAAGCTCTGCAGTGAATATTAAACATATATGGGTAGGATTTATATTAAAAGGTCTGCTTTTGGCTGTCAAACATGAAGTATATGGGAGGCGTGTGGTGCAGTGCGTTTTGCGTTGGTGTTCGGATCAGGGGGTCACAGGTTCAAACCCCACTGCAGTCAGCATGTCGTTGTGTCCCTGGACAAGACACTTCACCCCAAATTGCTCCTGTGGGGATTGTCCACAGTATTGAGTATGTAAGTCGCTTTGGATAAAAGCGTCTAACAAGTGACATGTGATGTAATGTAATGTATATCAACCTTGGAGCATCAGTCGTTATGCCTCTGAGTGTCGAAGGAGATTTAATAGAGCAAAACTCTGTGACTTTGCCGGCGTTGTGGGAATTTGGGGGATTTTGGCACGGTAAAAGCGTGTGGAATCAGGTTGACTTTTCGCAGTTTTAATGTCACACAGAAATTGCAAAAGCTACATTTTTAGAGGGGTGACTGAAGTTGTAAAAAGCTTGATTTAAGGGCTTTTTGTTTGTGTTCACTGAACAAATCTTTCAAAGTCATCATCTCTTTAGGTTAAAAGCTGGTAAAAGGCTCCTTTTTGTCAGCAGGATGTGAGATACTTCTTTTGCGGTGAAATCAATAGCCCAGTAAATTGTTAATTGAATGGCTGCAGGGACTGGTGCCTTTATGTGCTACCAGAAGGCGCCTTTGAGAGCCCCAAGAATAATAAAGACCCTGTCGCCATTGTTGTGGTCTGGGAAAGATTGTCAGGTCCATCAGACCAGGTGTCAGAGGAAGTGTGTTAGAGCTTGTCCAACTGTCTTGTTACGTTTTAGCCCGGTGTCATATTATCTCAAATGAGCTTTTGTTCCTTTGAAAAACTGGTTTTGGCTCATTTGATCATTATGCGGCACATTTTCCCAGTGATACGTGACACCGAGAGTGGATGTCACCACGGTGAAAAACACCCTCTGGTTAGAAACATAGCTGAAATAGACACCTGGTGTGAAAAGGAGACATATGTTTTCTGAACACGAAGCAGCCTCATAGTATTTTGTAACAGAGCGAATCTTTTGTTGGAGCTGTGAGCTGTTGATGGATTGACTGACCTTGGGGCGCTTGTAGCCACTTCAACACAAGCTGAACACTACAATGCATACTTCTGGTGGATTTGGTTAGTGTCATGCTTGTGTCACGCTGAAGAATCTCACCCTTGACTTTGTTAACCAGTTTGTCCACAATGGAAAGTGTGAAGATGCTATATAATAGAAATGTTGTACTAAATAAGTATTGTTTGAAACTGAAACGAATGGAATTTCATGTTTTTGGATTGAACCAATGACAAACTAAACATTTTATTTTTCCCACAAAATCCTATTTCTATTCCTTAGCTTTCTTTTCTATGCCCTATTATGCTTATTTTCAGGTTCATATTTGTATGTTGTGCCTCTACGGGGACATGTTTCCATGCTTTAATATTCAAAAAGCTCTTTATTTTTCTCATACTGCCTGTGCTGCAGCACCTCTTTTCACCCTCTGTCTGAAACCAGAGCCCAGTCTGCTCTGATTGGTTAGCTGGCCGGCTCAGGGGCCCCTTTGATAGGAAGTAATGGATCGAACATTAGAAAATCTCAATGCATACTATTGGGATACTCAGTAAGTTGAGAGTCTCTTTCATACATTGGCACAACTACCAATCCAATCTTTACCGATCATTACATACACATAATTTATATTCCGTCCCAAACTGTGGAAAGGATTATACATTTAAGCAACTTTAACAATATAATGTATGTTGTGCACTCAATTACAATGAGTCCTCGTCAGCACTTTTTTTTAGAAGCATCTGTTTAGCACCACAAAAGGCGCATGGCAGACAAATACAATGAGGCAGTAAATAATACCACAGTACTTTAAAGTGTCAGCAACAACACCGCTAATACAACTCCTCCACCTTATCCAACATATAAAGCCAGAAATAAGTGAATTCCTGTGGCATCGTGGGTTTTTAAACACCGGCAAAACCTCCCCTTTCCCCTCACAGTAAATACACTACAATAAGTGTGCATGGACCATTGTTAGTGTGTTAGTCGGAACTAATTCCTCGGTGCCCAGAAGATGCAGGTTTTCATTTCATTAAGCTGCTTCTGCAACTCCTTCTAAACTCACAGTGAAACATTCCCTCTTGAATTGAAGAAAGCAATCATGTTCTCACTTCATTCTTTCTTTACCAGGACTTACTGACTCTAAGGCAATATATGCATTCAAAATGAGAGTTGCTTAAAGTAACAGACAGGAACACATCATCTCTCAAATTAATTCGAATTGATTCTCCCTGGTCCTTTTCCCCCCGTACTGCTCTGACGAGGTTTTGAGAAGGAAATTTCAAACATTCAAGGCCACATGTAAAAAAATCAACTCACAAATTAAGCAGATCCGGGAGAAGAGCTGCCTCCCTCTCTGTGGTCCTCACTGTGGACAGCAGAGCAGTGAGAGCACACACCTAACTTAATTTAACTGTTACACACTGTTACACACTGTGGACCTCATTAGTTTTCACTGAACAATGGGGATTTCCTATTAAAAAAGACAGCTCTCAGCTCACCCAAGCAGGTGTGTGGTCTTGATAGAAAAACAATTTTGATAGATAAAATGTTCCTTGTTGAAACAAAGATCAAATCAGAAATCTGTTAGCTTCATTGAGACTAAATGCATGTGTCTAACCATATTTGGTTAGTATCTCATGCTAATCATTAGGAGGCTACCTAGCTTGCACATGGGTAAACATTAAAGCAATCTAAAATCTCTTGCACTTTATTTACATCACCAAAGGTTTGCAAATGGTCATGATGAAAAGCCGAAGCCTCCTGCTTTCATGTCTTTTTCAAAGCAGAATTTCCAGAATAAAAGCACAGGTGTGTTTAACAGCCCAAGATTAGTGATGGCTGAATTTGACATTAAGGGAGGCACTGGAATAGCTTGCTGGGACATTTAATGAAACTGAGCCATCGTTCAATTCATTAGTTCCACCTTTTTCTTACTCTGACAAGTCTAAAGCTCTGCTGTTAAAAAGCTCTCTTACGTCCAATCGGCAGCATCATGGAAGTATTAAGGGAACTGGACACCATGTTCCAAGTTCAGCCTCAATAGATGCACACACTAAAAAAGAAATTAAGCTTTTGCATATTTCCTGAGCTTAATGACTTCTCTACACATTTGAGTTAGACCTCATGGCTCAAATTGGTAGAAAAACAAGCTGTAGTTCAGCACTGCAAAATCCAAATTGCTGGACATTTAAACTCAGGGAGAAACTGTCCATACATGGTGCAATAGGATGGGAGGAGGGAAAGCAAACAGGATGATGTCAAACTGTCTAAAACTGACATTAGCGGAGACCCAGCAGTTGAGGAAGCTGTCCCTCTATTGAAATGTCACCAGCTTAATTCACGCGACAGAATATGTGCTCACTGTCAACCTGTTCAAACACGCTACCTACTCAGTTATCACACTCTGGATTAGAGCACCGAAAATATAAGTGCAAACGAAGGTCGGTAATTACATGAAAACCAAACATCATCTATTTAATTTTTAACAATCCATCTCTCGGGCATAGGCGTAAAATAAACAGCTAATCGACCTTCAGCGGAGGCCAACATAATCATCGCTTTGCATAAGGAATACTGTGTGACCTTGGTTCTGGCAGACAGTGATTACATTTTATTGGCCCAAAGAAGGAGTCCAATACTCACGAATGTACTCTGGCGGAATAAAACGGAGTGCAGAGGGGAGAAATGAATTATAGTCTCTGGAGTCGGTGAGCTCCAGTCAACTTTTTCTCTCCTATAGCAATGGAGGGGATGAGCGGCTATAAATCTGATCCAGGGATCCATTAGGTTTCTATACTCTGCAGCAGCACGCAGTATAAGGCTACTTTTCATCACTCTGTCCACTGCGCTTTGGAACAGCCCTGACAGAAATCATCTGTTGTCTCAGATAATGTAATTCAGGTTTTCTATGCATTTTTGAGAACATCTGTCTTTGTAGTACGACGTGTGAATATCCTAAGGCCCACACTAAAGATCTTTATGGTCAAAAAAAGTTTCTCATGATCTGAAACCCAATCCCAATTTACCAACATGTCAAAGGTAAGTGCTATGGACAATCAGAAAAAAATGAAATGAAAATTCAAGGACAGTCAGACCCTGTCCAAATCTGACCCAAGGACAACTCAAAACGCTGTACACCCAAATAACAAATAACAAAAGACAACTCGAGCACGGGACACAGTATGTCCAATCAATGAGCAGCCACTGTCACCCAATGATAGAGATAGGTGGATTCTACATCTGCTATTCAACACAAACCAGAACATGAAAATAAAAAGCCTATTTATGAAACATGGATCAGTTGAACCATGGATGCATTTTCCATTAAAAGCATTCAATATGTATTTTCTGAGATCATGTGTGCTCATGCAGTAACTGGTTTTGAGTTTCTCCTCCTTTCATGTCGAGGCTTGATGTGTAACCTGCCTCTGGAGCACGTGTTTGTGTTTGTGTGTTTCTTTGTCCGTAACCTCTGAAAGCAGGGGGGAGGGGGATATGCATCAGCGCAGATTGCTCATGAAATATGACCTCTGGAAAAGTTTCCTATCCGCGTTCCCCTCCCTTGAACTCCAATCCATTATTGTCAGGTATCAAATTCATCCCAACAGGTGTAGTGTGTTAAATGATATGTGCCTGTGGCAGCCTGCCACAGACGCCGGGATGAAAGAGAAGCACGAGATCAGGTGCCGAGTGTTGGCTCTGCTGATGCACACAAACACACATATATTTCCGCACACTTTACACATTACACAGGGGCCCCTTACTGCAGTTATCACCCGCATCCACTGCAGCTGTGAGGGAAGTGAGAGTGTCTCGCCATGACAGTCATCTGACTGATGTGTAATGAGGTTTATTTTTTGGAGCTCTTGGAGGATGTGTGACTCAAGTTTCGGAGACATGTTGCACTGTAGGATACAGTTTGCTCTCTGATTGGCTGGGAAGCTTTTGTCTGAGCTGTATCCTCAAACATCATTTTTCTCCCATATCCCGAAGCATCCGATCAATAGAGTGAGAGTCATGTAGACAAAGAAGACAGAGGCAGAAAAGAGAAGTCTCACATCTGTTTCTTTCCCGCTGTTTGCGGAGACACTGAAGAATTGCTGGTTGTTTGAGGTGAAAGCAAAACTCTTCGCAATACATGTTTTGCCTTCCAGTACTGGAAATAAAATGCTTTTGACTCATCCACCCCGGCCAAACTCTACTCCACGACCATCAAAATTACTTACAGCCTCAGACATTATTCTGTAAAGTGTTGAAATGATCTGCTAAATCAACAACTTATAAAGCAGCTAAAATCAATATGTTATACTAGTAATTATGAAAATGACAATATGTTATGTGAAACGGGTTGTAGGATCAAACCAAAGGGAATTATCATTTGACTAGGAGCTTCAATGCTTGGTTAAGCCCCCTGTCTTGATTCACATTTCCAACAATTGTTTTTCTTGCCACACTTTGCAGATAATTGGCTAAAACCCGTATACTACCTGCCCTGCTAAAAAAAGGGCAAGAATATGTAAAAGAAATATATAAATAAATCCCTGAAGATTTGGTAAAGGCCAATTCAAATACTACTCCAAATCCATGTTAAAGTTTCTCATATCCACTGCAATTACAAAACTGTTTGATAAAACCTTTGCCAAATCAATATAATACAAGTTGGCAATAGTGTTTTAAACGGACCCCCAAATGTTCCCAAAATGAGTCAATGCAGGCTTAATCAAATCAAAAAATGTTTGGTTGTTCCTCTTTTGTCATATTCGTTTTTATATATGATACAACAAAGAAAAATAAGCTAAGATTGATTTTGTTGTGATGACATTATATTTTCTTGCATATGAATGCTACATGTTGCTGAGCTCCAATCAAAACGCATGTATTTGCTCGCGCTGAGTCCCTTGCGTTCATGCAGGCTGTTTGATGGGGCCGACATCAGTGATGCCATGTAGCTGTGATGGGTGGGAGTGGTGGGGCGGGGCACATACCATACACACACTCACATACATACACACACACGTAACCTCTACACACAAACAGGGGAGTTGTTTGATCTCACTCAAAAGCAATCCCCCCTTCATCCGGAATCAAAACTCCTCTGAAAACACACACTTCAACACCGCTCCGCCCTCTCTTTGAAATATCATTACCTGTGTCCTCTTCTTCATCCGAGGAGCGTACATGAGACAGAATGGAAGATGTAGAAGAGGAGTGAAGAGAGGAAATAACCGCAGCAAGAGTTCCGTATCGGCTGTCTACAGGAATTCCCAGTCAGAAAGGTGGATCAATTCGTCTTTGTGCGATATTTAGGGTCTCATGTGTCTCCTGAGGAAGTTTAAGTGTCTCATGTGGTAGACCTAAAATCAAACTTGTGGAAAATCTGTTACCATTTCCCAGCAAGCATGGTTTTGATCGTTTGCAGATCGATAGATGTGTCTGAAGGCTTAAGCAAAATGGATTTGATGTAGGACTCAAAGTCATTATTTGAAGAATTAGCACAACCTCATGATACATCATGAGATCACTTTATAAAGTTGACAAATCATACATGCAAGCTAACAGTTGCCTCTTTATAAATACAGGAGATTGGGTTGTTTTTCTGTCTACCCTACACTTTTCAGTTCATTACTAATTTGACTTTTTGCTCTTGTTTGGTCTATACCACATTATATTTCATTTAGCTTACCCTTTTATCCAAAGCAACTTACAATAAGTGCAAAAACCATCAAGTCTCAAACTCCCAACAACAAGGAAAGTGCAGATACATTACATTCAAGGTATAGTCTTATAGTCTTATAGGTATAGTCGAAACTGATGGGTTTTCAGTTTGCGACATTACATATGCACAGTTTCTGCCTTCTTGGAAAAATATCTATCTCTTATCTGCTGTTCCACTATGTTTGCCTGGTTTTCCCTTACTGTATGTCTGCCATTTAGTGCAGGACAGGTAACGTACAGGGGTTAACTGAACCTTTTTTGGCATAAAACAACTGCTGGGAACAGGTTCATTGAGAGAAGTTCAAATAAAGTGTCTAAAAAAAAAAAATAATGAACTTTCACATTAAAAGTCTTCTTTAAAGTGTAAAAGGAACTACTGAGTCTGATTAAGATAATGTTTATTTTGCATATATAAATTAAAATACATTACCTTAATGTTAGTATCAAGTGCTGAAGTTTATTGGCGATATGTAATATCTACTAGGCGCAAATTAAGAAATGATTTGCTAACTGGTTTACATTTAATATCTAGTTTCCCCTAAAAAGAATTGTTTGATATATACCATGCTAGGTAGACAGCCAATGGTTTTAGCCTCCCTTCTTAACTTCCGTTACCTCCCGTGGCCATATGTTTGAGTAAGTGCCTGTCTTGTACAACAATCTTCCTCGCCTTGTCAAGTGGGCCATGGAATCCATGTTTGCAGTCACTTCAATTCTCCAATCCTACCTTTAAATATTTGAAGAGCCAGACGCAAATTAAGCACAAGGAGAAGGGAGGCTGCACAGCGCACATACAAGAATAGGAATGCATTCATAATGAATGTGCCTCAGTTTCCTCTCTTGATTTATTTCAAGGAGAATGAGCATAGTTAGAGCGAATTAACCTGTTTTACACACTTAACATGTGAGGTGAATAGCAAATGCTTTCAGAGTTGTGAATGCGAGGACTTGATTATTTAAAAAGGAAATTAGCCATTTTCTCTGTCAAAGCATTTCAGATAGGATGTTTGGGGCTTTATTTTCAGGTATACACTTCCTCTCCTCCTGGTATGTGTATGTCAACTTCAGATTGTCATTTGTGACATTTCCCAGAAAATGTTTTTGAAAAGTGGCAGACAGGAGCTGTGGGTTACATGTGAGCTATGGTGGAGAAAAGATGGGAGTCGTGTAGTGCGCTCATGTCCTGTAGCGGTATGTCTTCATCGTCTACTGAACCCACTGTAGTTTGAGAAATTGCTCTGTCTTACAATGGATTTTTCTCTGTTTGATGCTTCTGATAGCTGGAAATGTTGCTATCAGACGCGCCTGTGGTTGGGGTATTCCATTAAAAAAATACATATACCACCAAACAACAAGAGATAGATGTTCAGCAGAGAGGTGTAAGTGTTTTAGGATGGACTTTTTCTGTGGACGACAAGGTAGTATTTCAAAGATTAGATAAAATCTGGGAAAGTGCTGCAGGCTGGGTGAGTTTATGGTTTGAGATTCTGAACTACACAAAAACAAATCCCTTGCTATTAACTCTCTGGAGAGCGGACAAACCAAAAACTTCTAAAATAACAGTAATTATGTTCTGTTTTGTTTGTTTCGTAATAGGGGTTTTAGGCCACATATTTATGAGAACCCATATTTGAGAAAAGGAGTTCACACCTTCATGTTTTATTTTCTCAGTAGACTCTGCAATCTGTCATTACACCAGCGACAGCTTTACACTTTCCGCGTTGCCGGATGAATTTGTTTTTATGGATGTTTATTAGAGCAACTAGAGTAAATTACTACAGGAGGAAAGCGCTACAGTACAGCGCGGTTTATTCCCTGCAATAACACCGCTCCATATAGTAAAACTTAATAACACGTACTGCACTTTTTTTTGTTTACTGCCGATTTGAAATCATAATTTGCAACTTTCATCTCCTAAAAAAAGACAGTTATGGAGAATTTAAACCCAAGAGGAAGAGAGCGACTGTGTGGTTCTGTTTATAGACGATCCATGCCAATGTGCCAAGCTGGAAGAACATTTATACGGTGTGAGTAGGAAAGAGACAGACGTATATAAACAAAGCAGGCAGTGAAACAGCGCAGTGGAAGCCTGCTGAGTGTTGGACTGTGGATTTGTCTCCACGGCTGCTGGCTGAGTCTGTCATCTGCTCAGCGGTTGAATCAACATCTGGTGAAACCCACATGAACACAAGCTCTCTGAGCCGCCGCCGAGGAGGCAGTGAGGGAGAGGGAGAAGCTTACACACTCGACTGGGTGGCACAGTAGTAATACACATACAGAGAAAACACAGTGAGAAGTGATACGACATGTTCGGCATGTATGTAGACAATTCCATTGGAAGTAATGGATAAGAGAGCTCTGTAATCACATTACTGCTTCCTGTAATAGTCATGCTGCATATCAAAGTTCTACTTTTAGTTATCTCATCACATTTTCTGATCCTATCAACAGGTCATGGCTCATATCGCATGTACAATATTGTAAATAAATCTGAAATATCATACCTTTTAACGCACTTAGTTTGTTTTTCTCCTGCATCTGCACTACAACCAGAGGTGTGTTAGAAAGATGAGAGGCAGTGAGATGAGAGAGATTACACCGTAGAGTAAGAGGAAGGAACTCCTAATAGCCAGGAGAACATATTTAGTTTTGCTTATCATAAGCTGGCAAAGCTTCATATCCAGGGGTAATAGATGTGGTGAGTGAACCGTAATTACTTTGCAGTTTGTTAAATCGTGATCAAACCAATGTGCTTGTTAAAGGATGAAACGTGATCCAGGAAATGCAGTTTGAGTCATACATCCTTAGCTTATTAAATGGCGAAACACTTGACAGTAGTTTTTAATATAAAAGGTACAATTACACCGTTAGCATTAAACAATGTTGGGTTATGCAGGATTTGCGCACATACATTCTATCCAGTGGTATTATGTATCGCAATCCGACTGTCCATCCAGATTTGGTAGACTTCTTTAATCCGAGGTTTAAACCCAGCTTTACAGCTTTTTCCCAAAGCAACTTACATTAAGCTCATTCAAACTCAAAAGGAGGAGGATGTCAGTAAAAATGGAAGCGCTGCATGTTAGAGAGCAACTCACAAGTCGTTTTTTGTATGTAAATAGAAAAAGATTCAACTTAAAGCCAGTAAATAAGAGTTATTAATCTCCCTCGCTGGAGTCAGGTTGTTTACAGGTGATGAATTAGTGTTTCATATATTTGCAGTAGTGCATCGCGGACAAAAAAAGATCCCTATCTGCATAAACTTAATCTTCATCAACAGGAAACAGAATGGATGACGCCAACACGGTTTGATAAGCGATTGTTGGAAAGGAACACAACAGCAATAGTAACAAACTACCGAAGGTGGCGCCAAAATTGAATTAAAAAGAAATCGGATTAGCACTTTAAATGAGTGTGGAGAGAGTGTTTTAGTCAGCCATCAGAGGCCATCCTCGATGCATCAAGCTGTCATTCTATTTCTGGGATGTGGGAGGGAGATGTCCTATATCAGGGCTGCTCAGGCTGGCTTTATGGGAGACCTCCTCCTCTTGCAGTTCAAGTCAATTGTCAACATGATTTATGGAGACGTGAGCTATCTCTAGAACAGCTCCTCAATCTTCCCCTGACGAATTGGTACCATCAGCCCATGTAACCGTCGTTTGTTTTCCTCACCAGCCAATTTGTATCCAAGCTAACAAATTAAACCTGCCATGTTTTCGAGGAATCTATTTATTCCTCCCTTCTCCTTTTTCCATATATGACCTGCTCCACAATTACCGGAGAAGCGAGAGTGACACCGAAGAATGAACTTCACAGAATAGTTTGGCACTCGTCTCTTTCCCGTCCTCCAAGGCCTCTGATATGATTAATATCCAGAATTTTAATGGAAGTACAGTGTCATAACATTTAATGGTTGGGAACTTAGTTTGGCTGACACGTGCCGAGGCTCGCATCTCTCAAAGACACGCACCACTTATTGTCCCAATCATCTCGTATAGCTCACCAACACCAATACAACGTGATTAATGTGGCTGGCTTTTATGAGCGGGATAAAAGGCTCTGCATATTACAGAGGCAATTATAATACACCGGCAACGTCTTCTAAAAACAATGGAAAGCTCATGCAATCAACTGAAGTGGTGGTCACTTTTTAAAGTTAGGCTATTTAAGTTTATAATTGACGTGTCTCCACCACCACTAAAAGGAAATTAAGGTCCAGTGAGCAATCAGTCATATCTCTGTCCAATAACTCGGCTGCCCTGCGCTGTCCTGACCTGCCTGCAGATTAGGGGAAATTAACAGCCGGTGGCAAGGTGTTGTAAAGGTTGGAGAAAAGTGAAAAGGCTGCAGATTTGACCAATGCAATGTTCATTTAAAAGCCTGTGAAAGGGTCAACAATCCAAAAACTGTCCAAATGTCAACATGCGTAAAATGTCACTACAGCTAAATGCTTAAACTTATCTAAATAGTGAGGTGTTATTCATGAGTTATTCACAAAGAAACAACAGTGTTCATGCATCTGAAGTTAATATTAGTTGTATGCTCCAGCAAATACTGTGAAATTGTAACAACAAGATTGTCAAATGTCCTGGTTATTTGTTATTTTTCCCTGTGAAGAAAAGCATAAAATGGTTCTTGCTGGTGCCTACTGAAGGCTCATCTAGAAATTAAATAAGTTGTGGAGCACTGGAAGAAAAGTAATCGGGCTAAAAACAGCAGCGATGGTGATTCATTGGAGCGGTGGATTTCGGGAGACAGGAAGCAAAGCTTAAGGCTTTTAAGACTCTTCCTCAACCCCCCCCCCCCCTCCTTTTTCTGTTCTTTCTTCCCACTTCCACACAACAACACAATCGCACACAAAGGCACACACAATCACACTCTGAAGTATCTCCACCTATAGTGCCAGCTGAGAGAGATGGATGGGCCGGCAATGGTTTCTGATTTAGTCCGCACAATAAGGCTGAGTGATTCTCTCTGTGGAGCATGTCCTGCCTCTCTTAACCCTGTGAGAGCTCCCTCTGCCCCCCCTACCAAGCCGTGTCCTCCTCACGCACAAACCCCCCCTTTACCCTCCTTGCTGCTCAGAAGATTGCCTCCCTTTCCCTGGTGTGATTGAGGTGATAACCACTAATGGATTCGGAGCCCTGGGTGCATTTAGGAGGAGAAATGTTGGTGAATCTTGCTTCAACCCCATAATAAGCGGGGAATGCTGAGAGACATGTTGTGCTGCATCAGGAAGGCAATATTTAATAAACAGGGCGCTCATGTTGGCAGGTGAGTTTTTTATCTATAATATGTGAACACTATAAACTATTCATAGATGTAATGACCTTGGAGGAAGTCAAATAAGAACACTCATCGTTCTTGTGTTCCTGTACAAATCACCTGAATGAGCAGGATAAACAGCAGCTCAGCCAGCGGATACCTGAAGCTAAGTAATCATAAATTCATGTGTGTGCAAACACTGGTGCGCCTGCACAGCGTGATGCGTGTACAGGCTTCTTTTAGCTTGCCTCGGGGCGGAGAACCCGCATTGTCATGTTGAACAAATGTGCCATCAAAGCTGCACTTTAAAAGACGGGGATGTGTCACAGGGGGTACGGGAGCAGGAAGTAAACACAACAGTCAGGCAGAGGCAATTCTTGGCATTTGGCTACGAGCGCTCCCGTGCTGAATACATCATCTGAGCAGAGGAATGATAAATAACCAATAGGGTGAGGGGGGGAGAGATTTAGCCGGACCTCCAGAGGGGAGAGTTATTGGATGTGAGGTGAGGAGGCACAGATATACTGGGAGGCCATTTGACTTTGTCTAAACAGAGCCAAATTTAGATGATGGCTTTGTGCTCTGGTGCGCGTTGGTTCACTACATTCTGCACTCCATAAAACAAAACCGTGATTTTTTTTCAGGAGGGGATAAGTGACCTTAGCGATCAATAAAAATGTGCAAAAACATACCTGCATATTCACCTCATGGTGCTATGCCCATTCTATTCATATCTTTTGAACGCCCTTTTATTTATTCTTCCGTGTCGGCACTAGCAGCATTTTAAACAGGAAAGACATTTGATAACTTCCATAAACCATCAGTGACTTGGAGGGTTTCATACAAAAATGGCCTGAAATTACATAAAAGGAACTGTTTATACCTTTACAGCACATTGCAGCTGCCTCCAATGCAGTGGCGAGCCGTCAGGGCCCTCTAGGCCCTCTCTGAGGGCCTTAAATATTCTAAAAAATAATATTTGAAAACATTAAAAAAAAAACATTTTCTTTGAAATATTTTTTTTAAATATTTTTTTTAGTTATATTTTTCATTAGTTTTAACAAAATAACTTGATTTAATTGTATTTAAAATAACATTTCCAAAGAAATAAATCCTTCGAATCTGCCTGTTCAGTTTCTGTTGGAATGTGAAGGGTTAAATGAAAGAAGCTCCTTTAGCCGTCTCTGCGAGTGTGAAGACGGGAGAGCTTGTTGGTCCCTCTGTACATTCACAGAGGGCTAGCTATAGTAACTCAATGAGAGAGTAATGTCAAATGACAGTACAATTGACCAATCATATCTTCCCTCTAAATGGGTGGGCTTTATTTTCGCGGACTTTATGACAAGTTCCGCCCGCTGTGAGGTCTATGCAAGTGGTGCAGTGACGCGTCCTAAAACCCGGAAGTAAGCTGCGGGTTCCCTCGACAAAAAAGCAATGGGATTTCTCCATAGGATTTTGGAAAATAGCTCGAAATAAGGTCTGTGGAAAACGAACCTGTTAGATAAATGCACGTTTTGTTCAGCCGGATAATCTCCACATGTCTATCCTACTTTTATAATTTTCGAATCATAAATCTAATGGATAGATTTATGATCGATAGATTTATGATTAGCATAAGTTCGTTCATGATGGCTCATGTCAGTGATAGTGATGACATCGTTATTATTAACCGAGTCATTTTCAAGATTGAGTTACAATGATAAATTGGAGTGGCAAAGGATCAGCTGCATGACCCCATCAAGTGCTTCATCCAAAAGGACAGGAGGATGGACTTTGTGTTTCAGTGATTTGATCATCAAAGGTAGGCCTAGGTCATTTTCAATGTGGGCCGCCGTGCCGACTTAATTCATTTTTAATTGTTACTTGACTGTGGGTGCCCTGTCATGATAGGTGTTTAGATAAATGGTGTTGTTTTGTGTGGTAGAGGGTCGCTGTCATTGATGCGTTTTGCACCCCGGGCCGCTGTTTTGATATTCCGCTGAAGTATACGCTGTGACGTAATAACTCTTCTTTTTTTCGAGGGAAGGGGTGGGGGTCAGAAGGCCTAGGTATAAAAGTCACGGCTCGCCACTGCTCCAATGTTACATTTGAACAATTTGGCTGTCAGGGAGCCATAAATCTCAGCACCTAGCAAAGTACCTGTTGCTTTAATCGAGGATCATTTTGTGAAATCAGACAACAAAGACTGCATCACTTAAGAATGAGTAAAACAATCTGCCAGGGGATTTGAAATGCAGTTACAGTTGTTTTCTTGAAACAAAGTGATATTATCTCGTGTAGCATTCAGTGATCTTATCAAATCCAGATGACTGGATATTTTCTTGTTTAAGAAAGAGTTTGCTGCTAGATTGAACGGTTTGTTGAAATGGGTTTAGTTTTTAACAGGTCTCCTTCGGTTCGTCTCCTTCTGTTATCCTTCTTCGTTTTCCCTGTTTGCACCCCTCTCTCTTCTGTCTGTCTAACACGCTGCCTCAGACGGCTTTTATGCTTCAGTAGGTGTACACGTACCTAGATGGAGCATCTTAAATGGGGAGGTCAAACACTAACAGAAGCAGGAGTGCAGTCCACACAGTTTTAGAGCTGGACGCCAATTATTTTTTGTTCCTCTGCTCCATGTTCACTTCTTTTCCTTTTCACATGTACAATGCACGCTGATGAGTCCTGCTTCAAAAGTGGAAAGTAACCTTCTCTCTTGTCTTTTTTAAAATGTGTTGAAGAGGAACGGGAAAGGTGTGGGCGGACAGCTTTTTTGTGTCTTCTTATCAGTATTATCCTCTCTGACAAGTTTCCTGGCTACTCTGTAAAATGCTTTGGCATTGGAGGAGGAAACCAACCTGTGCTTGCCCCGGTAAGAACGTGTGAAATCAATGATGTTTAGATAAGCTTGCTATCAATCCTGACATCTGCTCTGCCTCCTCTTCATCTCTTTCCTCCACGGAGAACAACAACAAGAAAACAAGCTTCAGAAACACTGTGCTTTGTGCTGATGTATGCACATGTTGGATGGGAGAGGGGAGAAGTTCACAAGTACAGAGAGGAAGCTAACTATTAAGAGAAGTTTGACGTAAGTTTGCAGAGCGGGAACAATCACTACAAATTGTGCGCATTTCACTCAAATGCTGATCTTTAGACCAGCAGCAGTGAGATGTGGAGGAAATGTGAAAAGCTTAAAGTCTAGGAGTGAAAGTCTGCAGATCTCACTTTGAGAGAGACATGGGTACAGAGGGATGGGCCGAGGAGGGAGATTCTTACACAGGATTTATTTTGTATTATTTACTTACCTGAATGGATTCATTGAAATTTGTATCATATTTCTAAGAATAAAATGTAGTTAAATATGTATTATTATTATTATTATTATTATTATTATTATAATGATAATAATATTTAGGTAGTAGTAGTAGTCATTTTCAAATAATTAATCAATTAGATTAATACATTCTTTAATTTTTCTTTTATCATTTTCCTGAATAGATTATTTCATCTATTTTAGATAAAAATTGAGCAATATTAATTGAATTGTTATGACTATTTATAATTAGTTGTAGTAGTAAGTAGTAAAGTATTATTCATTTTCCAAAAATCCATTAATTAAACAAATATATTTGTTAACTTAAATGCAATATTATCCTTATGCATTAGGAAAATAGATATACATGTTAAGGCCCGGACACACCAAGCCGATTTTGGCCGTCGATGGGCGCCAGGCCGACGATGAGCGTCGACACGCCCTACTCAGATTGGTGTGTCCCGCACCGTCGTGTCTTTTCAGCCGTGCCGACACCTTTTCGGCCGAAACCCCACCGATTCAAAATGTCGAATCGGTGGGCAGTCGGCCAAAGAAATCACTCTGATTGGCTGTTCAGCTAGCGAATCGGTGCATGAGAAGCGAAACGGAACTGAGGGACACAAACAAACTATTAAGAAGGCAAATCTGAGATTTAATTTAACTCCAGCTCTCGACACAGGTTCGGGAAAGCCCCATGAGCTTCTCGCTGTAGAGTGAAAATGGAACGCACACGCTATTTGTTGTTTGTTTATATCACGCAGTCTGTTCTTCTTCTCTCGGTGTATCACGCAGTCTGTCTTCCGGTTGTTGCCTCTTTTGAATGACGAATACACACTACCGCCGCCTGCTGGTAAGGAGAGTTATTGCCACTCACGCATGCGCAGTTCGTACGTGCTTCTTGGCCGTCGGCTGAAGTCTTTGCGGTGTGTTCCAGTGCAACACATGGCCAAACGCAGAGACGTGAGGCGACACAACAGTCGGGGGTCCGTCTGTGTCAGTTCTTTGGTGTCAGCTTGGTGTGTCCGGGCCTTTATAATCATATGTATTTCCTATTTTTTTTAACCTTCTGTCGGCCTATTCCAATTGATCTTTATTACCTTCTCAGTGTCACGATGCAAGAAGCATCCTGAATGGATGTCCAAGCTAAATTAGAGATGAGGCACGTCTGCCCGTGAAACACCCCACAGACGAGGATCAGAGAACTTATCGCAGCATTCTGCTCCTGAGCTGTTTTTATCCATTCGCCATCCCCTCAGCCTTACTCCATTTCAGACGTGCTGAGAAGGGATTGCGACCCAATATTCTCCCTCCCCACCTCGCATGAGACATGACAGGAGGCAGGAGATGGGAGATTCTGCTCCTCTGCAGCAGAGTAAGCCTCAAATGACCAGATAGATTAGACACAGCATCAGAGGAGCACAGCCGCGCCTCTCAGGGATGGGAAATACCTGGCGTGAAGATGCGCAGGTCAACATTAAAGTGCATCCTACAGCCACAGCTTCACATGGGCTCTGTCACCAGGAGCAGGGGGAATTACATGTAATGAGGGGTACTTGGAGCGGTCTGGATGAGAGGCTCTGGGGTTTACGGTGAAGGATCGCAACTGGAGGGCAAAGCAGCGTACTCATGTCTAATTCAGGAAGCTCAGTGACACACCAAGCTAACTTTTTGGAATTGAAATGGCGCTCAATGCAATGTGGAGAGGGAGCTGGACAGAGGAGTAAATTAGGAGTGAAGATGTAATCACGGTTGGACAGCACTGGAGGATCTGAAGAGGCAGATGTATTGTTACGGTGCTTCGCTTTAATTTTTTTCCTCCCAGGTGTTCAGTTACACATTGTTAGCTTAACAACTTTTTTTCAGAGAATTGCTCATTGTGGCGTAAACACATTCTTCTTTCGAAAGTTTCCAAAAGTTTTTAATTAATGGATGTGGGCAGGAAGTTGCTGAGATTGCAAACGGTGAGCTGAGCTACCACCTGTTTGGGTTATATCCTTCCCAAACAAAGGATTTGTAAGACACGTGTTTACTTCTACTACTCCAAACAAAAATATTCAGAATTGTTGACAGTCTTCTTTTTTTAGGGAACATAGAGCTGACCCAAATCAGGACAACGCTTCCAAATTCAAGGTTTTCCCATTCAGTTTTTATAACTTCAAGTGTTTATTCAATGTTCTAGATCCTCAGTTCCACCTCTAACTCGATTTCAATATACTGTAGAGAGATGATAAAGGCTTGGAAAATACTAACAGCCAGTCCATCCTTTTTGTAATTAGATTATGATTGCGTAACAGATATGCAAATAAGCATGGGACATGAGTAATCTAGTGACCTTTCCGGCTGTATTTAGCTACATTTCAATGAAAATAATTTGCAGCACCGGTTTGCCAAGGCAGAGCCTCAGGGAGGAGAGTAAAGCCCCTCATAGGCTGGAGCTTGTGTGGAATTTAAAGATAATTTTGCAAGACGTTTCGGAGATAAGATAATACTCATGGATGACCTTCCAGGATTATGTCGTTTACTTGGACCAGATGTCTTTCTTTACAGGAGTCTTTTCTCCATGATCTTTGAAGGAAGAGTTTAAGTAGGTTCAAAATTAAACAAGTGTGCTTCACTATTACTGAGAGTTAAATGAAAAGATCGCAAATCTGGGCATTAAGACAATAAATATAGGAAATAAGGGGAAACAGACATGTTTTACTGGACAAATGAGTGGTATTGATCCTCTCATCTAGCAAAAAAGTGAATATTTTGTATTTTGGGTCCGTGTCCGTGTCCTTGTTTCTTCTTGCTTAGCCAGAGACACAAAAGGTTGTATTGTAGGTAACTATTTTTAAGATTTTGACCTTGCACATTAAGACATACAACTAAAAGAGGATGTAGAACTATATGCTGTAAGAGAAAGAACTGAACTTGTCATGAACAAGAGGCGAGTAGAAATAATATGAAGAAAGTAGATGGCACCCTTGGGCCTGTGGTTGTGTCATTTTGTTGAATCCTATCACTGTGCCAGCCTTATTCCCTTTGGGCTCTATTACAGCCTGTACCAGCTCCTGCTGCCCCGCCAGATACAAACGTAATCCCTCTGCGGCACACTGAGGCCAGCAGCTCCAGGGAGGGCGCATGTTTAACATCTCGATTCTTCTTATATCTTCGCTGTGGGGGGAAAGCGGTCTTGGCAAGACCCCGCTCCAAGATCAACACGAGGTTGACGGCCATCTGGTCTACAGCACTGAATATCCTCCGATGGCAAATACCACCCACAGCCTGGCCTCGGTCTCCTAACAAACACAGCAGCAGCAGGCTCCAACAGCAAGTCAGGCCAACAGCAGACCAACGGCCCCAGACCAAACTACAGATTAGATCAAACAAACGGTCCTGTGTGTGGGAAGGTGGCACGTCTCTTTAAACAGTGAGGTGATTGGCTTTGTACTATTTTATTTATAGCAGCGTTTATCTGAGGGAGAAATAGACTTTGTGAAGGCCAAGAGGCTCAGTCAGCCGGGGGGGGGGGGGGGGGAGCAAGGTTTGTGAGCCAGTCAAGGCTGAGCTCCACACTCCATGGTGGATGGGTCGGCCGCTGTGCACGGGGGTACTATTATCCTCCTTCGCTAACATGCCCTCTCTGGATCATCATTTCCATGAGAGCTGCTATAAATCATTTTTACTGCAATGGAAACATCTATTGTGATTGCATGCCCTTCCATTGGCAAATGTCATTGTCATAATAATACCCAGGAGGGTTCGCTTTACTGTGATTACGAGTGCCACGCACAGGCGGATAGGTGGGCAGCACCAAATAATTTGAGTGAAGAACATCCTCAGGGGACGAATGACTTTTACAACAGTCAACAGCTCTTGTATGAAAAGTTATGTGTAACAAGTAAAACAGGAGAAATAACAAAAGCAAGTCCATCAAATATATTCATCAATGGGATTCCACAAGAGATTTTTGTCTGTACTTTTCTCACTGGTTTCAAGTGGGCGGGGTCTGGTCATGTCCCATACATGAGTGCACCAATCAGTATGTAGCAACATTTGAATCAAAACATGATGACACTTGGGAGGTTGTTTGGGTTAAGGTTAAAACACTATAAAAATCATAGCTTTCAGAAACTTTAAATCATGGTGTGTCCAGATTTCATGCTTCCGACTAATAGTGTAAAGTTTGTACTGCATATTAATTGACTAATCAGACCGTTTCCATGACCACAGTCTTTAGTAATTGCATTCCTGTCTGAACAAGGAGGGGAAAAGTGTCATAAATATGCATACAGACATCACACTAAGAAAATCAAGCAGATAGTCTGTCATTTTAAAATAATAACTAAATAGCCTGCTTTATATTACTATGTAGATTGGAGTCAAAGCTATGCACATGCTGTAGGTGTGTAGGTAATTACTGTAAAGCCTGTATTTGCCAAAGTGCAGTGAGCCACATGAAAGAGACAAATCCTCTGAGCAGTATGCAAAAGGAGAAATATCCTCGGTTTGAATTATGCAGCATGCAGACACCAGCTCCCAGCAGCTCTTTGTAAACAATATCTTGCAGGAACCCATATGTCAAACCTTAGCATGCAGAGCAACCAAGGAATTCTGTTGTTTGGGACCTGGGATGTGTCATCCTGTGTTAGGAAGATGTCATCTACGAGGGTGGCTTCCTGCTTCCCCTACAATAAATCTATGAAACTTTTTTTTTTACAACTTTTCTTCCTCTCTGTTTTGCAATCTGTGCACTCAAGTGTCAGGTTTTGTTTACTTAGGCTCCCCTTCTCTCTGGTTAGCTGTTCATAGATCAGTGCCCGTTTAGCTAATTGTCGGCTATTGTGGGCAGTGTGTAATTTATCCCCAGGCGTGATCCATCAGCCGATCGATCGTATTGACGCACAGAAGTCTCGACATGTGTTTATCACAGTGCCACAGAGAACACATACACCGGGAGGTGGATGGATGCAAGTCATGTAGGTGAAAATACAATGCACTGATATAGGGTGAAAGAACAGTGATGCTAAATGCAATATTCTAAATGATTGCGGTTTTGGATATTATAGCAACTTCAAGATGTCCGTTTGGGCTTAGAACACTTACAAAAAAGGATCAAATATAGAATATTCAATAAAAATGATGATCAATAAAGTTGCAGCCCTGGGTTTTTTTCGGTTACAGTTTGACTGACACCTGATTCTGTAAACAACACTAGTAGCAACACACCTTTCTTGACAGACATACAGGGCTTTAGAAATCCTTCCGATCATTCACTGTGTGAGAAATGCACTGCAGGCCCCAGGGCTCCTTTTTTGATGGAGATGAATAACTGAGAAAGAGACAAAGAAATGGAAGATGTAAAAAAACACAAACACAAACGCAGCAGAGACACCAACTGACAACACAGCCTGAGTGCTCAGATCCAAAAGTCCAAGTCTCTTGACAACAGAGATGGCAGCGCTGCACTGGGTGACAGGCCCGATCCATTTGGCGCCGCGAAGACACAAACACAAGCTGTCTGAAGGGAGTAGGGTAGACTTCAATCAGCTAAAAGGTGATAAAACATAATTAATTCAATCACCTACTCACTCTCTCTCCTCGCTTCTCCCTGTCCTCTGAGGGGGAAAGCAAAGAGCAGTGAGCTGTTGTATCCTTGTGTGGAGATGCATTCACACAAGCAAATTAATGGGAAACTGCATTCTCGGTTTATTTCAAAAGACGCCTGCCCTTTCTCTTTATTTATGCACAAGTCAATACCAGGCTTGCATCTGATTCTGTGCAGTTACACAGCTGACTCACTATGCCATTGACACACACACTCCAATATGTGTGTGTGCAGGTCCTTATTCATACATTTCATGTTGAGACCCTCTTTACACTTTGACCCCCAGTCAATAACTGTAAGACCTGGAAAATGATTTAGCATAACTGTGGAGTGAGCATTTGTGTTTTTTGTGTTAATGCAAAGTAAACCAGTGAAAGAGGGCCATTAGCGCTGCTTAGTGCCCTCACACTGTCAGAGAGACCATTAACACCCCAAACCAGCCCAGATTTCAGGGTCAAGCAGACCGCCATTACTCCACCGCGCCACGCTCCACATCGCCTCAAAAAAGGCCTTTTGATTGAGAAACAGTCTCAGAGGAAGAAGGAGGTTGGAGCCTCTGCAAATGAGTTGGCGTCAGAATTCTCGTCAGGCAGGAGTGAAATATGCGCGGGAAAAATGTGTTTTCTGTGAAGATCACAATGGCCCGAAGGTAGATGTGGAGAGATCAGAGAAGTGTGTGATTTGCAAGTGTGTGTGAGCAGGTGTAGAGTACGAGTGAATGTGAGTTGGAGATGTTCGTTTCAGGCCGAACAGGCACTAGTTATATCCCTGAGAACAAGCGCACAGGTGAAAGTGGAATCCACCTCCCCGAGGCGCTTCTCTCCCACCAGAGCAAGGTGTGAGGAATGAGAACAATAGCCATTGAAGGCAGAGTCATGTTTCAGCACAATCGCTGCCCGCTGTAATACTAGGCTGCTACATCCTGTCTCCCATGACAACCAGGCCAAACGCTCCAGGGACTGGCGGTAACAGGAGAGGGTTTGTCCTGCTGGTGTTAACTGACCACAGCCACCAGGGATGTGGTGGAGGAAAAAAACAAGCTCCTGTTAACAAGACACAGAAGCTACAGCAGATACACTTTTAATTCAAACATCTTCGGTCCGACCCTATTTACTATTTAATTGAGGACAATTTGGGTTTTTAAAGGTTGAATGATTTTGCTGCCAGCCGCTGATCTATATCGCGACGGCTAAATCTGCCAACTTTGAGTGTCACATAACTCTTCATCAACCTGTGGGTGACATCAAAAAGACTTATATTTTATACAATATTTTCAATACAGTCTATGGGTGGACACAAATGGACTCAACAATTGCCAAAATAACTACAAAATGGCACAATATGTCAGGGCTGTGATTAATGGCTTATTTTGGTGATTTTAAGTGAAAATTGCTACAAAAACAGTTCAAATTGAACTCTCGTCAGGAGAAAAACAACTTAATTGAAATGTTTTCTTTCTGTTAACGTCTGTTTAAGGTTTGCTGCACTTTAATTCTGACTCATTCTGTTCAATAGCAAGAAAGCCTTGTATATTGCTTTAATATGAGAGTAAATTAGCGAAACAAATGTGTTATGCACCTTATTCGGATGGATTTTAAGTCACAAATGATAAATACTTAAAATAAGCAAACTAATATTATTCTAAACTCCCTTCACATGGTTTCTTCATTCTTTTTCTGCAACTTAAACTGAATTTCAATGGCTACTCTCCATCTGATGATAGATTACCCCATCAGTGCAATGTAGCATAGCCTGCTTGCAGGACAGCACATTATAATCCCATTATGGATGAATAATTTATTTTAAATTGAGTTTTATAATCTTATTTCCCTAAAACCAGGTCAAAAATAATTAGCTGGAAGTAATCAAACATAAATACAATCTTTTTGAGTTTCTTGTAAATGGCATGCCTGTTATGAGAATGTATAAACTAAATGGACTGAAGCAGAGCACAAAAAAAAGAATCATAAAATGATGGAGGTGGATGTGGATCAAAGCTGGAATACTTCTTTTTTTGCAGCAGCACACCAGCGGGTGATGTTCCCATCGAGAAAGACCTAAAGAGCAAGAAAGAGAAGAAGCATAATAGTTAGACAGTCTCACAATGAGACGGGAAACACGGGCAGGTTTCTGTCTCAAAGTGGATAATTACATTTCTACCTTTCTCTGCCAGTTGCATAGCCTTAATTCTCATAATTAATTTCATTATTTTTGGCCCTGGCTGTTGAGTGCAGATTAGTTCTCTGTGAGTTGTGGGGATAAACACACGGTAATTGCTTATTACTCTCAGAGCCGGCATTAGATTAAACTAAAACCAAGCAATTAGAGAATGTCCAATCACCTTTAGCTAAAACTCAAAATCTTCTGTTTATATTGTGGTAGCCTGTTTTCATTGTGTTCTGGTTCCTGCTACTCTGTTGCATTACTTTTGAATCTGAGTTTTTTATTGTATTATTCTCATTTTGTTTGTATTTTTCTCAGTTTATGACTTGTTGCTTTTAGGACTTTTGCTTGCGGGGCATATTCACCATTTCATCAATCACCACTCTCCTTTAGCCTTTTTTCCACCTGTACTATTTTTGGGAAAGTTACGGGAACATTGCTTGCCATTTGTTCGCAGTTCACAAATATCCGAAGATGGCCATCACAAGTACAGTTCTCTCCTGCTGGCTGCTTTATAGCATCAGGAATGAAAGCTGCTTCAGAAGACCTCAAGGATGTTTTTTATCATCAGTTTACGGCTGAGAATTCACTGGCTGGTTACGAATCTGCAACCCTCTGGCCCTGACACCAGTTCTCTATCTATCTATCCAATAATTAGCAGGTTTCCATGGCATTTCTTCATCAACACCTTTACTAATTCTTCATAGAGAACTTTATTAGCTCTCACGTTCGCCATCATACCAATTAATTCTTAAATCTTGTCAACATCTTTCTCATTACAGAATTGGTAGAATAATTACAGAGTTGAAAAAGATGTGTAATTTTTGAATTTCTAAAGTGACCACTATGCAAACATGTAATATGGATATCATCAATAACACTTGTTTTAACACTTAATAGTGGATTATGGTTTATGTGTAAATGCATTTCTATTTCAAGTTGGTCAGAACATTGTATTAATTCATTTCATTTACACATTTGACTTCAACAAAACAAAGTGTATTTCTTTATCAGTGTGTTCTTTATGTGATGTTCCTAACATTTGCCACATAATGATTTAGAAAAATAATGTATAACTTATAATGTTGCGCCACAAATCAGTGCACATTGGCGAGCCACAGTAATATCTTGCCACGGGAAAACCATGTCAGCTACACTGAAGCCTTATGACAGCACTTACAGCTCTAATATTACTGTAAGTAGTTACACACACACATGTGAAAAACAATAGAGAAGCATGTGTACTACTTTAACCTGAAGAACATTTTTAGGATTAGGTTGCACACATGAAACATGAGCAGTTTCAGGGAGGAGTAGATAGATGTCGTCAAATAACCATTAAAATGTGTGCGATTTAGACCATGTACAGGATATTGAAACACACTTTCTGATATATTGTAAGAAGAAAATAAGAGAATTACATTTGTAGTAATCTATTACAATCTGGTCCCCCAAAATCTAACTTTACACTTCTGTGGAGCTACACTTGAGTCCCTCTCTGACTCAGAGTTCTATGTGAGCTGACTCCTGCTTAAAGGCAGCCACCCACTTATCTGTCACCAGCAGCAGAAATCTACCTGAGCCGCTCACTATAGGGCAGGCTGTTATGAATAGATCATACCTCCCGTAACAAGATCTCGACACCGACACCTTTTGAGCCATCAGGCAGGAGGAGAGCTTGAGAGTGTTGGACGTGTGACAATGCTTCTTGGCATGTAGCCAATTTTCAGCGTAACAAGATCTAGCAGAGAGGAGGCAGTAATGGAGAGAGAGAGACAGAAAGACGGGTGTGAATGTGGTTACATACCTCCAAGAAAATGTTTCTTTCCTATCAGATATTTGTATTCCACCTACTCCGCATTTCTTATTTCTTGACTTCACTGGCAGGCTAATCAACCTTGAGTTTGGCATCATTTTGGTATGGTTAAATTACTATAATCCTTGGATCAGGCATTGTTTCAGCATAAAATAAGTCATGCTCCTTGCCTATCCAGCACGTTAATCCATGAATTATGCTGCTGTTGATTTATTTGTATTCATTTTTTTATTCTGTGACACCAAAATACCACCACTTATCTCCCTGGCTATATACCACTAGAGGTAATAAAGCTAATGTGTTTGTTTAAACAGGCCCATTTGGCGAACTAACCCTTTATAGAGTGATTTTTGTTGAAATAATCTTGTAGTCTATCTGTACCTCAATCACCATTCACCTTTTTTAGCTAGAACATCTTTTCCCTGGACATTTTGTTCTAATCTCGCAAGCTAACAAAGCTAACGAACTTAGCAATTGCCTGCTTCGACAACTGCTAAAAGGCTAGCCTTTTAATGAAGGCTGAGAGGCCGATTGGCATGCCACACATCAGCTCATTGACATCAACCCGGATCGACTCTCAGCTCAAATCCATGCTGTCAATTTCTCGCTGTCAATTCACATGTATGTACAGAGGCCTGCAGAGTGCAGTGTGCGCCTGAGGAGCACTTTAAAGCCTGACTACATTTCTTCTGAAGAATCCGAGAGCTCTCCGGGGATGCAGCAGCCTGGCCCTGCCACTAAAGGTAATAAGGTCAGACAGCTGCATATTAGCCGTGGATCATCTCCTTTGACACAGCCGTTGATCTCAGTGGCAGCAGCAGCAGCGCAGAGCCCATACCTGTACCTGCCAGGCATATCTGTGCACACTGCTGAGAAGGAGTGGGGGGGGGGGGGGCGTAGGGTATGTTAAAGCAACGGGCATCGAGCGGAGCGCCTTCTCCTTCCTCGCTTCCCAGGTACACTTCACGCTTCATGTACTCTGCGTGCAGCGCTTGCCTTTCGCAGACATCCTCCCTCTCCGCATGTGAAGGATGACAGGTTTGTTTCTTGCAAAATGCACTGAAGCAGGTGTACACTCTAATATTCAACACTTCCTCTCCATCCATGCATTTTGTTGGATGAGGATAAATCCTGGGGAGATGTGAGGTCGCGCCATTCATTTGGCAGAAACAGGAGCAGAGCAGACTCAGAGAGCTGCCTCTCCCAAAGGCCCGTCGTTTGAACAAGACAAACACAAGGTCTGTAATTAAAGATGTAACAAAAGCTCTGTCAATTGTTCCTCCTCGTCTCTGCTGGTGCGTCGCCTTGAATTACGCCGCAGAGCTTAGTCTGGCGTACTCTGTACACAAAGATACTAGCGCAGGTTCAGCTGTCCTCAGATCCACTCAGCCCAAATCTCCCTTTTTTCTTTTGAGAGGGAACAGCACTACAGCTTCAGTGGTTTTTTTGTTTTAATCTTCATAATATCAGCGGTGGAAATAGTGAAATCCTGCAAAGCTTGTGGTGAATCATATTGCATGACTGAACAGGTTGGGATTTGGAGTCTCGCTCAAGGACGCTTTGACAGTGCACATGGCTGTTGATGGACGTCTGCTGGCTGTAGAGGGAATTGAACCTGTGAGCACATTCCAGTTTTGGCTACAAGGAGACAGAGCTGCTCTGGTGGCTGAAATAATCACATTGATTGAGTTAAAGCTCAGTGGGAAGAGCCAAAGAACTGAAGAGTTTCAGAGGACTGGTGGTAATGATTTTTTTTCGCGTTTGTTTTATTTAATAGTTCTATCTGCTCTTACCTGTAGTTATAATGTGTCCATGTGGGAAATATGTTTGGGATTTGTCCAATTAAAATCTACTGCCACAGATGGTTCTTCACTATGTAGAAGACCAACAAACTAGTATTTCACTGTTTCAGGTCTGTTGCAAAACTTATTTTTCGAATTTATGAATTCACAAAATAATTACCTATGGGGACGACATTGCTTTGAAGACGTCCAACGAGAAAGGTTTTAAACCAACATCTACGTCTTGATAACCACATTTTAAAACAAAAATAGAACATTTTGGGTACACATTTGGATTAACTGGTCCTGTCCCACATTGTTTCCTGAGCATACCCTGGAGTACACTTCCATATCACTGCAGAAAGGTGAGAAGTAAACCCAACTAAGATCATCAAAAACTAAACATTTTCAATTAGAATATTACCATGGCTCTGTTGCAGAATAAAAATGTAAGGGAGTTTAACACAAACTACTTGCTGACCTTGTTTTCTTTAATAATTTTACCCATATTAGGAAGTAAAAAGTGGGATGTTCTTGCAACAAGCACTGTATGAATGCTTCACTTGGTCACTCTTTCCAGTTCTGAACTGAAGTACTCCGACAAACAGATATGTGCCTCCTAATATTTCATGTCACTCTGACTTCCTGGCAACAGCATCTCTACTTTATTGCAGATGTCAATTCGGTGAATGTGGAGGTGTCACATTATCCCATTTTGTGCATGGGAAATTAATTCTGATTCAATTTTCCCTCAGTTCAGACCCAGAAGTGTCACATGGCAATTCAGTCTGACATTAGGAGAGTCGTCCTGATTCCTTTTACTTTCGTCAAATGTCTTCACATTATTGGGATAGTTTCTGTCAGCCCTGCAAATGAGGTATTGAAATCCTCCTTTGCCTTCCGCGTCTGTCTACCCGGCACACAAATGACTCTCTTTTAGAAATAACTAATGGCGACATTTCTCAGACGCCTCCGGATTTCAGCAGCAGTCACCGCTCTGTGGGACTGAGCACAGCGGCAGAGTCATCAGAGCAGTCAGACAGTGAGATGATTTCAAATAAGTCCCCTGTGTTGCAACCCCAGTGTAGTGTTAATGGAAACATTATTAAATCAGCGAGGAAAAAAGCAGACATCGCATTGTATTACCTCTTTCCTCACTGTATCTACTTATGTCCCTCCAAAAGCATAACAATACAATCAGCTCTTGATTTGCTAAGAAACAACATAAGGAGTTATCAATGCACTTCAAAGTGTGTTAAAGTTGGAATGAAAACAAACTGTGGCTCTGAATTCCTTCTCAGGCATCAAAAGTGCAAGAAATGTGATTTAAAGTTCCACCATTCTGACTTTCATGAAATACAAATCATGAATAATTTGGAAGAAAATAAGAGGCACATTTTGCACAAGACATCAGTGCAAATTTAAGAAATGAAGAAATCTGCATAAGTGTTCCCAAGAAACCTACATCTGAAATATATTTCCGATTTCAAAGGACAAAGGCGGGTTTTTTTGCCACAAAAGTCTAAGGATAAGAATAGTCCAGACAATGATATCTCAGCAACTCATATAGCTTTCAACATTGTTAAAGATACTGAAAGTCCCAATAGAAGTTCTTTGGACTTCCAAAGATGTGTCACCATGACTGTGTGATGTGGTTTGAAGAACTCTGCCTCTAATTGGTTAGAACTTCCTGCCTTTGTTGATTGGTTTGGCACAAGGAAGGAGATTGGTAAGTGTGGGGGTAGAACTATGGGTAAACCAATCAGAGGCAGAGTAGTATGTGTTGTAACTTAACACAATAATTTGCCCTGGGTTTGTTGCAGGGAACAATAGGCATCTGTTTTTGGAATAATGGGCAAATGAGTTTTTGGTCCAATGGGACACATTTTCTAGAATATTGGGATTTAGGGATAATGGGCTGTCGGAACAATTGCAACATTGGTACGTTTCTTCAACATAACTGATTGGTTTGAGTTATATTCTATGCCAGCGTTCTGTTTTTTTTCTTTTTTCTCTACATCTGTCTTGTTCCTGATCATCTTGTGTTCAAACGGGATGTTTAATGCTTATGCTCTCTTGTTTGTCCTGGTGTACACTCACATAAGGTCACACAGAGACAGGCTAGTGCCTACAAAACCACACACAGACACATGATATAAACACAGACCCCTTTTATCTGCCGTACATTGTGAAGTCACCAACAAGAGAGCCTTTACAATATCTCCTACAGTAAGTGAACAGAGGAGGAAGTTCTTTGGACCGTGTTCAAGATTTTGTTCTTTGGTAAAAAGGGTTAAAAGGATACAGTCAAATACTTTTTTTGAGCCCCAGATAGTGGATTTGTTTGAATAAAACTAGCTGCAAAGCGAAGGTTGTGTTGATCTAAGACCTTTGAGATTAACAGGTCCTTTGAGGCTTTTAGTTGCCAGGTGACAGGAAAAAGAAATATTTTCTCCTCACAATTCATCGGAGCATGCTGTTGCAAACATTGTGAGTCCGACTGCAGGTGGAGGAAGGACTATATAACCATCCTAATTGCATTTTTTCATGCACCAGTAGTTAAAGAGTAATTGGCCAAGAGGGCAACAGCTTAATGTAGAGTGTAGCAAAAGTTAGGAGACAACTTTAATGAAACAAATACAGCATCCTCTCTCCCGCCATAACTCATGTTCCTTTCCTCTGTTTGAATTGATGTAGTTGGAAAAGAAAACGGAAACTTTTCCCCGCACGTAGCTTTGAAAGGAACCACTGTTTTTTCCACTGTGATAAGCCAGGTTTATTTGAAGGCGAGTGGCGGACGGTGTTGTTTAAACCCCTGCTGAACTGTTTCTTCCTCTGATCACTGGATCAGTGTGGAGCTACAAACACACAGGAACCGACAAAGGAGACAATTATCCTGTGTGTGTTTGTTTCTGGTCCGACGTGGTTGCCTCTGCATACACCCCACGCATACCAAATGTGCAATGGAGCGTGCACACTCGCCCTACTTGTTTTATTGACTCTGAAAAGGGGGGGGGGGGGTTAGAGAAGAAGAGTCAACCGAACCTGCTGATATGAGACGCGTGCATTCACTACGGGGCATGCAGCCCTTTTGAACCATTTATTTGTTTGATTCAGTTTTAAAAAAGCTGCCACTGTGTGAGTTTAAATACTCCGGAATAGGATAAAACTTCATTTGTAGAAACAGGTTTCATTTTACTACAATTATTTTAGTTGGCTATATGTAAATAATTAAGCTGGAATCAAATCGCAGACAGGTCATTCATAATTCAGGCGTTTCATGTTCTGTGTGCATTTGTGTTTGTATCTGGCATCAGTCGCAGCACATGTGCACCTCCCCCTTAATTGCTACTTCAAAAGTTACTTTCATTTCGCATTCAGCAGCACAGACAGGGACGGAGCGGAAAGGAGGGGTTATGGGGAATGACAGAAAAGGGAGGGGTAAATATCAACAGAGGCCTGAGGTTTGTGGTCCCGCTGCTCAGAGGCCCCACGTCTTCCTCAGCTCCTGTCAGCTCATCAAGGCCAAGTCCCTGCCTATCCCCGCTGGAATACCACATCAAACAGCCCGGGGAGCCTTTTATCCCAACAGAATGCCGCCTCTTGTCACGGTGGAGCGTCTGTGCACGGATGGCAAAGTTGAACCAACGGAGTGAAATTCAATACCCTGGCGAGGTGCCGTAGCTCAGACACGCGAGGGGGGAACAGTGAAAAAGGTCACCAGGAAATATGGGATCTTGAAAGACACAGCTTGTCGGAGATAAGAGCGTACTACAGCAGGAAGCCATATGGTGCCAGGCGGTTAATGTCACAGTTCACTCTTCTGACCCTGTGCCAATTCTGATCTCTCACAATTTAGACCAAACATCTCACTTTTGTCTTTTCTACCAATTGCTGTAAAGGTTACTTCTTCAGTTGTATACAAATCCTGCTTGTACGTGTACATCTCCCACAACAAATACATTCCTAGGTCTAATTTGTCTTTGTTTCGACCTGTAGCCAAAAATCTGACATGAAAAGGCTTGACTGCACACCCCAAAGACACATAAGAGCTCTTTGTACTCAGGCTTGTTCTGCTCCATGACATTTTTAATCTGGTGAAGAAGGGAAGAGAGCTGCTCCTCTTATCTTAGATGACATGGAGGCTTTGCCCCCTCTCTCCTTCTTCTAGCGGTGGTTGTGGTGACAAAGTGATACACTCCATGAGACTGACTGACAGTTTTGTTTAGGTTGTTCCGTCTGAAGGCTGTTACATGATGAGTGAGGGTAAGGAAGGGCAGACGGAGAAAAAGGGGATTACCTTCCTGGGCTGCATTTTTCATCAAGTCCGGTGCCCATAACTGTTGTCATTATGTTTAATTGTCTATCAGAGGCAGCACTTTTAAGAGCTTTTTTAACTTTCAATCTTGGGAGAGAGGGTCAGGAGTGTTTATTCAGCTTTCACAGACCTTTGAGATGTCTCTGTGGGACCGCTTTCTACTTAGCTTGTTATACAACCAGCCCAGATGAGAAACTTTTTTCGCAGTACTGGAGTTGGAGTTGTTATTGCAACAAATTGAAATGTTGTGTTAGTCATAGCTTAGGAAGAGTGTTTTCTAAGTCATGCAAATCAAAAGGTCTTATATCAAAAATATTTAATGAAATGCCTGTTTACCTCTGCTTATTTATTTTATTATTTACCTCCACCTTCAATTTGCATCGATATACTTGATTAAGAGCAGGCAGACACTTAAGTCAAAAAATGATTGCTTAAGGGAAAAATTAGCGAATAAGACGATAATGTAAGACTGATTAAGGAAATGGTAATTGAGAAGATACTTGTCCAGAGAGGAAATGTAACTTTAATATCCATGAAATCTGTTAGCCTAATGAAAGCCGTGAACAGTCTGCTGTGTCGTTACAAGGTACTCTGAGGTGACAGAACACGTCACGGCTTTACAAACCTACAACCCTTGAGAGTAGGCGTACTTGATCCGATGCGTGAAAGCACCGTGTCCCAATAACATCCTGCATTTTATCACAAAACCAAAGTCCAGCAACATGAAGAGAATAACTGTATCCAATCTATTTCTACGGCGGATCTGGGCCTTTGTGAAGGGACCCAAAGGGACCTGTTTTCCAGACGTCTACCACCATAACAGACTTTTAAACAGGCAAAGGCCCCTCCATAAGCCCTATAGCCTCAATTTGTTCTGCCAATTATTATCTCAGCTCTGCCACAGTGATGGAAGGTGCTGTTCAATGGGTCTGAATGCCATCCTTTCCGCGGCCCGCCCCAACAAAGGGGGGGAGCCCCTGTCTTTTTTTCTGGGGGTCCAGTCAAGCATTTGCTGACAGATTGGCTGGGGCGCTAACCAGTCAGGTCTTCAAAGAGACAAAGACCACGGGGAGGGCAGTTGGGAAGGAGGGACAGCAGTGGTAAGAATAATGACCTGCCAAATGAGAAAGAAGACATATTGAAAGGGACAGAGTGGGAGAGAGAAAAAACATATTGAACCTATGGAGAAGTACAACCTTTTGACCATCTGGCTCGGTGGGTGACAACAGCCTTCATCTGTATTTTTAGAGCCGGACAACAAAATAAATTACTCTGTCAGGAAGATTAAGGAGAGTCAAAGGGCTGTCGAGTGGAAGAAAAAAAAGAGCTAAGTCCTCCCAATTGGCGTTGGGAAACAAAAGTTTACTACTGTTGCCGATATTTCCCTCACTTTATTCTGTGTATAAATATAGTACGTAAACAGCTTAGACTATGTAATGAAAAGATAAACAAAATAAGAACTCGAGCAGCAGCCTGGAACACTTTTTCTTCTGTGTAATATATTCTCATTTCTGTTTGAACGTGGTTGAGTACACCTACAATATGATTTCACTTTCTCCTCATGAGGAGAAATATGCAAGAGACTCGACTCTGAAAACCTCTTTTGCTGCATTAATTCCATGATTGCTTAAATGAAACACTGCTATTTTCTCGCTCCGCACTAAACAGGGATCAGATCTCCGTGACCATGACTAATCTTCTGCCAAGCTTTGTGTGTGTATTGGCGTGCGCCTAATTTTTCAGGATCTTTTTTGCCAATTTGGAAAACTAATTGCTTTGACTCTGACTGGGCCAGCAGCGGAATATAATGCAGTTTAAAGCTTCATCTTTTATTCCCATAAATCCCTCTACATGTCCAGCCGTGTACAACACCGACTCATTAAAATGCATTAGGGCAGGTTGGCCGCCGTCAGAGAGAAGGTGATTTCCGCCCCATCCACCCCACCGCACACACTCGTTTTCTACTTCGCTGGTCAATGATCCAAGGACCCTCAATTTCCACACACACTCCAAGCCGTCACACACCCCCGAGTTTCCCACCCTCATTTTTTTCACTTTCAAATTCCCTAAGATGGAATGCCTTTACAGGAGAATTCCCCACCACCTCATGGCTTCTCATTCCTCCATCCCTTCGCTTGCCTGATTCCTCTCCCCATCTTTGATTTCCACCCCCCCCGTGCTGTAATTTAACCCCTTTCCCCGCTGTCAATTTACCCCCCTACGACTCTTGCTCTCCCCTCCTCTTCCTCTCCTTTCTCCACCTCCTTTCAGTCCTTCCCATGCTTGAAGTTGTAGCTGGATTACACTGGAGACGTGGGGGAGGCCGTCCACTGATTGTAAAGAGAGGGACAATTGGTCCTTCAGTCCGATTGGGTCTCCAGAAAGGCAACACCAGGGATGAGAGTGTGCAGACAGCAATGAGAGGCAGGAAGCAGTGGTGACAGTGTAGAGGCAGCAGAAGAAGAAATATACTTATATAGATAGTGAGGGGGAACTTTACAAAGAGGACACTGAGAGGGAGCATGGACTCAAGGTGACTTTTGGGAAACAGATGCACTGCAGGCAGGAGCTTTCACAACTTTTACAAGGGACATTTAAGGAGCGTGCAGGGAAAAGAAAAAGAGAAGAGAAGAAGAAAAACGAAGGACTGAGAAAAAGGAGTAAAAGGTAAGCCATGGAATTTGTTGCCACAAGGAAAATAATCATTGACTTTCAACCGGTGGGTTTTGAAAAACAGCCATTGAGAAATAATACTTCCAAGATGTAAACTGAGGATGATTTAAGGGTGACTGGGGATTTGTCGGCGGTAACTGAGCGTTGAAGCTCTTAGTGGAGAAGGAGTGCTGCGATGAATAAGACACGAGGTCGGGAGCACTGTTTCATTAGTGCCCCGAATTGATAGTTTTTGTGTTAATTGAAAAACAATGTTTACAGGCACAAACATATCGCATGTCTGGCTGTCAGAAGTAGGTCACAGTGAATATTTAGAGAGCCTCTCCTCTGTTGGGAGGGGGTTTAGTGGCACATAAAAAAAAATAACTTTTGTGAAGCTCTGACTCAAAGCGTGACTCCAATTCTCAGCACGTCTGCACTATCGCTACTTCAAACAAGTCATGCTGGAGCAGAGGAATGCCTATCTGCTTTTAACGGACCTCTGTTTGGCATTCAGACCTCATCCCTGAGCCAAGGTTCTAGTCTCTCAAGATGAGAACATTCATTTTTTTTCTTCCCCTCCTATAAAACCCATTAAGATATCGCCTGTCTTGTAAACTCCAGCGCACAAATAAGACACTAGATTGGCATGTGCGCTTCTGGCCATTATCAGTGTCAGAAAGAAGAAGTGACGGATCCTCTGAAAAACTAAGGTTGGGTACAGTCCTGCATATTAACCACACCTTTCAGGATTCTGTGATGGTGCCCATGGTTAAGATACCCTTAATGGTAATCCAGGAAATGGTTTTATCGAGGAAGAGATTTTCCTGCTGCAGCCATGTGGTGGATTAGTATCCAAATCTTCTAGACAAAACCCCCTGAAATTCAAAAAGGAGATTATGGTGTTCGATATTCATTTGAAAGGATCCATCCACAAGACGCCGCTGTTTAATTGTGGCAGGGTGACACTGATTGCAAACTTTTCCACATGACGCTTATGCATGGTGACATCATTTCCATGCACCAGTGGCTGGGATGAATGCCAGTTTGTGTGATTTAATTTCTCCATAAATGACAAGGCTCCTTTTTATGGCATCCACCGAGCGATGAATGAACTGAATGTGCAGAGAGGGAGAAGAGAAAGGATTAAAGGGAAACTAAATAAGAAAGTTTGAATGATACAAGAGCACACAAAAAAAGAAGCCTGGATGAAATGTAGGGTTCAAATATCAGGGCTGAGTAAACTTCTGAAGAACACAAAAGGCAGATATAGAATGAAAGGAGGGAGGAGTAATTAAAAACACCTTACAGTAAACGAGCCGCGGGGAGGGAGGCGCTTGTCACGGCGCAGCGGTGGCGGCGAACACAGCTGCACGAGGCCCCGGGAGCCCCCCCACAATTAGAGAGCACGACAGAAGCAGGTTCAAAGCCTGCCCCATGCCGGCGTCTCTGTCCTGAGGGGGGACAGCGTTGGAGGATTGAGGACGAATAGAGGGTAGCACAAACACACACACACACACACACACACACACACACACACACACACACACAGAGAGCTCATATATTCATTCCCATACACAAACAACTGTGTGATCTTGAGAGTTTGGCCAGAATACACCTCCCTGAGCCCGGCTGTGCCTTTGAAGGCTGCCATCGCTCCCCGAGAGCCGGCTGAGCAAACTGGGTCCCTGCTGCAGGCGCCCACAGAATATAGACCTTTTGCTTTAGAAAACCTGGTCATTTTATTCTAGCTTTATATACACACAGAAAATATACCCGAGGGGATACTGCAGGGACGGCTTATTAAAAGTTTGTGCTGCAGCAGACTTTAATTACATATAAATAAGTAAATAAACATTTAGAAATGTAAAAACCCACGCTCGGGTGAGAAATGTGGCACGTCCCGCTCAGCACTCGGGAAGTGAAATTAGATTCAGCAGCTGTATTTAAGAAAACGCTTCTACGTTTTGTAACAGCACCAGCTCGGCTCATTGTGCTCGGCTTATTGAGAGACACTTTCTCATGCCGGCGCTTAAAAAATACAAATCTATGCAGCTTCTGGTCTGGGTCAGAAATATACAGGGCCTTCTCGGTGGCTTCCAGCATGCATAATCAATTGTGGTTAACAAATTGGCCGTGACGTTTTGCCCTGCCGGGGTGGGTGTAACCTTTTTCATGGGTCCACCCAGTCTTTAAGGACCTTTTCCACAGTCTGGGAGGCCTCCTTTAAGAGCCGAGGTGAGTGGGGCACAGACATGGCCACTGTGAAATTAACACTTAATAATGCTCCACATAGCACCATCCCATAGTAATGTACCACACACTGAGTTGGCCCTCGGTAACCCCACTCAGTGAATGGGACCTGTTTGGGGGTTTCGATAACATTAGCACTGGAACTAACGATTATATTCACCATTTCCCCTCATCAATAATTCATTTGGTCCATAAAATTATAGAAAATGTAAGCATGCCTGAACCTGAAGTTTACTTTCACATCAACCAGAGAAAGCACTTTTAAAATGTATTAAATAAAGCTCCTCAGATGCATGGGCGTCTAATTATCCGAGCAAATACCACAAACAAATAGCAAAGATTCGATTTTAATTACTTTTGAAATAGGAAAAGTTTGACAAAGCCAAAGTTTTGATCCAACTTTTAACACATTTCAGTCCAGCATACATCCAAGAGTGCAATAAGTAATCAAACAGTAATATGCTCATTAATCTGTACAGGGGGGAGTTGTTGTGCATCGGTGGTGATGTGTCAGTCGTACTATAGCAGTTGCTTCATTTTTATTTCCACATTTTCACCACTCGCAGTTTGATGTAGTCTGCTGTCAGTTTGCAGTTTATTGGAGCAGCAGGTGGACTTGGAGTTAGACGATTCAACAATATGCCCCATCATTTTGTCACACCAGCTGCTCCCTCTGACAATCACTGTCTCTTCCACTGGCACTCAATGTCCCTCTTCCTCTCCAAAAACACATTTCCTTTAAGGGTTTTTTCAAAACAAAGATAAAAATCGAACTTTTCTTTTTCTCTTTTGATCTAATCTTCTTTCACGCCAACAAATCCGAAGTCTAATACATTGGTCAAAATCCGTCTTTGTATTCAAAGACAGATTTGCAGCCCAGTGGGAAAATACCTTGGCCTTAAGCTGTGTCATATAATTGCTCCTCCACCTCATCCCTCCATCTTCCCATCCTCTGGTTCGCAGCTTGCTAACAAACACCAGCTGCTTTTTTTTTTTAAACAAGCGAAAGGCCATAAGAAAGATGTGTGAAGTGTTTTGCCAGAACAATTACGTAGCATGTCACCTCATTGGGGATGACAAAATGGAGCAAAATGCTCGGGTGCAAGCTGTGACCTTTGAGGGGAGGAGCTGAGAGGAGAGGCCGGGATTTGTGAGCGAAGAACAGGGAGCTAATTTCACTTCATAATCGCAACCAGGCGGCTTGAATAGGCAGAAAAGAGGGGTGCAGCGGGGTCAAGTGTCACCCGTCCTGCCAAGTAGCAGAAGAGGCCCAGGAACACACACACACACACAGACACATGCATGCCTGCACACACACACTTGGCCCAGCCTCCCGCTGACAATGCAGCCCCGCCCTCCACCCTTCCCTGCCTTTTGTGCCTTTTGCAACAATGATTAACTGAGTTTGGCGATTCAGAGAGTGTCCACAGCAGCACAATGCACTCTCTCTTACAAAACATAATGAAGTCAGCCCATGAGTCAAACAGTCTCTTTTTCTTCCGCTGGCTTTTATTTCCAGTCCCGAACTTTCCACCTCCCCCTGCTAACAGCCCCCTGGCTTTTCTTTTCCTTTATCCCTTTTCTGCTATTTCTCTGCCTTTTCACCATAAATCCGCCTATTTCCCCCCCGAACTCGTTAACGCTGGAAAGGCAGGCAGATGCGTCAGTCCTCCTAATACATGAAAACAAGCTGGAAATAGGCAGCGTAGGTGCCATGCACTGCATATGAAAAGGTATTGATTAGCTTCAATCGATGCGTAACCTTTCCTGAACGAAATTCATGGAATTGAACCCGTACGTCTTAAAGACTCCTATGATGTTTGTATTAAAATGAGCTGGAAACTGAATTTAGAGGCATGAAATCTGACATTCAGGCAATGCCATAGGGGCAACCCGGAAAACTGAGATGGAGAGACAAAAAAAACACAGTATACTTGTAATGAGAGGTGTGCATTGCTGAAGGGAACTTGTAGAACATGGTGTGAGTAAAGCTGCGCAGGGGTGTTAACAGAAACACTACAATCTGAGAACATCACACCCCCGGGCCTTTTACAGGAGGTGTGAAGGAGCTCGCGACAGGAAGAGGAGGAAGGAAGGCATAGATTGTGGTTTCACTTCTTTTTTTTGTTTCTCAATGTGAAATGCCTGATTGTCCCAAGCTGGAGGGAAAAGAGGGGCTGAGGCTGGTGGTTGCAAAGTGCGCAATCATTTTCCTGCAGCCCCAAAAAGTGCTTTTAGTTATGTTTCTATTTAAAAGTTTGTTGAACGTTTCTGGAAATGTAGCAACAGGAAATGGTATGCACATTCATTACAACTAACTTTTGGTAAATATTCGTACTCAGGGCGAGTTCATATTTAACACTGTCTATGTGTTTACTGTTGCGCTAACTTCTTAACCGTGTGGAAACGACTTCCCTTGCTGTCTCCGAAGTTCAAAAACCATTTCATTTAGTTGAGCTGTTGTGTGTTAAGGGTTAGGGTTCAGATACCCAATTATTGTTCCAATGGTAAAAGTTTGAGCATGTAACTTCCTGTAAAACCTCAAATTACCCCCAAAGCCTCACTGGAAACGTTACTGTTGCATACACCCTTGACATCACCAGTTCTTCTTAGAATGTATTTACTACCTGATGTGAGAAGGCTTGTTATAGCGAGTGGCAGCATGACATCGATGTTTTGTTCAGTACGTGTTGTCCCCACTTCTTCATCTCTCATATTACCTCCTCGACCTTGCATCACATTCAGCTGTGATAAGGCTCATTGTAACTCAACAAAAACTCAGTGCTAATCTGGAAGCAGGAGAAAGGACAACGAAAATGTGTCATCCGCAGGTATCCAACAGTGCAACACAGACTGGGGCTCAGTTTACGACAAAAGAATGACGTTGTCCAAAAGGAAATAAATCCGAGACTGATCTGTTCTTGTCTTTTCTCTTCCAGGAAAGCAACGGTAGCCGGAAAGACCCAGAAGGCAACTGCACTCGTGAAGAAAAAGGAAAAGGTCTTTTGAAATACTACTCTGCGCCTAACAATGGGAGAGCGATTTCATCTTCCAGCAGTTGCCAGCACCTTGCTCCCTGTTGCCCTCTGCATTTTGACCCTTCTGCCCCACAGCGTTCTGGGTAGACCTGCAGAGGAGGAAAACGCAGGCAGCTCAGCACTGCTGCAGAGGGTGAAGAGAGGCTGGGTGTGGAACCAGTTTTTTGTCCTGGAGGAGTACACCGGACTGGAACCACTTTATATTGGAAAGGTCAGTGTTGCCTACATGCTGAACTGTAAGAACATGCGCCATAAATACACACATAAAAGGTGACCCGCGCACCAGATGGTTTGTAACACAGAAAATAAGAGAAGCAGTCATTTAGAACTGTTTGTAAAGGGCAGGCACTTTAAAAAATGACTTGGCAGGTGATTGAAGAACCAATCTAACAATCGACTCTGGATGAAGGGGGAACGCATTTTCTTGGAGAAAAGCCCTCAATGCCATGCTTTGCCCTGCTTAAATGAAGAGACACTTGTTCTAATATGCTTTTGCAGTTTATGCTAACATCTTTGGGGGCCGCCATTGTTTTTGACAAGCGGTCACCTCTTTTGTTTATGTTGCACTCACCTACAGTAAGCACGCCCAAAGATTCCAGTAACTCCTTACAAAACGCTAAAATGTCCGAATACAAACCAGTAACTTGACTAGATGGTTTATCATTCATCTCAAAGTCCATCTGCAGTCCAAGGTCAACTTAAAGGTATAACCTGGAGAAAAGTAAAGCGTAGAGGTTTTTTCGCCTGGTAGGGGAGAATCTTTTCTGTCCACTTGGAGTGTACAGGGTGCTTTGGTGTAGGTGTTTCAAAGAGATTCAACCAGTAAGTTTCAAACAGGGCAAACTAACAGATCTATAGGAGAGCTCAGCAGCCTGGAGGTCATCTGCTGCTCGGTGGAGTGCATGAATGCAAAACAGAACATCATGGGTAGGCAGAGGCAAAAAAAATTCTCAATTTAATCCCTGGCTGCACTGCGTCCATACGAAGACAGCCTCTCCTCTGTCCACTTTGAACCACAGCCAAACAGCAGTGATTGAGTTAATTGAGTCGAACCGAGGCTTCAGTCCGTCCCGTCCCCCCCTTTCTCGCCTGCAATCCACTGACATGCTCTGAAAGGAGCAGACAAGAAATACTCACAAAGGAGCACTTTGATCACTCAGTCGCTAAAGTGAATTGAACATTTGATCAATAGTTGTAAGGTTGGTCATCATCAGTAGTGAGACAACAATCTTACAACACAAATTGCCATGACATCACAAAAAATGCCGGTGTAACCCCTTTGAAAAAGTCTCTGTTCACTTGCATGGTGTCAGAGCATTGCTTTTAACATCTCTCAGTGCTTATATATGGAGGCGTTAGTACTTTCTATTCCTAAATTCTTGAAAATACCTTGCCCTGATCTTCCAATTGTTTGAATTAGCTCTGTGTTCTTCATCGACATTTAAAACCCTGCACCACACATCTTCAAAAAGTTTCCCTTTGGAAATGAAGCAACCCTCCCTAATTAGTGTTCTGGAATAACTTCCTTTCCACCGCTCGGGAATACCGCCTAAAAACATGGATCCCAAAAAGTCAAGTGCTCCAACCAGATAGCAGAATAACAAGTCCTGAGAGATTTCTGCACGCACTGTAGCATAAAGGACTGTATCTGCTTACAGTCTCCGTAGCATAATCATTTTCACCTTACCTCTTCTTCTTTCCCCATTTACCGTTTCTTCACCATTTCTCTTTAAAGCCGCCCACCCTAATTTTTCCAAACGGAATGAAATAAGTGACACTGACAGGCCGGGCTGTTTCCCAGAGAGCCACTCAGGGCAGAAAGGCATTATAGGATATGACAAAGCAGGAGAAACATGTGCTGGAGAGGTTTTTTCTCAGCCTACATTACCACTCCACTGTTGAGGAGCTTAGTATTCAGAGCTGTGGGGATGTCGGAGGTTTGGGCTTTGGGCCGGAGCTGAGACGGAGCAGGTAATTGATAGCCTGAGTGTCAAACTCTTTTCATAGGTTTGGAGTAAAGAGGAAGGATCAGTGCAGAGAAGGCAGATGAGGCGGAGGAAGGCAGCGGCCCGAGATAAATCACCCCGAGACACGGGGCTGAAACTTACAATGGGGTGTTGATTAAAAAATGTATCCTGGGCCGAGCTAGGATGCTGCATTTTGAAGGAGTGAGCGCATGTGGGCACGTTGTCCGAAGAGATAGGAGGAATTGTATAGTCTGGCTGCTCGGGGAATGATAGGTATTGTGAAGATTGCTGAGGCTATCACCACAATGACAACAATGAGTGGTGTGTAGCTGCAAACTTGTTGCAGTCTCACAACACTCGTGTTTCCACTCAACTCCACTTGTTATTTTTTGGTTTTCTATCGGGAAAAGTTGCAGAAAAGCAAGGTTTGAAAAGTCTGTTGATTTGAGCAGACCTGTACTATGCATTAGTGGCCAAAACGAGGGCCAGATATTTTAAGAGTCAGTGGGGGGTTTATGTTGTAAAGCAGACAGACGTCATTTAATCTGCGAGCGTGGTGGCTGTGAGTACTCATCATACGCAGTCACACTTTAAGTAGAAAGTAAGGAGTGATTGCACATCAACAGGCTGCCATTTGCACTTACAGGCCACAAAAGGCTACTGATTGCCCTGCAGGGCCCATGGCAACAAGCAGGCTGTAAACTGTGATTACATTACAGCTAACGTACACATATAACCACATACTACCATTGGGGGTCTGAAGCTAATTTACCCACTGGTTCAATTGGGAATGATGGTTAAGTAATGTACTTCTGTGCATCAAGACTGAATAGAAAACAAATTGTAAACATGAATTGATATGGACTTGATCCTTATTAAATGCATATGAACTGCTAAATAGAAAGTATAAGCCCCATGATACACTCTGTTTTGTTCTTTGTTTTGGCTCTCTACTCCAGCACTGTGAACTTGAATTAAATGTAATTGAAGGTTTAAAACGGTGACTCAGTCTTCATATTCCCATTGTATCATATCCCCATCGTAGCCTGTATTATACATACTCCCCCAATGGCAGTACATTTTCCAGTTAATTGATAGATTTTGTCTGTAGAGTATCAGAAAATAGTTTTAAAAAAAATGCACATCCCAAATTGCCAGAGCCCAAAATGATTTCCTTGAATGTCTTTTCTTTGTCTTACTTAGTCCAAATCCCTAAAATACAATATTTACAATTCTAAAATCAGAAAAGCAGCATTGGATACAGGCCTGTATCGCAACCAAACACATGTTCAGTTGGATCTGGATCACATGACTTTGACAGACAAGAACTTTCCACTAGTTGTCTTTTATGTTTCGGATCACTGTGTCGCTGCATTGTTCTATAATTAGGGGACGCGCCCTAATTAAATGTCCTCAAACTCATTTTGTAATACTTTCGTACCGCGCCATATGTATTCCTTTTGTGTCAACTTGTGGTGACACATATACTTTGTAGATATAGTCATGATATTCAAGACTAATAACCCTGTCCCTTAGAATATGCCTTGTGGAGTAAAACATTTTTGTCCCACTCTCAGCTCCACTCAGATATGGATAAAGGCGACGGCTCCATTAAGTACATCCTGTCGGGCGAGGGCGCGGGCACCACCTTCACCATCGACGACAGCACGGGGGACATCCACGCCCTCCAGAGGCTGGACCGGGAGGTGAAGTCCCAGTACCTCCTCCGCGCCCAGGCCCGCAACCGCCTGACGGACAGACCTCTGGAGCCCGAGTCCCAGTTCATCGTGAAGATCCAGGACATCAACGACAACGAGCCCAGGTTTCTGGACGGGCCCTACCAGGCGACTGTGCCCGAGATGTCCAATATAGGTAAGCAGCAGGGAGGCAGAAGGATGGAGACGGAAACAAAACTGCTGCCCATGCACGCCTGCTTTTAGTTTTTATGCTTCTCCATCTGCTTCATTCACTATTCATACACTTTTTGTGGTTACTTTGAAGCATTGTTAATTCACGGAGAGCTCCAGCCACACATGGAAAACTCCCATAATGATTTCTCTTGATGTAAATGTTGATATTGGTGTAACCTCATTTTGTTCGCCCAGGAACATCTGTGATCCAGCTGACTGCTACGGACGCCGACGACCCCACGTACGGCAACAGTGCTCGGGTGGTCTACAGCATCGTGGAGGGCCAGCCCTACTTCTCTGTGGACGCCAAAACCGGTACGACTTCACACACGCTGCCTCCCGTAACCACAGCAACCAGCGTTTTTGATCCATTACATGTAGAGGCTGATGGATTTCAAACTTCACCAGACACTTTCACTATTTCATGAGCTCCTCATGAATTTTCAATGAGCATGAATGATGTTAGATGACCTGATAAAGTCGACAAACTACCACCGACATTCAGGATTTACTCCTACTGATAGCGTCTGATGATTCCCCAACTTGTTCCAGTAATTGCACAGGAGGCTGCTTTTAGTGGTCCACACTTTAAGCCCGTCTACCGAGCGGCTCTGAATGATGGCAGCTCACAGCGTGGCTCCTTTTGTTGCTACGAGACCTCCCAACACTTGTCTGAAACAGGCTTTGTTGCAACTTGCAATAACTCATATTACTAGCACTCAACAGCAAGAGATGTGCTGAACTCAAAGTGTGACTGTCTGATAGAAGTGAAGACAAAATGAGACTGGAAGCCACTCACAAAAAGAAAAAGATGCTCACACGTTTAATCCCTTCAAAATAGAACCACTCGACCATGACGATGACTTTACATGTCTGTTTACTACAAACCAAATAAACTTTGTAATGCTGCAAATCATTTAGCAAACAGTGCCATGTTGAGTTATATCATATCAACAGCAAGGTGGCAATAAAAATAAAGTATTTCTACGCAACACATGGTAATAATGTTAATAACTCAAACTAACACTTCCATAAATCCGTTATATTCCCAAAAGCAGGGAGACACGGGCCATTTTTTACCACAGCTGCCTTATTTCCTTGTTTGTCATTATGGGGTTGTGTTGCCAGCAGAACGCTGCTGCTGGAGGTTCATCCATCACTGAAACACGTGGCTCTACAGCTATCAATCAGCCCGCCTGAGGCTGCTTACAGCACTGAGGCTTTTATCGGGACCAACACAATGTAAAACTCAACAAATACAGCACAAACCCACACTGCCATCCTTCATTGTGTTGTTGGTTTCAGTTCAGAGTCACGTATTTCATGTAAAACCATGTTAACATGATTACATATATATAATGGAGGTTTTTACCTGCAGAAATGTTGCTATATTATAGGTAATTTCAATGATTGTATCCCTAAAAAAAATGAAAGAAGTTTAATAGAGTAAGATTGTAGCCCTAATAACCTCCAATGATACAATATATTATATATCAAAATTGTAAACAAAATAGGCTAAAAGTGTGATAAAATGCTTGACATTCAGAAAATCGGGACTAGGATTGAGATCCGAACATATATAACAGATATGACATTCCATATAATAATCGTCACGAGTAATCAATAAGTATATTTTACCACTTAAGTCTACATTTATGACTTATTGTAGGAACAGATTCACAATCCCATTTTTTTAAAACGTGTTGTTTCTCTATTGCAGCCCGATCATTAAGTGTTAAAACCGTTTGTCTGGAACAGCTTAAAACCAGAAACCCTATGATTATAATAATTACTTAAAATCAGACAAGTTTCATTATAAATCCCTCATGCAGCCTCTTGTCCGCTCCACTGAGAGCGCTGACATTCCAGGACACCATCGCTCGGACACATGACCCTAATCTGAGTCACCAGCTCTCTGCGGGTGACCTTTCCTTCACCTCATGTGTCTCTGCTTGCCCTTTTCTTACTCTCTCTTTCCCCTCAGGCGTGGTCCGTGTGTCCCTGGCCGACATGGACAGGGAGACCAGGGAGAACTACACCGTGGTCATCCAGGCCAAAGACATGGGGGGCCAGCTGGGGGGGCTCGCCGGCACCACCACGGTCAACGTCACGCTCGGCGACATCAACGACAACCCGCCCATGTTTGACCAGAGTAAGAGCAGTTCTGTCTTATCACTCTCATCTCTGCCCCTGGTTCACTCCCCGCTTTACGTGAACCCACATCACCCCCCCGCTAATCCCTCCTGATACTCTTACAGCTGAAATGTAAAAGTTTCTCACAGCAGAGGAGAAACAGTGCAGCCAGGGATGTAAGACTATAATGTAGAATGATATATCACAATAGAAGTAAAGTGACTAAATGACAGAGCTGAAAAATGTATCTCTAACTAAATCTGATTAAAGTACAAATTATTGTTGGCAAGGATTTCAGAGTCTTAAAAAAGCCACATGAAACTCTATATGTATATAATTTAATATTATGCAGTTCAAGTTAGCAGCTTGTAAGGAATCCTTTAATTAGCCTTTTGCACAAAGTCTATGAGAAAGAAAATGGCACTTTTTACACCTAAGGGTGGTTTGAGTAGGGCATTTTGAACATACAGGTTTGTTTTCAATGCAGCTTGGTTAAAATGATCACAAGTATTCCCTTCAAAGGTCAAATGTGTGAGTGTACAAAGAGTCCTGTGTTGTTTACTATACAGCACCAAGAGCGTATTTCATTAACATGAGTCTGAATCGCACCACAAACCAAAACAATTCCTCACATGACCCTTGAGTTGGCTTTCATTTCAAAAACACCACGCCGTTTTGTCTCAGGGCTGAACTCCACTTGTGGTTTGACTTGTCAGTGTGTTTCAGCTACATGTAGGGCAGCAGTGGGGCACACATCCAAGCAAGGAAAACACGAGACTGCAGTTTGTCTAATCCACGCCTAAATCCAAAGAAACAAACAGGGTTCTGTGTAGATGACAATTGGCTCCCTCACATACAGTATCTATCCACCATTTATCTCAAGCCGTTAGCCCCTCTGCCCTTCTCCCTCGGTCCACTTTTGGCCACTAGTCCCTGACCATTTACCCCCTGGCCTACACCCCCACTCCCTCGCTCAGCCACCAGTCGCCCCATGCCGTCTCTTTGATTATCCCAATTTCTGCTCCTCTCATTAACGTCCCCCGGAGGTCAGGGGTTGTCTAGCTGTCCGCAGTCATCTCTTCCTGGCCGACGGGTGGCTCCACTCCTAGACAAAGGGAAACACCCGCTGCCCATTCCCATTATTAGTCCCCCACCAATTAGCGCCATCACTTCGATGGAACTTTGATCGGCTGTGAAGAGCTTCAGGGATTCCCCTCTGTCAACCACAATGTGGAGGCATTTTACTTCGGACTGCAGGGAGCACCACAAATTGGGAAGCTGTCACCTCTTCTTTGAGGTTAAACGGTAGATGAAAATTGAAGGCAGCCCACGAGACAGTATATAACCCAATTGTGAGGCATTTATGGAGCCATTTATTTCAGGCTGTCTGAGAAGTGATTTTGAGTGGAGAGCAAGGTGATGGAAGACGTTTGGCTCCCTCTAGAGGATAGGACATGTATAACAGGATGATTATTTCTTTCCTCAGGGCTGTACCAGATGAGCATCCCAGAGGCAGCCCCTGTGGGGTCAGTGGTGGGGCGTATCTGGGCCAAGGACAGGGACATTGGCTTGAATGCAGAGATGGTGTACAGCATCATTGATGGAGATGGAAGGGACCAGTTTGACATCAGCACCGATCCCACCAACCTTTTCGGCATCATCAAAGTGAAAAAGGTACACAGAGGCATGAATAAATCAATGTTCCGCTGTTTTACAAGTCAAAGGTAGATGATATAGATAATTTCAAATAATCTATATTGCCAAATCTAATTTTTCATGTTCCTTTCTGTGTGTTCCCTTTCCAGCCACTGAACTTTGAGGGCAAACCTAGTTACACTCTGAAGGTGGAGGGCGCCAACACCCACCTGGACCCCTCACTGCGCCACCGCGGGCCCTTCAAGGACGTCACCATCGTGCACGTGAGCGTGGAGGACGTGGACGAGCCCCCGCAGTTTGAATCCCCTGAGTACTACGTGGAGCTGTCAGAGGACGCAGAGATCGGCACGTTGGTGAAGACCATTTCAGCTAGAGACCCCGACGCTGCCAACAACACTGTGAGGTGAGGAGGATGAGAACAACACCGACCTGCATGTGTTTCCACAGCTTCACTCCTTGATTTACGACTGTTCTGTTGCTTTCAAGCCAGTGGAGTGAAATGCCAACTATGTGCATGTTGTTTGAGTCTACAGTCTATAATACTAAGAAACTAGAAAGAGACAAATCTAGCACAAATCATGTCAGGTGTGGGAATGCTCCCAAGTTTTAATGAGGCCCTATTTTTTGTTTTGGGTTCCCCCATACCTGTGTGTTACATAGGTTTGTGTGCATGTAAATGGTCTGCAAAGGCTCAAATCTCAAAGGGGCGGGAAATCTCTAAGCATTTGACCAATCACAACAGTGCTGGCCAGCTAACCAATCAGAGCAGACTGGGCTCTGGTTTCAGACAGAGGCTGAAAACAGGCAGTATGAGAAGAATAAAGAGCGTTTTGAACATTAAAGCATGGAAACATGTCCCAGTAGAGACACTAAATACAAATGTGGAAACGGAAATTAGCATATTACTTTATTTTTATTTAATCATGTAAATAACACGGTTGTGTCCAGTATTATTTCGAATCAAGAGTCTAACAACAAAATACAAAAAGTCAATAGGGGTATTCGAGTACCAAAACTGTGGATGTTTTCCTGTACTTATCCTAATGCATGATGGAAAAGTCTGTAATGCAAGTTAAAGAAATTGTGTGAGTGCAATCTTTTATTAGAATTTAGCCGCAGAGGGTGTTATTGCAACAAGTGTGCATCAAACTTCTGTTTCTTATTGTACCTGTGATGTTATATAGTCACCAGCAGAGGGCAGCATCTTAACATCTCTCATTCCTCATTTATCAACATGTATTTGCAAGCTCCATATCAACACAGCTGATAGGATAGAGGACACACATTACAATTTTAATAACAAGTTTCAACGTCCAGTAAATTACTCCACACACAGAGGCACGAGAAGCTGATCTCTTCCACTCCTCTCCATTATTATGAGAGTATGTTTGTGGCACACAGAGCAGATGTTGCATTGTGGGTTTACTGTCCAGACTGCACGTCTCGTAGACTAATTAGACATAAAGACTTTAATTAGGCTATTAATCATGTGGAGGAATCAACGACTGCGGCGGTAAACGCGTGTTTCACAAGCCCGTCCCCCTCCCCGTCCCAGCTGTCCACTTTACAGACTCAAATAGGGGTAAAGTAGTGCAATGGGAATGGATGTAGATGACATGGTGTCAGACACTACATGGATGCAAACAATGCTGGATTTAAAATCTGCTCTGCAAATGTTTAAAGAAGGAAATACATTTGCCTATCCCTATTGTATGCCCCTACAAAGTCAACACATCTTATATATCACTGTATTTCAAAGAAGCAGTACACACATGTACCATAAAATACAAAGAATAGTGTGAAAACAATGTAAACACAAGAACTACCTTGAGTGTAATAATAGAAAAAGGATGCCGTTTAATTAGACAAATGACAGGTGTGCAATTATAATGAATAATTGCTCTAAACTATTTGATGCTCACAGAGCTCTGCTGATGACAATTAACTGTCAACTCTCTCATTTCTGAAGGAGAGAAAATCCTAACATTGATGCAGCTAATTCCCCAGAGCTGGCAGTGTACTCTGGATGAGAATTAGTGGAAATAGATTGTTTGGAGCATGAGGAGAGTTAGAGGCAGATAGCTGAGGGATCAGATCAGGGTGCCAGTAAAGAGCGGAGATACCGCAGCAGCAACATGAGATGACAGATAAGAACAACAAGCAGCAGGTGACCTCCAGCCTCCGTCTGTCTCATTTCCATTTTATATCTTTCTGTCCTTTACAGCATGAATGGCAGATATATCTGAACCCACACACACATTTTCACTGCTGTTTGACACATCCATACACACACAGAGGAGGAGTGGTATTAACAGAGATCCTTCAGGGAGATCCTTGCCAGCCGACTATGTGCCAGTCATGACTTCTCCCTGTCGGCACACAGTCTGAAACACACTCTGCAAACAACCCTGCATATATGAACACACACTCGCCTGCCAAAGATACTTGTCATATATGATAAATGACGATTAATGGTGAATTTTGTCGTTTAAAAAGGTAGTTTAGTTTAGTGAAATCCTGTATAAAAAGGTCTCTTAAATCCAAAGGTGAATCTTAGTAATTTAATGATATTTAAGACTATCCCCATTTAGCAAGAAAACCAAAAACATGATAATTGTTTTGATCAAAAGACAGAATTAGAACGATTACACCATGAAACAAGCACCATGATATTATACTGGAGTACAATTACAGTTATTCTAATGCAACTTCAACGGAAGGAAAATTACTTGTGAAAAAATGACAATGAAATTCTGAAGTAAGTCATTTAAAATGTACTGTGTCACGCAAACATGCTCCTCAGTGTAGCTCACCAAAATTGACCAGAAACTCAGACAACTAAATACAAACAACCACAGTAAACCACAACAGGACACCAAGGCGGGGCAACAAGCAAAAGCTGAATTAAGCAATGCAAAGAACACATCAAAGTAGAAACAATATGAACCCAGCAGCAAACATTAGCAAAAACAGAGCAGCACATCATGTAGCACACAGACACACAACCATCACAGTGAGTGTGTAGTTTTCCCTAGCAGTCTGAATGTCTCTCTGGGAAGTCCTCCTCCATCTGATCCAGGGTCAGCTTTCTGTTCCAAAGTCCATCAGCTTCCCTCAGGGATGATTGTAACGCAGGAAGGCCTCGCACAGCTCACTGAAGACAGCATTCACCATTCACTTGAGCATTTAGCAGGTTAGCAGCAGCTGTAGGCATCCTCACATGGGAGTTTGACAAACCGGAAGTGTGTGGGAAAGGGAGGGTTTTTAAAGGACTGATGAGGGGAACAGGTGTGCAGGTGGGAGGGGACGTCAGGTGACTAGCCGGAGTGAGGGCATCTAGTGGGTGATTTAAGGATAGCAGGTGTGGGGACTGGGGGTGAGAAGTGAGCAGAGATCCAGGCCAGGAAACACAACCTACATCCTAGAAAGTGCTCGTGATTCGCTGAGTCATTAATTGTAATAGCAATGGGTTCTTTAACAAGTACATTTGTCATAAACATATGACTTTTTAGAATAGAAATAGTGCAATATGCCCATTGCATTGAGCATCAAAAGTATTTCTTCCTCAATTGTCTAAAAATATTCACAATGATGCCAATTTTGTTTTTGTTACTTTGAAAAAAAGTTGCTGATAATTGCTTTCCCTATCAATCAACCCACTCACTTTTTTTTTGGTGTGAAGCAGCGACATATGTATTCAGTCCATGTGTAAACACTTCATCATTATATAAACAGATTTCTGCTCCACAGCCTGGAAGAATATGTGTTCTCCTGTCTGTATGTGTGTGTGTGTGTGTGTGTGTGTGTGTGTGTGGATGTCGCTCTCAGAAGGAACAGCGTATTGGAAATGAGCCTACAGTGGCAGGAGATGAGCAGCGGCTGCAGGCGTGTGTTCCCTGCCGTCAGTGTGGCAGATACTCTGATTAAGCCTTATCTGGAGCCTATTCTTCTTCATGTGCCTTCAGAAGCTGCCTGCCTGACGTCTTATCTCACAGATACACACACAGTGCACATGCTGGAGTGTGTGTGTGCATGCCTCGCCCCCCCTAAAATAGGATTACTAGCTTGCAGAAACACCACAAGACTGCTCTTCACATGACACGTGTAATTTTGTGTCATCAGGTATTCCATCGACAAGTCTAGCGACCCCGAGAAGTTCTTCTACGTGGAACTCACTACTGGCTCGCTGATGACGGTGCGCTCGCTGGACCGAGAGGAGATCGGCTGGCACAACATCACCGTCCTCGCCATGGAGATGAGTACGTCAAACACACACACACACACAAGCTTCCCCATGCAAAACCCAGAACCGTGTTTGTTAGTGTGTCATTTCAGAGTTTCAGACAAAAGTTAGTTAAGAAGGAGATTCATTAGATGAACAGATGGGTACATATTGTAACCAAGAAGCAGTGATTTCGGAAAACAACTCCCGCAGACTGTAGAGAAGGAGATGTCCTGCGGATTTGACACAGCTGGAAGAGTCACCTTCATCCTCCCTTTGCTTTGTTTGTCTCTTTGTTTGTCTCGACACACCTTAGAGGAGATCTTAATTAAATTAATGACTAATTGAATAACTTTTTGGTTAATTAAAGATGTGACAGAGACAAAGAGGGCACAAGAAGGAAGGAAGGAAGGGATGGCGTAAGCATATTTGAACAATAAATGAAGTTATTCTAAAAGGATTGAGTTATCTTTACTTTACGCTCATCGTTTTCACATTCTTGGTGCAAGTTAATTTGGACTCATTTTCAGCTCGGTCCATATTCACACTTAAATCAAACTGCTTTGTTCTGCACTTTAACTCAAATAGATTTTCACATTTAATTTCCCTCTAATAAAACATCAGCAGAGTTGGACTTTCACTCGAGCTGGATATTTAATTGCTTATATTTGACCCTCAAACACACACATGTATATACAGTATGAAAACACACACCGGGCCATATCCCACTTCGACCTCCAGAGCCAAAGTCACGCCATTGATTGATCGATCATGTGATGAAACCTGAGAAAGTAGTTACTGCCCACTAATTGCGATTCTTCTGCCTATTACACAGCTGGTTAGGATATGCTAATTGCTGATTGGTAATGGAGAATAATAGAATTGTAATCTAAGCGTGAGAGGCCTAATGCGCCGCGGGCTCACTGTAAATGAGTTGAAGATTAAGGGAGGCGCGCACCGAGCTCTGCAGGATCCTTAAAAGAGTCGTTTATCTGAGTTCATCAAGGCATCTTACAGCGTCTGACCAGTGTGTGTGTGTGTGTTCCTGCAGATAACCCCACAAAGATCTCCAGTGTGTCGGTGGCTGTGAGGGTCCTCGATGTCAACGATAATCCTCCCACGCTGACGCAGTACTTGGAGGCTTATGTGTGTGAGAACGCTAAAGCGGGACAGGTACAGAACATGAGATATCACAGCGTGAACAATGATACGTCTGATAAGTGCTGGAAAGAAACTAAGTGTATTTTCTCCAGATATCAAGTTTGAGGTACATTTTAAACTCCTCAAAACTGTGAAAATACAGAACTTTATGCTATTCAATTACTTCATTTGAATTCATGTATATACTGCTGGTTAGCTAAGCCTTATAACACATCATAAATGTTGATTATTATAGTATTGATCATCTGAAATCAGTTAAATAACTAGCAACTCAAAGTATATATTTAATAGATCTGACATTTTGTAGAGAATAAGTGAAAAAATACACATGTACTTGGTTACTTTCCACCACTGCATGTATACTAATCTTCAAAGATATGATTCAATGTAATAGATTACACTCCCAACAGTATTCAAAATAATTCAAATGAGCATCAAATTTGACATTTTGCTAATACTGCTAATTAGAAACATATTTCAGTGTAAAAAGAGGAAGGTGTATTATAAATTGTATCTAACTCTGTGTCTCTTTGATGAAATCCAGCTGGTCAAGACGGTGACGGCGGTGGATCCCGATGAGCCGCTGGGGGGGCAACGCTTCTACTACAGCCTGGCTCCAGAGGCCGCTAACAACCCTAACTTCACCCTCAGAGACAACCAAGGTACACAGACACGTGTTCTGTTGTACAGCTGCACAGTAGTAGACACCCATTCAGGTTAAAGGTGGACAGGAAATCCATCTTGTATGATTTATAGCGCTGCTTTGTGGAATCAAAAGATCATCAGTTTTCACAGATTTCTCCTTGTAGAAGAGCATGCCCTTGCACCACTAGTAACTCTGAAAGCTTGTTCTGGTAGAAAAGCATCCTGTTGCTACAATACAGGACATTTCTTTCAAATTTGACTGACTACACGAGAATTGATTCCAATATGGTCTAGGATCGACTCCCTGCTCTGATGTATGAATGTATTTGAATTGGTAATGATTTCCGTAGACAGGATTTAAAAGTATTCTTCGTTTTTAGATAACACAATCTGTCTCAGAATAAGATCAAATCTTGAATTCTCACCATCACCCCCACCCCTCTTGACTCTGCTTGTCCACAGTTCTGAACTTTAACCCTGTAATCTCACCCCTTGCCTGACATCTTTGTCTCTCTCCAGACAACACAGCGTGGATCCTGACGCGGCGGGGGGGCTGGTCTCACCAGGACCAGACCGTCTTCTACCTGCCCATCTTCATCTCTGACGGGGAGCAGCCGGTGCAGAGCAGCACGAGCACGCTGACCGTCCGCGTGTGCAGCTGCGACCACGACGGAAACGTCCTGTCCTGCACCGCCGAGGCCTACACCCTGCCGGCCAGCCTCAGCAGGGGGGCGCTCATCGCCATCCTCGCCTGCATCTTCGTCCTGCTGGGTGAGTCACACTGAGAGGAAGTGCAGAGAGCAGCCAGTGGAAGTCTGTCATGTGAAGATCACACTGGATTCTATTCATTTGAACCGTGAAAACATGTATAGAAGGTCTGTCATATGAAGATGACATTGGAAGATTTACTTACTTTACTACCGTGAAAACATGTATAGAAGTGAAGACATATTCAAATAAATTAAATGAATAATTAATATAAAATGCCAGAATAGGCAAATCCAACAAAGAGTAACACATAAATGCTCAAATAAATCGTACTAATTTAATATAATTGAGTCCTAAGAACGTTGTTTTCCTATTGAAATAGTTTCCATTACTAAAAAATAAAAAGAGAAAGCTTCCAATGTTTCGATACTTTTCTAGAAACTCAAATCATAAGAAGAAGCACTGATTTTGGAAAACATCTCCCACAGAGTCATGTTATGTAGAGCAGGGGATGTCCTGTAGATCCGACACAGCTGGCAGTGTCTCACTTATTATTTAAATCCACAATTATTTATTGCAGAGGGATACAATTTGAAAATATTTCAATATTTAAAAAATGACAAGGAGGATTGTAAAAGTTTATCACCGACCAAATGAGCCAACTACACACTCAAATAAAAATAATGAATCATCACTTAATATTTGATATACTTTACTGACAGCATTAAATCGCTCAGCTTAAAAGGAAATGATAAAATCTGAATTATTATGTCTTTAAAACAATGAGCTCACTGTGGCGGTGAGTAAAGATGTTGTCACCGTGCGGAGTGAGTCAGTCAGCTGAGCCCTGCTCACGTCTCCAGGTCTGCGGGGAGATATAAAGTGGGTCCATATCAGCCTCCCGGGGAGAAGAAAGTGTGATGCTAAAGGGCAGCTGGTGCTAATGAACACAAGACGTTTGGCAGGATGCAAAAAAGGAAGCTATATTTAATCCTGCAGATGATGTCACACTGGGCTTTTAAAGCTCCTCTGCTATCGCCTTTTTTCAAACGGAGATTATTTTCTCTTTAATGTTGTGTTTGAAGACAGGAGTTTATTGAGTCTGCCACACTCCCCTTTTAAAACAAGTGAAAAATGTACTGGAAAACAAAGTGCTGCAGGGACTTTAATCAGGCCTACTGCTGCCCTGAGGCTCGCCCTCAGACAGTGCTTTTCATTTTTACACTGCAAAAAATGTAAAATGGATTTTGGATTCATGTTTTTTCATGCTGGACATGTAATGAAGCTTTTTTACAAAGTGAAAAAATACACGAAACTTCATTTGTACAAGCAGTGACTCTATTGTAGTGTGACATGAGGAATGATGGGAAGAAACTTAACATCTTGTAAACCTACTTTTTATCCCAACTTGAAACCAACAATGTCTTATCAAACTTGTTTTTCATTAACAATGCTTCATCTTAAATTCCTGAAATCAAAGAAAGTATATATTATTGATGCTTTTTTTTGTGGTTTTTGTATCAATGATAATGCATTGTGCAATTACATTGTAGAAGTATAAACACCTTGAGAAGAACCCACAAGCTCTTCCGTGACATCTGTATGCTAACTCCTTATCTCTTCCTTTCCCCAGTGATGATCCTGCTCATGCTCTCACTGCGCACACACCGTAAGAAGCCCTTCCTGTGTGACGAGGAGGAGAACGTCCACGAGAACATCGTGCGCTACGACGACGAAGGTGGCGGCGAGGAGGACACCGAGGCCTTCGACATCGCCGCCATGTGGAACCCACGAGAGGCTCACCACCACCCGGGCAAGATGAGGCAGGACATGCTGCCGGAGATCGAGAGTCTGTCGCGCTACGTCCCTCAGGCGTGCGTCATGGGCGGGGGGGACAGCAGCGTCCACGGGTACGTGCTGGCCAAGCTCCTGGACGCCGACATGGACGCGTGCGCCCCGCCTTACGACTCCCTGCAGACCTACGCCTACGAGGGCGAGGGTTCGGTGGCAGAGTCGCTCAGCTCGCTCCAGTCGGGGACGTCCAACACGGACCACGAGTACGACTATCTCAACGACTGGGGGCCACGCTTTAAAAAACTTGCCGAGATGTACGGCGTGCTGGAGACGAACACTCCTCAGATGTGGTAGAACATCAGAACCATTGCCTTTTAACTCCGAGAAAAGTTACACCAACACAACAACATCAGAGAAGTGCCACAAACACGTGCACAATAAAGCCAGGTGTGCTCTCACATCCACATCCATGACTGTTACTGTAGCACTTGAATTCCTGCCTGGATTCTCCACAGCCTTGAAGGCCTGAGAGCCCGCAGCAGCACTGTGAGCTGCTTTTAAATGTCCCCCAGAGACTGAGGCTGGATGGCAGCCTTGTGAGGCCTACAGAGGAGCGGCTTCAAAGCACAGCTAACCCCCCTCCTGACCCCCCCCCCCCAAAGTCAGAGCCGTCTTTGGTTCAAAGTGAGGAGCGGTTTATGCCAGAGATGAAAACAAGAGACCTTACTCACAGCAACACAGGAGTAAAAACTCTGAAAAGCTGAAGTTGGTAGGACAACTCTGAGGGGGGAAATGAAAAACAAAAGCCTGCAATTGGAGATACATCTTTATTTGTTTCATCTGTGGCAGGTCTTAATTTATTCCTTTGTTCCATGTGCTGTAGTATTTATATTTTTTGCTAACTTATTTGGGTACTTCAAACCAACACTGTACTTGTACGGCCGCTATGTGAAGGAGTCTTCAAAAGATCACGTATATGTTGTAACATACATGATGTAAAGGTTTTTCATTCTGTGTGATGACACGGTTCTCTAAATGTCACATGACATGCACAGGAAATGGAGATGCTGTAATCCCATTTGGGTTGATATGTTTATCGTATTATTGTTTTTGTGTTGTAACTCTGTTTTTCCCCCAAACATAAAGCAGTAATACATTCATGAGGATGTTAAGGAAGCCATTTTTGGATCTGGATTTTTCCCAGCAGGCGGGGAAAGCAACATTATTCTCAAACGAGGCTTTCACTTTCATTTCTGGTACCGACAACAAGGCTTGATGTGTCCTGTGTTGCTTTTCTGCCACCACACAAAAGTGGCTTAATCCTCCAATTCTGTGGACTTCAAAGACATTTATAATCTGCATTAAGTGCCAAATGTACAAAAAGGACAAAAAAGACGTTTTGGATGAAACACAAAAGAAATCACACACACCAAAAGATAAGAAAATGGATTTTGCATCTGGGAATGAAGTAAAGGAACATTTTGATAATTTGATTGGGTGACGTTTACTTGAAATCTATGTGGTCAGTCATGCTGCAGTAAGTGGTATGTGAATGTAGGTCTTTTTTTGTATTCTTGGTAATAAAAATGAAAAATAACGATGCCTCTGTGCAGTCCTTAAACCACCATGAGATGAGAAAACTGTTATAATTACACACAACACTGAGGCAATGAAGGAAATGATGCTTTCTGAACATCTGGGTGGCACATTTTAATAAACTGCTGCTTTTGCTGTTGAGGAGCATTATACAATCCCCTGAAGCATGACAGAAATGTAAGTCCTTCAAAAGATAAAGCAGCTATTTAAGTTTGCAATTATACGCCGAATTGTGCTCCAAAGTGTTATTGCCGTTGATTCACTTTTCATTACAGTTTTCCCTCAAAGTGCTTAATTTGCTTGACTTATTCTGTTTTGCAGTAATATAGTTCAGTATTGACTAAAAGCTTTCCCCCCCACACACCGCCTGCTGTACCTCCAGCTACTTGCAGAGGGGAACAATTACCATTGGAAATCAATCCATCATAAACGGGAGACTCTACTTAATTGCTTATGTCAATCAAAGTTTTACCAGTGAAGGACAGGAATGGAAAATTGAAAGGAAGGTAGAGAAGATTAAAGGAAACATGAAGCCAATACCACAATTGATAGTCTACCTGTACAATATGTTTGCACTACTGTCAATTTCTGTATTTTTCAGAACAAATGACAAAGAAATAAGTCTGCAATCCATGGCTCTGGCTTACCTGCTGGTCGGCAATCAACAGTGAAATTGCACAGGAGATGAGGCTGTAAAATTCCCCGGATTTACATTTTTGCACTTTCATACGCTCTGCATGATGAGCAGAACACTTCAGTCACACACCAGGGATTGTTCTCTAATTTGTCTGTCTTTATTTTAACATTCAACAGCCCGCATATATTTGACAAATCTTTGTTTCTCCCGCTTGCGTCAGATCAAAGTTTTCCTCATCAGCAGTCGGGCCAAATTGAGGACCAAATTGACCGAGGGTTTATTTGGAATAAGTGGGGGTGCATTAGTAGCTTCAAAGTGGAACGACATTTGAAAAATAGAAAATAGAAAATAGCAAAAAGCTCCTTCAATTATACTGCAATATAAATGTGCTAGTATGTGCATGTTCTGCAACTGCATGTCACTATGGCTGCATGTCATTATTTTTTCAACTTTTTTCTTACACTGATTTATTATTTAGAATAGTATATGAACAGTTTGGACAGGGGTCCTCTCTGCAGGAGCCTTGAGGTCAGAGTTGGTTTGTCAAGGAGAGTCAGGCTCACTGTATGATTAATGTATGAGGTAGTGGGAGTCATCCACTCCCCCTCCCCTTCCTTAGAATTTCTGCTTTTGTTAAATGTCTCTTTTGTTAAAAGGAACAACAACTGTGTCGCCTCCCCACCTTTGTCGACCTTGACTCAGATTGTAACACAAACATTTGCCAGGAAATATATTTCTTGGATCCCAATGTATACGGTTGTTGACATTCGGGGATTATAATGTTGGCTAACTGTCACTGGAAACCTAAAATGTAACTTCTATCAGCTTATTTGAACAATGTGATCACATGATTCCTTCCAATATTATTGCAGATTTCCTGTAAGCTAGCTAGCTCACGTAGCTAACCTAGTCATTTCAAATATACTGACAAAACACTTACAATTCTGAAACAGACTAACTCTGCCAACAGTGATTCTACGATCAAGAAAAAAAGCTACAAATTGAAAGGCAAAGTTGTACATTTAGTTCTCTAACTCTGAAGTCAGAAGGCTCTGCTCGCTGTGACCTTATTCCCTCACCAGAAATCTCTTGTCACCAGCATTTGTCAGAGCCCGTGTCCTGCGGCCTCTTTCCTCCTCAGTGCCCTTCCCCACACTTTGCCCCATCCGGCTGCATAAATTAAATCCTAACAACCCCTCACGGATGCCCTCTCCTTCCCATTCGCCCAGTCGTCAGCCTCTGCAGGGCCATTTCCAGGCCAGAGCGGTGCCTTTTCCGAAAGGCACTGGGGGGGTAATTTGTCTTAAGCTCCACTGCTCTTTCTAACAGAGGAAGGAGCTCAAATGGTGGAAGATAATAAGAAGCCTTCCAGCTCTAATCCTGCTGAGGGTAAACCGCAGCAGACCCAGTGAATCATCCCTTAATGCGAAGTGGAAAAACACACTCCGCTCTGCTGGAAATTGAGGAGCGGAAAGAAAAAGGCAAACTCCAGGCCCGGGGAAGGAAGAGCAGGTCCAACCCATTTGACATGTGGAGTTAGAGAGCGAAACATACACACCCAAATGGCTGCTGGGCTTTCTCTCTCTGATCCTCTTCTCTATTTCATCCTCCTTCTGTGTGTCTCCTTCAGTCCAACACTTGCTTCTTTCTCTCAAACAAAACGCCCTTCATGTCTTTCTCTCTCCTCTCCATCTTTGTTTTCACCCCTCCTCGTCCTCCTCTTAGCCCGGCTCATGAGTGCAGCGATGGGTTACTTCAGCGTTATCTCTTTAAGCTGCAGAAGAACACCAGCTTTGGCCGTCAGGGTCTTTGCTGCGAGAACAGAGGATCTCCTGAGCGGCGAATCATCAGCGTCTCAAAGAGGTTTACAGGAACTTCACACCCAGCTGCAGATGCTAATGCATCTTTACTTTGCAATAATCTTCTCATTTATTTAGTTTTTCTTCCTCTTGCTTTTGGAAAGGCTGCTAGGCGGCCATTACTGAAGGGTTAATCTAAGTAGGTTTCGTGACAACTGGTTTTTTTCCACAAATAATGAAAACCTAACCGAATATTTAAAATCCAGCCATTACACATACTTTAAACAAATATTTATGTTTTAAACAGCCTTTATGATTACATTTTATATAAGGAGCATTTGCATCTAACTTTTGTGGATTTTAGCATTTTCGAAGACATAGAATAAAATAGAAAAATTCTAAAGGTTTTAACGCTTAGCATGGATAAATCTATTAGAAGCCTTATCAGCCAAACCCCTAAGCGGGATAAATAGATATGAAAAAAGAACGGAAACTCAGATAATGAATACACACAGTATACACATCTGTAGATATTTCAAATATATGCAAGATGCTGCCGTTGTAAACTCAACCTGTATCTGCCGTTGTTGGTTAATGATAGAAAAATGTAATTCCTGTCATATGACGTCTTATTTCATGGAGACATCAAAAAGAGCCAAAATCAAGCAAAGCAGCAACACAGCATCCCACCCACTTCCTGAGTAACAACACAAGACATAGGAGACACTGTATGTACTATGCCGGCAAAGATGACAACAACATGACAGAGGAACACTAGAACATGTTGTGCTTTATATGTGACACCAAGATATAATTATTCAAGACATTTTTTTTCCTTCTGTACTTCACAGAGAGATTTGTCCCAGTCCTGCTTTGCACGTGTTCTTATTAATGGCAGTGACAGACACCTCCGTCTTTGAGCCTACATATGTGAATTGAAATGGAGCAGTAGGGGGATGAGGTGGGAAGACATTATGTACGTGCTAACTACAGTTCTGAACAGAGAAGGCTTAATTTAAATGATAAACCCCCACACTGGCCCTCCGCTCATCCTCCTTGCAATGACCAATGTGTTTGTTTGTCGTCCCCAGGAGAAGAACTCTAATGCCTGTTTGTGCTTTGACAAAAGTGATAACACAAAATGGATCTGACAAATTGGGCCTGGCACACAATTAGGATCCCAGGCTCTGACCGTGGATGCCACTTCCTCCAAATGGGAAAACAGCGAGGGGACTGGCTGGGACGTGATGGAGGAGCAGAGAGAGAGCGGGTTGGGAGGAAGTGTTTGTCAAATTAGAGCTGGATGGGGATATGGCCACAGCACTCTTGGTTCTCTCTGTCATGGTTTTCTTATTGGGCTGACAGAGAATCCCAGCAGGACTGTTTGTTTACCAGCCTCCGTTATTTTGTCCGATTGCTAAGATGGAGGATGGCTGTGACTTCTGTACATCCTGTTGTTTAAAAAAGGGTCTTTATGAGAGCTTTTAGGAGAAAAAAAAAGGTTTTCTGTACAGCTTTCTATTACTGATCTAAATAACAATATGTTATATTAAATACTTTTTAACTATTTGGTATTTTTTAACATATTTAAAAAAGGGACACTCAATAAGGCGTTAAGTAAACACATTATTTTTGTGAAGGGAAACTCAGTCATAATATCAATTAAATTGTTATTGCTGTTTGCTTGTGATCACATATGAAACACTTTGGTCAATATATTTAACGTAGCCATCAAATATGTATAGGCCTGAGGAGATAAACACTTTTATAACAGATTTATCTTCTTGTCATCTCCCAGGTTTATCGTCTTACGCTTTTAAGGGCCTTGACCCACATGTGAGTCCATCCAAAGAACATAATCATTATCATATTAATCTGATTTGGATCAATTAGGACACCTGGGAAGGGCAATCATGCCCCCCGTTGGCAGCGAGCCCCCCTGAGTCAGCAGTTTTTCACCTCAGCTGGTGATTTCCCTGAAGGTGATTTCTGCAATCTGAGAAATCAGCAGGTGGAGTCTTTGGGTTCAATTAAGTCGTGCAGACTTTCAGCACCTCAGGGCACATTATGTCCATCCCCAGAGGCTAAAGCCACCTCACATAAGGCTAAAGATAGACAAGACATGTGACTTCTGTGCATCCAGTCACGCACACGTGTAGCCCCAGCTGTGCAGACACAGGCTGCAGTAAAGCACATGTAAAGGGAGCAGGACTGCACGCACCTAGAGTGATGCACCTGTGAGCGTGACCATTACATCACGACACAGTGGCAAAAGTAAACTATGCAGCAAGTTTATTTAAGTCATGTTAAAAAAAAATTGGAGATTTTCTACATTGTATCTAAAAGAGAAGAACTTTTTCTTTTTTTTTTGCTATAATCGGTACTAATGCATGTCCAATGAGTTTTAAATGCATTTAAGCATCCTCTGCTTCTTTTATTTCTTGATTACCAATGGCATCTTTAACCTGAATTAGCAAAGTAACCTGCAACTTAAGTAAACAAGTCCATTTAGTATTATACAATATTTCCCTGTGAAATGTAGTAGTATAGAAGTAAGAGATTTAGTAAGTTAAGTACAGTTATTTCGTAAAGTTCCACAAGAGGTGTTTGGCCTTCTGAAAAATCTACATTTTATTCTCACCAGGGAGCACCGAGCATCTGTTTCACACATCTGCAGCATAATGAAGGCTCATATTTACTTTATATAAATGCATCTCATCTTGTTTAATTAGGAAGTCACCTAATTACATTATTAACAGACATGTGGAAGCCAATCTGAATATTGAGAAGAAGATGTTACATGTATCCAGAGGAGTCTTCTAAGAGATCTTGAGAAGCCATTTCCCCTTGACACAGCATCAGAGGTCAGTCATGACAAGCTCCCACTTCCACGTCCTCAGGCGGGGCTTTGAACGCCTCGGGCTGCAGCGCCGCAGAGCGAGGGATTGATGGAGAGCGAGGGATTGATGGAGAGCGAGGGCTGTCATAATCAGTCTGGGCTTTAAGTGTGAAAAAGCTGGGCCTGAGCTTGATGCATCATGGGAGCTGCCAGCGTTCATCACCCATCGACTGCAGGGAGATTCAGCCATGTGAGTGAAGAGCAGCTGCCTCCGTGAGGTTCTACCAGCCGGATACTTAACCTACTGAAGACTGTCCGATAGGGTGTTCATCTTCATTCATAACACAGGTTCAGATGTGTTAAAAAAGCTGATTTAACGCTGCAGGAACAAATATTGTGATTTTGTAACATTACTCAAAAGGATATGATATTTCTGAGTAGGTTTTTAGAATAGGTCATTTCCAAGGCTTTTAACCAAGTCTTAGACATTTAAGTTTTATTCATGGTTGCCTTAAATAGAAGGAATTGTTATTTTGCTGTCTAAATGCTCTAAGATAAATAAGTTGTTAAGACATGTTAGGTCATGAGAAGCTCTATTTTCAGACAGTGTTCTTGGGTTTTTCTTTGAACTTCAGAAAACTGACAAACCAGCAACCACAGTCTTTAAACGTATAAAAAACAGAGCTTCAAAATGTAGGATTCTAAATATAAGACACAAAACATCACTGCAAACGGCTCAAAACTATTACCAAAACTTTCATCCAGACAAACCGGTCTCTTTTCTGAAACCATAGAGCATAGCATAGCTGAAGCATGCAATGATTCTCCACCTTTGACTTAAACAGGGGACACTGGTCCGTCCAATATCCCTCCCCATGGCTGAACACTCTTTCCTCCTCAGGTTGCCCTAGGTATAATCCCCAATCCCCCCACAGCAAATCCCTTTCAAAACAAAATAATTTCAGCTTCTTAAAGTAGGGTCGAGGGCTTCTGCTCATTTACATAAGTAGCAATAAATTCAGGGGATAGCATTTTAAAAACTGCCTTAACACAAATCAGCTCACAAAGAGTGTCAAGAGCATCAGCTTTAGCAGCTGAGCACCTGTGAAAATTGGAATCCAAATCACCGACAGACTGCACATTTGTTTGCTTATCCCTCTTTACCCAATGCTCGAACTTCTGGGGATATGCTTCAGGGACCAGCTCCTATGCATTTAACACAGCCGATTTCACAGTATCATAATCCAAATCCTGTTCAGCATAGATGAATACACCACCTGAGCTCTCCTGGGGAGGACACACTGAAGCATGAGACAGTGTCCACATGTGGACAATTTGCAATGGGTACATGTTTAAAGAGAGTAAATAAAGTATCAGTCTCATATTGAAACTAACCTGACTCAACCCAAGCGAAAAAAATCCTTGTAGATAGCGTATCAAGACACTTACCTCCTGAACGGCATATGAAAATCCAACATTGGGTCACAGACCAATGCTTCCATGAAAGATTTAAACAGCCCTAGCAACATAGCATGTAGCCAAACCAGCACACAGCTGCACCAAATCACCTAATCAGTGTTCACAATGCACCTACTGGAACCTGAAGCACAAAACTTTAACAACAAAAGGGAGACAAACCAAGAGTAACACGGGACATACATCAGAAAAGGCAGTGGTGTGATGTGCAAGACAAAGCATGAAGATAAACTGAGGAAACATAACCAAACCTGGACAGGTGTTCCTGGAAATGAGCACAATGAGAGTGATTGGACTGCAGCCAGGGCTACGGTAACCTAGAAACGCAGGTGTTCCCCATCATGCTAATCAGCCACCTGCAGAACATACAGGTTGGTAACGGATCACACCACAAGAGGGCACCAGGGGTCACAGCTAGCTTACTGGCTAACAAGCTAGGCCTACAACAGGTGGATAAGTGAAGTATTTTTGGAAGCTAATACTTACATCATGGACCTATTTCTATATTGCATGCACATAGATTAAATTGATATGCATTTTTCTCATCTAATTCCAACTGAGACAGCAGAAGGACTTCAAGTATCAAGTATTTAAATACAGAAGTTAACTTGCTAATGCTAATGACACAGTGTTCCAAAGGCTATGTGTTTGATTAACAACAATTTTCCTAACAAATTCCTTTAATTGCAATCATGAACTGCCATCTGCCTCAACATAGCAATTTCAAATTCACAATCTTGAGTGTTCATGTTACTTAGCATCGATGTTTAATGCAAAATAAAAACGTTTTCCTTCTCCGACCGTCAAGGGTTTTTGCTCAAGGGCAACACAACAGTTTCAATAGTTGTATAACTTTCAAAGTCAAGTCAGAAGCTCGTCTTTATCCAGTCTGTGTCAGGATGAAGGTGGATTTAGGTAGACAGAAACGGGTGCATCATGAGAAAGCATCTTGTCAGGTCACAGCGTACACAAGAGGCATCATGATGCATATTCCCAGGATTAGACACATTTGTTTTAAGTTGAGTATGACCTCCTTTAATCCGTCATGCCGCCTCCTCAGCCTCCCCGGTGCATTCATTAAGGCCGAGAGGCGTAAACAGATCGATGGCTTCAGAACAGGTAGAAGTGGAGCCTCAAACGGGGTCAAATGCAGCTGCTGCTTACATGTAGAACCACATTAAATAACCATCAAAATCATCCATTATACATCCATTCAAAAATATATTTGAAGAAAATTGGCCTTATTGTTTTCATCAAAAACTGGCTGAGGAAGTTTTGTCTCAAGCTTTTGTTGAGTTCAGATTTCTTTTTCAAATTGTATTTTCTCTTTTCTTATCTCTCCAGTAATGCTGGCGGCTGTTAGCTGTATCTGTGTTGCTCTCAGATCAAAGGATAATTACAGGCTTTCCCGGCAGTCTTGAAATAGTGTTCGTGTTCTGATCTTTTGAAGGAGGAAACTCATAAATGCACATTTCCTGCATTCCAGTGGAAAGAACTGCTGATAATAACGTTCGTCCTGTTCAAAGCGACTGAAACAGAAGCTGAGAGACACTTCACTTTTCCCTTGTGACAATTTTCCGTATAACAACCCTAACTGTATTTATAGCTCTTTGAAAGGATATCTGGACATTTATAATGGTACAATTGAGATTATCATAGAAGAAAAAGTGTTACATTCAACAACATGCAAACATATTTTTATTGTGGCGCTATATAAGTCAGCCTCTACAATTAATTCTTACATTAATTGCATACACTGCAGTTATGATGTGTTTGTTCACCTTCAAAACTCTGGTGTGTTTGTTTATGGTTACGTAGTTTCAGTAGACGCAAGGTGTGTGGCTTATCTACGACGACAACCCTGAACTTGATATTGTTAAACATCCTTAAATGGTGTTTTTAGCACTAAAATCATTCCAACCCACTGTTAAAGCTTGAATGTTCTCCCCATATGTGGTTCCCTCCTAAAGTGCAGTAAAACGTGCCTGTTGTGTAACCTCTTTTTGCCAAATGTGAGGTGGAAAGCTCCAGTAAGCAGCAACCCTACAGGTGAGCCAGACTGGCAGCACATATCAAAGTCAGCTTAGAAACTTGATTGGGTAAAAAGACCCGCCAACAGTGCTATCTGCATTATTAAACACCTATAGAAAGTGCGTAGGTGGCTCTTTAAAGTTAGATAGAAGCCGTAACAATGTGTGTGCAAGGTTACAATCTTCACAGGGCCTGGGTTGGGGACAGGCAGGCGGCTGATTACTTTGACGGGGGGGGGGGGGATTTACTGAAATCGGCTAGCCTAGCGCTTTCTCCACATCTGATGGATTAGACAAGCTGCAGCAGGGCTGTGAAGAAAAGCAACCCGTCTCACTCTGAGCAGGTCTCTCTGTGTGTGTGTGTGTGTGTGTGTGTGTGTGTGTGTGTGTGTGTGTGTGTGTGTGTGTGTGTGTGTGTGTGTGTGTGTGTGTGTGTGTGTGTGTGTGTGTGTGTGTGTGTGTGTGTGTGTGTGTGTGTGTGTGTGTGTGCGCGCATCTTTTTCCTGTCTGCCTTTATGATTGTGAGCATAAAAAATGCACTGCTTGCATAAATCGGCTCGCAGGCCCGTGTGATGATGGCACAATAAAGGTTTCTACAGTCAATACTCCAGTATAGGCCAATAATTTGCACAGTGCCATGCATCGCTGGGAACTATCTGAATCAATAAGTGGGTAAATAAATTAAACCGGCGATGGGACAGTCGAGGAAATACATCGGTGAATGGTTAAACTGTCAGGGAAATGGAGAGAGCAAGCGAGCTGCAGAATTAATTTCAGTTTATGCCTCTTAGAACTATCCAAACAGGCTGTTAAGAGCGTGCAGGTGGGAGAGAAAATACAAACTAAATCCAGAACCATATTCCTGATGTAAAAATATGCAAATGTACATTTCTACCACCTGCAGCAAGCGCCTCCTCCACACAGCATTGATCCAGCTCATTCTACAGCCCTGTCACCACTGACAGCAAATAATCTTTGCCACAAATCTAATTAAGAAACCATCTAATTGAGGATGAAGTGTTTTGCCGGCAGATAAATACACTCAAGCACCCTCCTGGGACCGGGGGGGGATCAATGTTGTCTACAATGGGTTTGCAAGCTAATGCTGAATTCAGGAGAGGGGAGGAACAAATTTGATGTAGCACCTTTTTGAGGCAGGAAAATCAAGATGAGTGGATAAGACGCCGAAGGAAGAAATCTATAACGGTTGTCAGGAGCAATATTAGCCGGGGGATTGTGTCTTTCCATCAACAGATTCTCAGAAAGATGGCTGAAACGTATTCCCAGTTGGACGTCTGGTTGAAGAGACTGAAGAAGACAAGGGGACTCCGTCTCAGGTCAGAGCGGAGCAGCAATGATTTGAGCGATTACCGGCGCAGTGGGAAAAGAGTTAGCCATTCTGGGTGGACTGCCAGGAATGAAAAGCTGTCTTTATTGTGTCATGAGGAGGGAAAACAGCCGGGGAGAAATAAGTGAGCCCCCTGCAGCAGCCCCATAATAAACATGTCCGTCCACTGGGTTACATAATACTAACGATCCACTATGAACGTATTATGTCTCCTCAAACTGTTTTGTATATCTATGAATAAACAACACTGGATCAATTTGCCGAACATCTTCATAAACAAACGTGTCAAAGAAGTGCATGAGTGTGCTCTCTCCGAACCGCTTACTGTTTGTTTACTCCACAATCATTGTCATCTGCAGAGACGCAGTATTGAAGCGAGGAAGGACGTCACAAACACTGACAACGGCAATTGGGTGTTTCACTCTCCAAGGTCACGCTGAAACAAGCCACTCAGCTCTTCTGTGGTTTTCACATCAAAAGAGAGACCCCAAAGAGTGTGTGTGTGTGTGTGTGTGTGTGTGTGTGTGTGTGTGTGTGTGTGTGTGTGTGTGTGTGTGTGTGTGTGTGTGTGTGTGTGTGTGTGTGTGTGTGTGTGTGTGTGTGTGTGTGTGTGTGTGTGTGCGGGTGGGTGTGTGTGTGTGTGAGATACACTTGTCAGGCATATTCATTTCATTATTATCCTGTATCCGTTAGCAGGATCCACCTGGGATTCTTGGTCCACCACCATTTCCTTAAACAATTAACTGAATTATCAATACATGTCCTGGGTTATAAAGAAGCCTGAAGAAATCAGAAAAAAACACACTCTGGAATCCACTTTGTCTTTTCCACCCATCTCTACCTCCATCCTCATTTCTCCATCAATCCCTCCCAAGGATTGACAGAGAACTCAAAACAAAAGGGCCATTTCTTACCAAAGCAATGCTCTCGGCTGTCCTAGCTCCTAATGAAACCATCTCTTAACGGGTCTCTCTGTGATCCTCCAAGATAAGAAGACACTGATGGGCTCGGAGAGACACACAAGGAGGGAAACCATGTCTATTAAATCAGTAATTAAGTCGGAGCCGGGGAGTCAATCGGAGAGGTAAAAACCCAGAGAATCCATGGGGCAGAAAAAAGGCGGCTGGTGTCAACCGGTGTTATTAAGTCCTTGAAGCGTAATTGCACGAGGGAATCGGGGTATTGTTGGCGTCAGAGAGGGATTTCCAGGCCTGGAGCAGGAGGGAAGGGATGGGAAATGACTGCATGTACACACTTCAGGTCGTAGAGCTAAGGGAGGAAGGAAGCCGGTCAGGGCCAGACTTGAAGCAAACAATACTTAAGTTGAGAGAATTGCACGAGAGCTGAGGAGTTGAGCGCTCGCTGTTGATAAAGCGTACCATCTGTTGTTTATACCCCATCGCTACCTCGTGGGCATCCTCTGTGAAGATGAAAAACACATTGGAGCCGGTACATCCATTCAAATTCAACGTCCCTTTTTTCTGCTTTTACCATCCCCCGATGAGCTCTTGGTTACCTCTCGTGCGCTCATGAATTATATTGTGCAGTTAGCAGCATACGCAAAACAACATCTTAACTTCCCGCACTTGTTTTTCACAGCAGATGTGGCCTGTCGAGAGTGAGCTGGAAGCTGGAAAACAAGTGGTTCAGGATCAGTTTGGCCATCTGCCCCGCTCATGGCAAAGGCCACATTAAGAATATGTCTGAGCAAAAGTCTGCCGCGGATTGGAACGTGGCCTCGGTGCAGATGGCCACGTGTGTATAAACACCACTCATTGTTTCAGTGGTGGACATGCAGGAAATTAAGAAGCAGCTCATTTCCTGTCAATTAAACCAGATAGATATCAGAGTGTATCTCAAATGCATGACTTCACAATTCGTTTCGGGGTTAGTGAGTAACCCAGTTTTAGTACTCTATCAAAACATCATGAATTCTTTAAATCACCTGGCTAGGTAATTATTTCTCTGGCATGGAAAAAATGTTGACCTTCAGCACTTTTGAATACATCCGATACGGATGGAAAATCAATTTAGTTTAGTTATCATGAGGACTGCTGAAGAGAACATAACCTTGATGCTGTAACCGGGGAAATAAGCCTGGACTTCACGAGATTCAAAAAGAAAGACTGAATGTAAAGACTTCAAATCATATGGTTTAGGAGGTATCGGTGTTCTTATGAAAAACGCTATTAAAATGCATAACAGGAAATGAAGGACCCATCCATCAGTTAAACTATCCGTCTCTTGGGAGTGAAACACTTTAAAACAAAATATGTGTTTATAATAATTTCCCATTCATTGATTACCTTGTCCTCCATTTTTGTAGTCATGTCATGTATATAGACTCCTGAGTGTGTCCCTGTGTTTTGATCAATCTTTATAATGACTCAGTTCATTGATTTGATGTCAAATGTTACACTTTACATTCATTTGTGATCAATCAATACAATTATTATTAATGTCATGTAAATGTCTTAAAATGAGGCATCACCTTTAAAAACAACCCAAATGTGTTTTACTTTCATGCCAGCACAAGTAGGAAACTCATTTTGCTCTGCTCATTTTAATCTCCCTGGGAGGTATATTCAACATGATAACGTGAGGTTTAATGATCTGCTTTAAAACAGACATTTAATTCACCTTTAGAGGTAAATATTTTTCCAAATGTAATCTGGCATCGGCCTCCAGAAGAAGATTAGCTTCTGGATTTCATTAACATGGGAGTAATGTTCTCCTGCATGCTTGGACCCGACGCTATCAAAATGCTAATGAAGGCCTTCGTACTCTGAAAACCCAGCGGCCATGAGTTACTGTGCAGAATGAGGGATGCATGTATGCAGAGTATACACCCCCCCCCCCACACACACACACACATACTAATTAACTTGTCATAACCTGCACCGAGGGAACAATCTTGAGAGTGACAGAATAGATTTTCCTCTTCGCCTGTACGCTGAATTCGTCTGCTAAGTGAGGGTAGTTTTCTCTGGCTGTCATATTTCAATTTGTTTGATCATCCTGGGGTCGAAGCAGCTCCTGATCTGGAAGCAGAGCTCACGCACACACATGTAAATTGTAAGGATAAATTATCACTGAATAATTATGTGAGGTATACGAACAGTGGGAGGATTTCACTATTGGTGGGAGATTGGGATTCAAGTTGGAGCCAGTAGAGATGAAATACTTGTAAATTGTAAATACTTCTTGTAAGAGTTTTACATTTTATCAGCGAATTTGATGACCATTGTTATTACACCAGACGTGGCAAAAAAGACGACATTCACCTTTACACATGTTGCAATGTGTTGCATACTGACAAAATTAAATATTATAGTTATTATCTAAACTACCTTGATGTTGCAGCTGGTAAAAGTGGAGATACATTGGTTTAATGTAATTAATTTACCCATATTAATACTGTTTATCATAGTTTATTTCTTGCCTTACATTTTGTATTAATAATCTGAATCTGTAAATGTAGTCAAATAAATGTAGGAAAGAAAAACGTACATATTGACATATTTGTAATGCTATGTAAAGTAACATGTATAAGTACCTCAAAACTTAAGTACAGTACTTGAGTAAAAGTGACTTCCCACTGGTTCTGGTCCGTAAAGACTTGAGTAATGAAAATATTTGGCTTTATCCTCTTCATGTCGCTCCAGGTCAGAATACTCCATTTTTGTAAACCTAGCCACTCCGCGCATTTTTTGCCAACACAGAACTTTGTCCTCTAATCCGTTCAAATATTTAAAGTTTGCAGTTGCCTGACACACTGTAGGAGTGTTCCCTGAAAAATTGATATTGCTTTTATTCACTCTGTTGCACACTGTCACCCAACAGTGCTTCCTACAAATAGGAACCATAACTTTTATTTTTATCCAGCAGGAGGAAAAGAAGTCTCATCTGCTGCCAGGCTTAAACAGATGACGGTCTCCAAAGCTTATGCCAAGAATCCATGATACATCCTCCAGAGCGCTCACATAATATGGTGACGCGAGAAAGCGGTTACTGCGACAAAGTTGGACTTAAATACTGGGTGAATTTCTGACTTCCTGACTTGGATAAAACCTGCATATTATCAGCCATGCAGGTAGGAATTAGAAAATACGTTAGCGAGTTGCATATGGGTAGAGATGTCACTTCATTTCAAAAGTAAAGGAGCTGTGTGTAAAAGTATACTGGAGCCAGTTGTGCTATTAAATCAAAGCTGCAGATGCACACAAACAAGCTTCAACATAACACTGTTTCTTGGCTGCATGAATAGTTATTTAAAGAGAATGAAAACAGTATGGAAATCTGAAGAGCCTTTTGCCTGTTTAGGTTGCATCTGTGTGGGAAGAGTTTATGTAGCGAAACACTGAATCACCATGGGTCTCCAAGGTGCCTCATATTCTGCCTGTGTGCATGAGTGAAATCTAATCATTGATCCCCTCTGGTAATCCATCCAGCAAATACTTAAGCTTTGAATATTCAAAAGCTGCTCAAAATGCAGCAGTAAACATGTGAAACAGCTTCTGACTAAGGAAATGACATGTTTAAAGAGGCCCTATTATGCTTTTTGAAGTTGTCCCTTTCCTGTAGTGTGATTTGTGTGCATGTAAATGGTCTGCAAAGGCTCAAATCCCAAAGTCTCTCCAACACATTGTACGTGATTTGCCATTGGGAGGGACATTTCTGACACATCTCTAAGCGGTTGACCAATCACAACAGAGACAGTCAGCTAACCAATCAGAGCAGACTGGGCTCTGGTTTCAGACAGAGGGTGAAAAGAGGTGCTGCAGCACAGGCAGTATGAGAAAAAAATGCTATATTAACTCTAAAAACTTCAGAATAGGGACAAAATAATTGGAAAAATAAAAAGGCAGAGCATTGAGGAAATGGCATCAACAATTTGGTTTTATCATTAGTATTCCTCAAATGGAATACATTATTGTAAGGGTAATTTGTTTGGGAGCTTTCAGTTGAAAAAGGACCAGAAATTCATTTCCATTTCAGCTTTTCAAAAATGCAATGTACTACTCAAAAACACCAGCACATTTTACATTTAGATTAATATGCAGAACTTTTATCAAGAATAAGCTACTACGCATACATTTAAGTCATAAGCAGAACGGCAGCGTAAAACCTTTTGCAAACGCTGTAAAATGAGCAATTTTGGAGTCATGATGGTGTCCACACTTTTCATTGATGCACTCTGAATAAAAAGCCATTCTGTGGTCATTAAAGAGAAGAAGGCATCATTAGCGGTGGCAGGTTGTGGCAGAGCGCTGCATGATGAGTGTGCAGCCTGCCACCCCGCCTGTGAGCCATAGAGCTGTTTCTCTGCAGTAAACCCAGCTGCAATTGCTCCCTGGAGAGAGTTAATTACCTCCCTGACACCATATCAATACATATTTGAGGAGAAAAGAGGTTCCCGGGGGTAAACAAAGAGAGCCTGCTTCCTTCAACCATGAAATATGGGAGAAATAAAGCTGCAAGGAAAGTGTTTTTTAGAATCTCTTAGTGGAGATAAAAAAAAAGGAAAATTAAAGAGGTTATGTGTGTTTTTCAGGCAGTAAATGTCATGCATCCTGGACAAGTGGACGTTTGTGGTAAAGGTGAAAAGATCGATAATGGACGGAATAAAACGAAGAGTCCTTGTGATTCAGATTCAGAGCGTTTTTCTTTAATAGTTCACCAAAAACAGCTGCTGCTTGCGTCGCCATTCGACCCGACACAAACAGGAAACTACGACAGGAACTTCACGGCATTTTTACAAACACACAGGCACAGAAATGACAAGCCTCCTTTCGTTTCTAAGCTTCTCTAGGTGTCACTCTTCTTCAGAAATGTTGTACAGGGCAACTTTGGACATAAGAGGGAAAATAAATATTACAGAGGACAAGGAGGAGATTCAGAGGCCGGTTATATTCTCTCAAATCACTGTAAAAAGGATGATTTATGACATGAGCTGACCTTAAAGTTAAAGACCAGCAGTTAACAATATTCTATCTTATCCTAAGTGATCTTTTATGGGAGAATGTTTAATATAACAGTGAAAAAGACGAAAAGCAATAACCGTAACAGTCTTGTACATCCTTGTTTTTTGGCAAGACAGCATTTTACAGTGTTTGATGGGATTTGACCACCTTCAGATCAATAATCTCATATATTTGCAGGGTACAGACACAGAAAGGGTGAAAAAAGGTACAAACGAGGTGCATTTGCCCCGCCCTCCTCCATCACGTGATTCATGATGGATTGGCAGAGGGAAAGCACTAAAGACAGGTTCATTTATCAGGAATGGAGTGAACTTGTTCGTACGTTTGTGTTTGAATTTCCAGCGAGAAATCTCTTATTCAACCAGATATTTAGGCCCTACATTCCTATTTAAATTATGAACTTCATTTCCCTCTCTAATTTTGAGTTAAATTATGTTAATTTGGCAGAATATCAGTTTGCATTTATGCCATGGCATTGATCTGTGCCCCCTGTGGAAGCAGTTTTTCGGGGTCTCATCATCTTTTCTCCCAGCAAACACATCCGTTGGGGTCACAGAGGCCAATTGGAAAAATGGCTGTGAGTAAAAGAACATGGGAAATATAGAAGAATGTTGTGGTGAAAGCTACAATCCAATTCTGTATCAATTGAGGTTAAACAGGACCTCTGGATATTCTCTTCCTGCTTTTTACCATTTTGATTCACTTAAAATAAAGAGTTTGTTGAAACAGAGTGGAAGGGGAGAACCAGCCAAACATTTTCACAACATAAAAAGATGTTTCTTTAAATGGTTCATTACTGATTCATAAAGCATTGAGTAATCATTTAATATAACCTTCTTTAAAGATTTCATAAAAAGTCTTCATGCTGCTTTTATATTTTAACTGGGATTTCCTTTATCTCAGAGTTATCTGGGGCCAAGGCAGACGACCACTTATACCTCAAGTGCTGAGAATGAGCTCGTTTCCGCAGAGTGTTCGGAGCTACAAATATTTCAGCTAAGCAGCGCCGCACTTCTCAAAAAACACAACGTCCAGTATCGTCCCATAGCAACAGCAGAACATGTCCCGCATGACCCATAAGTTAACTCAGTGCATCTGCAAAACAAATATTTGCTCTATTGTAGCCCGAACATCATAAGAGAAAACATTTCTCCAGGAAGCTTTGAGCTACTAAATAACTGAAGTGTGTTTTGATTTAATCCAACAGAGTCTGATTTAAAAGTCCAAAATGTCTTTTCTGTTTATGAGGGAAGAAATGTCGGACTTTTCGTTGGTGAAGGAAGTTAAATTATGCTAGTATGAGATGCAAACCAAAATCTTTTTTTTTTAAGAAAAACATCTCTTTTCTTTTGAGTACAATAAACCGTCAGACTTTGGTTCTAGATGGTCAGGAAGGAAACCAACAAAACATAATACAAATGATAAAAAATCAGTTTAAACAACAAATATCTTTCTTTTTTTAACATTCAGTCATCCATAGCTTTGATAAATAAACAAAGGAATTTATTTAAACAGGTGGATGATCATATATATATATATACACATCATTTTGGTAAATAACATATTTTTGTATATACTAAATACCAAAATATCAAACACTGTCCTTCCTTGTTTTGTGTCACTGGTGTGTCATGCCATCTCTTAGTGCCCTGAAGTGTTCTGAATAATCTGTTTCTTTTAGAGCAAACACACAGAGAGAAAGCCTCTTCATCTCAAACCGTAACCATGTCAACAAAAGAAAGGTTATCAGAAACAAAGATATTACAATCATTCTGTACATGGCCATGCTGCAATACAAAAGAGTTCACCCTGTTTGTGTGTACTGTACACTCCATTGCTTTAACGATACAGTAAACAGACAAATTGCTTGCCTCAACATATAAAAGTGGAAAAAAAGACAGAAGCATCCATCTCTGCGGACGCGAGAGATATTCAAAAGCGGATAAATCGATACAGCCGTTATTAACTGGAACCCTCTAGCGCACACCCACTCCTGACCCGCTACTGACCCATTACTCTCTCACACACTCTTGAGCCCGTATCCAACCGTTTTTTTAATTAGGGAGGTATTAGGATGAAGGGAGGGCATGGTGTGTGGGCTGTGGTCGGGTCTTTAAAGGACGAGGGTCTGCAGGTCAGGGTGAAGAGTAGATGGAGAGTTCGATGAAAGCAACCGTGGGAAAACAAAGACAAGACTGTTGCCTGCAATGTCTATTTTTCATTATATTTATCCAAAGAAGCAGTTTGGCATTTTTGGCGTTCAATGTTCTTAGTTAACCGTCGTTCAGAATGCAAACAGATATAGTTCCCGAAATGTCAAATGAGTTCATTTTTGATCCGGTCATTCAGTTCTAAACACAGAAGTTTGAGACATTTCATGGTAGCATTCTACTTAGAAAGGAAACACAACATTTCACCAACGTTTTCATAACCAATTAATGAATTATTACAATCGCAAGCCAAAGTGACGTCTTCACATTTGGTTTAAACCAGCAGTCCAAATCCCAATGAGATAAGATTTACAAAAATATCAACAGGAAATAAAGAACATCAACAAAAACTTTTTTTGCTCAACACTAAATCATCAACTGTTTCAGCAACCTCTTAAGACTTAATAAAGAAACTTCCCTGTAACATGACAGCGTGAATGAACAATGCAATCCTTGTTTAGTCCTTTTTTTGACAATCCTTTCTCAAACTGCATAACAGCAACAGTTGGTTCTGAACAGGAACAGATTGTATGAAAGGGGGAAAAAGTGTTTTGATTTTGAGTTTCCCAGACTGCACAGTTCATTCCTGCAGCATCAGAAAAACGGCGAGCAGCCAAGTCCGAACTCTTTGTACTGCAGCACCAGCTGGAGAGACGCCGCCTGGAACCGACACTCAGCGAAACAACACTATGATAACTGATGCACTTCTACAAACCACAGAATAAACAGGCAATCCAACGGCTGGAGTCTGAGTGTCACATCGGCCCCGCGTCAAAAAACAAATCAGCTGGCCCAAAAACTTTTCTGGAGTAAATCCCAAAGCGTTCGTTCAAAGGAAATGGAAGGGCAGTAAAAGGACGGGAGAGCAAAGTGAATGTTTGTTTCTGTATCCTTTTTCATTTCAGTCCCCCAAATAAAAGAAAAAACAGGTCACAATGGCAGACCGTGAGTGGATCTCCTCCCTGCCCTCTTCTTCATCACTTTCTCTCTTTGTATTTTCCGCCCATGATGTGAGTTTCCCCTCAGCAGAGTCCCATTCTGAGGAGAGGCCGGGCCGGTGGGGGGAATCCAGGGGGGGGTCCGTCGCAGTCCGAGCATCCTCCCCCCCCCGCTCTCAGCCGCAGGAGATGACCGTGAAGCGCTTGGAGATGCAGGACATGTTGTGCAGCACGATGCCCAGGAGGAAGAGCAGCACGCAGGCCACCAGGATCACCGTGCACACGCCCGACCACGTGGAGCCCTTCCCCGCTCCCCCCCCCGGGCCAGTGACCCTCCTCTCGCCCTCGCCTCCGTCCAGCCCCATCCCCACCGCCTCCAGCCCCATAGCCAGGCCCAGGGGCTGCCGCTCGGGCATGGTCACCACCGTCACCCCCTTCTGCTGGCTGCCGGGCAGGAAGCGGCACCCCAGCTCCCCCGACAGCCCCAGAGCCCGCTCCTTGGCGAGGGGCAGCGGCAGCATGTAGCAGCCGTTGCTCGGGAGGCGGATGAAGACGGGCGTGTGCTCCGAGGCGTGAGGGATGGCGATGACGGTGATGATGTCGGGGTCGTCGGGGAGCTGGGAGACGGACAGGCCCGGGGGGAGCTTGGTGACGCCGCGGCACCAGGGGCAGCGGATTTCCTTCTGGCTGCTGCGCATCTGGGTCAGACACACGGAGCAGCACGTGTGCCGGCAGTCCAGGAGCTTGGGCCGCCGGCGGGGGCTGTAATAGTTAAAGCAGATCTGGCACTCCAGAATGGAATCTTGGGAAAGAGTTTCCATTTTGAAGAATATGGGAAGGTGGTCTCTTGTTGTATAAGCAATTGTTCTAGAGAGGTATGCACAACAGGTCAAGAGAAAGTCCAGGTGAAGTTAAGAAAGAAAACTGTCAACAAACGTCCACAACTCCAAAGTGATGTCACAGCTTTCTGGTGGCAACATAGTCATCCATCTGCAACAGAAGAGAGAGAGAGCATGGTTGAGACACTTGAAGTCAAACATCTTTAAAGACTGCAGTAAAACATGTTTAGTACTATATGCAAAAAACACAAATGTTCTGTGGATATATTTTTTCTTTCATTAATAGAATTAGTCCTGACATGCATTTGTTGACATGAGGATCAACTGGGCAACATGTTGGTGAGTAAAGTCACTTGATAGCAGCATTCTTCTTAATATTTAGCTGGCAACTACACAGAAAGCTATATCCATCTTAGCAAATCTGGACATTATAACGAATTTCACATCTAGTCAGAAATACAAGTTCTGAAAGGAGGTGTAACAAGTTCAATACACATTTTTAAATCAATCTTCCTAAAGAAATCTCCTCGATCTGAAACCGTAAAACTTTCAAGGACAGCAAAAACAAGTTCTCCAACACTCAAAATTGCATAATACATGTTCAAATTTAAATCTGACAGGGTAGTTCAAAACTAAGTGTGTGCACGTATCAGCACTTTGCATTTGAAAAGCATCCAGCAAAAATACAAATGCAACACTTGAATTGAAAGAGCTAAAACTTGTTGTTATTGATGCAAAACGTCCAAAACCTTTTTACAACTGAACTGAAACGACCCTCAGGGAGCTGCAGCGTTCAGCAATGCATCATGGATGATAGACTCATTATTATGTACAGCACAGCCTACATCTCCGCCGCCAGTTGACTGCTGAGGGGCGAGTTCACGAGACCCCTGGCCTCCGTATCCGTGGTAAGTACGGTTAATTCTTTTAACTGTCTCCTTCAGGCCACAGACTCCATAAACAATTCCTGCCTCCTCCCACTCCTCTTGCATAATCACGTCTTCCGTGTTAATCCATGCGGAAGTCGTGATCGTTTACTTTTACAGATGATTAAACACCGTCAAAATAGAAGCGAGGAAACAATGAATACCAAACAGGGTCCTGCCGACATTTCGCTTTATTTTTTGCATCCAAATTGTCAAGTGTGAAAACTGCTGAAGAGGGAAGATGAGATTTTTTTTTTGCGCTGCCATCGCAACAGAGCCGGTGTCCCTCCGGGGCTCGACTGTGTGGAGACAGGAAGAGTGAAGAGGGGGACAGATGGAGGCTAGAGATGGAGAGAAATAGTGAGAGAAATGGAAGAAAGGTGACCAGTGATTGTCTTGCAACACCGTACATCGCAGTCCATTATCAAAAACAAGATCTCAGGCAATTAAAGTCGTCATGGCGCCCTGTGGGGACACGGACGTGGCAATGACAGATAAGAGTGTGCTCACACCAGACGTGATGGAGCGGTTTATTCAGTCTGGACTCCTTTAGTCTGCTTTATATCGATGAGACGTCTGATCAAATTCGACCTTGGGCAGTGGTAAATGAATGCAATATGATAGGGATTTGATTGCATTTTATCGAAGTGAAATCCCTCATAGAATCCGCTTATCAAAACCTGAACGCTTTGCAAAGCGTTTTATCGATCGACCCATCAAATATCTAGGTCCACAACTTCATTGCAGCAGCTTTAAGGTATCCAAGATGCCCTTGTCCGCAGCCGCGTCCTCCAGCTCTGCCCGGGGGATTCTGAGGCGTTTTCAGGCCATATGGGATACTCCCTGAGGGTCTGCCCTAAGGTTTTCTCCAGGTTGCCCAGAACACCTCCTTGGTAGGCGTCCAGCAGGCATCTTGTTTAGAAGCCAACACTTTTCTTTCAGAGGATTTACTAGTTTTGACTACTATGACTAGTTTTAAGAGAGTTTAGAGGAAGGCATCCCCTCGCTCGCTTGTCTAGATTCTGACCTTGTTAAGTAGTTATGATCAAGTTATCCACAAAAAACTATAATATTGTCATCAAAATGTAGTGTTTCTGCAATCAGTGTCAGACTTACTCATAATTAGTTCAACGTCCTATCAAATAAAAGCTTAAAATGTGTAAAATATAGCACTTTTATTCAGTTGAGGTATAGGAATCTGTATTGGTACAGAAAACACATGGCTATAGCAACCACCTAGTCTTGTAATGTTTCAATAATTTTGGATGAACTAGAATGTATTAACGAAAAAGTGATTCTTCATTTATCCAGTAAAAATCGCCAAAAATGTAAAACAAAATATAACCCAGTGTTATTGTAAGTCTCGCTAGGATGCCTCATCAAGGTGGAATATGTGTGTGTCCATTTAGCAGTAAGACAACAGGAAGTGACCTCAGAGTTTCCTTTACAGTCATGTCAAGCGATCAATGGTAGTTTCCTCATATACGTCTCCTTCCTCTCCCTCAGCAGCACCCCCAGCCCTCCCTCAGGGCCAAACACCTCCTCTCCAGACCCTCTGCCTCCTCACCCTGCCTCCCCTGCTGACCTAGTTTCTCCGTACTGTTACCGCGTCAAAGTCAATGGGAAAGTGCAGAAAAACCTGGCAGTTTCATGAAGAAGTGAGGAGAGAGGAGCGCACAGGAGAGGGAAGCAGAGAGAGGGAGCTGCCCTTGAGGGGGAAGACAGCCCTGGGTATTACTGAATCCTTTTCCCAAAGATAAGGATTAGCTTTGATCTGACATAAATGCTTTGTGGCTCAATATTCCCATACACCCAGTCACTCTTCCCTTCTTCATCCTTCCCTTTTCCTGGATAAGCTTTTCCTCTTCCTCTTTTTCACCAGATGTATTATTTCCCTTTTCCTAACCTCAATTTTCTTTCTTTCCACCAGTACATTTTCAGTGATTTCCTTCATTTCAAGGAGTAACGTAAAACTGAAGAATACATACAAAAAAATATTATCAAATCACAAGAGGCAGCGATTTTTGAGTGTTACACATGTGAACTTGGTGCTATGCAAAAATCCTAACTCCAGAAATGAGCTGTGTTTTCAACATTTTTCACTCAAAATGAGCAATACTATGAATGACCTCACATCAATGTGTCCAAAACAGGAAACATTATGCAGGAATAGTAGCTGCAGGGCTGCAAATGACAATTTCATTCACTTTATCAGTTATTAATTGACTATTTTATTGATTAATTAATTATTTGATCCACGAAAAGACAAAGAATACCCACTAGTATTTCCAAAATGGCCACGCCTTTAATAGAAAACTCAGAAAAATGTAGCAAGTATTTCTTTTTGAAATCTATTTTGGAAGATTTGTTCAATCATTATCACTGAGCTGCCATATCCGAGGATGTCTTTTACAGTTTTCCTCGCTGCTCACACAGAGGTGAGTGGGATGGAAGAGATCTTCTGAGGTTACGATGAAAACAAGGTCCTTCAGGGTCACTTTTCTCTGAATCCAAAGAAAGTGCATGTGCTCTTCAGGAGCCACCACAATATGATTTATTGGTTTAACTCAGCTGTAACCAGGGCAACGTGTCTTTTCTGACCCATTTTCTATCACACCTTGAGAAACACAACAAAATACCCCTCCATTAAAGTCCGGTAGCAGCTTTAAACCACAGTGATTCTGGACTGGAGACAAACATGGTCACAATATACAAGTAATAACTATTTGACGGAAGATGTAGGATTTATTTTAGATGCTCTATCCGGTTTATTTTTGTAAAAGCGGGAAATTTAGAGTGATTTTGTGGCTTCATCAGGAGACCAGGGAAGGACATGTGACTTGCTAATGACGCAGAGTGACCGAGCGGAGGACTACCCCACCCCAACATGCCTGTGGTCCACCAGGAGTAGCCAACAGAAAACACACACACACTGAACGCACTGCAAGGAAACACACACACGTTCCCTCAGGGCCTCCAAACACAATCAGCCGAGGAGAAAGTGCACTCGTCCTCGCAGACAGAAGTTAAAAATAACTGCCCCAGCCAGAAGTCCACACATACACACACTTTGTACACACAATGTCCTCCCAAACACACACACTCCACCCAGCTCAATATATTAAACTACCTGCTATCGGCGGGAGGTAGGCTGTGAGCAGCATGGAGGGAAAACTTGTTAATCTGCAAACCCTCAGGTGGATTGAACCGGTGAAATGTCAGCGAGATGATGATGCACAGTGTGACGTCTGCTCATATAATGCATGTGCATGCTGGGTCATTATTGGACTTGTGTGAACATCGAAGTGGAAAGCCTAAATTATGTAGCGCTTTATAGACTATATATCAAATCAGGTGGTAGCAAACTGAAAATACTCAATTACATCAGACTGATGCAGGAGTTTTGCTGCGACCATGCATATTAGAATTTCAGAAAACCTAAAAAATATATAAATACAGGGGATTAAAACTACTAATTTTTTTTATGGTTTATCATACTTGACTTTGAAATCAGAATTCAAGTCCAAATCAGGCTTTATGCTTGGATGTTCAAAATGTGGTGAAAAGCAGTGTGAAAACAACTATTAAGTGGACCTTGAGTTAGGTTTTTTTGTCATATTATTCATCTAAATTAATAAAATACAACTATAACAGTAAATAGTACATATCATTGGAGTGATGGTCCATGTGAAATATTGAATTATATGATATTCTACACTTACAAACCATGAAAGTTATATTTAACTCGATGTGTGAGTACATACACATTGAATATCTGTTGAAAATTATACATCTTTTAAAATATGTAGTAGTGACACCAATTTGCTCCTTTGTCCTTGGCTGAACATTAATTGAAGTAGAACGTTGGCAAGCTTTAGAAACATCTATAACATATATCAAACACACAAACACATAAAAAGGACAGAAAACTCAGTGGCAGCAGTAAAAATCATTTCTGGATTGATGCCCATGTTCGCCTCTTCATGAGACTTTAACAGAGTCCATCAAAATGTAAATTCATCACTCAACTCCAATCCACTATGTCATCTTCTATTCCCCAAACAAGCCATCTCTCCTCTATCAGATATTTAAACAGCGGTAGGGGAAAATGAGCAGCACATTTCATATGTTAAATAAAGCAGAAAAATGAAACTCCATTTGATTCGAGTCTGTCAATGTGATTTGTGGCCCGTCCATTATGCACCGAGGGACGTTCACTCATTTCCAGTTGACAGATAAATGCACTGTGCTGGGATGCAGGGTTGCTTGTTTTGATGTTATGCTAATTGCTTGTCAACTATGCATGCTAAAGTATGAAAAGTATCTCAATATCCTTGTACTTTTCCATCAGCAAATAAAAGCTGAGGTGGAAACAGAACGGTCGATAAATCCTGACATGTTTCGATCACGACATTTTGCAGCAACATAAAGTTAACAGCACAATATGCCAAATTAAATGAGTCCCTGCTAAGTCTTGATTGTGTGGCAGTGTGCTGAGCCAGCGTTTGCATATACTTGGTGTGCAGATTTCCTCACCCACACATTTTGGATGAGAGTGAACATTTATTTCTAAGTACTTGTAGGACAGAGCTAAAGTAGTCATGCAGGAGCGGCTGGGGTTAAAGGGCAACAGCAGCTGCTTTTCAGGCCCCACAGTTCGCCTAATCCAGAACTCATCAATTAACTCGGACTGCGGCTCATTTGTCATGTACGCTCATGCTAACTGCACAGGCGAGAAGGACAGAGAGCAGTCTGTCCTTGACTGAGGGTGCAGCATGGATTATAGTGAAAAGTAAAGTGCTGATCCTCACTTCTACTAAAGGGCTGTGTGTTGATGACGTTTTGATTTAAGTTTAAAGGAAATATGCATATTGGAGGTTAGGGGAAAGCAAGCACTGTAACAAATTTCAATTAATTTAGAGATATCTCCAAAGTTAAAGAGGCCCTTTTATGCTTTTGGGAGTTTTCACTTTCCTGTAGTTTCTTATATAGGTTTCTGTGCATGTAAATGGTCTGCAAAGACTAAAATCCCAAACATTGTGACATCACTAAGTAACACTCCTGCTTCTATTGGCTACTGCTCAAACAGAGCCGGCCAGCTAACCAATCAGAGCAGACTCTGTTCTGGTTTTTGAACTTTAAACATGTCACAGTAGAGGCACAAAACACTAATATTAACATGTAAGTGAGCATGATATGTTGCTATCTTTTTCACAATTCGACCATTGTTATAGAGCACACTTCTCAACGTAAGTGGGAGTAATCCCATTCATCCAGGAAATCCAAAAACTGGAGTGGATGCTGTCAATGCTCATGGTAACATACAGTATATGTTCTTGTGTTCATGAAATGGAGTGCATTTTGTGTTGTTTGACGTGTGATGCATTGTGTGTGTGTGTTTGTGACAGTGTGTGTGACTGTGTGTGTGTGCAGGCTCAGCACAGATGGAGCCTCTGATAGACGCCTGTGCAGCCGACCACTGCAGGACACATTATGGCAATTTCCAGCTTGAGGAGCCAGCGAGTGTCAGGCTGCTGGATGAGCGCCGCACCGCCGATCTGCCCGAGCGTGACACCAAGTCCTGCACCGCCGGGACCAACGGCCAACAGGAGGAGTGGGCTGGTGTTTATCCACTACATTTCTCCAGGTATTTGGTTTCAGCTAATCCTAAACTACAGAAGACCTTTTCTACACAACAATTTCACCCGGGGAAAAAGAAACGAGAGGTGGTGCAGAATGAATCACCTCAGAATGTTCTTCAACACACTTCACAGTCCACTACCAAAGGAGATTGAACTAATATCCCAACGATGATATGTAGTGTAATGTTAAGAAATCACTCTCATATTGGTATATTGACCAGCCCTTATAGACAGTAACTATATTTGTATCGTATTTCACTTCTTTAGCTACACTATGTATATTTGTTTTCATGTATTAGAGTATTATATTTGTACACCTGTATGCATGTGCATTCTGTTAAACTATCCAATCAATCCTGGGTGAGGTCACACTGAGTCCAAAAACTCTCAAAACAAATCACCCTTCCTCCCCGCTCCCCGCTCTTTGATGAAAGGCATCTTCTGCTTTGAGAAATGTTCAATTTTTCAAAAGCAGATGAAAGAGGTGAACGCTGTGATTTCTGCAGCTGGAGGCCTGATCTCCATCTACAGATTCAAATAAAGATCCTGGAGGCCTGAGATAAAGGCGAGCACAGCAGTGCTGCCAAAACTTCAAACAAACACTGACACTTTTAATTAAGCTACAAGGCTGCTTATGGAAATGAGGATTATTTAAAAACTATTAATAACTGGCAGACAATGGTGCTGTCAACATGTTGTTATTTCCGTTTCGACAATAAAACTCCTGAAAAGTTGAACTGAAGACAAAGACGCCTCTGATTTGATGAGTGGAAGGGATATTTAGGTGACTCAGAATGCTAACCGTAGAACATACTGTGCTTTTTTTAATGGGAAAAAATGTTTTCTTTCAAATGGAGTTCATCCCTACAGAAGAGGATTAGGGCCACTTGAGGAAAACATTTTGGGATGTGACCAAAAGTAAAGAATTCAGAGATTAAAGTCAGAACTCTTTTTTTACTTTTGGTCACAAACCCAAAAATGTTTCTCATGTGAGCCTTATCCTCTTCCGTATTTCCCACTGTGGAACTAAACAATTGAATTTACTTAATAAATAAAACAGTTTGCCACAGAGAGGGGGATTAAATGTATTGCTACAGAAGACAGGTCTTACCGCTCTGTTTCTCCAGAGGCTTTAATAAGACATTAGAAAATATATTTTAGAAAATAGCAGGTGTTTTTTCTACCTGTGCTGGGTTGCTGCTCGTTGAGTCTGATAGGAGGCGCTAAGTAAAAACCATTCCTGGCGAGGGGGCTACCTGAGAAGACAGGTTTTAACATTGCGCATCTTTCTGCAGCTGCTCGAGTCTATTCAGCATGGGGCGACGCAGCAGGCAGCGAACGCACCACGACCCTTGCTCCAGTGACAGAGCGTGAGATCATTCGCACATCAGCGAGCAGCACAGCGTGTTGTGTGTATGCCAGTGTGCTTGAATGTGCGTTTAGGATAAGACCCATCTACAGTTTTAAAGAACTCAGCAGGAAAGCGTTCAGGTTAAAATCACTTTCACTGGATGCTCCAAAACAGCCAGATTTCAGATTCATCACACGCACTCTCTCCTGTTCCTCTCCACTCGCACATCTATCTCACTCGTGGCGACGCTGAGAGCGAACTCTTTCAAGAGTCTCGCAGTCAATTTGAAACGGAGACGGGTGATCTAGCATGAAGGAGACAGGAATTGTCATATCGCTGTAGTTTTGTCAAAACCACGCTCCGAGGGACTCGGGTTAGGCTAAAAGACCAGAGGTGGGAGAAGTGATGAGGTGAGGGTGTATTTTAGAGTCGTGCCCTCAAACTGTTTCATGTCACTTTGTCAGCCTTAACACCTCGATGTCTTTCTCCGACATGTTAATTATGGGAAAACCTACTCATCTACTTCACAAAGCAATCTCTCCTACACACACACGTCTGTTTTTCCAGGAGGAAACTAAGTTGTCAGGCGAAGAGAATCAGTAACAAGCCAGAGGAAACAGAGGATAAGCATTTTCTTCTCTTGATAAACTGCCTGTTTTTGTGTCTTCAAACACTTCCTGACAACTTGATTACATTTAAAGTCTTAATTATGGAGCAACTATTTAGCCTACACGGTGGAATGATGTTCAAATGTTGTGTAATTCAGCATTTTTACTGAACCAAACTGCCTTACAAAAAGAAGTCCCTTCTTGAATACATAAAAAGGGTTTGAAATCCCTCAACAAATTGCTGATTCTTTTCCAATTGCCACAAACTATTTCTTTATGTCCCCATATCCAAAGTTAACTCACCTAGAGTGAATCGAACTGAGCCAAACCAGGTCCAATCAGTCAAAATAATAAATATACAATCCGAAAATGTGGGTGCAACGGTATCCAGCCTTTAGATGGTGGGGAGACAGCATGTCCTCTCTCTCTACTGGATGTATTGGACGCCAGAGGCAGTAAAGCTCATTTTGAGACCATCATGTAAGTTGTTTTTGTTTGAATGCAAATGCTATGTCCCATTAAAAATAAGTCCAAACAAACCAAACCAAAGAAGTGATAATGTTAGACAATGAGCCATTATGGTAAATGTAGTGCACTTATATGGACATTTCCAGTCGTTGCGACCCCACAAAGGGCTTTTACAGTCTTCAACAATTCACTCACACACTGTTGGCCATTTGGAGCAGTTTGGGGTTAAGTATCTAGGCCAAGCACACATCGTTATGTTGACTGCAGGACAACCTCCCTACCTAGGCCACAGCTGTTCAGCTTTTAATTTAATGCATAAAAACAAGTAGCAATTTCGTAAAAAACTAATACTTGAGGCGTATATTCATGGTTGGATTAAATATCTGCCTGTATGAAAACATAAAATGAGATTTAAATGTTATCAAAATGTGCAATATGGGCTATAGCAATAATACAATTGCAGTAAGCACAATAGTTGGTCTAAACTAATTATGTAAAAATATCACTCTGAATGAAGTATTGTGGAGCTGCAGACATATCACACCCGATCGTCTCTACATCATAATGTGTATATATGTTTCATTAATTATGCGAACAAGAATTATAATCTGATCTCTTTCTTATATCACAAATCATATTGCAATCAGTCAAAAATAATCGCAATTAGTTGTTTTTTCCAAATCATCCATCAGCTCTATACAAAATGACAGTGTTTGCATGTCAAAGTCACACTCTCCGTTGACCCGCAGCCTCCGCCCTGTGGCTCCATTACAACATGGTGCTGCTTCAGCCTTTCACTGCGGTCCTGACAGACACGACTCATAACTCAGACAGCAGCTAGAGGTCCCTGTCAGGTGATGTGGGTCATCTCAGGCGGCCATTTCTCTGCTGACAGCAGTCCCTTCACTCCACTGCTTTAGCCTCAATCACAATGGATCCATACAAACAGCATTACTGCAATATTAAATAACATGTACAATTCTGTGATAGAGGCTTTTAACCATACCAGCCACCAATAAATGTCACCAGGCTATAAGGGGATATATGCTGGGATGGTTATACAAAGACAAAGCAGGAAAATGGCTCAGATGGATTACAGTAGAGTTCATGATTATCCAATAATGTTCCTTAAACCTCTTCATAACTTATCCCCAACTTATCAATCAATGCATCAATGACATTGTTCCTTAGCCTGAACCATAATTATCAATCAATAGAGTTTTAAGCAGCGAGTGGACTGAAAACATGTTGCATGTCCTTATGCAGAAAGTCCTTCAAGAGAGCTTTCTTTTTTTCTCCTAATTCCATCTTTCAAGCAAGCTGAATACTTATTTATTATAATCCTAAATCATTTGAGTATAAACCAATTAAGAATATTTAATCCCTCTTTATGAAGTCAATTGAAATCTTAAAAAAGTGAGGAAAGTAGTGTAGATAGCAGAAATCATTAAGTTGCAGCTGCAGTGTCCCTAGAAGGACAAAGGGAAATGGTTGCGTTATAAAACACACATTCAAACGTAAGATACATTAAACAGGAGCAATAAGGACTAACTGCTTTACAGGCTTTTATCATTAACATTTCCAAAGTCAAGTATTTCCTGTATGTGCTGCAGAAGTGAGAAGTGAGGGTTGGAGACTGCCGGCCACCTGCTACTACACTTGTTTGAGAAATGGCCGTGATGTCTTCCATCGGCTATTTTTCGCACCCTCTCTCCCTCTTCATCTCTTTTAGTGAGACAGACAGCCACGAGGCTGAGGAGACATTTGACGCTGAGCCAAGGAGAGGAATATTTCACAAAGACTGATGCCAGCACGGACACCTCCGGCTGGTGAAAACACAAATGGGTCGATACTCTGATTGGCACATCGCTCTGCAGTCACGGGTCAGGTCCTCCTCTGACGGACGGAGACAAATCCATCAGGACGGACCACACGCTGAGACTACAGGAGTCTGCTGTCAGCCTCCTGCTAATTTACTTTACAGGGGTGACCTCACAGTTACTCTACTGCCACCTACAGTACGGTGTATAAGAAAACCCGTGAATAGACAAAACATGTGTAAGTTAAGACTACACATTCCCAGCATGATGTTAATTTAGTTCATTATGTTCCCATTTAAAGTTAAACAAATGATAAAGTAGGATATGCTTTAGGGCGGGGCTACCTTGGGATTGACAGGTCGCCACCCTGTGTGTTTTCCCGTCTGGGCTCTCCGTGTTTTTGTGTTAAGGACTTTAACCCTTTTACTTTATATTTGCCATTCATTCATGTTATTCTAACATTGTGGTCCCCTAAAATGTCTTGTTTGGCATTCGGTTGCTGCACCGGTGACAAATGTCAAGGCTTTCAAAACAGTAGTCCACAAACCAATAGGTGAGAGTGACTACCTTCTCATCTTTTATTCTTTATGAGTGACATGCTTTAAATGCCAGTTGAACCTCAAGTTATTGAAGTCAGTGGCACTGGGAAATTAGCTAGATTCTACCGTTTTTGGCAGGACAACAAGCGGTTGCCAGCAGTGCCCTTGCATCCTATTTTTGTTGTATTTATTTTATTTGACAGATGACAGTAGAGAAATGGGGGAGAGAGAGAGATTTGTGACGTGCAACAAAGGTCGCAAGGTTGGAATCAAATCTGGGACGTTGAGGTTATGTGGCATGCGCTTTAACCGCCCCGCTAACAAGGCGCTCCATGTGAACAACAAATGCTTATTACTACCATATCTTCTCAGTTTCTGCACAAACAAACAGCCCTGAAGCTTTTGTGTTTCTCCAGAGAAAGCTTAACTGGGAACACAAAGTGGTTTTGAAACAAGATCCAGTCCTTGGAGAAGTTTGGGGGACTTTAAATCAACATATAAAAGAAAACGTATCTCTGGAGGAACCTTGACTCTCTAATTCACACTTTCAAAAAGGATAGCTTTCAGTAGTTTTCTACTACAATCATCCTTCAGAAAATGTCCCCAGATGTTGCCAAATAAATACGCTTTTAAATTCCTCAATGCCTCATCCTTGGCTGGTAAGTTGCAGTCTTTAAAGAGCGTGTGACGGCTGACGGGACCTTGTGATGCCGGTAACGACGTGAGGAATGACAGCAGAAGCTCCGACATCAAAGCCCTGCAGCGCTCACACACACAGGAATATACATGCAGCAGATTACAGAGAACAGTTATTCAGCAGCACTTACACGAGCTGGGTCACATGTCAGAACACACATACACACGCCGCAATGACTCAAGCCCTTTGTACAATGGAGAAGAAAAAAGGACAGCGCCTCCGAGCATCCTATCGACACTCACTTAAGATAATGGCCCCTGTTGGGGGGGGATATAGATTCCAGAATGACTCTCCAGCCTCGTATGGCGGCGGATGGGCGGGCGCGGCAGATAAAGGGCTTTAGAAAGAGACTCTGCAGGAACTGTGGTGGCAATTTGTCAGGATTATAGCTGGATGGTGTCGGTCATTGTCTCCGTGTGTGTATGTGTGTCCGTGTGTGTGTGTACTGATCTGCGAGGTCAGCTAAGGATGTGCTTGAATCCTCTTCTCCTCCACAATCCGATGGTCAGATCTGACTGCATTGTTTTCTTTATCATTCATCAATGTTTATTACAGGGTTGGTTTATTTGTTATCGTTTGGTCTATAAAAAAAAAATCGTAAAATGTGTCCAACGAAGAGTTTAAATCACTAAGACAGTCATTGTTCGAGGCAGCACTTGGTGGTTTAATTAACTGTCAACTGACTTACTTAATAATAATTTAATTGTTTCTGAACTAGATCTGACAATTTGACATTTGAATGATGTCTTCTTGGGTAAATTGCAGACTAGACGATTATCCGAACAAATCATAATACATATAATGAAGAAGTTAAAATATTCATTATTTGCAGCCATAGTTTTTTTTCGCATGACGAAGATTCTACCAAAAGCTCAAGTTTCATACAGTGTGAAGGACATTTTCTTAGCAGTTCTTTGGTAGCAGGAACAGGATTGTGGTGGTTTGAAAGAAGAAGAAATAAAAAGAGAACAGACCCAGAAAGCCTCATTTGATTGTCTCTAATCCCCGAGCTGAAAGATGCCCTTCACCCTGCGCCGACTTCAAACACACCCTCGCTGACAAACCTGTGATTACCTCCCTCTCCATCTCCAAAACCACTCTCTTTTGGAGCACCATCTCTCTCTTTGAACCTCCACACTTGTTGCCTGATACAAGAGCCCTGCAGCCCAGAGAACGAGGAGTTAACACACACACGGTGTACATACACATTGGACAGGACTGACCTTTCACCAGTGTCTCCTGGAGCAAAATATGGGAGCGTCTACCTGTGTTCAAGCAGGCTTCTGCACATGCTTTGGAGCTACACGGCTAATGAAAAGCAGAATCTGCTACAGAGCACAGCTGATGGAAAGCCCGAAGTAAAAACAGAAAGCAATTGGTTTCCACAAAAGCCATCAGACCTGCAGCTGACAGTGAGGGCCGTTATTGGAGTGCTCAACTACATGTTGCGGACATTAAAGGATCATCAAGACAAAGGACACGCTGTCCTTCCCTCTGCTGAAGTTAGGGAACATGGTATTCAAATAAATTTGATCCAGCACTTCCTCCTACACGTTATGACACAAAGCCTTTGTGTCAGTAGCTATCAGAGAAATCTCATAACACTTCGAACTTTCAGCACTAGTTTTAAAACCAGTCAGGGAGATCTACTTTGCCAACATTTGCTAAAAGAGTAGTCCAGGGCCAAATGATCACACTTTTCAACATCACAGAACCATCTCCCTTTGTCCATCGATGAATCGGTTTTTAATAAAAGTACGCCTTATTCTTCTTTATTTGGCAACCATTTTGCTGCTTGTTATTCTCTTTTAAGTGGTTTTTGAGGAAAACATGTCAAAAACTTCTGGTTCTGGCTTCTCAAATGAGAGGATAGCCTATGTCATTGTAAATTATTAATAAGAATACCTTTATTTGAGTAGCACCTATAAAACAGAGTTTACACATCTCTTATACAGGCAATGTTTGGCTTTTAGCTTTAATATATAGCCTATGCTGGAATTGCAAAATAACATGCACATTTTTTTTATTTTAGACTAATACGAAAAAGGCACGATTAACATTAGGATCTTGTTCTGGGATATAGAAATGAATGTTCATGTTTGTTGTAAACATAAGGAAAACATTTAAGCTGGCTTTATTTGTTCCTAGATACCATTTCAAACCACTGTTATTTCACATTTACATAAGCCTTTACGTCACAGATGTAATTCACAATGACTATGAATTATGTAGGCTACACAATACGTGACATTTCACATTGTCTAATGAGTGTCTGACATTTAATATTACAGTTGCATGAAGTAGACCTACATATTGAAGCTTAAATAGGGGTTATGTTGGTTGGCTTGATTGCCAGCTGTCTCTGTCTCTCATACACAGCCATGGTGGTTTGCCACTCTCTCAGCGTGGATCAGCTCCACACAACCACATTTTGAGTTTATGCCGGAAGCAGCTGACAAAATGGCATTGAGTGCAAACACACACACTCCAGGCAGAAGCGTTCACCAAAGCCTTAGGGCGACGTCACAGATACTGCATCGATACATATCTTAAAAAGACATAGTTGTGTGCATCTTGACATACTTGCTTGAATAAAGTATCTCCCAGATCTTCACAATAAACAACACACTTGACAGTGTTTTTGTTCCCATCATCACTCTCTGCTCCTGACAGCAGCACAGGTGTGGATGTTACAGTAACACCTGGCGTAGCATTCTCACACTAACCTAAATGTTAATGACTGGAGCAGCTGGTGAGGAAATTGACAGGCTAACAAGCTCTGATGAGGCACCGTGGAGTTAATCAATGCCGGTGACACCAGGAGATGGCCGTGGAAGGACGTCACACACAAAGGCAGTCAATGGGAGGCAAACGCAGTCAATGGAGAGGGCAATGCAAACTCAGCAAGTGAGAGCTGAGCAGCCTCCGGTATGGGGAAAAATAGTCCAGTTGTTTGCGGTCAATGTCAAATGAAATAAACCGAAATACAAAAAAAAAACGGAAGCAGATGGGAGAGGAGTTTTACAGCAGGAGTGTCGGTGTGCTACAGAGGTCATAAATCAGCCGCTTGCTATCCTGTGTCGTCAGCCAGGCAGCAGAGTCAGACCGCGGGCACGCTTCAATCAACAGGCCAACAATCGAGCTGACAGCAAGAGACGCACAGACGCCCCGGGACTATGACGAGCTCCATTAGGATAGAAGACGCCCAAAAAGATAGACATGTATCAAGCTTTTTGTGATCATGAATGGACTCTGTAAAAGAGAGCATATGCAAATTGAATCTTTAAGTCAGGGATATGGGTCATTCATCTCCGGAGCTGATAATCACAGCAGCCTTAAAAAGATGTCTTTATCTGTATTTCTTTCATTTTGGCTCATCAGTCCCCCTCAAAAAGTCCTTTGTTGTCTCCATCTGTGCTCTGCTACAACAAAACAACTTTGAACAGGTGGCTACATCTGATGAAAGCATGAGAAAAGGAGATTTTACTGTCCATAGATTATTAGAAAAAATAGATGAAACCAGAAAGTTAAAAGCTCATTTTGCTTTTACGGTTGGGATGGAATATTTATTCTAGTAAGGGCTAGATTGAAGAAGATGGTGATATCATAGAAAGCTCCAGTCAGAGATGGACCTTGAGGTGTTTCGAGGTCATGAAATTAAACACAATGAAGATACAGTTTTAAATATAACTGTTCAAAGCTCCACAGGGTTGTACTGCATACATGCGGCTCCAGATAGAGTAGTTAACCAGATTGGGAGTCTATAATTGCTTAGAAACCAAGCATTGGTGATCCAGCTCACTCAGTAACAACATTTCCTGCAGTGATGTCCAAACAGACACCAGAATTTGCTTCCGACAAACAGAGAAATCTGCATTAGAGAAGGCTGGCACCGCCTTCCTGCTGCAGTCCTGATGTGGGATTTAGTTTGCTCTAATTGGGCATAATTATACATGAAAAGCCTGTCTGGTACGGCATTAAGTAAACACAGCCACAGGACATGCAAACAGTCATTTGGAGGCCAAGTGTGGACATCCTGCAGATTCAATCCTGCCACTGGGATTTCAAATATAGCTAGTGCACAGAAAAGATGAGCTCATATCGTCTCGGAGATCAAGGAAAACACGTCGATGCCACTTACAGATTCTGCCTTTAGCAAACCTGCAGCTCGCAAAATGGAAAACCCACATGCTCCAGGTTAGACGCTTTTCCCCATTGGATTTTTCGGCAACAAAGCTAGAAAAGTGGCGAGGTAAGGCAAGAACAGCGTTGTTTGATCAGACAGCCTCTGCTTTGCTCAGGCCACCCTGGGAGTGGACAGATTATCATCGGCTGTCTGGGAGGAAGCAGAGCTGCGGGGATCAGTCGCGTGACCCTCTGAGGTTAGGCCTCCCGATGCAGATAAAGCTTTCCTTTTTATCAAACGCCTCGTGGAGAAAACCAATCGCAAAAGCTGCAGTGTGGCGCCGCAGCACTGTCAGACTTAATGCTACAAAGTGGTTCAATCATAAAAGAGGTAATGGAAGCAGTTTCAAAGGGCACCTTATTAAAATGATGCTTTTCTTGAAGTAACCATATTGCTCTGGTAAAAATTGGGAAATGGTTTGGTTATAACCTCAGCAGCGCTTTCAACAGAAAGTGAATTTTAAAAGGCATTACAAAGTGTCATCATCCTGACATCCATGTTCCAGCTCTAGAGAGAGCTATCTTTCATAAAAATCTTCAATACCAAGAAAATCTGCAGACATTGTGCAAGGTGATTTAAAAAAAATCTGTCAGTCTTCAAACCAAAAGCCCAAGAATGGCGGGAGCAACACATTTCTCTGGCAACAACACATCCTTTAATTCCAATTCTTTCTTTCCTGTGAGACAAGATATGTTACAAACACATGCCAGAAATTATTTGGAGTTAATCCGTGTTGGCTCAGGCAATGTGAATGAATATGACTGACACTCACTGTTCAGCCTCATTCTGTTATCTAGGTTGAATTCTCCTATAGCTCTAATGCAGCTTTGAAAGTGAATTTGATTTTGTGCCACCAGTTATTTGTTTGTGGAGAATGTATCCTATTTATTTAACGTTATTTGACACACTTCTGGTAACAGTCAAGGCAACAGCCTGACTACACCAATATGCTACAGTAGATATGCTGTTTATTACTTTTATATCATTGTTAATGAAAAATCTATGGGTTTTGGTAACTTGTGATGAACATATTTTCACAATTTCGTGACAGTTTACTGATTAAACATCTAATCTATTCAACAAAATATATTTAGTAACATTCCCAGGTTTTGCTGTTGGTTTTTATGTGTAGTTAAATGCAGTTATATAGTCTCTTTATCCAAGCAAGATGTCTCATTTAGCCCAAAACTCAGGCCCAAAACTCAGGCCCAAAACTCCTTCTAGCACCTGCTGCAGGTGCTGAATTTAAATCGAGCCCACTGAGGGAGCAGCTAGCTCGACACAGATACCAACATGGACACCTGTGGGGCCTCCTGTTGCCATGACCACCAGCAACAGTCGGTAGGGGAATCAGCGCTTCCTAAACAAATTAGCCTGGAGAAAACTGCTGAGGTCCGGACCCTTTAATTACATCAACCTGAAACCAAATTATGGTGCGAGACTGCTGCGCGTAATAACTATCAAACACTCTCCTCCCCACCCCCTGCCTCCTGTCCCACTCCATCATCAGTTGGAACATTTATATCAGGGTCTTCATTCCCAGGAGACACAGAGAGAAATGTCAAGACAAGGGAGACATGGCTTATCCTTCCTCCCTGGCCTTTTCACTTCTCGTTCTATCACTCCCTCCATTCTTTCTGCTTTCCCCGCTCCCCTTTTTTTCCCTCATTCATCCGCCGCCACTCGGTCTCTTTCTCGTTTTATCCTGTCATCTACATTGTGAGGAGCATCCGCAGTTTCCTCTGAGCCTCGGCTGTGTAAGCAGAGCAGGCGAGATGAGTAGCAGAGGTGCTGCACGCAGAATAGAGAAGCACAATATGCTGGATGGGATTCAAAATGATGCTACCGGTGGAGCATAATGAGATAAAACTGGTGGTATGCATAAAGAAATATAACAAAAAACATATTTCAGCTATGCAAAGATTCAAAAACATGCTGATAATACAAATAATCAGCCATGAATTATTCCTGTTGTTACATATTCATAGGTGACATTTAGGGATTTATCACAAAATGAATATATGAAACAGGGACAGGTGGCACTGCATAACCCTGAGGCTCTTATCAGTTCATTATAAAAACATTACGTTTGCAACATGTCCTCCTGCTCACCTTTTCAGATGGAAAGACAAGAAGGGCAGCCTTGTGAAGGCAAATCATTTTGTTTATCTTCAAACCATTACAGCGCCATCCAGGCACTAAGGCAATTAATTACTGAATTATACCATGCTGGTGCCCAATTGTGATCGGTCCTTGGGGCTTTTTTCTCATAACCAGGTACACACTGTCCTACACAAGCGTAACAGGCGAGCTTTTAATAACATTTAGCATTCAGATTAAACTCTTGTTTGCAGCCAAAGCTCCGGCTTCCGGGGTTCTGGCTCCAAAGTAGGATCAATTTACAATCCAATTAATTCAAATTGTGTGGAAACATGCTCACAAGGAGGAAAACAATTGGCTCTCACAGTAATGGGGGTCTGGAGCTGAAAGAGAGGGGGGGGCACCTGATGTGTTTGACATGCCTGCTTTGATGCTTCAGTACACAGCAATACAACAATACAACAATAAAAAGGGGCGAGCGGGTTCAAATCCTTTGCTTCTTCTATTTGTTGTACTTCAAACGCCACTGAAAGGGCTTCCATTAATGAGTCTCATTATCAAAACAAGCTGAATTAACTACAGCTCACCACACATTGCAGTGTTTTTGTCACATAAAACCAATAGGACTCTTTGACTTTGAATTAAATGTATTGAAGTTCCTACTACTATAATGCCTCTTTTTACTACTATAATGCCTCTTTTTACTACTATAATGCCTCTTTTTATGGGCACATTGTTTGTAAAGTATTTAGGTTAGGCTAAGGGGCGTGACAATCAGAGTTAGTTGGGCACATTTTCTTTTTCAACATATAACGTGAAATAAACTCTAATAATCTGCATCTTTAATAACAGAAACAAATCATATATGAAATCTTGACCACTGCATTTTTCAGCCATCCTCCAGCCCATCTGTGTGTGTCTGTGTTTAAGTGTGTGTGTCCAAAAGGGTCAGATTCCACGTGGACCGTCCACCCCCTCGCTGGGAGGACACACACACACACACACACACACACACACACACACACACACACACACACACACACACACACACACACACACACACACACACACACACACACACACACACACACACACACACACACACACACACACACACACACACACACACACACACACACACACACACACAGCCCAGTTTGTCTGTTTGTGTGCTGCTGATTCAGACTTGAAGCAGGTAAAGCTAAAGAACAAAGGGGGGGGGGGGGGGGGGGGGGGGGGGGGGGGGGAGGGGGAGTCTGAAGCGCTTCCCTGTGGCAGTGGAGACACATTAGAGCCCCAGTGGAGGATTTGTGATGGATGAAGTAAATGGGATGCTGCTGCAGACTCCCTTGTGGCCGGGATGACATTGTTTCTGTTATCTTGTGAGGAGCATGTGTGAAATTCCAAGGGACTTTTCCTTTGACTGTATAATACAGAAAAGCATTATTGGAGCGAGGACTGCATAAGAAAAGGGCATATATGTGACAGACTAGTCTATCACCATCAAAGGAAATCACACACATGACATCTCATTTCCACATCTTGTCTCAGAACTGTGTCCTTTCTGGATGGAATTTAAAAATATTCATTTCAACACCCCCCACCTCCTCCTGTGACTTGTTTTACATCCAACAATGATCCGAGTAGCTGCTGCCAAGCGTATACATTTGGCTGCGAGGACAGGCTCATTGGCAGAGCTGGACAGAGTGAGGAGTGGTAAATCCAAAAGGCACTACGTCTTTATTACGGTGCGAATGGAAGGAGCCAAAGAATCTGATTTGAAATATCAAGTAGTGGACAAAGAGAGGAGGAATGGGAAAGAGAGGAAATGTGTTCCATTGACCATGAATGAATGCTATATAGTCTATCAAAAGTGTGTCATGTTGCACGAGAGAGACATTTAAATTACACAGAGGAAAGGGAGAACCCAGCATTATAGGGCCTCTTTAAATGCTTCCTGTAGTGACAATCTTTACCAGTTTGTAGTGCTAAATAAACAGAGGCTCACTTCAGTCATTGATTCATCCTCTGGGAACAATGAATGCAAACTTTCCATCTACTGATAGTTGTTAAGAAGTTTAACTTTGACCAAAGTGCTGGTCCGACAGACTGACATCAGATCAGTCCCCTGCTGCTCATCTGCCTCTGAGCCTCATGCTGTCTCACTTTTATCTGCTCTCTTTACCTTGATCACTCATCCTTCTTCTCTCCTTCTTCACTGCCAAGGTTCCATCAAACCACAATCCCTTAAGGGGTCGTGTCCTTGTGTACAGGAGGAAAAAAGGAGGCGAAAAAAACTAAAACAATCTCAATCACGGCAGGCGTGTGTTGTGACTCCTCTACCCTACAGACACAACACAGCATGCTGCCTTTTTTTCACAGAATGTCCCCAAACAAACATCGCCTGGTTAAAAAGGGGAGGTCACCCTGGGAAAAAATACATTTTAACAAAGACCTTCCCCTCCCAGGACACCATATTAACAACCTGTGCCTGGAGCTTGCGAGATCCTAAAATGTAAAATAAACTCACTATACCCCGTTTGACTGCAGCCACCAGAGCAAGACTTTCTTTATGAGGTGAAATAGCTTTTAAATTAAATCCCCAAGTCAAATGCTCAAAGGTAAGGTAGGTAAGAATGGAGAAACCAGCTCGAGTGCGCTAGAATTTGAAAGTACGCAGCCGAAAAAAATCTGACCCTTCCTTCAGACTTCCTAACCCTCCTCCAACACACACGAACGCGCACATGACCAATGAGGGCACGAGATAAGTTTGTGCACAGATGGAAGGCTGACAGGCAGGTAGGCCATCCAGTTATTTTAGCCGGGCCGGAGTATAACAAAAAGTGTTTCTGAAGTGAATTACCTAACCCACCTTTAAGTAAAATTTGATGCCCAAAATCTGGACAGAGGTTGGAAGCAAATAAAAAAACACCACCAGTGGATCTATCTTTCATAGCCTCGGTACAATCATTAAGTCACCATATGCTGCCGCTCTTTCTCATGATGCTTTCATGAATAGCTGTTGTCACAGATTGTGTCATGTCCCTATAATAAATAATGCAGGCGTTTGCGAGCCGGCGGAGGCAGACAGCCCCAGATGTCGGAATAAAATAGAAGTGGGTCGGGTGCCTTGCTGATGATGAACACACGGCCGACGAGCAGATGGCGCCGAATATTCGGACGAATCGGGGAAAACGGTGGTTAGAGAATGGATTTGTTTATGACTTTTCATGCTTTAATCTATCTGCACATGATGGGGGTCACTTACACCTGAGGCGAGCGGTGTGTAAATTCAGTCTGTTAGCTAGTTCATTAAAAGGTCGCAAGGTCAGATGCAGAGTGCTGCTACCTTTAAATGACTCCCAGGGGTCTTGTATAGCTCTGTCAATACATCATTTAATGTGCTGTGCTGGATGGGGGGGGGGGACTTCACAGCTCAATGATGTTACATGAGCCCATCCATCTATAATACCACACATCCATCATCCCCCATATCTGCCTCTGATGTGTGTCCCCAGCATCCCTTTGGCATCTGATCAAAAGTGACACCTAAACCTAAAAATAAAAAAGGCGCCCCCGGGTAACACTGGATCATCATGCAAACCCCGCCGTTTATGACGGGCGTCGTAAATCGACCGTAAAACCTCAAGCTCGTCAATCATATCTGAGTCATTTGACGAATTACGCGCCACGCCCATGTCAAATTAAAAGCTCCTTATTCCCGGGTAATAACAACAATTTGATCTGCAAAGTTAAAGAGTCTCCGATGCTCTCATAAAACCCAATTGCACATGGGGTTTATGAACGAAAACAACATTTATTAACGCCTCTAAAAGGCTAACACGTCATGTCTGTGGCTGCAGGATTAGTATTCTACCCATAATGAGCCTGACATGTTTAGTGTCTATGATTTGTTTTTGCTTCGATTGCTTTATACGCCACACTGGCTGCTAGTATGTTCTATAATCACGACAGTTAATTAATAGTGGATGTCGTTTTTTTCCCTGCCTGGGTAAATGTCTTTCCTCTTTTTCTAAACCATGTTCGGATACAAATGAACCACAGAAACATGCACAATACTGTACGGTAATTTTGCATGCTACTGCAGGAAGTCAAGAAGAAGGAAGTTGGATTTAGTTACATTATAATTCATTTAAGCTTTAGTCGGGAAAAAGAGCAGTCGAGTTGAATTTAAGGGTAAAATGATGTGTTTGAATATCATCTTGTAAAGTGTAGTTGTTCCTCAAATTTCAAAGTTCAGAGTATTTTGTTTCATACTTTTTTACACGGATCAATCTGCAGTTTGAATTTGCCTCTTTTTCAAATGAAATCTGGAGAATAAAAGTAAAGCTCACTCCCCTATGACGCCGAGAAGAAGTCGTTGTCACTGGGGTCGACGGATTTTCAGGTGTGTCGGTGTTACATTAAAAAGGGACTTTGAAGAACCCAGAGTTCTGAGGTGTAATGGCACCTTGCAGGTCCATCCTAGGGAGGATGTATGATACAATGACGCACGTCTGGCACAGCCTGCAGCAGGGACCTTCATCCTGAAGGCTGGAACATGCTTCATGCACACCTGTCTGCACATGAACAAAAACACCCACTGAGGTACTCTAATACTGCAGATGGATTTGTGCTTCAAAAGGAGAGAGCTGCTGTTATCTATATTATCTACAAGCTACGTTTTTTTTAAAGAGTATGCAAGTTAAACGGAACATTCCCATCTGTTTGTCTACGGTATTGTTTCTACTTGCAGCTGGGTTTTAAAATGAGCAACACAATAATGTAATCACCAACAACGTGCCACACACAGCTGGCATATCCACAGACTGATTTCAAGAGGCCTGCAGCAAGGTCTTTTACATAATTGCACACTCATGCAATGATGCTAGAGCCTTTACTAAATATGTATTCTCACAATTACACATGTAACTAATTCTATTATTGTTCTAATGCACTAAAGAAACAGATTGGACGAGAACCAGCAAATGTTTGACATGTTGAAGCATGAAAAGAACAGGTGGCAGTAATGACAGCTGCATTCCATTCACTTATACCAGTTTCAGGGCCTTTGTATTGCTCATGCAGATTGGCATGACTTAATGTGCAGAAATGTTAAACAGTTTCTGGTTTCAAATGTTCCAATGTGAGGATTGGCTGCTTTTCCTTGTAGTATGTGTGAGTAAAATAAGTCTACCAATGTTTTGGGCTGTAAATAATAATGAGGCAGTAACGTTTTCTTAAATTAAACAATCATTGAAGCTGAAGACATTAGCATTTTTGTCAGTTTCTAAAAACAATTAACTGATCATTCTTAGCTGCAGCTCTGTCAAACAATTAGTTATGCATGTTCTTTGATCTGCTGTGAAAAAGCTCCTCATCAAAAACATTATTTTCTGTCCAAAGACATAAAAGCCAAACTACATCTGCTATCATCATGCAAGTACACTGACTTCACAAAAAACACCTCCATATATCCAGTATGGCTGCTGGAGGCTGTGTTAAACCACATTAAATCACTCTAAATAGGACCGGTGAATGATGTCTGGTTAAGCTGCCAGCCTGGCTGTAAGAGGAGACTAACCAACCTCCAACAGACTCATTTTAACAGAGTTGGCACTTTGAGACATGAATAATGCCCATAAAGGCACATGTATTATGCGAAAACTGCAGTATCCACAGATATATTCTGTCAGTGTCATGTGCGGAGTGGAACCACCTCTGCCAGACCCAACTTTTCTCCTTCTCATTGACTAAATGGATTGTGAAAGCAAGGTAAATGATTTCCCTCCGACAACAGACGATGCATTAGCCTTCGCCATTTGTCACCGTTTACAATCCATCCTGCTAACGGGAATAACGGCATCTATCATCGGGGGAGACACCCACAAAACAACGGGAACACAGGGGGAGACTGTGATTGATTCAAATTGGATCTTTTTTTCAGGAATCCTAGGCAAGAAAAGAAGCCAGCCAAATGGCACCAGTTCATGGCCTTTCCCCCCCCCCCGAAAGAAGCATGCAACACTGTCACTACGGATAGATGTACGAGTCAGCGGGTTTATATATATGCCTGTTTGTATGCATGCAAGCCTCATTTTAGATAGAGGCAAACAAATGGAGTGTCAGAGAAACACGGCATCTCACAACCTGCTGCAGGCAATCAAAATACCAGGAGACAAAAAACACAATAAGTGCATTAAATAACATATCTACTGATGTGTGCAATTCTCAGGGAGCTTATGGGAAAACCTTGGAGGTCTAACACTGCCAGTTACTTTTATCATCTTCCTTCAATTGCCACTTTAAACCTCATCCGTCTTCTCGTCTCTCCTACATCGCTTTTTTTTTTATTATGGCAAATTAAATTTACCCAAGCAATACAGCCCTGTATTTCAGCCTGCCCTCCTCCTGCTGCCGAGGAGGAACCCCCGCCAGGCAGATATGAAGACCTTACCTCATTACAGAAGGTCAACGCCGGCACCCCCGTCAATTGTCAGGAAGCTCTCAAAAAGAGCTCGAAATTGATTTATCACAGATAACTCGCTCTCAGGAGGGGGTCATGTGACAAAACATTATGAATAAAAATGCGCAGAGAGACGAGGAGGAGAGGTGAAGGGCACAGTGGAGAGCTCTCTCACTGAGCAAGATATAGAGAAACTCCAACTGGAGGGCACACAGGGATTTTAGGCTTTGCAGACCATTTACATGCACACAACCTATTTAACACACTAAGGGAAAGGGAAACTAAAAAGACAACATCATGGTCTCTTTCATGTTGCTACTAAATGAACCCCTGTGGTTTTCTATAAATGGCTACCCTCAGAGACCACACACGGTTTCTCTGTTGATGTTGAATGTTAAATGTAAAGTAAAGTGTCGTGTGAGAGCAGTGTCTGATAAATGAAACATTGTTTTCCTCTTTAGGTAGCAACGAATTCAACAAGCGTCTCTTTATCCTGTCACTTCCTGTTTTTGTTTCTCGGGGCACTTGCTAGACCTGGCCACTTCCTTCTTTTGAACCTTTATCTTTACACAGAAAGCTACTCGTGCATCAGATAAGTGATTATGAAATCAAACCTTCAGATTGCAGGAAATGCAGGTTATGTGCTCAGAGCAGAAGAGCGCTGCAGATCAGAATAAAAGTGGCTGCAAAATAAAGATATTAATACATTTCTATCCTCTTGCCTCAGGGAGCTTCACAAATGACACAGTAACACGATAAAAACTAAATAACGCATTTTGTGCACACATTTTGTTCCAACGGCTTCCCGAACGCTTTGTCTTGCAATGCAAAGCAACCACGAAGATGTCAAAGCTACACCTCAATGCTCACCTGCTGAGACAATATGAAGAAAAGTAAAACAGGGAGGGAAGAAACTCAATTAATACGGCAAAACTCCTGACACAAATTACCCAGGATCCGTGAAGGCCGCTTTCTCCCAACAGATGGGAACCAATTAGCCACCTGACTCCCAGAAAGCACTTGGGCAACCGTGTGGAGCCAAGATGCAAATGAAGCAGAGGGAAAGGTGGAAGCAGTCCTGCCAACTGTCTAGGGAGAGGGGAAATTAATAGAGGAGACAGCAGAGGTGCAGTTTTGGAAAATGGAAAGTAGAATAAAGTGGGAAACGATGTATGGAATGGGGCGCGGATCTGGACTGTACGTCCCCGGAGAGGTTACAGAAACAACCAGCGCAGGGCAGAAATATCTGTTGATGGAGACTGTGGGCTAATCCTGCAGGCGGTGAATCCTCCATCAGCTGGACACATTCAATCTGAGGCTAACGTGAACTCATTGATCTAGTTAATGAACAACGTGTCATATTTATTTAATGTGACGCATTGAGAAGCCCAGGAGGTGCTAGCGTGGCAGAAAATCATGACTTTCAATCACAATTTTTGAGGGTTAAGCCGGTTAACCCAGCTGTGCTCCAGTCTAACCCAGAACATAACGCTCTTAAAGTTGTTTTAAATATAATAAATAACCCTAAACAGTATTTCTCAGTCCATTACCAACTCTTTTCTGCAGTGGAGATGGCTTAATGTAGGGGTCATACATTTTTGTTTTAGCATAAAAAGTGGCTACATTGAGGAAAATCAAGTTATGGCAACATTAATGCTAGGCCAACAAAATAACTGTTATGACTATGGATAGAAGGCTAGCTCTAGCAGCATCTAATGGCGCATTTCCACCATGGCGCGGAGCGCGGTTTAAGCGTGCCGTGCCGTGTCGTGCCGGGCCCGTTTTTCGTTGCGTTTCCACTAGGCCTAGTTCCGGCCCGGGGCTACTTTTTCACCTTTTTTCTGGCCCCACAAAATCGTGGTTCTATCGGGCCAACAAGCGGGCTGAATATGCTAAACTAGTGAGAGAATCGCTGGCAAGGGGGCTACAACTACAACAAGATGAACATATTTGACCGTGATTTAATTGTAATACACGTTCCAAAATGATGCCGAAGTAACAACATACTGATACCGGTTAGTAAAAACCATGAATTAATGCTTTGACAAGTCTGCAGACAGACGGCAGGCAAAAAACCTTTTAAAATGCGTGTTTTCTAAATGGAGATCGGCTAAGCTAACGCAGTATATGCTCCGACCGTCCACACTCACAACAACGGCCTACTGACATAAATAAACCAGCGACTGTATTCGCCATGACACAGACAGTCTGTGGTTTACTTGTTTAACTTTTGTCTAGTTTCTGAACAGATATGAGGAGCTGTGAGCTTGAGTGCTAACAGCTAATGTTGTTTTTCTGAAGATGACGTCACGGCTCCGCCTACACTGCGTTACTATAGATACTACCCCAGTTCCTAAACTGTAATGGAAGCGCAGCATTAAAGTGAGCCAGTCCTACCAAGGCCTAACAAAACCGTACTAAGTCGATTGAGGCCTGCGGTGGAAATGAGCCATAAGTGCCTCTATACTACAAAAAGGACATCATAAAAATACATTATGTCTGGTTATGAAAAGTGAAGACAGGGGTCCATTGTGAGCATGCTGACATTAGCATTTAAAAGCACCATTATATCTAAGACAGCCTCACAGAGAAGATGCATTTGAGCAGAAAATTGATAAAGAATCATTCCTCAGTTTTAAAACCAAACTCATTTATAAATGCTAATTCTTATGAAATCATTCAACTCTTGAAAGAATGAAATCAAATGAATGTGCCGTTTCATTTTTACAAAAAACAAAGCTGAGATTATTTCAGTTGCCAAACTCCCAGCATCACATTTCAAATATATCACACTCCTCCGAAGTAAGAGGAATAGAGAAAGGCTGGAATAAGATGCCAGGACAACTTAAGCTCTTAAGGACAAATTCAAGCTGTGCCTGTGAACGTGTCTAAAGAACCATGCCTCAGCAAACTCACAGGCAATGTTTACCTTCATTCCATCTGACTGCTCACAGAAGGTATCAGGCAGCTGTTAGATAAAACAAAGTAAATATAGGTAAGTGTAGGTGCTGCTATGGGGTGACATATTCCTCCTGAGAATCATTGGCTGCAGCAGCTAAATGCTATCAATCTGCATAATCTGTTTGTTTCTTTCAAGAAACTGCATGAAAATAAAAGCATTCATTAAACTTGGTTATTTTAATTTGAAATCTCATCCCTTCTGCTGCTGTTTTTTTACCATAGAAAATAAAAAGGTTGATTTAAAGTAGACAAAATATATTGCAATGTAAGACATCTTGGCTGCACCGTGGAGAAAAATAGGTCAACTGGGGTACTTTGCCTTCTCTATCCATTTTAATCTGTTATTTGTCACTAAATAAGGTCAAAAATACATATGACTACAGGCTCAACCCTTATCAGGCTATCCTCCAGATTTGATTTCATCGCATTAAGATTTATTTTCATTGGACTACAAATCCCAACACAAGAGTCCACTTAATGTTGGCCAGGAGTTGGAGCTTCTCCTGTGTAAACCAATGGCTATAACAGTTATTTGTCTTTAAAATGGCCTCCAAGTAGGAAAAGTCTCAACATGTTAACCTTCAAATGGTTGGACTGGTTGCAGGGCCTGATAGCATTCAGGTTATTTTGACCACTCCTAATAATACCAACATAAAGAATCATCGGGATTCCTATTATTACGTATGTTCAGTTCCATATCTTGTTCAAACAACTTGAGAAAATGTAACGGATTCATTTGAATAACAGAGATAGATATTTTCTTTGTAGCGCTGGAACTTTTTTTCTTCTCAGTATTCTACATTTTTGCTTAAAACAAAGGTCCAGTTTCTAATCCCAAACTGTACAAACAAATCCATCTCATTCCTCTAAAGTGCAGAGTGCTATTAGTTTTGTTTTGACTGGCCGTCTCGCTGCCAAATTCTCTAACCTGGCAGGTTGACAGGTCACCTCAACTCCGTCCAAAAAACCAGCATCTTACAGATTCATGTGACTGTTGTTTAGAGGAAATAATCAGCCAGTGGGAACTTGGCAATTGCAGGAATGTAAACCATCCCTTCAATAATAATATTCTAAATACTGGACGTACAACATTGTGAGGCTTGACTTGTTACTACATCGTCTCCTTGTGAGTCACCAACACTAATCCCTATCGAGTAAACCCAATACACATATTGACATAAATCAATTGTCAACTGGATAAGAGATGAAGATCTCCAAAATTCCACAAACAAACAAGGTTCAAGGTTCAAGGTTCTTTATTTGTCATACGAACATAGTTACAGAGTAGTTATGTCGATGAAAATCTTAGGTCACAGGCTTCTCCAACAATGCAACAAGGGTTGTATGTAATGACAATTTCACGATATTACATTTCCCATAATGCAACTCACTAGCATCTTTTGTTAAACCGTTCAAGGTTTGTAAATGTCCACGCCCTTCCATTTACACTTCTTTAAGCTTTTTTAAAAACATTCTCAAGCCAAAGCATTGACAACATACACAGATGATTACATTGAATTTAAAGTGGGTGCTCGAAGCTCCCCCCAAAACAGGTTAATCTGGCAATAGTCACTCTTCAAATTCCTTGTTTTGTCCAAGCAACACACCAAACCCCTTAGGTATTCAATTAGACCACGCCCGTCAATACCGATGCAATCCATACAGTGTTTAGCACGCATACACTGCCTATACATAACCCAATTGTCTTCTATTGCATGTGATCATCAGTGTACTGTGGGACAAAAACAGATGCGGGAAATAGTTTTATAGACAAGGAGGAAAGAGCCCAGAAGGCAGTCAAGGTTTACAGCTAGCAGAACAAGAAATCAAACTGACATAAACTCTCATTTTAACGCAGTAATCCTGCAGGCAATTAAGTTAGCAGAGAATTAAGTGAGAGTTGACACATCCTAAATGTTGGATGAAGTCCAGCAGCAGCAAATCAGGCATTACAACTAAAAAAAAGAAGCAGGGGGATTACAGGGCTTTTTCTAATTCATGGAGGAAGAAGAAGAATTTTAATGAGAAAAGAAGAATGCAGCGTTTACAGAGTGCAACCAAACTTCAAATTTAGATAGCTCTTTGGACTCTTTCCTTTTTTTTGCATTTTACAAAACTGAAAACAACAACAAGCTCTTTCTTCAGGCAGAACATAGACGGCTCAGCAGGAGCACTTATCAATTCTTATTGTGCAACTGAAAACACACCGGGGAGAGGAAGTAAGCCACTTACATTTCATTATCGCCTTGCACTCCCCACTACAGGAGGCAGCAGGAAAGATGCTTTTTTACAAAATAATTTACCCTAAATAGAACATAGGACATAGAAGGAGGTGGCCAAAGTGTTTTTATCCCACAAAAAGCACACATTCTTGTTTGTAGGATTGCAAGAGTAAGGTAAATCTCAAAGTTAACCTTATTGGTTTTGAACCAATCACTGTAACAATGGGTGTCAATGACATTAGAGAGAAAACGGGAAATGTGTGGTGGAGCTACAGGAATTCAGATAACAACACAAAGGACGTCTGATAGTGAAGCAACAAAGGATTCAGATAAAGCAGTAAAAAATACCTGTGGCCCATTGTGAATAAATGTGAAATGTCAGGAAATTAAGGAATGGGAATACAAATGTCAAAATCCTCCAAAAAACAAACAATGAAAAGGAGCGTTTTTGTAAGTGCAGACTCTAATATGTGTGATAAATAAATGGTACATTCATGCATTTCGTATTGCCTGACTCACTGGACACAATGCCCATACAGAAGTGTGCAGACAAAGCCAAACAAGAGGATGCGGCTGTCACCTTTTCACAGCCAAACAAAGCAAAACCCTATCGGAAAGAACTTTGTTGTGTTTCCTGCCAGACTCCATAGAATACATGCACATTTTTTAAAGGAGAAATGTGGAGCTCACCTTGTGTTAGTTCCAGCAAGATAGCAGTCCTCCCTGTCTGTCTGTGGGTGTCTGCTCTCCTCCGCTCCTCAGTGGATCTAATCAGGGCAGCGGCGGTGGCGAAATGTTGATGCGCGCTTCGCCTTGTTCGGTGGGCGTCGAGGCTGCTCTCTTCCTATATTTAAAACCAGCGAAAACACGGAGAAGCCCTCCCACTGCCGCTTTACTGGCTCGGCCTCCCTCTGAAAGCGTACGCCCTCTCACCGTTGAACACCATACATTACAGGCTTCGCAGAGGATTTTGAAACCGTGTCACCACAGGCTGGGGGTGGGATGTGATGTGAGTCTAGCCGGTGGTGAGCAGACCCGAGCCAGCAGACAGCGCTACTGCCGCACCGCTGAGCTCCGCACTGCAAAAAATGTCCATCCTGCTCACATGGTTTTGTCCCTGGCACAGTTTTAAAGTGGCGACAGAGGCGCGTGCAGAGGGGCACCGCATGTCCTGCATGCGGGAGGCCCAGGTGGTGCCGTCATCTTGTTAACCCACTTTCCCCTGTGGTTACCCAAATGCCCCCTTCAGAAGTAAATAGCTAACAGAATGCTACAAACAAAATACATCATGGTTGCATGACATCACACTAAGCATTCCATTTAGGTTTTTTTGTTTTATATTTTGTTTTCCCCACAATTGGGCGATCAAACTAAAGAAACGTACATCGACCTTCAGGCAACAAATGTTTGGCGTGAACATGTTAAGTGGTCTTGTTTATTCACTCGTTAGCAACCGCCTTTTTGAAAACATGTTAAAGCTTCTGACCTCAGGTATTTACCGACAGATTTAAGGTCGTAGAAACCACTCTATTGCCTTTGTGTTTGGTCCAAGTGTCCTTCTGGTCACCCCCGTCCTTTCTTGTTGCTAAAACTACCCGAAATGTCCATTTGGTCCCCCGGTTGCCTTTCAGGTTAGCCAAGGGGTCACCGTTGTCACCCACGAGCTGATCATCCCCTTTGATCCCTTTGAGAATCCCCTTTGCTGGTGCAGGTATTTCATGGCTTTCAAAGTGAGTCCATACGAGTCCCATGAGCTCAAAGGCCCAGAGGATTCATGTCCCAGTGCCTTGTGTAGCTTCTCTTTCGTAATCTAAAAGTGCTATTTTATCTTTAATGACCTTTTGCTGTTGACATTTCTTGCAGTGTGGCTGCTCAGACAGCTCTCTAAAGAAATGTTTCCTCTGAAAAGTCATGTTAGGACAGATTGGACTTATTTGTACCAATTATCACTCAAGCATAGGCAAGGCTTAATACTATTTTGCCTTGAGTCATATAAACCATTTAAAACATAAAGCACTGTGGATAAATATGATCAAAAATTTAAAGGGTGCCATTTAAAAAGCTAGACTAGAATACTGCTATATACCTGAAAGGAGAAGAAATATACCAACAATTATGGTAGTGTCAGGTTTAATTCTCTGAGTAGCACCACAGACACACTCTTAATGCTCCTTTGAAAGCATCATAGAAGTATTATACCATTTTCTACCTGTGAAAAAGCACTGTATTGCCACTAATAATGATGTCACCACCATCAGAGTGGCTATGATAATTCCCCGGAAAACGACAATGACGTAGGCTGAGATGGCTCACTGTTTTGGGGTTAAATTATTAAAGGGGACCCTGAGGATGCATTTAACAAGATGCTATATTTATATATCTGTCTGTTTGAACATCTTAGAAGCCACCTGGGCTGCAGGCCTGAGCCTCGGTCCCCCTGGAGATCACGGACAGTATCGCTGCAGTGTTAGCAGTCTTTGATATATTTGGAGGATAATGAATTTAAATTTGTGATGCATAAAGGCTCTGAAATGGCAACCCACCTCTGGAGCCCGCCAATGCCTGATACTAATTCGGGCTCCCGGGTATTTCTGGGAAATCTTAAAGAAGATTGAGTTAATTGAAATAGATGGGCCTCTGAAATGCTAATGTTGACTTTTGGTGCCTACATTTGGCTGCCACCCCTGGGACACACATCGCTGCAGAGGCCCACTGGTGCAAATACAGACACGCACTGTAACAGGGAGATACAAGCTAACCTATAACTTACCCTCTGATTAATGCTGTACATTTTGCTCATAGACAAATTGCTCTACAGAAACCAACAAATTGTGCTTGGGAGATCCATCGCGCAGGAAAAAAAAAACTTCATTCTGTCGGAGAGCAGCGAAGCTTCACTCTGCCTACATTTCTCACCCTTTGTTTCACACAGAATGATATGAAGCGTGAGTTCTGCTCTCCGTCGACAACCATACTCGCTCAGTCCGCCCACGTGTATCCGAGCCTCTGGCAATTAATTAAAGGAACCACATGCACCGCTCAGCCGGCATGTCAGGCCTGCCAGTCATCAGCGCGCCGTGACAATGATCTGACCATCACCGGCTTAATTGGCATTCGGTGGACATTTTCTCTCTCACTGTAGGCCAAATAAACACACAGGAAGGCAGGATGTAACCTTCAGTCCTCGTTTCTCCTGATCAATAACACTGCCACACCACATCTGACAGCTGAAGGAGCTTTTTTTTTATCTCTTATGTTGACGGAGCAGGTTTGACCCACACAATTACAGATTCACAACAGAGGAGGGAACAAAATAATAGAAACCTTTTCAGAGGGACAGTTAAGTTTCCATTCAAAGTAAGAGGCCCTATAGTGCTTTTTGGGAGTTGTGCCTTTCCTGTAGTGTGCTATATAGGTTTTAGTGCATGTAAATGGTCTGCAAAGGCTAAAATCCCTGTGTTCCCTCCAGATTGTACTATTTGCTCAAATAAAACATCTGGAAGATTATCAATGTATTTCATAGCATGTCATCTGTGCAACAATTTTCTTCTTCTATGTTTGTTTTCACACATGTAGTGACCAGACTAAGGTGGACAGTGTGTCAGTTTGCATCCTGTCAATCGGGGGGCAGGGGGCGGGATTCTCCAGTCGTCAACTTGGACCGTTGACAGGTCCACAAGAATGACGGCTGCCCTTTCTCCCACGATGCACTTCCCCTCATTGCCTCGTATCAATGAGGGATAAAAACTAGGAGCACTTACATTCCTGAAAAATGAGGTCAGCCGTCGAAATGGAGAATGGGACGGGGGCGCTGAGTTAAAGGCGGCACACTTCTCTGGATATTTTCATCACTTCCTTTCGACTTTTACATAACAAAACATCAACCACCTGGTACTACTTCAGGCTGAAAAAAGAGAGTAATTGGAGGAAGGAGGGGTGAGCCTTTCTTCTTCCTCTGCACAATTTAAAGCCATCAGAGCCGAGTGTGCGCCTGTTGTGTGATTGCGTTCATAAGCACTGACAGCACAAAGACAAATTCTTCAAGAGTGCAGTGTTTTTCAGCGAGTAAATAAAAGGTGATTGTGATTCTTCTCCTGCTGAGATCAGACTCTTCAAAAGGATCCCAGTCTCACCCCTCTCCCCCACATCCTCCCCCCTTCTCCCTTTTATATAGTGTGTTCCTGCGCTTCCATGGGAGCTTCTAATTGCCTATTGTAGTTGCTGCTCGGCTGTCTGGGTGATGCGCAGTGACAAGCCGCATCCTCAAAAAATGTGATGTGTACTCCCGAGGTTCCCCGGGAAGAGCTTTATCTGTCTCTCACATGATTTCACTCCCACAGAAATCTCAAAGACCCCCCCCCCCCCCACTTCGTGTCTCCTGTAACGTACTAAAGTCTGTATGTCAAGTGGAAGCATAATCTATGTTGAGCTGAAAGTGAGCAGGCATGCCTTGTTCCCAGGGCAACCCGCATTAAAAAAAGTTGTGGAATTTGTCAGTTGCTTACAGAAGTTTGTTGAAAAGTTGAGCTCAGAAGCTGTGAGCCGCTCTGTGAAGGAAGGACAAAAGAGTGTGGGATAAGCTCTCTTATCTCCGCAGAAGGCTGTCGAGGATATACTCAGGTTGGAAAATGGAAAGGAGGTTTTAGAAGCTGTTTCTTACAACTCACTGCACCATGTTACTCAGGAAATATCAAAATCTACATTATTTGTTCCTTGTAGAAAAACAAAGGCACAGTGACATCTTGCACAACATCGTTTATAATATTCTCATGTAAATATCTGCCGAATGGTAAAGTATTCCTTAAAGGGGTCTTATTGTGCTTTTTCGGGTTTTCCCTTTCCTGTAGTGTAGGTTTTTGTGCATGTAAGTAGTCTGCAAAGGCTATCTCTGTGTTCCCTCCAGAGGGAGTTTCTCTCCAACAGACTCCCCCCTTCCCTGAAATGCCTCCGTTCGACTCATTTCCTTTTACTTCCTGAAAATAGTGACATCATTATGTAACACTCACACTTCTATTGGCTACAGCTACTACACACTTAGGCTAAGGGGCGGGACATCTTTAAGAGGTTGAGCAGACTGGGCTATTCATTACAGGCAGTATGAGAAAAAAAAGCCCTTTTTGAATATGAAAGCTTATAAACATTTCAGAGGCACAAAATATGAATATGAAACTTAAGAAATTAGCATAATGTTCCCCCTTTAACTTAATCTAAAAACGAACATGAAAGATCAAGTTACAATGACAACCTGTTCTTCAAAAGTATGAAGAATGTATTAAAAACAGATTGGAGTAATTTCCATGTACTTCAGAGTTTTACAGTCTATCGTTCAAGGACAATTATACTCTAAATAATAAGGACAATTGTTATTTTAACCTTTACTTAACTAGATAAGTCCCATTTACATTTGAAACTTCTATTAAAGACCTGACTAAGACGGCAACATAAAACGTTGTAAAACAAACGAGGACAGGCCAAAGGATAAAAAAGGCTAGATAAGAAACTCTGTAATCTGTTTACTCTTCTACTTTATATGTTTTAAATTGCAAATTTCGAGCCCCCTAAACACATCATTAAAGAGACCAGAGATGAGTAATGCTCTCTCTGCAAATCTGTCTGTGATCAAGAAACACAACCAGCTCCAGAACTGACTCCAAAAAAGGTCAATCAATGGAGTATACTACAACTCAACAAGGTAACAAGCTAATGTAGAGGACTATACAGTAGCATATGCTATCCCTTATGTCAAGTCCTGCTGATAACATGCAACACATTTTCCAGTATAACAACTCAAGCTCAGCAGTGTGGAGAGAACTGGTGATCACGAAGAGATGAAAGGTAAAGTCAGGCAGCTGCATGAAAAAAAAGAATAAATTGTATAAAAGCCATGATTTGTCCTGGTTCTGGCATCCAGCAGACTGAAATTAAACTCATCCGTTAAATTAGTGTAATCAGTGAACCCCTCCCAATGGCTCATCAGAGGATGGCTCCGTCCCACCCCCATCTGCTCCCTGCCAACGCTACCCGGCCGGCTGATGGACCCGCGGGCCTGGCGCCGGGTTCAGCCACCATCATGAGGATATTTACATTTTAAGCATTTGGCTGATGCTCCTATCGAGAGTGATTTACAGTCAGCAGGACCTGAGGGCAGGGGCTGACCTTGTGTGAATCACTGCTCATCTTTGTTTTACGATGCGAGCTGTGTGTGCACTCATGTTGTGTGTTCACTGTTATCAGGAGGAGCAGGAGCTTTCTCACAACAATATTATGTTCCGAACTCTTTGTATCTCTAGAATAAATGAATCAACTGGAGCACTAACGCTATGAATTGTGATGCTTAAGCCTGATGTCTTTATTCAATTAGTGTACAAAGTGTAAGTCCTTGTTCTTTCTCAGATTCATGACATTCATGTTTTTGTAAACAACAGTTGTACCAGTGACTACAGCACCTCTTACTCTGCACAAACAGTGTTATACATAATTAAATGAGCTATGCATAATCCAAAAGGACTCCTTTTTAATTGTAAATAAGCGCACATTGTTGTGTGGGTTCATAGATTTTTGCACTTCTAGCATGTGGATAAAAGTGGTTAATAACGGATAAATAGCTGTGATCCTCCTAATCACAATTCATGTTGAAGCTATGGTATGGACATTGTCATTCAGGCAGTCTGAGAGAAAAAAACCCTACTGCAGCTGCTATTGGATCCAAAAAATAACTACACAAAAGGAAACTATAGCCATAGATGGGACACTGGCCAATCAAAGGTCATTTCAGAGAGTGTGTCCCCATTGGCTGTTCTACATGATAGTACTTTCAGATACAATGCAACATGGGCACTCTGAAAGCCATTATTTCTAATAGCAACGGCACGCCATATTTGTTTGTCTGAAAGGCTATTACAGTAGCCTAATAGCTAACATTAACCACTGGTCATACATGCATGAGCAATGTGGATGAGTACGTTTTATTGTAAATAAATGTAACTTTTAAAGAGTGAATAATAAAATGCTCATGCAGCTTAATTGTTGTTTTACATAAACCTAACCTGCTGGGATGGATTATCTTAAATTAGATTAGCAATAGCCTTTTCTATGTAATATGTACATGCTGATATATCCGCGGCGCTGACAACCCGTTTCCCGGATTTTCAGCCCTGCAAAGAAAATACTTTGCCCCACCTATCATCACCTTCAGCTCAACATCAGAGGAGGGTGGGAGGATAAGGAGAAATGTCTAACTAAATAATCACTTTTCAAAGAGTGCTGTATCACCATTACAAGACACTATTGTAGCTCTACATAATGTAGTCTCTTGTTGATGTTGACACCCAGGAAAACACACACATATCTACACACAAACCTGCATGCAACCACACACACACAGGCTGAGGATTGATAAGGCATCTGCTGACTCATCCCTCAACTGACCACCTGCTTCACATTTTAATTGGTAAGGCTCCCCTGGCCCTATTTTACCACCCAAAGCATTTCTCTTAAAAAATATGGAAAGGGGGCTAATGAAAATTCAGCTAATATACCCCCCTCCCCTCCAACTTCCGCCTCACACGCTATCGCCTGATCAAATCCCCCTTTCAACCTCCGCTCGATGAGGAGGAGATAGGATTTAAGGTGACCTCGTCTGAATGCGGCCGGCGAGGCTGTATAATTGGATACACTGACATGAGATTGAGCTTATCGCAGGAAGAAAAAAGAAACAGGTCTCAGACTGACCTGTTCTCCTGCTCTGAGATGGATGTTTGTGAATAAGAGTGATCAGAGACTGAGATGCAGCTCAGAAGCAACACTCAGTTTGAACTGCAGCGAGGAAAACACACCAGAGGTCGACTTCCTATTGCGTATTCATGGGTCAGCATCCATATTTTTAAACATGCATTGCTTTAGGGATTCCATCAATTCGGTTCGGACTGAAATATTTCTACTATGACTTAACCTGCTCCTATAATGGTGTTACTCGGACATACAGAAGCACAAAATGTGCTTTTTCGTGTTTAGTTCAAGTGCTGGCATGCTAACATGATAACAAATATGCTAATCATGGTAAACATTATACCTGCATAACATCAGCATATTAGCTTGTTGACGTTAGCATTTCAAGCATCGCTGCGCCCAAGTACAGCCTCAAAGAGTGTGACATATTCCTATTCTAAATATCAAGTTTCTTTGTTTTGTTTTTTTATCTCATTTGACATTTTGTCATTTCTTTATTTCTTTCTCCCCTCTTGAGCCATATATAGGCTAACTTATCATTTTAAAAGATCTGTATGAATAGAGGTACCATTCTGGCTCACTATATGGCGAGTGGGAATAGGTAAATACATTGTGAATAACAGAATTACAGATAAAACTAACTGTTCTTGGTTGATTATTTTTCAGCATTTAAAAAGGATCCCTTTAATCATATCCTGATATATTCTAAAGTTTTGTTTTAGTGCTCAGTAACCCACTCTCTGATGAAGTTTAAATCAGCATCTATGTCTTTGAAGCAGCAGAAGTTAATATGAATTCAGAGGGAGAGGGATATTTTAGGAGAGGTCAGATCAAACACACACACACCTTCAAGCTAAATCTGATGAGGTGCAAACGAGTAACTAAATCTCTTGAAGATTGACTATGTTTGTCAAAGATCAATAAAATATATCTCATTTACAATCGGTTTCTGCGTCTTTCCTAAAGTTAATTTTCACTGATGACAGTGCAACATTTGCCTTTAAAGTGCCAATGATCGTAGCATTACATGAGACCGCGGGAGTTCTTCAAAAAGCTGTAAATCCACAAAGTTCCTGTCTGTATCTCACTCTGCAGACACACACTTCCTCCATGCTCAAGTACATATTCCACTCGTTCGCTCTCACTTTGCCCCTCCACCTTTGTCTCTCCACCAAATACCCTCTCATCTTTCTCACTTTCTGTCGGTCTAATTAATTCCCTCGTCTTGTCATGACCGTGGGTGATCAATGATCTCTCACTAATTTAGTTGGCACGGTGCAAAGTTGGATGCTATCTTGGGGGAGTTTGGTGGTGGCTACATGTCTGCAGTGTATGAAATGAAGCGAATATATAGAAGGCTGTATTAACGTCTCTGTCGCAGCCCGGAAATGAAGCAGAAATTGAATTTTGAGGCCGGCCGCTTCTTATTTCAGAAGGCTGACCTTCAATTCTAATATTAAGTGGAGATGGATGAATATATTATATATTGTGTATACAGAAACAGCCCGCACACACACGCTGCATACCCTTCCGCAGAGGTTTTTGGAAATTTCTGCACAGCCTCCCGCAGCGCCCTGAGGTCTAATGACCTTATTATGAGATGATATCCAGGGAGAAATTTCATGCATTTTGAGATGAACCAAACCATGACAGTAAATGTGTGCACTTTCACACCTGAATGCCGCCTCTGCCCATCAGCTCCATCTCCTCCTCCACCTCTGATTCCAATTCAGCTCCACTAATCCACGATAGAGGCGCAGCGGGGTCTCCAGAAATCAGTGGCCGGGTCAGATATTTCCTATCCACAAGGGATTATCTGTGCTTCCCTCAGGAAAAATAAGAAAAAATAAATCCATATCTTGTGTAAACAGGCCACGAAAAAGCAGGCAGCAGATCAAGTTTTTCCTCACATGTGGAGGTTTATTCAGCGCAGTTTAGAGATAAGCCTATTTTATGGGAAAGCGTTACATTGGCAGGGTTACCTTGACAATCAGCTTCACTTTGCCATCTGATCAGCTGAGGAGCCTCTCCAAAATAAATCCTCCGTTGTTTGAGTGTCAAGATTTAATTAGGCTGCGAAAAGTGTTGTGGAAATATCGATGCCGGCACACAGCATGAGTTTTTAAAAAAAGAAAAAGAAGGACACTAGACGTCTGGGAAGAGTGTTTAGTTCAGACAACATGTGAAGTTTTCATGCCATCTGTGCTTCAGTTTCATCATCTCTAGTGGAAATATAACAGGAGTGATCACAGGCAGAGCACAAAGAGGGCTCAGCTGAAGAGGACATTATGGTATCTGACAGTATGAAGGCTGCATGGAGCAAAGCAGCAATGTGTCGCCTTATTATATAAAGTTATAGAGTGAAGTTTATATTTAAAGACACAAAACCCCTATCACATCTCTACATGTTGAGTTGACATTTTTGGATATTTCTTGAGATGAAAAATAGACTTTGAAACACTTGACACATAAAAAAGTTACTGCATTGATAAATAATTAATTAAACTGTATATTTCTCTAATTACAACAGAACTATGCGACATCTCATATATGAACCTGTGAGGTTTTTTTCAGTTTTTTTGCTTGTTTTTTCACAAGAGAAACTCTCTCTTGAGGGAACTTGGGAACTGCAGATTATTTACATGCACTAAAACCTATACAACACGCTCCAGGAAAGGGAAAACCCCAAAAAGTATAATAATAAGGCCTCTTTAAACCTGCAGAGGAGACGCTAGAAGAAGTATCAGCTATTACCCACCTTTTTTCCACCACGTTACATAACCAGGATTAAGTTATTTCGCCATCCTGCATGTTATTGTTTGCTATCCTGTAATCCTTTTTTCTGCAAATGAATGCTTAGCCACATCTGGTGCATGCTTCTGGCAATTAGGCCCGTAGGGGAACACCGCATTCCTTCAAGCCCTCAGAGGGCCTCTGTACATGTGTTTGCAATCTCCCTCTTCCTGAATTTGGTCATCATTGGCATTCGCCCGCTGTGTTTGTTTGGGTAAAACGCCCTGAGTACAAGCCCATCCCTCTGCAGAGCTTTGACTGAAAAGCCCCAAACACCGTGCTGATTACCTCCAGGTGGGGTTGTAGCGCTGCCAAGAACTCAACCTAGGAAAACAACTCAGCACTCTGCAATTCAGAGCGCCTCATCTCAGCGGATGTGTTCAACAAGTGAACATTGAGTGGACGATTATTCCGACAGCAGAGCCTGAATCTCAGCGGCTGAGCATCTCTATATCTGTGTGTTCGCCATGCCTTTTTCTGATATAAGAAAAATGATATATCCAAGATACATCATGACCACATTGCTGCATTTTGCTAAAGTATGCAAGGTGAAAAGAGTAGAATAAATCTGTATTCGTGCTCAGGGAACTCACGTACGCCCTTGTTTGCATTAGCATGTAAAACCACCAGTAACAGATTCACTTTAAACCTTCTGCTTTTCCCTCGCACCATCAGCACCACCCTCTGGTATAAACCATTAAATTCTCCAACGGCTGCTTTCGCTTCCTTTAAAAACCATTCTCTCAGGATTCATTCACCACCGATGGCTGCTCCACAAGTCCCGAGGCTTGCGAGGTGCACTTTATAAACACAGGTGATTTGTCAAGTGAAAGACATTAAAGTGTAAAAGCCCCAGGTATTAAGACCGCAGAGCATGAGCTGATCTATCTACCGTCACCTCGGCTGGAGAAATGCTGAGCCTGCAGCGGGGGCCAGTTCTCCGCCTCACTGTGTGATGGACCTGTTTTACAGCTAACAAGTGGACATGCTGAACTCTGCAGCTTCTGCTCCCCTATGGGCTCACAGCTATTACAGTACATGACACCTGGAGACCCGAAACCATATTCCTTTTCACACTACACTGACTCAATATCCGCAAAGGCCACGCTCCGTTTTGGTTGGAGTCGCAGAGGACGGTCAGGCGGGATTTTTCTGTGTTGTTGTTCTGATGTTCTCTGGTGTATACAAGTGGGGCCAAGAGGGCACGGCTCCTCAAGCTAAGAGCTGCATGATAGGGTGAATCATACCAAAATGAGGGGGGGGGGGGGGGGGGACAGCCAAATGCACCCTTGACATTTACATGTGGAGATCATGAGCAGCCGTGCATCAGCGGTTTTTCAATTTGACCTACTAAACACTTGTTCTGAATGTTTAAAACTAATAATGGAAGAAGTGGTTCGTGAGTTCATTTCACCCTCTCATGTCCAGACAGTGAGCTCATACAAAGGAGAATACATCGGATTAAACGTATCAGAAACTCCTTCAAGCCTTCATTTTATTTAGCATTTTTTATGCTTATTTATGAACAGGGGGAAGACAGTAAGAGCCAAAATTCAAATAAATAATTATAAAATATATTCATACCAGGAAATTGTTGTGCATAAGTTGCAGTTTAAAATGAGAACAAATTCAAATGAAAATATAATGCGAGTAATTTTGGTTAGCTATTGTTAAAAGCCTGTTAATACTAACTTATGGGAATTGTTATGCTACAGCAAAAATAAAAAACATGTTTATAAAAATCCTGTTTACTGTTGTAAAATGCACATACCGCACACTTTTGGCCGTGTACTGTATTAAAGCCTGATCATGTTGTAGCTGCTGTGTAAATGTATTCAGCGTTGTGTAAGAGCAGTAACAGTCAAGGTCGTGTTTCTGCGGCTGCTGGCTGATCTACATTTCCTCCAGCTGCAGCTGACTGCTGCCAGTAACCACGGCACAGCGCGACCTTCACTTTGTTATTGCTTAATTGAGTTCATACACCTGAGTGGGTGTGGGGGGGTCCCAGTGGAAAACAAACCCCCAACCTTGCAGACGTTAGTGCCTCTGAGCCACACAAGACCACCATTTTGCTTCTCTATTACAAATATATAAAAATATTGCAGTTGGGATAAACTTTTGGTTAAAGCTTCGTCAGTACTCTGGAGAGGACTAGCAGAGTTACTTTTGTTACTGCGTCAGGTGACCGATTGGCTGCACTGCCAAAAGTCAGTGTGGTCCACTGAGTGAGTGATGCTGCCCTCCTACCTTCGGTCCGGAGTGGCCAGCCGTGGCCAGCCCCTAATTGGCCGTCTGGATGACAGAAGGGATCCTTCAAAGACGCATCCATCATGTCCTTCAGGAGCCGCAGAGCAGCAGGACACCGGCCAGGCGTTTATCTTCCGCTGAAGGAGGAGTGAGGAACTGAAAATGTAGAAACAAAGACCTTCACTATTGTACTCCATTGAGAATGAACGGTGCTAATGTAAAAATTGACATTTTTGTCGAATTGTTGACCCTGTAAGTCAGAACAATTAGCTTAAAGAAGCTTCAGAGAGCTACATAATAAAGCTGTCAGTTTGTCAGTACAGCCCCAGAGTAGCTTTATGACTCAATATTTCTATTAAAATATTCATTTTTTAAACCTCCTGTTGTGTTATGTTAATACGTTTTGTGTTCTTGTTCAAAAATAATGACATAACAAATAATCAAGAGAAAAATGTATGATATTTATCACAGAATGCTTTGTGTCAAAGTTTAACAGGGGAATTTGTTTTTGAAACAATTTTGAATTTTTTTTTAATAGTGGCACAAAATAACATCTGTTGTGTTATCGGTCAAAAATGGCCAATATTATATTAGTAAAAAAAGTCCATAGAACAAAAACTACTTGCGCCAACTTTACCGTTGTACAAAAAAATGTTGTTGAGATGTGCCTTTTGCACTAATATAAAATAGGTTTTGAAGTTATTAAAGGATACATAGGCCTAGAATATGCTCAGTTTAGACTGTTACTGTGTAAATACTGTGTATATGTTGACTCACATCAACTCCTATTCACCAATGTGATAATCTCGACTCTTCTCTTTAGAAAAGGGAGTCGAGAGCCCTTGAGGAAACTCTCCTCTCAAAGTAATCCTGTGAGTTGATAGCGCTTAGTCATCTCTGAGACGTCGGTTTATGATGAGCATTTCAAAACACTTGAACCGTGAGCCGCGCTCTCTGCTCTTCTCCAGGAAAAGCGACCTGACAGCTTGACAGAATCACTCCAAACTGTTAAGGAGGTAGAATAGATGCTCTTAACCTCCCACAGCTTTATAGGCATCTCAAGGAACTACACACCCACTCAGAGAGCACAGAGCAGAGGGCAGGCATACACTGACATGAACTCACTGAGAGACAATATCAAGGGAAGGCTTTAAAATATGTTTCAATTCGTCTGAATACTCAGAAATAAATCTATCATATGGACATTATGGAGCTGGAGTACATGTATAGCCTAGCTAGCTTAACATTAAACATGGGGGCAGCTAGCCTAGCAAATACAAATACACCTCTAAAGCTCACTTATGAACATGTTGTGGCTCACCATGCTGCATACTAACATTATGCTTTGTAAGGACCCTACAGTACTCACCACATCTGGCATGGCATAACAAATGTGATAACTTACAGCAAGGCAGGACAACAATGGGGTTCTAACTACAATATGCTCAGCCAATATGTTGCTAACACTGTAACAGAATGCAGTCTACTGAGTATGCAGTGAAAGAAGGCTGATTTGTGCATGTCAAGAGATCAATGTAAGTGCTTACCTGTTATACCAGCCACAATAGATAACCAGGACTGGGCCAAAGCAATAAACTGAGGCCAGAAGGGGCCTCTACTCTGGCCTCACCTAGGGAAATGTTTGGGGGAGGAGTCATGCCTTGGGCTGCGTAGAGTATATGACTTCACTTAAAGGTGGGGTAGGTAATTTACTTCAGAAACACTTTTTTTGTTATATTCCACGGAATGCTCTTAACATCCCGAAAGCAATGAATACATGAAATGCTTTGACAATAAATACATACAAAAATGTCCTCTGTGGAAGCCGTGTTGCTGTAAAAAGCACGACCAATCATCTGAGCCGGCCCGGCTGAAATAACTGGATGGCCTACCTACCTGTCAGCCTTCCATCTCGTGCACAAACTTATCTCGTGCCCTCATTGGTCATGTGCACGTTCGTGTGTGTTGGAGGAGGGGCTCTGTGAGGAAGTCTGAAGGAAGGGGCAGATGTTTTTCGGCTGCGTACTTTCAAATTCTAGCGCACTCGAGCTGGTTTCTCCATTCTTACCTACCCTACCTTTAACATAGAGTATTGTAGGTTTTCTGTATTTGTGTGATGTAACGCCCCTACAGTTTCAATTTACTTACATACACATTGCTGAAGTAAAAAAGTTGACATATTTCTTATGATAAGCCTACATTATGTGTGTCCTCCTTACAGCCCATCTTATTGAGGTAACAGCTAATTAGCTAAAGGTGCTAGCAGTTAGCGTTACTTTAGCAAAGGCAGAGCTTTCTGTCAATCACAAATCCCACAAGTTACAGAATGTTGCTGAAAGGCAGTAAATTAATCATAAGCCTTCAAAAAATATAATTCAAACTATTTTCTACCCAAATAATGTAAGGGGTAAGTAGGAAATATGTTCTTGTTATGGTTTAGGTGAATTAACTCTTTAAAAAAATAAATGTTTGTATTTGTGCTGATTTTCTCATCTTTCTATCCTTAAGTATAGCCTACATGTTGGGTTCATGCATTAGATTAGAATATATCAACTCTCTGTGAAGGAAATCATAACTGCAGTATGTTTCATCCACAGAGACATGCCTGTTTATGTCGTTCTATAAGATATATATGCCTCCTCAGGCTTTATGTGATACACACAGCATATCAGACATCCTTCCACTACCACCTCATACTGTAAATCCCCCAGGGAGCCAATCACACCGAAGCTTTTCACATTTACCCATAATGCAGGCGTCATGAAGATGGAACGGCAGCAGGAGGAAGGAGTCTACAAGATATGAGACCGTCCAAACCACGGTGTCCATCTCCTCGTTGAAACTGACAACTGAGGGGAAATCATGTGTTGCGCTTCAGTGCTGAAACTTTCCTCATCCCATCTGGCCTCCCTCACCACACACTGTTAGCTTCAGAGAGCTTCTCCTCTCCGTTTGCCAGAAATCACTTTAAAAGGGTTGTTTCAAATTACAAAAGCTTTTTTCGTCCGTCTCTGTTTCAAACAATGCACAAAAGCGAGCCTTTATTCTCTTTGAAGGCTGTGCATTGTGTGGGCTTTCGGTGCAGATCTCTCCATGGAGGATGAGGAGAAAGCAAAAGCAATCTGAGAGGCAAAGCCAGCAGTAGTGGGCCTGTTGTGAGACCCTGGAAATCACACACACACTCATCGTATCCCACATGAGTTGACGGAAACATACACTATGTCATGGTGTCTACCTCCCCTGCAGCCAGAAAAGCTATTATTGCTGAACATGTGTCATTTGAAACAATTTCAGTAAAATTGGTTTCATTACCTGATCTGAAAGGCCTGCTGAACATTGCATAAACTCTAATGGTCTGGCCCACAATTCATTATTTATTCAACACATGTGTATTTTTTCCCCCTCGGGTGCAACATTACATACTGTATTATCAGTCAATAATGGGGTTCACAGTCGCCTCAACACAATACTATGACTCTAAATGTCCTTTTTGACTATTGATTCAATAGTGCACAAACCTTTGTTTTCACACTAAGAACCAGTTCTAGCTGACGTTATCAGAAACAGGACTAAGAGTCATTGGAGGCTGTGCACCTTAATGTCAGCATGCAATTTGATTTACAATGAAAGCACACTGACTTTTAGCAGGTGCAATTCTCACTATTTTATCCATGCACATGTTCCATAAGTGTTTTGTCTTCACCAAAAAAATCTCCCAAGTTCAGTAGCAGAAGGGGTTATTTTTCCAAATTCCCAACTTCTGACCTCCGAGCATTCCAGCACACATACAAACAAAGCTGAAGTAGACTTTTAAAATATATATGAATTTGATCAGGATTATGCCGTTAGTTACCGTCAACAGTTAAGCTACCAGCAGCACTAAGAGAAGCTGTAGGTTAGAGGCTATAAAATCTGTTATCAAAATGTCACAGCTTTGAAACCACCAGAGACCCACCATGAGACCACCAGTGACTCATGAGGATAAACACATTAACGTTGACTGAAAGTCATTCTAGATAACACTGTCAGTTAAAAGGTCTTATGCAAATAAGGGATCACAGTGGCAAGTTAATAATGAATCACGAGATGAAAACTGTCAGATGTTCTTTTCGGAGAGGAAATTGGTTTGTTCTATTGACCAAAAGGAAGATGTGTCTTTTTAGGGAAATAAATTATCAGGTTGCTCCAAATAACATTTAAAATCTGACTTTTGTATGGATAATTTCTATTTAAATGCATTCCAAATCCCCTGTAATAATACATGGTACATTTCCTTAAGTTAACGTGTAGAAAATAAATAAATAATTTTTTCAATAGTTTATCACCTGATGGATTCTTTTTACAATTACAATATATTGTGGAAAATAGTTCCATCTAGTGGACAAATTAGGTTACTACATCTCATACCCCAACACATTGATGAAGCAGGGGGAAAAATAGAAATATACAATTAGTATCAAAAATCTGTGTTTATTTAAATTGTAATAAATAGTGAACATTGTGATTTATAATACAATTCATTCAAGTGGGAATAATTCAAGTGACATTTTCTTTTAAAGCGAGTTTCTCACTTTGTTGAATTGTGCTCTCGTGCAAATCAGCATCTTGTGTCTTTTCTACAATTTCCTGTAGAGAGAAAAAAAAAAATGTTATGCATTTCATTTGTGCAAAATTGAATTCTTGAAACGGCAACTTGAATAAAGCGTGCTCGTGCAACTTTTATGGGGTTATGAGGCATGACAATCTATATTAAATGGAAGACAAAATGGTGTATATTACTCTACTGGAAGGATAAAGGCTTCTCAGACAGAGCAGATAATAAAATACTCAGAAAAAATAAGGGGATCTGCTAAATGCCATTTAGTGCAGATTTTACAAGCTCTCCCCTCAAGATAAATGCCAAAAACTAACCTTGTGATTGTGATTTCTTGTGTTTATTAAAATATGGTGATCTGGCTTCATTCTTGAAGCGATCAATGTCAGCGTTTGGCAGCACTGCTTTCCATGCCTTATCTGTCAAATAAGAAGTCGTACAGTTACAGATAAAAGTGAGTTATATGACAACATGTGAAGGATTAACCTTCCTGAGGTAAAATACATTTGCTTACCAGTTGGCCCCCTGTGTGTCAGGTAAACCTGATCCATTATCCTCCATTTGTCCTGGAGGGAAACCGGCATTGCACAGTTCTCATCCATTTCCTGGATGGCGTTGCCGTGGGGACAGTGGTGCCGCCTCTCCCATGCAGCACACTGGTGCTGCGGCTCATTGCACACACAGTTCTTCACCTTCAGGTTTGGGTCCATCACTGTAGGACATTTCTCAACATTTTGCTTTGAAGCCAGCGGCTTCTTGAGATCGTTGAGCTTCCTGGGAGGAGCCGGCCTCCAGTTTGAGCCGAAGCGAAATGAGCCGTTCTCAGAAGATTCTCCCTCACTATAGTGTCCATGATGAGGGCCACAGACATCAAGACCAGAACCTTTTCTTATCAGCTGTTTCATGGGTTGAGATTTACAGGATTCACATGTTGGCAGGAGTGAATCATTCCACTGTTGGAACACAGCAGCTTTTCTTTTGAAGGTGTGACCATCGGGTCCTGGAGCAGCCGACGTGCTGGTCCTGCTCTTCACTACACAGCTTGAGCAAAGTCGCTCCCTCTTGGACGCATAAGGAGTAAATGCATTCGCATTGAAATTGCTGTTAAGGCAGCATTCATTGTCAGAGAGGCTTCTCCGGTCCACCTTCCCTTTGGGTTTGAACCGCTCTTTTGACTTGCGAACGGTAGGTTGTTCTTTGTAGACTAGGTCTAGTTTTCTTCTTCTGCTAGGCAAATCTAACCCATGGCTGCTCAGAGGTCTGTCCCGTTTCTTCGGAGGTGGAGGGATTTTGACACAATAGTCGACATTATCAAAGTCAGCAAGCCAGCTGGTAGAGGGGAGGTAGGCAGGCAATGACTCGAATGAAGTATCCTGGTGATCATGAGCATTCATTTCTCGTCTAGGTTTGATGTTATCTGCCTTAAGAGGGGAATTGTCCAACAATTTTGCTGTGCGAGTGATAGGATCTTCTTCTGTGGCAGGAATATTCTTCATAGTCCACATCTCATCCCCAGGATCCTCCACAGTGGGGTACATTTCCTCCTCTTCATCCTCTGCCAGAGGAGGCATCTCAAGCTCAGGGACGACCTCTTCTGCAGCAGCCTTCTCCCTGACAGTCAGCAGGTCGGCTGAAGGCACTTCAGCTTCACAAGCCAGGGTTTCATCAGGAGACTCTGCGCGGCCATTTTGGATTAGAGAGTCAGGTGAGGGAATCACAGTGTCCTCTGTTGACCATACAGTGGATTCCATCTTCCACAGCTCATCCAGGTACTTTGGGTTTAAGGGCAGGTGAGTGGCTTTAAAGTGGAAGTTATTAGACGGTGTACTCTGATCGCTGTCACTGCTCGAGTCAGAGGAGACAGAGTCTGTCTGGTTCCTGGACTCCTCCAGAGCAGGCATTTTATCACTGCTCCTAGGCGTACCGACTAATAGGTTGTCAGGACAAATTTGGAGAGCCTGCTCCGACTGGTTTGCAGGAAGGTGTTGTCCCTCGCTCTGCAGCACACGGCCCTGGAGGATGGAGCTACTACACTGGACCAAGTCTTCGGAAAAGTTGTGGGATACCTCTGCAGTCTCACGAGAGTGCAGGAGTTGTAGTCCTACCGGCGTGGTGCAGCATTCAATCCTCACCTCCTCCGTCTGAATCACAAAGCCCCCATTTGGTGGCGTCCTGGTGGTGGTAGAGGGTGCCTTGTCCTTAGGCTCCTGGGAATAATCCCTCTTCTGCACAGCCGCGGCTGGTGGAGACGGCTGCTTGATGGGTACACCTGTTCTGCTGTCGCTGCTGCGGGCTGGGGGGCCGCTGGAGGGCTCAGTGGTGCTGGGTCCTCTGGGTTGCAGAGAAAGGCTCAGTCTGAACCTCAGAGCTAGTCATTTCTCTGGTCTGGCTGTTGTGCTGGTAGTGGAACCTACGGGAGTGGTAGGCCATGGTCTGGTAGTACTGAGGGTTGAGCATGCGTCGGTAGTCCACCAAATGGAGTTGGTATGGGGTAAGACAAAGGTAGGTGGCTCCACAAAAGGATTTGGCTGATAGTGGGGCATCACTGGCATGCTGTACCCTTAATGGCAGAAGAAAAGTAGTATCATTAGTCCACAAGCACACTACTTAGCAGTTAATCTGAACCAAAATGCACTGCCTATGCTAACAGGCTAGTGTCTAGCAGGTTGAATGATTACCTTGTTCACATTCTTAGTATGCTTTTGATGTATTTAGCTATTAAAAAGGATTACCTTGCAGACGTTCAACCATGTTTGAATTTAAAATGTGGGCCTTTAAAACAATATTAAGAGGGGAGAGTCATTCGGTATGTGGGTTTTTAGTCATTACACAGTATATAAACAATCGCCAATTTTAAATTGATGATGGCACTAGTGTAAATATATTCATAGCAGTACATAATACTTGAGACAATTTAATCAAATTCAAACTCTTGGTGGCACCTTGCCTGGGAAACAAATGTCTCTACAAAGTTTGTTTGCATGTATGCCATGAGGAAACAAAGAAAAGCTTTTAGTAAAAACTACAGGAGGACATTATTTGAAGGCACTTCAATTAATTGTGCTCTACAACATTGGCTTTTAAAGCAGTGTTTTTTTGCTCCATAGCACACAGCATAAATTAAGTCTTTTCAGGGAGAATTGCACAACCAAATCAATGAGTTGCACCAAAATAGTTTGTGTGAATTGACTTACCTAAACCAGGGTAGCCATAGTATGGGTTGTAGGGCACAGGCATGGGCACAGGTACAGGCCACTGCATGCTCTGCATGGGCATGTATGGCTGCGCAGGCTGGACGTAGAAGAAAGGTTTGTGGTGGTGCTGGTGCTGCTCCTCAGGACGTGGAGCTCCTGAAGGTCCCGGAGCCGGCTGATGGGGGCCCTGGGCCTGTTGAGCGCCATATGGTGGGTCAGGCCCTTGAGGGCCAAGACCGTAAGATTGTCGGTAGGTAGCTGTGGCTGCGGCCATTTCTGACAAAGACACAAGAAGCAAGGTCAAATAATTAAACTTGTTTGTTCTCTCTCTGCAAACTTGTGACAAAATAGCAGATACTTTCAGTGTACTTTATGACAAAAAACGTACTTACTTAACAAATGTCAAAAATGAAGATCACCATTGACAAACCAACACAGCTTTCAAAGTATGTTTCAAATCAAAGGTGTGGACTAATTCAGGTCAAATGCTGCACTGATTGGCTGGATTTTCGTTCCAGGTGACACTGGTCAAATTAGAGTTTGAGGACCTTCTTCCTAACCAATAAAAAGGTGTCTTTCCCAGGGATTCCCTCCCACTGTGGTGGAGATGTGTGGGAGGGAAGAGGAGGCGAGAAGCTGGCTTTAATTAACACACCTGCAGCTTGTCAGAATCATTGGCACAGGTTGCAGATATGTTGCTCAAAGTGGCACGTCCTGTTCTTTACAGCAGTGGTTCCCAACCTGGGGGGGGCGCCAAAGCTTCCTGATTTAAAGTTTTGTAAGATAGCCTTCATTCCTGTCTAAACCAATAAATAAAGTTGTTTGTTTTTTAAATGTGGATCATTATATAAGATATCAACTTTAAAAATCAAGACAGCCTCAGCCTGCACTAGACAATATTGTTATGGAAATAGAAGACTTATGTAAGTATGATTGTTTAAAATAAGAAATAATATAAACGGGACATTTTTATTAAAAATCCTAAAAATAACAAGGTAAGGAAATAATCTGCTCAAAAGCATAAATGACCTGATTTACAAACTGCCTGCAGTTATTAAGATCACTGTTTGGGTAAATGTACAGTTTATTTGTTGATCTGTATTGTTGCTGCATATTATATGAAATATGTCCCTTTAGATAGGGGTTTTACAGTTTACTCAATGAAAGAAAAAGCATCCTAAAATCAATTGGGTCGGGACGCACTGCTTTACACCTTAATGAGACTCGTTGTCTTATTGCAAGTGAACAGAAAAAAAACAAGCATTTATATTCTCTAAAATGCAAATCCCACATTCACACAAGCTGTTGAGAAGCAGGCTTGACCCTAAAGAGCCAATTAGTGAGCTAGGTAATTAGCCTGGATGTATTATCCATGAAGAATAAACACACTGCATGAGACCAGTTTGTTTACTAGCAAGTGATTTTAAGTATTAACATGTTTTGTGTGGGAATCTGGTTTGTTTGCTTTTAGGTAAAAAAAAATAAATCCCTAAAGAGGGTTTTTTTATGTTAAATGAAATAATGATCTACAACCATAATAATTAGTTTGGCCATTTACAAGAACAGTCGTTGCTATTTGCCTCAGGTTTCTGTAAACATAGAACTGTAATCATTTTTCTTTGGATGCAATTACTTTGAATAAGTGATGAATTCTTTGGTCCATTAGATGTCAGAAAATAAGGGAAAGTCCCCATAGAACCTCCATAATGTTCTCAGAAGCAGAAACTATCCACCAAGGTTACAGAAACAGTTAACACACACAAAACAATTGATTTTCAGTTTCCTCATAATAGAAACAAATCTCCATGCATAATGTGAACCATTGCAACATGTAAAATGATTCAAGACGAAGTTTAAATAATGACAATATTTTTATTGGACTGGCCCCAAACTGTGGCACACCATGTGCAACACGACCTTCAGCCCATTTGACGTTTGTGAAATCCATAAATCATGAATAGTGCAAGACAGTGTCACTGCAGAAACTTTATACATTTTCTTAACTTGTATCTAAACAAAAACAGGTGTGCGGTGCATTTCACCTGGTGCTCTAAATATTTTTAAACTTATTATTCTTGACAATTACACCTTTTAAGGGGGACCTGGGGAGGAAAGAAAACATTTTGTTAAGACGTATTTTCAACCAAACAGAAGTCTGAACATATTGCATTTCACCTACAGTTCAACACACTTTGGGTACATTAACATCTTGGTTCTCCTCCTCTCATCGCAGAGCCTGACAAAGATAGAACAAAAATTAATTGCATGCAAAGAAATGTGACAGTGTTAACAATGTTATTATATTAACCTCTCTCCCAGTGTAATGGGGGTGGCTCGTCGTCATCGTTATCCTCGTCTCTTGGCCTGTGGTACATCACTTTCCGCTGAGTACTCGTGTCTGTCCAGTGGATAGGAGCAGAACATAAAACCAGGAGAGAATTCAATTTGAAGATTTCATTAATGCTTAGAGAAGAAGCATGTGTTGTATCTATGAATTTAAGAAAACAGCAATGACAACAAGGAAACACCTCAGAGCCCAGAGGTTTGAGTCGTGCCTGGTCCAAAAAGCTAGGAGAAATATTTAGAGCTGCAAAAATTGACAGAAATGAACTTGAGCTTGTATTTTCTGCAGGATATTTGAGTGAATTCAACCTTGTCGTTGCGGGGCAGCTGCTTGTCTCCGCCTGGGAATCAAATCACCGTCTCCCCACCTGCCTGGGTCTGCCATGGTCAGATCTTCTCTGCAGGGTCCATCTATAAAAAAGGGTTAACTTATTCAGTGCATATTTCAAACATGGTTACATCATTTGACAAAAAAGGCAACTTACCCAGACATGTCCTGCACTGCAGCTCACTACCAGTCATGTCTCCGGCCTCATCGGCTGGCTCCTGCTCGCTGACATCATGACCTTCCTCCTGGGTCACGGGATCTGAGGGATCTTTGTATTGGCCTCTTTTATACCAGTGTTTTGCGGCATGTCTCACTGGGACAGACGGGGGCTTTTTGGGTGCAGAATGCTTCCTCACAACCACTCTGATGGGCTTCTCGCAGCCTCTCTCAAACATTTCATCCTCAGAGTCTCCGCCCTCATCCCTGTATATCTTGGAGCTGCGGACTTTACTCCTGGCTACTCCTTTAGCGAGGCTTTTCCCACAGCAGGCGCACATGAACCTCTTCGATCCTGGCAGCCACACTTCTTCCACTTCTTTAGCAGCTTGCGGAGACCCACTTAGAACCTCTGCAAGCCTCCTGCCTGTATACACATGTTTGGGGAAAAGATCTGCATCGTCCAGATCCGTGGAGAACATCTCATCTCTGGAGGAGAGCTCGTCCAAAGATGGACTGAGAACGCTCATCCGCTCATGGGTGGACGGCATGGACAGGTAGTTGTAGTAGTAGGGAGCAGTACGGGGGGAGAGGGAGGTGGCTGGAGCATCTCCGGGGGTCAGAACACTGTCAAAAGGCAGCTTGAGGATCTGGTAGCTCTGACAACTTTTGTGATGTTCAGTCTTTGAGACTTTGTCAACACTTCTAGCATCTTTGAGTGCCTGCTGACTGAAGGTAAAAGAGGAAGATGGAAGGATTGGATTCACTCTATGTTTTGGGAGCTCTTTAGCATCACATTTGGGAACACTTGCATTGGTTGCTGAGATATCTGACTGGACATTTGCAACCTCTGCTTTCTCTGCAGGGAGGAAGTGTTCATCTGCTGCTGGCTGCTTCAACTCGGGATACTCTTCGTGAATAGAGGAGCTATCGAGAGGCCACTCCCCTTCAAATCCTGCTGACCAGCATCCCGCGGGGCTCAGGCCATCTAAGCTCCGTCGGCTGGACTCGCTGTCGAACACCGCTGTGGTGGAGTCACTGAAGGTCACAGCTGGAGACTCAGAATGGCTGTCATCAGGCGGCGAGGGCAGGATGGGACTCTGCTCTCCACTTTTCTTTTCTTGTCCTGGAGAAAAAATTCCAGAGGAGTGTGAGGTGACTCCTGAGTCGAGCTCTTTCTCAGCGCCATGCAGCTCAGTGGCTCGCATTTGATCCAGGCATTGGATGAGTTTGGTTATGGGGTCGCTGGGTTCGGTTTGAGCCTCTGAACAGGCCATTTCACGGCGCTCGTAAGGCTGTGGCTGCTGCTGGTGGTGGTAATGGTGCTGGTGGCGAGGCATGTCATGCCAAGGAGGAGCCTGGAAGCGGGGCTCAAACATTCGCCTGTAATCCATTGGATATAGCGGGGACTGTGGGTATACAAACCCAGGATACTGCATGTACTGGTATGGCTGCATGCAGGGACGACCATAGTTTAGACCTGGGAAATAAAAAGATGCATTTAAGTGCAATACTGACGACTGGCAGTAGTGGAGAGGAGAATATTAAGCACGGTGTGGACTCAAGTCACACATTTGATGACTTTAGAGTCAACAAAATTAGGACAAAAACCGGACAAGAACACCAGTGACTCCTTTTGAGTTGAAAATACTTGATAACTTCCTTCCTCTAAAGACCAAATATTTAAAAGTATGTTATTTAAAGAGCCCACTACTCTAAACTTATTTTCCCATATCTTAGTGCTTTGTCAAGAAAAAGATTCAATGGCTTTGATATCATAGGCACAGTAGCTACAGTGCAGTTTTTGGAGAACAATCACAGGTTTCTCCAAGAATGCAACATAATAGACAGAGAAAACCGAATAGTGCAAGGGAAAGTGGTGCAAAAAAAGAAATGCAAGAAAATACACTTCTGGTGACAGCAGAAAAAAAATGATTAAATCGGTTGATACCTCCAGGTAAGCCATAATGACTGTATGGGTTATTCATCTGCCACTGCTGGTACATGTACTGTGGTTGAGAAGGCGGCTGGACATAGAAGAAAGGTCTGGAATGTTGTATTCTTTGTTGTCCGTTCCCATATGTGTGTGGTTGTTTGCTTCCATCTACAGGAAGCAGCAGTTAAACAGTTAGATAATATTGTTTTCAAGCAATTACTGCCAGCACATTGGGGTTAATAAAACACGGTTAAAGTTGGATATGCAAGAAGGAATCTTTACCGTCCATTTTCTTTCACGTGCTTGCTCAACCTGTTCGAAATAAAACACTGCAGAGGAATGAAAACAACCAAATAAACATCCCCTGGCTTCAAAAAATGAAAGTTCCGTTTAACAGTCAATTTTTCGACAAACAAGCAGAAGTAGAAACGCTTTTTCGCTCAGGTCCACATAACGTTCTGCTTACACAAAACGAGGCCTCACTGCTAATTAGTAATATAGGAAACACCTGCTGCTGCTAGCTAGCGAATTAGCTTCGAGTTTCAAAAGTGTCAGTTAAAAAATAATGAAATGTATCAAACGTATCAGCATTAAAAGCAAAAGAAAATAGAGACTAGCATAGAATAATTTTTCTATGTTTACATTTTTTTTTATGTTGTTAACAAAAGTTCCAAATTGGCACTATAAGAAGATTTTTAACCACACACATTAAACACACTAATTATGTTCAGAGGTGGGACATAGCTTATTTACTTAGGTTCTTTACTTACTTATTTGAGGCAATAATTTCCAGAGTGTGTTGGTCTTTTTTTAAACTACTTCCTCCAATGTATATTCTCTATTTGTCCACCAGAGGGCGCAGTTACTCTGTTAACAAGTACAGGCCGCTTAGTCTGGACGCATGCGCAGTATCCTCATTTGGCCTCTAGTTCTTTCAGCGCTTATGATGCGCTGAAAGGTTGTCCGTTGCTCGGCGCTTCAACACAACTGTTTAATGTCTAAATTCGGCTTGAGGAGCTTACTTGACACTTTCTGATCGCCAGAGAAGCCATCGCGACGATTTACTGTGCGTGGAGTCCGGCTACAGTCACTGTAAGGAAGCGTGGATGTTGATTGTTGGAATGGTTAACTTGAAAAGTGCCTCTAGCTTACGTTTATTTAGCTCGTTTAGCAGTTAGCCTGTTAGCTGTGTGCCTGCTAGCAAGCATGATCGCTCGTTAAATGTGTTTGCTGCAGAGGGTTTGTACCTTTTTGATGGCCTTTCTAAAACCATTCAATAATTGACCAGATAATGTGAGACCCTTGACTGTCCAGTATGTGTGACCAGACAGGGGCTAACAACTACGTTACCCCGGAACTGTGGAGCTAAAGTTGCTAACTTGCCGCGAGTGACAATCAAGCAAGTGTCGCTACGTGAGCTAGCGATATAACATTATATCGATGCTAGCTGTTAAGATGTATTGGTCAGTTTATCAAAGCCAAGGGTTGTTTGACGTGTATTTTGAAACAAATGAACATGTATCATGATCTTTGTCGTCTTACTTAACATCAGCAAGATGTGCATTTTGCAACAGGCCCGCCTGTCTAATGTTACTTTGCCATGTTTTAGATGGCAGGCAGGGTTTGTTTTGGAAATGGTGGGTAACGGTAACGTGCTAATGTATCTGTCCATCCAGGATCGGGCACGTCCAAATTAATTGTAACGATACAATATTTATAAAGATCAGCCTTTACTTCAGTGAACCGTTAGTAAGCAGTTTGTTGGGGTTAAATACGTCACTAATGTACAGTCGTTAGCTTGCTAGCCTGTTATCTAAGCTAGTGCGTTGGAAGTTGATGTATATAGATGGACTAACGTTGTAAGGATGTGTCATGTGAAAACCTTAACTTAGCTTTATCATGTGCACGTTGTTGGTAAACTGTAGGCCTAAACAGTAGTACAATGTACATTTAGTCGAATTCAAAATTACTGATTTGAATTTTACTTGAGTAACTCAAATGTTATGCTACTTAATAATTCTACCACATCTCAGAAGTAAATATTATACTGCAGTTGTCTGACAGCTTAATCTTGATTGTTTTTCTGATAAAATTAAGGATGACGTTTTTCTTTTGGATAGATAAAGTCCTCTTATTTCTAAGACTCAATTACCATTCGGAAAAACCGTCTTGGATCAACTGAAAAATGCATCATCACAAAGCTGGAAACAGAAAAGTGTTTTTGTCTGAGCTCATGAGACTTTTTAGAGATACTTCACAGGGATACCAACATTCAGATTTTGGCCACTTTATGATGTCATAACGATTTTTTGGCTTGTGTAACCATTAGCCAATCACCAACCAAGGTAACCCCCCCACCTTATCACCTAAATCTCCTCCTAGAGCACCATTGTGTTCTTTTTAACCAAATATCTCTGAGGGGCGTGGGGAGTGGCTCCTTATTTTCATCTAAAGTAACAGACAGAATCAGCACTTTTGAAACAGGGCTGAAACAGGAGATTATGGGATGCTGCAATGATCTGTTTGGTGTTTGGAGCCAAACACTTCAGAGACATGTTTTGTATATATCTGAGACCTATAATAAAGTAATGAAAAACAGTATAATAGGGGACCTTTAAATAATGTTTTAAATGCTTTACATTTACTTGACGTGCATATTAATGCCGGACAGCTGCTTACACTAACATCATATAAGTGAAAGATATCCTGAATCTCATGTTGACAGCTGTCGCAGGGCGTGTTAACAACACGAGTGTTAAGGCAAATAGATGACACACGAGCGGAGGTTGTCTCGGGTGTTTGTCAGTATCGGCATCCAGCAGATCTGATTCATCGTGGAGGTGGCTGTAAAATGCACCAATGCACCATTTGAGATAAATATTGGAAAGTTTTTTGTTCCCATGTATGTAGGGCCCTTCTAGTCAATCTGACAGAGTTGTGGCATCATTGCACACAGAAAGATCTAGGCCCAAAAAAGGAGAAAGGAGATTATGTTGTCACGCTATGAAGTTGGGGCATCTGTGGTAATGAATCAGAATTGTGTAGCAAAGGGTTATTTTTTCTGTCCCTCTAGTTTCCATGGATTCTTGACTCATCACCACTCTTTTTGTATTTCTCCTGTGTTTTTCAGACGAGCACTGATGTAGCAGGGTTGCAACAGTTGTGGTGCTCTCCCACTACCTCCGATCCTCCCCGGTGCCTCACTGCATGACCTCAGACATCCGATAGATCTACGAGAGGAAACAACCCCTTCCTCACCCAGGACCCTACCCCCTGGACTCCTGACTGCGACACTCAGTAGCCATCTCCTCTTTCAACTCATCTCCAGAAGAAGGAGCAGCGCATATTTTTCAACATAGGAGTTGAACACCTCCACTTTGGTCAGTGGAGGTGTTGAAGACCTCTCCCCCCACGCCCCCTGTTAACCCTCTTGACTTTTTAAAAATATATATTCTCCTGGTTGGTTTGAGCCCGGTTCTGCCGGCCGTGTGACTTTTCAAAACTGGGGCGCGATTCATGGGATGCAACCATGTCGGATCTCAGTGAGCGCAGGCCGGTCAACACGGACTACGCTGTCTCCCTGCTGGAGCAGCTCAAGTTCTTTTACGAACAGAAATTACTGACTGATGTTGTGCTGCTGGTGGAGGACTCAGAGTTCCCGTGTCACAAGATGGTCCTGGCAACATGTAGCTCCTATTTCAGGTGAGTGCTGCAAGTGTGGAATAACTTGTGTGTGTTTGGGACTTCTGTTTTTAATGACTATTTTAGTGATGATGCTTTGTGTGGTGGGGCTCTTCTGAATTAGTCTCCTACAGTTTCAATGAATAATGCAACACGCAGTGTTTAAAGAAAGCAATGATTCCCTTCAGTGTCATTTTGACGATATGTTGTCATTATGAAGCGAGGTTGTTATGTCTGGAAGTAGTCACCTCCTACGGTTACAATGAATAATGCACAGCGTCGTAGAGCAAGTGTTATACACTCTTTACACGCAGGACGGAAAACAAGGGGATGGTGTTTCCTTGAAAGCCGGGGCTCCTTCTGCGCCAGTTATTCCGTGTCCGATGTATTTCTCACAGAACAAATGAAGCAATCTCTAACCTATAGTCGTACAGAAGCATCCCTCAAGGCCCTGAGGAGGCCTCATTTGAACGCACAACATTGCATAATGAAGTGTGTGCACTGCAGTGAATATGACAGAGCAGCAGCCTCGGCTCTGGGAAGAGTCCATCTGTACTTGACAGGGGCTTCATTTGAACACGCTGTCTTACTCTGCGTCTAACCCCTCCCTCTCTCACTGCACACTCACACATGCATTCCAAGAAAAGGTCCTGACAACTTGATGCCTCTCTCACACCCAGCTCTTACGCGATCTCACCCCCTGTTTCCCACACTCGTGATCTGGTGCGAACATGCAAAGCATTTCCCCTGCAGGGTTCAGAGGTGTCGCAGGCTGCGCTTCCTCCAAACTGCTACTCCTTCCTTTTCTCTCTCTGTCATGCAGCCTGCGCTTCCACCTCCCCTCCCCTCGCAGGGAAAGAGGGGAGAGTCTGGGGAGTGCTGGTGTATGGAGGGGAAAGTCTGGTCACGTAGGTCTTGGGGAGAGATGTAGAGAAAGGGGAGGAAAAAGAGGGAAAAGAGGGAGGGGGTGGGGTGCAGGGGTATGCCTGCAGGGTTGCGTAACACAGCCTGGAAGGTTTTGCCCCTGCTGTGAGCAAAACACAGTCACAACCCCCCAAACTCCATACAGGAGGACAGAGCTGTTTTGCAGGCACATTATTGCAAGTGATAAAATGACAAATAATTCAGAACTTAAAGCTACACTTTTTAAGTATCCTATACAAGAGTACAAATCACAAAAACATGTTATCTAAGGAGCTGAAAATAGTCAATGTTTAACATTTGGGCTTTACAAATCCGTAGGATTAATTGATTACCTTACATGTTTGGTCATTTTCTGACTCTGACAAGTGCAGCACAGAAGCATCAACGCACCAAAGACGTTGCCATAATAAATGCAAATGACCAGTTTAAGCCAATAACAGTTCTACAGATGCATAACATTTGAGTAATAGATGCAGTAAAAAGAGGTTTAGGCAGCTCTGACTCACTCTGATGAACGACAACGTGGAAGTGCAGGCAGCCCGCATGGAACTCAAACAGAGAGGAGTCCGGCTGGAGACAAACTGTGCGCAGTAAGCCCACCAACCAGGGGGGGGGTCTGTCACTTGTTGTCACTAATGAGAGAAACTGGCTTGGTTGGGCATGCTAATCGGTGTACACCAGCTGTAAAGCATCAAAATCAGTTGTGACATCTTCAAATACGGCAGTATCCTACAATCCTGCAATTCTTTTAAGAACAAGAATCTGTTCAGTATAAGTTAAAATAAGTCTTATGATGTGCCAATTGGGCAAAACTCCTCTGAACAAAATATTACTGACAAAATCTACTATCTTGATCTTAATCAGTGTGAGACATTGTAGTTTTCTTCCTAATTCAGTAACTCTGTGTACTGATGGATGTTCCTTGGTGTTCCTGCAGGGCGATGTTCATGAGCGGCCTCAGTGAGAGCAAACAGACCCACGTCCACCTGAGGAACGTGGACCCAGCCACCCTGCAGATCATCATCACCTACGCCTACACGGGCAACCTGGCCATCAACGACAGCACGGTGGAGCCGCTCTACGAGACCGCCTGCTTCCTACAGGTCCGTGTAAACACTTGCTGTTTTTATTCAAACACTATGTAAATCTACCTAATTAGATTACCCAATCTTCCTATTTACATCTTTAAATTACTATGGTTGTGTCAGTCTCTACTCTTGTAGCCGTGTCCTTTGATTCAGAGTGAAATGTCTTGTCTGACTGTGCTCTCTTGTCCTCTGTTCAGGTGGAGGACGTCTTGCTGCAGTGCAGAGACTACCTGGTGAAGAAGATAAGCGCTGACAACTGCGTCCGCATGCTGAGCATCGGCGACCTCTTCAGCTGCAGCGAGCTCAAGCAGAGCGCTAAGCGCATGGTGGAGCACAAGTTCCCCATGGTGTACAGGCAGGAGGCGTTCCTTCAGCTCTCCCACGAGCTGTTGATCGACGTCCTGAGCAGCGACAACCTCAACGTGGAGAAGGAGGAGACGGTGCGCGAGGCAGCCATGCTGTGGTTGGAGTACAACATGGAGGCCCGCTCGCAGCACCTGTCCTCGGTGCTCAGTCAGATCCGCATCGACGCGCTGTCCGAGGTGACGCAGCGCGCCTGGTTCCAGGGTCTGCCACCAAACGACAAGTCCGTGGTGGTGCAGGGCCTCTACAAGTCCATGCCCAAGTTCTTCAAGCCTCGTCTAGGCATGACCAAGGAGGAGATGCTGATCTTCATGGAGGCCATGTCAGAAATGCTGGGTGACGGATATGTGATGGCTGGGGGTCTGCCTACCAGAGTAGTGTGTTACAGCCCGCAGGCGGAGAAAGTGTACAAGCTCAACAACCCCCCAGGAGACCTACAGAAGGTGGGGACTCTCGTTACACCAGACAATGATGTGTTCATAGCTGGGGGGCAGATCCCTCTCAAAAACTCTATCACCAACCACGGCAAGAGTGGAAAGCTACAGGCGGTGTTCCGCTCTGTCGACAGCTTCTTCTGGTTCGACGCCCAGCAGAACGCCTGGGTTCCTAAAACCCCCATGCTGTGTGCCCGAATCAAGCCCTCCCTGGTCCACTGCGAGGGCTACATCTATGCAATCGGAGGAGATAACGTCGGAGGAGAGCTGAACAAGCGCACGGTGGAGCGCTACGACTGCGAGAAGGACGAGTGGAGCATGATGAGCCCCCTCCCCTACGCCTGGAACTGGAGCACCTCTGTGGTGGCGCACGACTGCATCTACGTGATGACCCACGACCTGATGTACTGCTACTTCCCCCGCGCCGACACTTGGGTGGAGATGGCCATGCGCAAGACGAGCCGCTGCTTCGCCTCCGCCGCTGCTTTCGGGGACCTCATTTTCTACATCGGCGGCCTCCACGTGGTCAGCAACTCTGGCATCCGCTTGCCCACGAGCACCATCGACGGCTCCTCTGTCACCGTGGAGATCTACGACGTCAACAAGAACGAGTGGCGCCAGGCCGCCAACATCCCTGCTAAGCGGTACTCGGACCCCTGCGTGCGGGCGGTGGTCTGCTCAACTCGCTGTGCATCTTCATGCGCGAGACCCACATGAACGAGAGGGCCAAGTACGCGATCTATCAGTACGACATAGAGCTGGACCGCTGGTACCTGCGGCAGCCCGTGTCCGAACGCGTGCTCTGGGACCTTGGCAAGGACTTCCGCTGTGCTGTGGGGAAGCTGTACCCCTCCTGCCTGGAGGAATCCCCCTGGAAACCCCCAACCTATCTCTTCTCCCCCGACGGAGCCGAGGAGTTTGAGGTGGACGGGGAGCTGGTGACCCTCCCTCACGTATAGCTTAACCTCCCCTCCCCTACCTCGCTGACTGAACCAGGAATCTGTAACGCTGAGGGATGAACATGAAGGGGGGGCAGATCACTTCTCTGATATGAAAGGGTTTGACGTTCTCTCTGTTGTGGAGGGATCTCCTCACGTGCAGCCCGGATTGAAAAGATGCCCCTCGGAAACACAAGTAATCTGAAAAAAAATCTTCTTATTTTGTCATTTGTGACATCTGTTAGATATTATTACAAGTCTGTCATACTGTTTCTACAATGTGATCATCTAAACGTCAACTGATTTTGTGATGATGATGATGATGCACTTAACTGGTAAACCTTCTCGGAATGACAATGGCAACTGTACCAAAATCCCCTAGCCCCCCCCCTATCCCTTCTGATCGTGGCTTCCCCCTCTCCTCTTTTTCTCTTCTCTCACCACTGATAAATGAAAACTCTGTGGAAAATCTATCTCTTAGAGTATAAGGCTTGAAAGGCTCTTGGAAAAGTTATTAGTTTGCTCTTGGAAAAGTTATTAGTTTGCTCCTTTGTGGAAGCAGCAGCTGTCGTTACAATGGCTCCCAAACGAGATCATTAACAAAATGTTCCTTCTGAAAGTTCTCAAAACAATTTAAAGCATGTTTGATATTGAGCTGGTAGTTTGTCAAATAAAATATGCAGCATAAGGTCCATTTTATGAAAATGTTCTCAATCTCACATCTCATGGCCTTTAACGCTTAAAGTCTCCTTCGTTTTTTTGGTTTACTTTTAACACGTGTTAACCTCTATTCTCCTCCTGAAACTGAGGCTACAAGAAGGTCCAGAATATTTCCAGTATGTAGACATAGTGCTAAGATTTGTTTTGCAAAACTACTGATAAATGTTCAATATTCAACCTTTTAAGCTACATTTGTCGCATAATAACAATTAAAACATCTGTGTGGCAACTGAGCAAAGAGGATGCTTAAAGATACATGTCTGAAAGTTGGACCTTGATGTTTGGATACATTTAAGCAGAGCTGCTTCTAAACCGTATTTTCATTGAAGACCACAAGTATATTAAATAAATGAATTGTCTTTTAGTCTATAAGATGTCATTTTAAAAAGCTCAAATTGTCTACCCAGCAAAATTGTATTGCTGAAGTGTTTAAACTTCACCTTGATATCTGTATCCTTACGGCCCGTCCACACAGCGGCGTGCGTTGAAGCTTCAACGCTTCTGCCCATTCACTTTGAATGGGGTGACGTCACGCTTCGCCAAACTGCATTGTGGGAGCGAAGCGTAGCTTTGCTCGCTGCAAAAGTTGACCAATGTTCAACTTTTGAAGCTTCGGCGGAAGCGTCAGCCAATCGAATCATATGCCAGTACAAGCTCTAGCCAATCAAACCGCGTGCTTGTGTGTCCGGGGCGGGAGATTCATGTGATTGGTTGTTGGTCGAGTTTCAGCCCCCCCCCGCCGGCAAGCTTCAACGCACGCCGCTGTGTGGACGGGCCGTTAGTGTTCTTCTGACTTGACGGGCGTTTATGTACATTTTCCATTTAGTACGCATTTGAACTATAATCCCGTCATCACTTGAATGCAGCACTAATGTAATGATAGTAACTTATATCTGCTTTGTAATTTTTATCTGCTCCAAAATGTAAAATAGTTCGATCCATTGCTTCACCCTTCTAGCAAATTCCTTAAAAATTAGGCTAGTAGTTTTGATTGAAATTCTGTTGACAAACAATAATGAAAAAACGCATTAGTTGCAGCTCTGCTCAATGATGAAATGATTGACAGTTGTCCTCTCAGCACTGGTTCAGACATGTTTGCTTGCTGTCGTCTCCATTTAAATCCATGTTTACTACAACTACCCTCCTCCACAAATGAGCAAAATAAGTATTAGATAGATGACCTTTTAACAAACAGGATCCGTGTTTTTCTTCTGAAGGCCCCCGCAGACGAGAGGAACAGGGGCTGTAGTTTTCGGGAGGAGGGGGAAACGAGTGAGGAGAGGATTTAAGAGTGGGTGACTGCAGGTCCGGTCACCCTCACCTCTTCCCCCCCTCTCCTCTGTCCTCCTCCCCCACCTCTGTCTTCCACACAGCTCGCAGTTTACACCTCACTCCATCCATCGTCACATGATCATGAACATTTTTCTTTCCACGAGGGTCTCTACACAACTCCACTCTCAGTAGGTTTCGGGCTCATGCATTTTTTTTGTTTTTTCCCCCAAGCTGCTGAAATATATATATATATATAATAAAATATATATTTTTCATATGTTTAAAAGACAACTGTTTTAGTGTGGGGGGAAATAACCAGGTCTATTTTGTATTAGTGTCTTTTTTTTAATTTAATATCAAACATTACTGTAGTGTGATTGTGGGTAGATGTCCATTTTCCTATCAGATTGAATTTTTTCTCAAGTGAAAATTGAGGAATCTTGCTGCTGATTGGTTGTGAGAAGAGAGGGCTGGCCCACGACTGTTGCTATGGAGTTCGTCCCGGCAACCACTAGCAGTAGTGGAGAGGGCAGGTTATAGTTGGGGATGGGGAGCAGGGGTCTTCCTCCTACCTTTTAAAAACATGAGCACAGGTGCTTCATGACAAACCTTACTAGCATGTTTGGCTGCATCATATTCCTTTGGCACTGTATTTTGAATGAACGTTAATTTATTAAAAAACATACCAAAAACGTTCCTGAAACCGACTCCCTGCTTCTTTTGTTTAGACTATTGGTGTTTTTTTTAAATGTTTAACTTTCTTTGTCAAAAAAACATTATCTATCAGATATTGAACTGTTTTTGATACTTAACACTACAAGCATTTTATTGGTTACCAAAAAAGTTAAACATTTGGACTGTGGTGTTACATTTCTCAATAGATTTGTAGTTTTAGTTTAATTTTAAAGTGTTAAGAATAATATATTTTGTTTTGGCAGATATAAATAAAAGGGTTTGTGGAAAATGTTACAATATCTTTACTAAATATCTGAAATATTACTTGAAAAATATTCATTATCCAGCATTTTATTTTTATTACAAATGCATAACAAAACAAGTTGAAGTAAGAGTGCTTACCTGCTGATCTGAAAAAGATGTTTGAGGTGCTTTATGGCTAAGGATACATGATGGGAAATGATTAATAGTTAAAGATCAGAACACTAAATACCAGTTCTGTAATTTATCAAGAAAAAACGGATACAAAATAATCCTGATATATTTATCTAATTAATCAGACGTAAGGACAATTAATTCAAACAAAATCAGTGTAAAAATAAATGAAATATATAAACCATCCCTCTGTCTGTACTGTGACTTTCTGCTGATCTTGCCGTGTCCCCGTGATGTTGCCGAATTCTTTTTCGGAAAACACATGGGTGCATTTTTGTGCGACCATGTGCCACCACCACAACAACAACCCCCTCTAAACACACACCACCACTTTGTTGTTCTGACCTACATTCGTACCCAGACACAAACACCCAGAGGGATAACAGAAAATAACTGTTCCCATGTCACGTCTCTTAAAAAGTGAAAGCCTGCATTATGCATTATTCATGTGTTTTTAATACAGCAATATAGTAGAGGATCACTTCTTCTCAAATACATTAAAAGCATCTGTCAAGAAAATATTCTGTGCACTGTCATTCACAATACATTCATATCTGTTAAATATAAAATGAAAATATATCATCAGAGGATTAAAAAAAAAGAAAAAAAAGGCAGCTTTTAACAGCTGATATCTTCTAATCCAGAAATCTAAAGAAAATTCCCGAAATGACTCGATGGCCAAAGAAGGTTTAAAAGCATGAAGAACAAAGGGGACACTAAAAGAGTTTTAAAGACGGGATGGGGGGGGGGGGGGGTGACACTCATTACAGCTGTAAAACTGGACTGGACAGAGCATGCTCACTGGACCACTTTGAATCCAACTGTTGTTGAATATCTGAAGCATGGAGGGAACAGATCCTGAAAGCACCTGAACATCACAGTCATACCAGATAAGAGTCACATAAATACACACAGTGGTCCACACTCAGTGGTCCACACTCAGTGGTCCACACTCAGTGGTCCACACACAGTGGTCCACACTCAGTGGTCCACACACAGTGGTCCACACTCAGTGGTCCACACTCAGTTCCAGTGTTTTCATGATAAAACGTGGATATTCTACACAACAAATAAATAACTATCTTCAGATGAACTAAATATAGGTCTCCCAATATATATATATATATATCTAGTATAAAAAGGCCTGGGGGGTTAATGACACCCAGTCAAACACAGCTGGGTGCAGGTTCCTTCATAGTTAAGAGGATTTCAACAGGAGACAGAATCAGACATTTAGTACACGAGGATTCATGTGACAACATTATGGTGAGCGCAGTAACAGCATTCAGATTGTGTTATTATTTGTGTAGTGGTTTTTTTTGTCAAATGAGTTAAGAGTGCAGTTTTAGAGCAAATTGAAATATCTATTTTTTAAGATTATATCATCTTACATTTAATTGGATAAAACTACTAAATTAAAGGTGTAAGAAAATGATATCAGACAAGTCAAGAATAACACTGAATATATTAATAAATAATACTATTGCAATACTTAACATTGAAACTACATTTTATTCTTTAAAAACATTTGGCAAAGCAAATTAATAGAAATATGGAGTTTTATATTTGTTTGTGCTCAATAATGATTTTTGTTGTTACATGTTATTTGTCTGATAGTGTTTTATGTCTCACTATTTCCTCAAATTAACCAGTAATTATAAAACAAATCATAATCAATAAATTAATTAGTTTCAGCCTTTCTTAATCACTTATTTAGTTTCATGTATGCAGGAATTGATGCCATTACTGCGACCACCGCCATGTTGTTCCATCACTGAACAAGCGCCAGGCTGAGAATCTGAACCGTTAAAATGTTTGAGGTGCCACAGCTCATGCTGTTCTGTCAAATCCTGTGGCACCGATGAATCTTTGATCTCTCCAAAGAAATGAGCCTGAAACCGTCAGCAAATATATATTCAGGCAAACTCTAGAAATACGCAGCAGGGAGAGCGACACTGCAAACCGTACGACAGGATCTTTAGTGTCTTACAGGAGAGGCATCCAGCGATACGAAGGGCCGCTCGGACATGATGCAGCCGGCGGAGATTTCGGGGTTTTTGATCAAAAGCGCTGGCAGTCTCTGCCTCACAGTGGGAAATGGACTGTACAGTTATTATAACGTGGCGCTGCCTTCCTGTCATGATGTCACCCGGAGCCACCAACCTGAGGACGCCCCACTCCTCCAGATCTTTTTCTCTCCTTCATAAAAGCAGCTCCTGGTCCCCTGAGCCTCGGGGTTCACAGCAGCCAGAGGGTGAGCGGACGACGACAGAGTCACACACAGAGTGGGGGTGGGGGGGGGTTAGGGTTGGACCTCTGTGGCGGCCTCCACGTACTCTGGAGCGGCTACAGCTGCAGGCTGGGCCAGGGTGGAGAACCAGGAGGACATGGCCGACTTGGCGCTGGTCAACGCTCCGCCCACCGACTGACCTGAGAGCAGAGGGGGAGAGTAGGGACCAAATAGGTAAATGTGTCTTTTGGGTATTCCTGCTTTACTGTTAAAAATATTTTATAAATGTTGGACCATTAAAGGGCATTTTCTACTATTAATTAAAGGAAAGGTGTGGGTGATGTTGAAGTTCACCACACATATTATTAGGACACTGACCTTCAGTGTATTTATTGGTTGTTTCCATGAATAATGTTTCCCCTCAAACTTTTAATTTAAGGAGCGTTGTGTGAGCTTTCTTACCCACTGCCTTCCCCGTCTGCACCACGCTGCGGCTGGTGGTCATCATGGCGTTTCCGATCTTCTTCCCTCTCTCGCTGTTCTGCACCGAGCTGCAGTGGACATAATGAGAAGGAGAAAACAAAGGGTTCAAAAACCAATCCAAGGTGTGACATTGCAGGGATTCTTCCACATTTCCAGGAAACAAACTACACAAAAGCGGCGTGGCTAAATGTTGCGTCAACCTTTAGAGGGGATTATGTGACGGCTGAGCAGCAGGTGCAGTGTCTGATGATCGGGAAGACCTGAGTGAAAGCGAGCGGGATCTGTTTCACAACAAATGCACGGCTAAATGCGGCTCCATTTGAACAGCAGCCTGGTGCGAGTCCAACCTTTCACACGGATCCCCACTGACCTGACATTCAGCAGGAATCATCTGGACAAACAGCAGCTAGAGTCACCATGAGGATGCAGCTGCCTCTCTGCGCCTTCACACCCCCTAATGAGCCAATTATTCCATCTGAAAATAAACCGGGTCCCTGTGAATTGACTGCACTGCTGCTGCCCTGATGGACACAACACAGAGCTGTCAATCAGTGTGGGTGGTGAAATGAAAATGGGAGGAAATACATACATGCATGTTGTTTGGGGAAAAGAAGACAACGCTGGTTTGCCTTTTCAAATGCAATGACCTTGGGTAAATACATTTACGTTAAAGTCAAGGTTATTTTAAGAATAAAATAAAGCAATTGTGTCTCTTTCATGCTTTTTTAGCTGGTTGGTTTAGTGTAGATTGAGCTGTATTATGAACATTTTTGGAAAGGAATTATGTCGACAAACGCAATCATTTAGCACAATTACATGCGATTCAAGATTTGGACTTATATTACATTAAAGAAACTACTTGGTGCAGAAAGCATAATGTATGAAAGAAAGAGAAGGCTATAATTGCAACTAAAGAGAAAAAGTGATTTCAAAACAACATCAAAAAAGAGTTCAGCTTCAACATCATGCTGCCTCAGCCCCAGTCAGATTAGTGTTCATCTAAAAGAGACCATCAGCTTGTAAAGTCTTTGCATAAAACCTAAAACCAGACAGAGTGAGTGTGTGCGTGTGTGTATCTATGTGTGTGTGTGTGTGTGTGTGTGTGTGTTGCCTGCAGACAGATACAGTGTTTTTGTGACTGCAGCATCAACATGGCACCCCCACAGTTGGCTACCTCTGGGCGTCTCGCAGTCAGACGGACGTCCTGCGGCGCCGTCACTCCACCAAACAAGCTGCGGTTGCTAGGCGCCCGTTGCTAGGATCAGTGATCCGGCTCCGGAATCTGTCCTCCGTGCCAACTTCCTTTTGTCTTCCCTTTCAAAGTAAGAGAGCGGCTGCTGTGCATTCCCAGCGATGCTCAGAGGGCTTAGTGTGTTTTTGTCATTCTGTTTAAAGCCACTAGGTGTTTTGTTCTGATGCCGTTCTGTTTGTAGTAAATGTGTATTTTTTTACATTTTATATTATACATTTTTTTGTATAAACATAGCTTTAAGAATAGGGGGCTTTGAATATTATTTGAGCCACTCAAAAACACAGTATGACTCACTATCATTAGGTATAGACTATATTAATCATTATGTTAATCAAAACCACTACCACATTCAAATTACAAATAAAAAACGTAACTTAATTTTTTTTATGTTTTTATCTCTATTACATAACTTGTTTTTTTATAATTTTAATTACATTTGAGAATGGCTTTAACCTTTAATTGATTACTGATCGTAATGCATGCTCATATATCTAAGTTACATTATTACAAAATGCGAAATATGTACAAGTCTAGAATCATATTTTCCTCATCAGACTCTTTTTGTGACTGCATGGAAAGAATTGTATTATCGTTGAAGCTGTTAAAGGGGAAATGTGGATGGAATAATGGAACTTAAATCCAGACACCATGCAGCCTCATGGAGTAGCAGTTTTTCCTCTCTGACTCTGGCTGACCCAGATAAACATCTCCTTATGGGGCACTGCTCTGACAATAAAGAAAGACCCTCTAACAGCCAGAGTCCGCCTGCAGCCGTCACATGACTTCTGTTTTCTGAGAACATCTCTGCCACCGGCTGCTCTTTGTCCGAGGACGAGGAAACATGAAAAGGGTCGGCTGTGTTGAGCCCCCCCCCCCCAGAGCATCCATAACACACATGCAACACAGCACATTCACAAGGAAGTCAAGCGTAGGGCCTGCTTTTGTTTTTCTGTGTGTTTTTTATTCCCAGGGGAGTAAATAGAGAGGAGGTGGCATGGCAGCAGCAGTGGGACAAAGAGTGATGAGCTGAGCGAATGGATGGACTCAAACAACAACATCTGGTCAATAGGGACACATCACTGTGTGCCAGGAAAACAGCCCCATGTTTACATCTTCTTCTTTCCTTATTTACTCTTTCTTTCTGGCTTATACTGTAACTCCAGTGTTATATGTTCAAGTATGGTTCCTAATCCAGATCTACATTGTGTTCTTTAAAGGTAGGGTACAGTAGGTAAGAATGGAGAAACCAGCTCGAGTGCGCTAGAATTTGAAAGTACACAACCGGAGAAAATCTGCCACTTCCTTACAGAGCCCCTCTTCCAACACACACGAACGCGCACATGACCAATGAGGGCACGAGATAAGTTTGTGCACAGATGGAAGGCTGACAGGCAGGTAGGCCATCCAGTTATTTAGCCGGGCCGGCTCAGATGATTGGTCGTGCTTTTTACAGCGCCACGGCTTCCACAGATGAAATATTTGTATATATTTATTTTCAAAGCATTTCATGTATTCATCGCTATCGGGATGTTAAGAGCATTCCATGGAATATAACAAAAAGTGTTTCTGAAGTGAATGACCTACCCCACCTTTAATGTACAACTAAATTAGAGGGTTATCTGTTTCTGCTGTCACTCACTGATGAGATTACTCAACTTGCTTCAGTTCATGGTGAGGAAAATGTCCAAAAACGAATAGATGATGCATCTATGGATTTAGCAGCCACGGCTTAATGACTGCCTTTTGTTCTTGCGTCAGGTTCAGCAGGTGGATTTGGACCTCCATAAGAGATGTAAGTCTACAAGGCCAAAGCTTCTGAACACATTTAGGAAAACCTCACACACACACACTTTCACACACCGGCTGCATCCCCTCCGGTTTTAGAGACTGACACAAAGCGGAGGCAGGAAATGAGATGTGTTTATTCCTGAGAAGACTCTAATGGCTGAGTGCCAAACTTCCTGCCGACACCCCCCTCTCCCACCCCTCATCACCCATTACCACCACCATAGCTCCATCCAGAGTTTTAGAGCACAGTGAAGACCGTGCCCCTTCACCCCCTTCCTGCTCCATGAACCAGAATTGTTCTAAAATGCACCATAAAAACCACAATTAAGGCGTCTCTTTTGCACAGATGAACTAAACTAAACCCAGTTTAAGGTTTCGTCCACAGTTTGTTTGTCCGTGAGTTTGTTTGCTGAGCATTTACGACAAAGTTCATAGTGGCCATGTCACCAAACACCCTAAAGTGAGAGAGCTGAGGGTACCGGGGTCAACCTGCGCGTGTACTCATCGTAAAGCTAAGTTAGGGATGGAGCCAGTTTAGCTGTGCGTGCGTGCGTGCGTGCGTGCGTGCGTGCGTGCGTGCGTGCGTGCGTGCGTGCGTGCGTGCGTGCGTGCGTGCGTGCGGGCATTTATCAGACGCGTAACTCTAGAACGGAGCTCTGGCTGTGGTCGGAGTCACGTTTCATCCACACTTCCAGGAGGGAACCGGAGCTGCAGCGAAGAAGTCTCCAGCTCTGTTTTGTTTGAGAGTGAACTCGCTCATAATTAATGACCTCAGCTGATACAAGACCCCCCCCCCCCCCCTCCTTCAACCACTATTAAGATGCTATATCTATCCACCCACAAACACAGCATGGGGTAACACACTTCTTACCACATACAGTACGGGTGCTAAGAGGGCACAGCTCTTTGGAATCATTTATGGTCTAACAGGAGGTAAGACAAGATAACAGTTACTGTACTGAACTTTTTAAAGAACTGAACAAATCATTGAACTTATTTAAAATCAATTTGTATTCTTTATTTTAAACTAAATCATTTTTTCGTGCTCTAAGGGATGGATCCGGATTACCTTACATGTTAAGAATTTCTTTTTGAATCCAGCCCACACATTTAAATAATTCCCTCTTTAGAAATGTTCTCTAATCATTTGTTTTGAAACGAATATAATATTTAGGAAGTACAAAGCCTTGCCAGCGGCAACAAGGGCACTCCAACTAATTTGTGCCTTTAACATCATGTCCTCTAATTCATACCCTGTGCAGAGAACATAACATTATCATTTTCATTTTGGCAGATGTTTAAGGGTTTTAAAGGAGAGTTGTAATATCTTTCTTTCAAAGTAAAAGCACAGGGGTCAGAGATCAAACGCTGTCCCTAATGGGTCAACATGTTCTTAAATTAATCACAATTAATTGAAAAACACTGTTTAAAGAAAGTAGTAAAAGCCACATTCTATAAACACTTCTCAACATGTCAAATGTCTCTTCAGTGTCCTCCTCTCCCCACATGAGGGCAGCAACATGTTTGTTTTGGTGCGCTCTGCATCAACTGAGCCACAGCGAAAGAACAATCTGATAAGATGAAGTTTGAAAGAAACAAATAGGTCACGGCTCTGCAGCTGAATCTGCACTGCGACTGACCCTTTCCTGTTATTTCTGTTTTACATGTTGTTCCGTGACTTTATCTTTAAGGTGCCGTATCTTACAGAATAGATAAAGTACTCACTGCGAGAGTCGTAGTTTCACATCAGCAACACTGTACTGGCCCTGGAATGGATGTCTACAACAGACAAGAAAGGCAGGCATCAATTCAATTATCTTTTATTTTCTCATGTTAGCTTCAGAAATACATGATGTTTTGGATCAATTCATCCTGGAGTTTAAGAATTAGTCGATGGCTGGGGAAAAAGCAATACCTGCACTCCAAGTTTTAAATATGATATTTGAAGGAATCACATTATGGCTGTTCAAAATGGCCCCTTTGCAACAACTCAGTTCAGTTTTTGAGACCTTAAACAGATTACATCCGGACCGTCTCATTGACTCTTCATAACTTAGAAATGATACATTTGTCACAGCTGAGATGACGTCATTAGGAGTTTCTGTTTAAGATTTGCCCTCCTTGGTGACCCTACCCTGGGGTGATGGCGGCCATGGCGGGATGCTTGTTGCTGTACCACACCCGGTAGTTGTGGGTAATCTTCCAGGCTGCAACGAAAGGCGCTCCGTAGTCAGCCAGCAGCCTCTCGTTATCTGAGACCAAAAGAGAGATGTTCGGAGTCAGTGAACACGATTAGCAGCATCACTGGATTTAATGTCATGTGTGATGATCAGTGTGTGTGTGTGTGTGCAACAATTACAGCCCCGATCATTATTAGTCATGCAACGAAGATAAGTCACCATGGAATCTACTTAACTTAAATGAAGAAGTGAGTAAGCTCCATATTTAAAGAAAAAGGAACTGTTTTCAGAGTTAAAATAGATACAATCAGAAGAAAAGAAACTGACTTTTTACAATAAAAATAATGAACAAATTGTGAAGAACTGGTCAAGTTTTTGCATTAAATACAGCATAACCATCAGGCTGGGACCCTTTTTGCGAACCATCATTATTATGTAGTATTTACTACAAAGGCTAATAGTGATAGCTATTGTTCTTCCCCTTGTTTAATTCAAATATTTATATACACTATGAACACATTTTTAATACAAAAAGAGTCCAAAACATGTGTCTAATGCTCTTAAAGACCATTTCAAATTCTTTATGTATGGTCTTTTAAAGTGCGTTCATGAGCATCACTATAATACAATGAGACTGTACCACTATTACATTCTTTATTTAGATCAAATGTCAATCCTATTTTAAAGCCTGCAGATACGCTAGCCAGTAAGGGTAATTAAGAAAAACAAGCCCTTGATGAAGCCATGAGAGGGAAGGAGAGGTTACAGACGGGAAGTGGCTGCGGTCCCCCACCTTGCTGCAGAGCGGAGGAAGTAGTGAGTGGAGGTAGAGGGTGAACTGGGCTCTGATCCACTCGTCTCCCCCCTCCCAGCCCGTGCCGTCCAGGAACACGTCGTCGCGGTTCTCCGTCACGTGCTTCACCAGGTAGTCGGCGAACCTCAGGTCGGCCGTCGTCAGGTTGAGGGTCTTCCGCAGCTCCAGGTCCTGGATGTGGACCAACGCTTCCTCCACCTTCAGCACAAAACATTATTTAAATACTTGATTTTTTTTTTAACCTTTACATTGTGATTAAATCTTTTACAGCACCGACCTCCACGATAGCATCACTGAGGTGCCTCTGCTGGCGGAAGAGGATGTTGGTTGCCCCGGCAACGAAGCCACGCACCGTCACATCTGACAGGAGGTGATGCTGCTGCAGCGCCATGTAGGGCATACACAGGTAACCCTGGCAACAAGAGGCAAAGGTCACTGTGTCACTATGTGAGTTTATATCCTGCGGAAACTCAAACACACAGTGGGGATTATTTGATAAGGGGGGGGGGGGTTGAGCAGAGATATAATTGAATAGGTTATTTATAAACTGCTGCTGATCTTTGATATACTCTAAAAGTGGAAGGAAACATGAAAATATATCACATATTTAGCATTTCCCTCCAAAACAAGCTCTTAGGGCAAAAACTCCAAGGCTGAAGATGCAATTAAAATGCAGTTCATTTACTTGAAGGAATAAGAGGAATAAAACATATATTGTGAAAATATTAACAGCAGAAAAACATAGAAATCCATGAGATGGGAAGACTGACTTTTCTACTAAGACTTAAATATATATACTTCACTACCTTACATCTGACTTACAGTTAAAGATTCACAGTGTAACCATTACCTTAGTGAAGATGGGGAGCGGCAGGCCGTACTGGTCCTCCTCCAGCCCTGACACCAGCCCCTGGACCACCCCCCCCTGGCCGTTGGCGGGCAGCGGCTGCACGGTGATGGGCGTCCCCGGCTCGGGGTCGAAGGCGTCCGGGAGCTCCGCGTCTTTCCCCTCGGCTGCCTCCTTCTTCTCAGGACTCTCCTCCAGCACGCTGGGGTCCAGGGTCTCCCAGTCGCTCTCCGAGGAGTCCGGAGAGGAGCGAGACGGGGGTTTGAGGAGGTGGGTGTCCCCCTCGGTGCTGTCCCCCGAGGACAGAGGCTCTGCGGCGGGCTGACCGCTCTCCTGCAGCTCCGGGGGGGTGCTGGCGATGTCGGTGGCAGACACGGAGACGAACTCCTCGGCCCCTGAGACGCTCTCCACCAGACTGGGGTCTTCCGACGCGCTGCCCTTAGGCCTGTAGTGGGACGAGTCCACCAGGCCGTGCTCCATCATACCTGCACAGAGGACATTGAATGTGAGTTTATTTCCTTTCTGTCTCCATTTTCCATTATAACCCATTTTGACGTCCGCTAGTTTTCTGTTTTACATGATAAGGGGTTTCTGGATGTGTCAGCTTGAAATTGAGTCATTTCAGAAGAAGTAACACACACTACAGATACACTGAGAGGCAAATAGTTAAAATATTTGAAAACATGCCTTGACTTGGGTAGACTTTCAGAACCTGACAGTGCTGACATGTCTTTTGTTTGGTGTCAATGCTATGATATAATGCAATGCTCATTACTTCTGTGCACTATCCTTACAAATGCTTAACTTAATGTAAAAGTGGAGATTGTGGAGTTGCTGACCTGGAAATAGTGATAAAACTGTCATCAGAGCTCCTACTAGTCTGTTGACAGGAGACACGTAGAAAAGGACCTGCAAACATAAAAAACAACAAAACAGACATACAGTGTTATTTAACGTGAAATGTTCTGGACTACTAGAAAAGAGAATACATGTTTCTAATCCTACCTTCTTCTCCAGCAGAATGAGCTTGAAGAGGATAAGAACCTATGAAGGATCAAATGAAGTGTTTACATTTTAAAGAACAATTATATTAAACACTTTAAAGCTTATCATTGTCGTTCAATTTGTGATTGTCTTACCTTGTGCTGAAAGTGCAGTATTAGATCTCTCGGTGATAACCCTGAAGAAAGAAAACACACTTCAGCAAATGAGGAATATTTTTGGTCACAAGTACTGTATGCAACTTGTCCTTTCAGCTGTGACATGCCACTGTTCTGCACGTCTGACATCTTTTTCATTATTAATGATTATGAACACATGAAGTGAGAGTTTGACCCACCTAGATAGACCTGCGACCCCTCGAGAGTGGAGCCCCTCAGGGAGCCGTTCATGTGGTCGTACAGTTCCTGCAGTGCGGAGGAGGGAGGTCAGTGGTGTTGTAAACAGAATAATAAAACTGATGGCTTCTAATGGAGTTTTTCTAACCTTTAAAATGGAGATCTGGGAGAAGTCTTTCTCCTCGAAGTAAGCGTGTGTGATGAGCTGTAGCTTCGCTTGAAGCAAACCGAAGAGAGGCTGGAAACCAAGACAAACGCTGTCAGCACAGATCAAGTGTTTACAGTTTGAAACATCATTGCCTATTTCTGCTCATAGGGAGAAACAGCACTCAAACATGACTCCTGTTTCCCCTCAAATCTTTCCCCTCTAAAGCCGGAACTGGCCGGACATGATAAGATCTACTGTTTTCAGTTCGTCCTCATTTAACCCACTTACGATTAGAGTGAGAGATAGTTAGAGTTTTTTATTTCTATATTTCCTTTTGTATGTAAAGTATAGTGTGTTGCATTGTGACTGTAGCTATTGTGCATATGAAAATAAAACCTTTGAATAATTCATCTTGTATTGCAGTTTTTTTTCTTGGTACGGGCATTTGCTGCATTTCGAAAAGTGTTTTCTTTAAATTATGAAAATGTCCTTCCACTAACACTATTAAACATTGAATATTAATAATATGTCACAGAAGAGGAACAAAATACAAATATCAAAGCTGAAAATGAGCATAATAGGGCCCCTTTAATAACATAGAGGATTACAATTCATTTCCTTTTCCTAAATGCCTTAATAAAAGATGGGAAATAGCTAAATCTGTTGCAGTAATAAAAACATCCTTTACAAACTGATGGCTCATCCAGTGAAGTATATATCAGATTGTTCCAAAGCCTGAAGTCTCATGATGAATTTTACAATGTTAAACTGTAAGTTATGTAAATCTCTGTGGGGACGCATGAAATGGAAACGTACTTCCTGGATCCGTCATGTTGATTCTTTTATCCCATATTTCCATTCCTCTTCTACAAGATCATGCTGAGGTCACAGCTCAGAGAATTCATTTCTTTCCAGCATGAAAAGCTAATGACACTCAAATGTTTTTATGTCATAAAAGACGGCTTCCTGGCTGACTCACCACTCGACTGAGGACGCACACGCTCTTCTGAACCGTCTCCCTGGTGACGTCAGCCTGCCGGACCTTCAGGGCCTGCAGAGGGATTAAAGACATTCAGATATTTATTTATATTAATACCACAAACGCTGCGAGGTCAGAGAGTGACTAATCGCTATGAAGAAATTATGTGACAAGGGACAAAAATAGAAACGGGAGATGATGCCATTTTATATCCTTCTCATCCAATCAAGAAGGAACACATTCACTTTAATTTATCAAGACTTTTATTCGGCTTTTTTATTGTTCTTTCACATGTAAAAGAATGGAAGTTAATAGGGTTGAGTAATTGATGTATACATGGTCATTTTCTCGGTGGCGTATACCCTCAGTCAATTACTTATGTGAAATATCTGAGTATTTATCCCACCATTTGTGCATGCATGCTTTTGGCTATACATTTAATGAGCTAGATAACAAAATCCATGGCTTTTTAATAATTAAGTATAGAGAATAAGATGACTGACCTTTGCTTCTATTTGGCGATAACAGGAAACTCCATAGACACACTTCATGTCTTCACCGAGGGGCGGCAGGTGGAAATACACAGTGTCTGCAAAACAAAGTCACATTCATAATTTACCTTTATCTGTAGACCTGGGTTCCCTGGGTTCCCTGGCTCAGTACACCAAGCCCACCATTACGAACCTTGGCATTCAAATGGACCGTGAACTAAAACTTGAGTCAGATTAAATCTGTGGTAAAAACGAGCTTTTATCACCTGAGGCAGCTAGCCAAAGTAAAACCTTTTCTCTCCAGACAGCAGTTTGAGACAGTAATCCACGCCTTTGTCACCACTCGGCTGGATTACTGTAACTCTCTCTACATGGGGGTCACTGGCTTTTAACTGGCACACGGACATATGACCACATTTCCCCCATTTTGGCTTCGCTCCACTGGCTGCCAGTACATTTTAGGATTCATTTCAAAATCCTTTTGTTTACTTTTAAATCCCTAAATGGCATGACCCCACCATATCTTTCTGAGCTGCTACACTTACACGCCCAACCGCCCTCTCAGGTCAGCGGATCAACTGCTCCTGAATGTGCCCAGAACCAAGTCAAAGCTCAGAGGGGGCCGTTGCTTCTCTGTAGCAGCTCCCACACTGTGGAACGATCTGCCCCTGCACATCAGACAGGCCTCCACACTGTGGAACGATCTGCCCCTGCACATCAGACAGGCCTCCACACTGTGGAACGATCTGCCCCTGCACATCAGTCAGGCTCCCACACTGTGGAACGATCTGCCCCTGCACATCAGACAGGCTCCCACACTGTGGAACGATCTGCCCCTGCACATCAGACAGGCTCCCACACTGTGGAACGATCTGCCCCTGCACATCAGACAGGCCTCCACACTGTGGAACGATCTGCCCCTGCACATCAGACAGGCTCCCACACTGTGGAACGATCTGCCCCTGCACATCAGACAGGCTCCCACTGTGGAACGATCTGCCCCTGCACATCAGTCAGGCTCCCACACTGTGGAACGATCTGCCCCTGCACATCAGACAGGCTCCCACACTGTGGAACGATCTGCCCCTGCACATCAGACAGGCCTCCACACTGTGGAACGATCTGCCCCTGCACATCAGTCAGGCTCCACACTGTGGAACGATCTGCCCCTGCATCAGACAGGCTCCACACTGTGGAACGATCTGCCCCTGCACATCAGACAGGCCTCCACACTGTGGAACGATCTGCCCCTGTACATCAGACAGGCTCCACACTGTGGAACGATCTGCCCCTGCACATCAGACAGGCTCCCACACTGTGGAACGATCTGCCCCTGCACATCAGACAGGCTCCACACTGTGGAACGATCTGCCCCTGCACATCAGACAGGCCTCCACACTGTGGAACGATCTGCCCCTGCACATCAGACAGGCCGCCACACTGCCTTCTTTTAAATCGCTTCTTAAAACCCACCTCTTCTCCTTAGCGTATTAACATATTTTACAGCGTTGCTGTATATAAGCTCACAGTGAGATACTCGTTAAAAAGACAGGATGATACAAAAGCCTAACAGCTGAGGAGAGACAGGTAATGGGTTATTTTAAAACACAGCAAGGCTTCAAACAGCAGCAGGACAAACTGGATAAACCTGCAGAAATGGGCCGCCTGTCAATCAAAAGAACCTCTCAAACTTCAGTTAGAGAACCAAAACCAGTTCTGCTGCATGTTGAGCCCATTTACTAAAACCAATGGGGGAAAGATTTTACACTTTGCTGCATTTATCTGACAGCTTTGGTTACTTTTCAAATTAAGATTTTTGCATATTATATATGTCAAAACTATCAAATGTGAGGTTTTTTTTTTTTTTGTTAAACTACCCAACAGTAACAGCTTTTATAATCTGTCAAATGTAATTGTTTTTAAGTAACTTGTCATGTTTCACATTTGTTGGCGCTGTTTTTTTTCAATAATTGTAATTTCTTTGTAAAAATGTAGAGGTTTCTACTAAACAAAGATTATGAAAGTCTCCCTTTGGACTCTGGGTAATAGTGAAAAACCTTTTTTACTATTTTCTGTTTTTTTAAACGCTAACAATCAATCAATTAAGAGAGAAAACAATCAGCAGATTCGTATATAATATATATTTTGATACATGCTTTGAACATGCTTCCAGTCTCCGTTGTATATCATTGTTAATATAAGCTGTAGCCCCTAATCCATTTAACATGAGTTGAGGGTGATGTCATGCTGATTTGAGCAGGATCTGCAATAATAACGTTGGTGCGTTCAAAGACACTCTGGACATCTGAGACGTTATGCTTTTAGCTGTCAAAAATGACCAGATCTCACATCATTCTTAAAGCTACATTAACGTTTGTTTATTGTTTGTCTCCAGGGGAATATTTCCAAATTATTCAGCTCATGAATAAAATGCTGTTCTGGCAGCTGATTTTTCTAATGCCGTATATTTAGAGCTTTCCGAAACACAAAATTAAAAAGCAGAAAGAAAAGTCCGGCAAGAAAAATGTCATACTTTTGTGAATTGAATAGAAACTAGCGTGTAGAATAAAGGAAATCAGTCTTAAACCTTATGTGCAATGACATGGAAAACATTAGGTCAAATATGATTTACTAACCAATAATACAAAATACAACGTCATATCAAAGATTGCCGGAAGCCCCTAACATGAAACGTCTCTGGGAACAAGCAGTGCACAAAACGCCACAACTATCCGCCTTCGTACCATGTGAGGAGAGGCTGACGAGCGTTTCATAATGTGGCGCATGAAGATCTCCTCAGGGAGCCACAAAGGTTCAATGTGGACGTCAGAGATTAAGCAGAGCCTGGAGGAGAAGGGGGGGGGGTCCCGGCTGGACAGAGCCCCAGCTGCAAGACGCCAAAAACACAGCCTTCAACTCTCAGCTTCACAGCAGGAAGCTCTGCTGGAGATAAGTGAGGCTGGAGCAGCACACTGTGATTTACTTACAGCCATTTTTGGTGTGGTTTCTTAAGATTATTTAAATCTGAAGGGCTTATTTTGTGAGATAATACGCAGGTCTTCAATTTCCTCTGTGCATTGCATTGGGGTCCAGATGTGTTGCTTTTTTTTTCGGTGAACTGGACATGTTTAAAACCTGCGTAGAGATATATTGTATTGTAATACAAAACAGCTACAACGACTACTTTCTTATTGGACATGAGCTCTGGGTGTTTCTTTGATGATTCTCTTCATCTTCAGTAGTGTTCCTCTCCCCTGTGTAACCAACACCCGGCTCTCTCAGTGTCACTGCTGCTTTTATGAGCCGCAGTGCAGAGGGAGTCGCTCACATCAATGCTGCTTTCATCAGCTAACAGTCTGCCGGAGCGGCACAAACAAAGGACACAAGAGAAGAAGAAACTCACAGCAGGAGTTCATTCAAATATTCTACATTTAGAAATGCAGAAATGGGCAAAAACGCTGCCTGTGAGTGAGATCCTGAGAGGGGCTGATTTTCTACTGAAGTGAATTCAAAGCAGAGTTTTCTCCTCAGACTACATCTTATGATCTGGGAGCTGAATGCTTACAATAATATATTCACTACAGAGTAACGTCAGCACAATAACAATAAGGTTTGATGGCTGTAGTTTTAGACTTTGACTCAGTTCTTCCTTCACAGGAAAGTCTGAAGGGTAGTGGTGAACCACAGGAGGATCACATGACTGCAGCCCAACACGGGACACACACAGAGTCCCGCTCTCTTCACAGTGTGGATACTGTTTCCCTCTGCAAAACCTCTACTTAAACAAAACCAACCCTGAAGTCATCCCTTCAATGTCAGCTGGATGGGAAAAACACAGACTGACAGACAAGCAAACAAAGGCATGACTGACAATTAATTATTAACCATTAGTGTGCTACATACAACCCAGAGAGGAATGAAAGAAAGGCCCATTACTTCAAGTGACATTATAACTTTGCTTGTTTTGTCAGAAAACCCATATATGATCATACAAGAGGACGAAAACCAACTAGTTCATCATTTTAAAGAGGAATAGTAACTAACACCACATTATCGCTCATCATTATCGATGAGTGTAGGTGTCTTTTGATTCGTTACTTCTATTAAAAAATATATTTTCAATGTTTGGATCATAATTAGATACAAGTTAGATTGATTTAATTGCATGTAAACCAGAATACAGAATGGATTTGCCTATATATACAGTTTTTATAGATGTGCCTTCCCCCTCCACTACTGAAACCCAGTGCTTTAAATGTGTTCACAGTGTGTGTGTGGGGGGGGGGGGAGGTCGTACCTTCTGTGAAATTGTGTGCCCCGTCAGGAAGAGCCAGGAAAGGGAGGTACTTCCACTCATCTGGCAGCAGGTTACTGTCGTGACCCTCATCTGGCATCAGAGGAGGGTAGGAGAACTCCACCTGAGGGGGGGGGGGGGGGGGGGGGATGCTTTATAGGATGCTTTAAATATGACTTCCTTCCTATGACTCTGCATTATCTCTTCTTATCATTCTTTCTCATAACACTTTAAAATGAATACTAAGAATCCAGCAAGCTAATATTGGTATTTAACTGCATTTGTCACAGTGACACACATTGGAGGGAATTTTAAGGAAATACATCAAATAATTGTTGAGATGATCAGATGATGTTAGCTGCAGTGCTGGCATGACTACAAACACAACTTGCATCCAAATCAATAACACATTTAATTAACATCATTATATTATGACTGAGCTCAAGGAAAGAAGGAGGCAAAACTCCTGCCAGAGGTGACAGTTAAAAAACACCCACACACACCCCCACACACACACACACACACTCAGGATAAACACACCCTATAGAAAATGTTGCATTGCAGCAGATTACATTTGCCAATATATAAATAAACATCTACAGCTGTAAAGAAACAACATACACATTAATGTAGAAATCATATGAACCCTTAAACATCTATATAATAGTGACAGGGACATCTACACTCACTATATTTCAATGTTAAGCTATTTGATGCTGAGAATTACTTTAACTTAAGCAATGTTTTGAATGCAGGACTTTTACTGAAGTTAATGATCTGAATCCTTCTTTCCATGTCACCTTATTAAGCTTCCTGCCAGAGAAACAGATGGGAGGCAGGTGAATAAGAGAAGGTGGCGACTAAAGAGAAGGAGACAGACGGATTAAAGAGCCAAAACCCAATGTGATACCCAGCAGGAGATGGCTGGCCCCTCTCAGATAACGCCCAGAGGCAGCCGGCTGAAACAAAGCATGTGCACGGCCCTGTCCGCTCTCATTTTTGCATAAAATAGTGTCTGTTTTATCTTTCGCTCATACAGCAGCTGCTTCCAAGCCCAGTGAGTGACTTGGCAGATGGAGAGCCGCAACAACAAGGAGGAGGAAACACACTGTTCGTTTTATTGCTGCCAGCCTAGCCTGTTCATCCAATGCATTTTGAGGAAGAGGAGGCGATAATTAGAAGATGCATTAGTGGCACTTATGCTGAAAGTCTTACATACGCTTGAGGAGTCAAAAGGCCAACCTGAAAGTGTCTGCATTTTCAGATTAAGGGCCTTGGCTTTGCAGTTAGATATACTGTATTCAAAAAAATGTCCAAGCTATTACAAGCTGCGTAAAGGTTGAGTGATGCTCTGACCCCAAGAGGTCATGAGATAATTATAAAGTGTTGAAGCATGATTGATGGGAGGACACTTTCTCCTCATGTTTGTCTCTTTTTTGTTGTCTGAAAAGTCATTTTGTAATGATATAAAAGCGCCCCAATTCTTACTTATGAGAAGCTTTAACATGCGTTGGTATCAATACAGGAAGTCAAGAAATGTTTTGGTAAGAAATAATTACTTATTGCTGTTTCTATTTGGAAATGTTCACTGAGTTCAAGATCTTTTTTTAATATTAAACTATGGAACAAGTTACACAGTCAAATATGGTGTAACATCTAATACTATTGTTAAATATTAATTACTAGGTATTCAAATACCATGTCAATTACTATTTGTTTTGCAGTTCAGCCATTAGACAGTTCTTCTTGAATACAAAACAATGTCCACAAAACCCAAAACACACAGTACTAGCACATAGTACATACTGTATCCAAGCAAACACTCATACCATACTACTGTAGATTTCCTGGTACTAAATCAGCAAGCTCTTTTAGACAAGCTTCAGCCTGCTATACAAACACAGTCCTCGCTGTTGAATACACTGAAGTGGAAAGATGTCCAATTTGGCAGCAGAGCACATGTTATATAACCCTGAGAGCCCAGAGCAAACAGCTGATGTTAACTCTCTCTTCAATGCATGTGGACATGTATCATCCCCCCTGCAGGATTTATGTATGCACTGTCAGAGAAGAAAATACGCAGTCATTGAGCCAGATTACAAGTCGATCCATACAAAAATATAGTGGAAATGTGCCTATATTATGATTTCAATGGGAAGCCCTGGTTAGCAGTTAGCAACATTAGCATGGAGAGAAGGGTCTACGTACCTGACAGCCCTTTTTGTGGTGAAAACCAACCACCACGATATGCAGCACCGGTCCCTTTGGATCGTCCCTGCCGTTAGACTCCATTCCCCCCGGATGTTCTGTGTGTCCTGTGTAGTTTTGACCTCCAGTGTTGGATGTAAACACAGCCAACAACGCGTTTTCCCCCTGAATCCGCAGTAGGAAGACAGGCGTTCACAACACAAGCACCGCGGAGATGATTCTCTCTTCCGCCTTGTCCCAGTGTGTCAAAGAGTAAACACAGCGGGATGGTACACTGCAGCGCACTTCCTGATTCGTCAAGGCTTTGTTTTCATTATTTAAAACGATATTCAGAATTATATGGCCTTCAATACAATAATTCCCTGTGTGTTGTAAGGTAAGGGTAACTACATCTTTTAAAAATGGTATAAGTGTTTATTTTTGTAACACAATCTATATAAAACATATGTAAGAACAAACCTGTTTAAAACTGAGATACATTCATGTACATACGTTTATAATACATGAATAAATCAAACAACGATTAACACGATACATTATGAATAAATATCGTACTTGTATTTCAACACTACAGAGACGAGGTGGGGACTTATCTTGTCAAAGTAAAAATAATTACGTCATGAACAAGACAAGCACAGCTAGCGCTATCGTGTGGACATTTGGAATTACATCATTTAATTTTTAGATCGATTGCTTTTGCCTGTCCACTGACTTTCTTCTTTCCATTGGTTCTGACTGGTGCTCATTCTTGAATGAACATGGCGGCTACTCCAGCAACAAATCCGTCCCAGTTGCTCCCACTTGGTTTGTACATTTTAAATATTGTTCCCGTTCTGTCTTTGGATAGTTGCCTGTCAATGTTAAGCAGTAATAAAAGGCAGAGTGTGGTGTGTCGAATAGAAGCGAAGGTTCAGATATGAGATATGTTTGGTTAGCTAGGTAACGTTAGCATCATGCTTCCAGCTGCGGTGAAAACGCATGATAGTCGTTATTAAAACATTAGCTGTCTTTGCTAACAGTACAGATTGATGGTCTTAGATAGTTGTATGACTTTCATAACATGTCCATAACGTACTGAAAGGTTTTTGGATAGAAATACATTGCTTTAAAAACCAGACACATAACCGTTTTAAATAGTGAAATGAAACCAAATACATTAACTCAAGTACCATAACATTTGTACTACTTTTTATTTAATTTGTAATTACCTTGAGGCCTTTCTGTTCCTTCCACTACTTTTCCTCCACTAAATGTATCTGCCAGCGTTATTCACTTTACACATAAAAAATTTGCTACAAAGCGTAAGAAAAACGTGTAAAACGTGTTTAATGTGTTTTCATTAATTACATTGTTTAGTATAGGTTAAATTATTAATCAATTAATCAACCAGTGGGTCAATTTACAGAAAATACATTGGGAACTATTTTGATAACTGTTTAATGATGAATGCTTTTAAAAAGTAATCTAATAATTGTCTGTTAATGAACATAACATTTCTACCTAATACAAATTGGTTTGCATCCCTCACATATCTTTGTTTTTTATTCTTTCAGAGCTTGTGGACAAATGTATTGGCTCCCGAATTCACATCGTCATGAAAACCGACAAAGAAATCGTCGGCACCCTGCTTGGTTTCGATGACTTTGTCAGTATCCTTTCCAGATTTCAATCTAACTCTGAAAGAAAATATATCTTGTGTTAAATTCTCTTCACTATGTTGCCGTTTGCTCTGAATCATGTCCCAGTGTTGCCCTTAACTCAGTGTTTTAGACATGGTCCTGGAAGACGTGACAGAATTGTACGTATACTTTTTGTTCTTTGCATGATAGCACATTTTAAGGGACCTGTTCGTTGAATTAATCCATACATTTGTATCCATGTTTTAGTGAAATCACACCGGAGGGAAGAAGGATAACCAAACTGGACCAGATCCTCCTCAATGGCAACAACATCACAATGGTGAATACCTTGCCGTTTTGACTATTTATTCCACTTAATACACAAACGGGTGTATCGTACACACTCCACCTTCCTTTTAGACCTTTAATATTCTTGTATTTTCTTTGATTCGCAGCTCATACCTGGAGGAGAAGGTCCTGAAGTATGAGAGGAGAAGGTCCTGAAGTATGAGAGGAGAGTCTCACCAATGAAGGCTGAGGAGTTATGCCTTACTTTGTTGTGTTCCTTAGTTGATTATGTTGATATTGTTATTTGTCGGTCATTCCCTCTTGATCTTAAGTAAGGTAAATATTTTTGTAAGATTTCAATTGAGTATTTGTTATAAAAAAAAAAAAAAAGAGGTTGAATTCAGAAGTGCATCATGAATCACTCAACTGTTTTTCTTTCTACAAATAAATGCAAATCAGTTTGAAAAAAAAAACAAGACTTGTTTATTACGTTTTTTATTTGTAGTTGTACAACTTTAGTGCAAATTACGGTACAAAAACCAAAGTGTCATCACAGATCAGAGATAAAACTTTTGTTACCTTTTTGAAGAATAAGCAAAATTGAGTAATGAACGTGCAGCATTACTGAACAGACAGAAATGATTACTTAAGAATGCAACAAATGAATTGTAGTATCTGCCCCCCCCCCCACCACCATGCCTCAGTACATGGAGGGTTTCTCCTCTCCCTTTGGATTGGTCACCTTCTCCAGATTCTTGTTGATGATGTCGTAAAGCTCGGCCTACAGTGAACACATAGACATATAGTTATAGCTTCTTCTATGACGCTATGGTGATAAATAACTGATTGTTTTAACTTACGTAGAAGCCGCGAATGTCGAGAACAATCACTTTGATCTCAGAGTACATGTCCTCGTCCTTCTCGCTGACCAGCCTGCGGTAGTCCATCTAGAGGCAGAGGAGGTTATGTTAAAGATATTTCCAGTAATATTATCAAAGCTTTAAAGAGACATTTGTAGGGACTATTTTCAGCGTAATGTGGGGCTTTTAATTGAGTTTTTTTTGTCTTCAGGACAGTTTGTGGGATTGAGTCAAAAAACCTACAGTGGTAATGAAGGGAAATGTCCCCCAATGCAACAGTGTTTTTAATAGTTTAAGGATAACAAAGGAAGATGATATATCAGTATTTGATACACACACAATACTTGTGAGTGTTTTTTTTTATCTTTTAAAATGAATTAGTTGACAGTAAGTTAAAGGCAGATATTCACCAGACGTATCCTTTAAGATAAGTTTATACTCACCACATGAGTCTCCTTGGAAGCTTTTCCAACAGCATCTCCTCTCTCGGAAAAGTACCTAAATAATTCAAGAAGAAAGGGGGTTTGAAAGTGACAGGAATGTTCCCATGAATATCTGCTGTTAATCTAAGAAATACTAAAATAATTATATATTTATTTTGTAGTGAAGAGAACGTCACACTACTTGTTGATGTTGGTCTGAAAACCGTCGACTTTGGTCTTCACTACAGCGATTCTCTCCAAGATTTTCTCCTGTGGTGGGAAACATAATAATGAATCAAAACCTGACCAAACGTTGCAGCTATACGCAGCCAGGATGCACATGCGTAATGTACCTGCACTGCAACCCCAAAGTCATTTCCATCCTCGATTTGTGGGATGAGGTGCTGAATCCAGCAGTTGACCTGTAACACAGAAGAGTGTCACATAAACACCATCACAAATAACATTTCAATTAACTCTGTTTTACACAACACACTTCATAGTGAGAGTGATTCACTTACAGTGAGGATGGTCTCTCTAAGAGCAAAGATCTCTGGTTTCACCCTCTCCAGAAGCATCATAATCTTCTCGTTCCCCTTGATCAAGCCACATTTTGGAGCTGGTGAAAGGGAGGGGGAATTAGACCTTATATAATTTCATGTATATTCTGGGCAAACGCAAAACAAAGATATCACTTACCTTTCTTTTTCTTCTTCTCATCGTCTTCATTCTTATCCGTCTCCATTTCCTGTGGGGTCAATTTTTAATGGTCAAAAATGGTCAAGTGTCACAAGATCTTACGTGTTGTGTATGTGAGAAAAAGTATCTTTATACAGAGAGGGAGATGAATACAGTTGATTTAAATGCAGAGTAAACACAATTAAATCAATTTAATTTATCCTACCAAGTGGGAATTAGTTACAGGTAGCGTGTACACAGTAACATACAACTAGCTAATGGCGAATAAAAGATGTCAATGATGATAGACAAATAAAAAACAATGAGGCATTTAAAAGTGTGACTTGTAAACCAGTTGTAGTATTTAAATGTTTCAAAATTGATCCCACTGCAGTTACTGGATAGGTTTTGCTAATTTGGATTAACTCACATTAAATAAACATTATTAGCTAAGTTCTACAGGTTGGTTCATGCCCTATACAGTCTGCACAGAACTAGTAGTGGCTGAAGTGAGGATATCAACAAGTTAACTGCAGCCAAGTTATCTCAGGGAAAGTAATGAACCCCTGTTTGTGTATTTTTGTAAATGTATGTTATGATGTTAGAAGCTGTGTGAGACCTCACCTCCTCCTCTGGGGAAGGGGGGTCTGGGATGGGGATGTCCAGGGGAGCCTTCAGAGAGGACATGTCTGTGATACTGAGGGCGTCATCCTGAAAACATACAGAGGATGAATTAAGACCTGAAATAACAGGTGAAGGGTCCTTGATTTGTGTGTTGAAAATTTGAAGTTGCTGACCCTCTGCAAGGCATCCAGCTGTGCAATCTTCACGGGGATGTAGTTGGAGAACAAAAGCTCTGCCTGCAAAACAAGAGAAAAACACTTACAAAATATGTAAGATAATACAAAAACACAAGAATAAAGTGGGACTGAACAAACCTCCTGATACAGGGACTGGCGGAAGTTCTCCACCTATGGAAAAGGAAATACATTTCTGTCAAAAACATATACTTTTAGCTGCTGACTCATGTTGCACAAGACGGTTGAATTTACTTTCGTTTTTCTTTCACAAGGGGACTTTCCCGAACTTCACCGAGTAGACTACAATTTACTTTGTTCTTTAACATGTTTGAAACAATCTGCTTACAGTTATCAGTATTTTAAAGAGTATGTTAGCAAGTAGCTGCTATCGCATGTAGCCTACTGTACCTGCGCATTAACACGAGATCAACTCACCTTCTCTGCATTCGCTCTGCTGATTTTCACACATGCTTTCGGCATGACTGAGCAGACGTTTTACCGTAAGGACGAATAAATACTGTCCGTTAAAGTGTTTTAAATGAACTCAAAGAGAACAGGTGCACGGCAGGACAATATGGCTTCAAGTGAGACTTTTTACTATTTCCTCTTCAAGTTTGCTTTCGATTTAATGTCGGTTGATGAAGTTTGCGCCTCCCACTGTATCCCTCCTCCGCTGAAAGTAGGACGTTACCTAAATGTACAGCCTTTAAGTTCAGTTTGCGTGATTAAAATACAGAAGAGTAGATTCTAGAGACACAATAACATATCAAGAAATACCATCAATTTGTTGGTGAGTCACGAGATGATAGGATTTAAATATTGATTTGTAACACATGTACAAATGGCTTAGATAAAATGTTATAGGCTATTTTATGAATGTGCAACTTTTTGGGTTGCAGGTAGGTGTAAGGAAATTAGAACAATTGTGCAAAATATGTGTTCTTTAAGGCAACTTTACACCACATCTCAGAGACACATATTGTACTTTGCTGCACTACCTTTCTGTCCTTAACCTAAGTACATTCTGAAAAGTACTTATAATCTAATTGTACCATAACTGGTTAATTCAAGTGTTCAGAAACAAATAAAAAAGGTTAAAGAACACTTTTAAATTCCATTTCCAGTTACATTGTGGGAATTATGCTTTTATATTGAAAAAATAAAATCGGGACAGGAAGTGGAGCCGGAACATAACACGTCCAACTGTAGTTTCCGCATTAGCTCCAGAGACAACACAAACCCAGTGTAGGTGACATATTAACCACTGACATGGGGTTTTAAATAGCTTATTTGTATTAATGGAAACTTAAATACTTTCGACGTTCACTCCGAAGCAGGGAATAACCGTCTAAAGTCGTGACGAAGGTTTCTACATTGAGCAGGTTTGTGAGTTACAAAAACTTTCGGTTTCAACTTACGTGAATTGTTGTTATCTTGTTTTTCTTGCTAGCTTCAAAGCACCTGACTGACACCGTTAAACCGTGTTGAATATGATTATACCCTGGAGAAACATTAGTAACAGTGTTGTCAGTTAATGGTTTTAAATGTGGTTAACGTCCGTTGGAGTGACAGTATGATGAGCCTGGGCTTTCCAACAGTTGTCATATTGTCAAAGGTGCATTTTTAAAAAAGTCACTTTATGAAATATTAACATTTTTTTTGCTGTGAAAATGTATTCATAAAAGAAATGGTGGACTTTTACATAAGATATTTTACCCTGTACTTATTTAACATTTCACACCTGCCAAAATATCCAATCTCAGTCAGTTATCGTCCAATTGTCCAAGGCAAGTTTATTTTGAAAAACAAATCAGCCACATAGGTAATTACTAGTGCTTTATAAAAAGTATAAGAATAACAACTAATTACCATTAAAACAATAACAAGAAACAAAAGGTTAATAAGCAGGTACAACCTCAATAAAACCTATATCACCACCTTCAAAACACTTACAAAAACTCACCTCTTCAAACTGGCTTTTAATGTGTGTATGTATTTGTTGTCCTCATTTACTACCTCTGTAAAGCGACTTTGAGCACCTGAATAAATGTATTATTATTTATTATTATAAAAATGCAGTATAGTTAAAAGATTTAATATATTTATTTTTAAATATAAACTGTTGATTGTTTGTTTTTTTGCAAGATGCAATTTGTCTTAATGCATTACAGTTCAAATAGTAGAACTTCCTCACATAATGTACAACAGAGAACACAGCACGTTCTCCCATAGGAGTAACAATCATGCTGTGATTTAAACACTAAATATATCCACTTCCCTCTCTAAAGCGATGAGCGGTGGTCCTGCATCGGTCCAGATGGACGAGGTCAGGATCAGATCCCAGTCCCTCCTCTCCGCCTCAGGTGTGGCCCAGGATGTGAAGGCGGAGGTCCAAACCATGGCCACCATCGCCCTGCCTCTGTCAGAGAAGTACCGTCACATCGGAGTGGAGGCCATCTTGAAGGAGAACACAGCCTGCCGCAACAAACAGGAGGTAAACATTTCTCCATCTGGTGGTGCTGCTTGGATAGACATTTCTGGACAAACCATAATATACAAAAGCTGATATCATACAAGTATTTAGCTGTGACTATCCACAACATTTTTAATCAAACTCTAGACTGCTCCTTTGTTTTTATGAACTGAAATAAACTCAACTGCATTCACATCACCTCATAGTAAAAAGACAATCACTCAACTTGACTGTTTTGTAGGTATAGTATGACATTCATTTTGTCTCTTTTTCAGGTTCTGGAGTCCTTGAGTCGACTGATCAAGGCCTTCAGTATCCTGGAGAAGTACGGCTGTAATCTGACCAGTCCTGCGAGGCCCAAATACTGGAGGAGCGTCAAGCACAACAACCCTGTCTTCAGAACCACCGTGGATGCCGTTAAAGTGAGCAAAAAATACATTGATCAAATCTAAAGAAACTGTTGTGAAGTGCAAATATTTCAATCCTCATTTTCTTCCACAGGGAGGCCGGAGAATCTTGTTTCTCTACGGTTACACCAACCAGCAGATCGACGGCCTCAGTTTCCCAGATGAAGTCGATGGACCAGACACGGCTAAAGTTGCTTCGGTGACGCTGGAGGTCATGACCTTACGAACAGAGGTGGACATGGTCATAAAGGTTGGCATTTGTTTTAAAGCAGTCATTTGAATACCTTGAACATTGTGTGTGTGTGTGTGTGTGTGTGTGTGTGTGTGTGTGTGTGTGTGTGTGTGTGTGTGTGTGTGTGTGTGTGTGTGTGGTGTGTGTGTGTGTGTGTGTGTGTGTGTGTGTGTGTGTGTGTGTGTGTGTGTGTGTGTGTTGTGTGTGTGTGTGTGTGTGTGTGTGTGTGTGTGTGTGTGTGTGTGTGTGTGTGTGTGTGTGTGTGTGTGTGTGTGTGTGTAAGGATTTCATTGTTTTCCATGTCTTTTATTTATGTTTGTTTAGGGCACACATCCTCACATAGAACACTTCAAAGATATCATCCCATTCATCATCCAGCAGGTCTGTACAATCGTTTCCTGTAGCTTTACATTTGAATCTGTTTAATCTATTAGCATTTTGACTTGGCTTGAGTTTTACTCTTGAATTTTATAGCAGCTATAGAAAAAAAAATCTATAACTTTTGGATTGACACACTTTTGTATACTTAAGTATTTATGAGTTACATAAATTAAATAAACAGATCAATTGTTTCCAGAAATGAGCTGTGTATTATTTTGTGCACATGTATACACAATCATGAAGAGAACATTAATTAAATATTAAAAAAGTAATACTTAACAATGTTTTAGTATAAAATGTATATTTAATAATACAAAAATGCAAGTAATTTGACATATTTAGCTCCAATCTTTATTTGTCTTTTGTCTGTTGCATGGTAACGGTTTAAAAGTGTTGAATGTGATGCTTTCTTCAGGATAATCTGGTGAATGATGCTGTGGTGACCCCGCCTGCAGAGGAGCAGCAGCTTCTGGCTCTTCCTCTCAAACCCACTCCAGTCCTCGTAGCACAACCTCCAACACCATCAACAGGTGAGCGGCCACCACCACATATCCTACAAGTCTACGTTTTTCGTTTTTCAGAAAGACAAAAACATATGTTTGACCAACGATCTCTTTTACAAGGGAGACCTTCCGCACATTGGTTACACATGTAACAGAAAACAAAAAGGACACATACAACATAATGACAGGGGTACAATTTACAAACTTATTCACAAAGACAGGTACCAGGAGTATCAAATATCAATTCATCAATCTGTGCTTTAAAATGATGCAGGGGAACCAAAATGCTCATTTTCAATATGTTTTGCAGAGTGTTCCATGCTAGAGGAGCTGCGCACATAACTGTTGTGCCTAAAACAGTCCTAGCACTTGGTACATGTAATAAAAACACATCCTGGGATCTCAGGCAATAGCTACTTGCGACTCTCTGTGATATCAGTGAGCAGATGTAAGGTGGTAGTTTACCCAGCATGGCTTTATAAATGAACATGTACCAATGACTGAGTCTCCGAACAGTAAGTAATGATATAAAACAGTTTTCTAGTGAATGTGTGACATATTTAGCCTGTGTTAACGGCATACATTTAGATTCAGCAGGGTATATGCAGGAATCCTGAAGTCAAATGTAATACCTTTTAAGACCTTTTTTAAGACCCTTTCCATACATTTTAAGACCTCATCGCCACTTCGAGTTTTAACCGGTTACATTGGCGACACACTTTACCTCACATTGACTATATACAGTATTGATTGTCCTTCCTCCTTATCTTCCAACCATTTGGACGCAAACTTGCATTACCCCATAACGATGTTGTTTAACAACCGGCGTAAACGGACCTTCGCACGCTATCAGTCAGTGAGCGCACGATGTCCTGTTCAGATGACGTCAAATCCAACGGGATGCCATAAATACACTACACAGAATCACACTACACACCTACGCAATGATTACATTCAGGCAGACTGTAGAATACAACCTCTTTGGACAATTAATATACTTATTGGAAACAAGCTACAAAATGTAATACCTTGGAAAATGCCGTTTAATACTTTTTAATATCCTTCATTTTCGCTAAATAGATTTATCAACTTTTAATACTTTTTAAGACCCCGCGGACACCCTGTTCAGTCTCTGATTGCATGTATTGTGCACTAAACATGCCTCTTGTTCATCATCTATACCTAAACATTGAATTCCTTACTTTTCAGGCTCTACTCCAGCGAGTAACTGTAACCTGTGTGGTGCCACATCAACTCTGTTTTGCCCGTCTTGTGACAACCAATCTTTCTGCGATGCGTGCGATGGCCTCTTTCACCGCCACCCTTCCAGAGCCAATCACAAGAGAGACAAAATACAGAAAACCAGACAGGGTAAGCCAGATTACAACCTTTTAAATAAGTAATACAGCATTGTTTTGTTTTTGTTGACAGCTATGTTTTTGTCATTCGTTTCCTGATTGGCTGTAGAGGCCTGCACCATCTGTGGGTCTTCTGCTCACGCTGCGTGCTCCACCTGCGACCAGAGGCTGTGTGAGAACTGTGACAAGCTGTTCCACTCTCACCCCGACCGCATAGGACATCACAGAAGTATTATTACACCATCTAAAACATCCAGGTGAGGAGAACAGGAACTTTATTTCACAGTCACTTCTTTATTTGGCAAACGTGTACGAAGATTCATGGTCACAGGTTAGATTTGTTACTATTCTTTTGTTCTTTCCTTAATATTTTTGAGCATCCATTCAAGATAGCTGCTGTTCTGTGAATACGGTCTCCCCCCAATGGTAAATACTCTCACTGCTAGAGGTGGGAAGACTTCAATCTCAGCACTCAACCCTTTAAGCAACTTAATTCCTAGCATTAGCAAACCCCCAAAAAGATATATACAAAAACATAATATGCTCCAGCAAACTCTGTCATATAGATATGAAGAGTAACTTCCGAAGATGTATTGTCCACTATTTGACTTCCAATTAGTTCGATCTGAGTGAAAACTAGATATTTAACTTTTATATCATATTATTGTGTTTTTATTTATTTAATGACGTTTGCCACTTCCTCAGTGGTATCCTTTATTTAGGTTTGTGTTGTGCAAAAGAAAGTGAATGTAGGTTAAGTGAATGAAGGATTTATGATGCTGTTGCAGTGCTGTAAAAGAAAGGAGAGAAGCAGCTTGACTATACCTTGAATGTGATTGTATTTCTTTACTGTCTTGCAGTCCCTCTCTGTCCCCTTGGGAGTGTGCTCACTGCACCACAGTGAACGAGATGCGAGCCGTGCTCTGCTCCACCTGCGAGCGCCCGCGCCTCTCTACAGCTGCATCCATCGCTCTAGAGAGCCCCATGTTGGTCCCTACATCTCCCAGCACAGGTGAGACCAAGAGATAACTCAATACAAATAAACGTTACTTAAACTGCACCTTTCACACCAAAAGTACGAAGTTAAACTTGGCAGTGAAGCTGGAAGAAGTCTTGAGTTCTGCAGGACAAATTACATTCAGGGTTTTGTTTAGCACCATTTGTTGGCTGTGCTCAATACTTTTATCACAGCATATTTTAAAGAGTTTCTTACATGTGCAATAACTATTAATAAAACCCTGAAAAATGAAGGTATAAGAACACAATTCATTCAAGGAAACAAAGTCCTTCATGTGTTACAGTTTGAATGAGCTGTGTCTTCTCACCCCTCAGATTGGCAGTGTAAGAGCTGCACAGTTGTGAATCAGGGCAGCAGCATCCTGTGTGAGGTGTGTGAGCGCCCCCGTCTGGCCACTCGCCCGCCTGTCGCCTCACTTCTGTCCAGCCTAGGATCTCTGTCCAGCCCAGGGTCTCTGGCCAGCCCAGGGTCTCTGTCCGAGTCTGGGACAAAGGTTTGTCTTACTGCTGCTGATAAAGCTCGATTCAACTCTTCATTTTTACATTTGAAGACATCAGCATGTTGTTTGGGTTGCTCTTTAACATCCGTTCCTTAAATTAGAAAGGGGAAGATACGACAATGTGCTGTTCAATGTTTTGTTCACAAATTGTTTCTACTGTGTCTTTTTTCCAGTCTGTTTCACAGTGGATGTGCGAGTTCTGCACCTACGTCAACACACATCCCGTCGTGGTGTGTGAGATGTGCAACCTGTCAGGTAAAGACTCAGCCCAGCCGGCTGCGTCCAGCCCCAAAGAAAAACCCCAGGTGGGAGTAAAGCCTCAACCCAAGCCCAGAGTCAACGTGGATGCGAAAAGACAGAAGATGATGAGAGACGACGGCCTCTATCTCCTCCAGCAGATCAGAGTATGTCAACACAAATACATCTCCCAGTTTCCCCCCAAAAACTGTCCAAAGCCCCAAAGATATTTAGTCTACTCTATATATTAAAACAGGGAAAAGCAGCAAATCCTCGCCTTCAGTATTGAAATTATTTGCAGAGATTAAATAAAACTACCAGATTCACCCTGTTTCTCCTTGGTAGGAAGCAGAAAAGCGCGACATCAGTGCTGAGGAGGTGTACGCAGCCATCGGCCTGTGCGGCGGCAACAACACCAACCCCTGTGATTGGCTGACGTCAGAGCTGCCTCACCTGCTGGACCAAATCTGTGCCATGGCGGCTTCCGTTCAGCAACCCGCGGAGAAGAAAGCCGGTGAGGAGGAGAGGAGGAGGAGGAGGAGGAGGAGGAGCACGGCGGGCAGAGCGTCGCAGGAGAAGGTGTGAAGCTGTCCAGAGCCGAGGCCAAGCTGGCCTGGCTGTCTGCAGGCGGAGACATAGACAAGGCTGTGAGACAGCTGCTGAGAGACAGACGAGCCAAGGTAGGAATATTAAAAATGACTGCTTAAACATAGTATATTCAAAAGATATGTTCCTGCTGGAGGATGATACGTTTAAGCTGTCATTTGTAACTTTTTTCCTTTTTTTTCACATGCTTTTAAAACACAAGCAGAAATGCAAGACCCCTATGCCCTTATTAAACAAATTATTAATATCCTATGTTTAATGAAATCTGGAACTGATAACATAACTGGATTTGGCCGGCAACCAAAACTAAGCTTGCTGGTTATTGCTCCTTTTAATATCTGATTTCTGATCCTGTAGAATGTAAGAACATCATTGAATATTATCTCCTTAGTAACAACCATCATTTATGTTTGGCTACAGTCAAATATCAAATACATAAAACAACAATACTCAGTGACTGCAAAGAGGTCAAATAAAAAGCCGGACGCCTCTCCTGGTTTTATGACCTTGAACGATAACACAGAACAAAGGCGGTCTGTGTTGTGTTGGGAGTGATATGTAGGAGTGTTGTAAAACCCTCCTTAACCAGCCAACTTTAAATCTCTTTTGGGAGACACAAAGTTTGTCTCCTGGAGAGAGAAAAAGATCACGTTCATATGAACAGAGTCCTTTTTTCTCTCTGTGTGTTACAGATGAAGGAGCTGCACTCTCTGGGCTTCAGAGACGCGCTGCAGTGTGAGGAGGCCCTGCGGCTGAGTGGAGGAGAGGTGAAGGGGGCTCTGTCTCTGCTGCAGCGCCCCCTGCTGGAGCCTTTCCACCAGCGAATCTGGGCCAACCAGGCCGAGCCGCCAATAGATCCTTCAGACCCGGACAAACAGGTTAGGCTGCAAAACACCTGAGGGCATTCAGTGATCATTTCCAGTAAATCACGTGTCTTCATGTCATGCTATTGAATCTCTCCGCAGAGGATGTGCAGGCGTCTGCTGGCGCTGTACGAGCTGCCCAGCTGGGGGCGCTGCGAGCTGGTCCTCTCACTGCTGCAGGAGCCCGACGCCACCTACACTCTGGAGGACGTGGTGCAGGCCGTGAAGGAGTCCCAAGACAAGGACTTCATCAGGCGTCTCCTCAAGAACGAATGCCCCTGCTGTCTGAGCAGCTTCCCCCGCAGCAAGGTGAGGGTCGAGAGGTTACACCACAGCGTTTCAGACACAGTGTAACAGTGCGGACTGTGGGGAATCAAAACTCAAACTAAGACTCTTATACAGCACATTGCATTTTTATTCAACAATATTTATCTTGTCAACTTCTTTAAATACACGACTTTTTCTCATTTAAATCATATATGGACCAAAACACTGAATGGCATGGTGAAGCAATAATAGAGCTAAAAGAAAGAAACAAATAGATCAAATGTGTTTCTTTTCTAGGAATATATTCAAGTTGTTTTATTTAGCATTTTGCATAATTGTCAGCTACTTATTTCTTCTTCTTCTTCTCCGTGTTCCAGATGCAGTCCCTGACTTCCTGTCAGTGCTCCGTGTGCCACGAATGCTTCGGGTCCTACTTCAACATCACCGTGAGAGACAAACACATCAGAGACATGGTGTGTCCCATCTGCAGCGAGCCGGACATCAACGACCCCGAACAGCTGGACAGTTACTTTTCCACACTGGACATACAGGTACCAGGGGAGAGAAACATGAGGACATCATTGTTTATAACAAGAGTCCTGTTTGGCCGCTTCACTTCAGGTTTCAAACTGTCTCCCTTTAAGATGTATCTTCTAAAGAGGATTCATTATTATTAATTATGATCTCTCTCTACATTATGTAAAAATAACTGATTTAACCATGATTTTAACATACATGAAATACAGCAGTGACGGTACGTTGATAACAAATATTAGCTCAACTATTTAAAACCTCTCGGACGCTGAAAATAGGGCTGTTTAAGTTCTCACAAAGCTACAAACATTGGATGATCGTTGAGAATATTTAGCATTCTCTATAGAAGAATCTACCCTACAGGATATAAAGGAGTGGGGGAAACACTGGGGGAAGTAATAGGGACAATAGGAAGTAGTAGACTAGTAAATTGGTTATGAGATGTATGCTAATTGTTCAAATAATTAAGTTTTTGATGTTTTGTTTTCCCAGCTGCGGGGCTGCCTTGAGCCAGGCGTGTACGATATGTTCCATAAAAAACTGACTGAGCACGCGCTGATGAAAGACCCAAAGTTCCTCTGGTGCTGTCATGTGAGTTCATCACGATCTGGTGTTCCTCCCTGTTATCAGCCTTCAGTCTGACTCCCTCCTCCACCTGTAGTTTGCATGCTTGGCATACAGATTTGCCTTTAATGAGTTGTTCTATTCTTAGCTCTGTTGGACCGCCGGAGCTCAGAGTAGTTTTAGTCACAATGTGATTTGAAACGGAGATAAAAGTTACGGGAACATACAATTTAATGTCAATGGTGCAGGAAATCAGTTTACGTAGAAAAGTGAGTACAGTAAGCATTTACTACTATAAGGATATAAACTAAGAGGGATCCTACATGAAATAAAAAGCAAAGCTCACAGAGGGAATTTTTCCTTTCTTCATATCTTCTGATAATTTAATGTTTTTTTCCTCACAAACAAATTAAACACTCAATTATTATTTTACATATCTTCATTGAACAAGTTGATCCATAAAAATGCATTCATCTCAAGAAGAGATTGTAAATGATCAAAAGAGTATAATAACGTACATAAAAGGACACTAAATCATGCGTATGTACACTAAAGGAGGAGGTGTAAATACGTGTTCTTCCTCCTCAGTGCACCTCTGGGTTTATCAATGATGGAGACCAGCTGAAGGTCACCTGTCCTCATTGCAACAAGAGTCTGTGCGCTCGCTGCAAGAAAGCTGTGAGTATAACTGAGTGTGGAACCATTCGTCTTCATGTCTAGCTTCATACTGTTTAGGAATTCAGCCTTGAAACGTCGGCTGCTCTTCAGTGGACTGACATGGAGGAGGCGCTCTCTCATGAAGTCTCTGTTTTCTCTGCTGTCAGTGGGAGCCCCAGCACCAGGATCTGTCCTGTGAGCAGTTCCAGCAGTGGAAGAGGGACAATGACCCCGAGTACCAGAGGCAGGGCCTGGCCGGGTTCCTGAGGGACAACGGCATCAGTGAGCACACACACAGACTCACCACATAACCACCTGACCTTTGTTTATACATCAACCTCAACCACCATTGATGTCCTTTATGGGTGGTTGAACCACACATTTAGCCACTATCACTCCTTGAACAGGTTAATTAAGGACATGTATATTTAAAAGGCGTGTACTTACAAAAAGCCATACAGCAGTTTGTAACCATTATTCAGATTGAGATTTCTGTTGAATTCAAGTGGAGTAGAAGTAGAAGTGCCTCATAAAGTAAACCACTTGATAATGTACTTTGTTACATGACACCTCACCACTGTTTGGAATACATACATTGACAGTATGTGGTGTTTTCTCGCAGCCTGTCCTCAATGCAAGTTCCAGTACGCTCTGACCAGAGGCGGCTGCATGCACTTCAGCTGCTCCCAGTGCAGGTACCAGTTCTGCAGCGGCTGCAACAACCCCTACCACAAGGTGAGCTTCTCAAGAGACACGTCTTCATTCAAGTTTTAACAGACTCCTAATTGATTTATGTGCTTAAAAATATCAGAAATAATTAGACTTGAAAAAGGCAATATCTACATTTTTAGAGACACTTTTTAGACGTATTGTTTGGTGCAGCAATGAGTTCAGAAACGGTTAAGTGTTGTCTGTTCTCTGTCATGTCTTTAGTTGCATGCTTTTGTGTCTTCATTTTTTTACAAGATGTTAAACATCTGCTAGTCTCTCAGTAGATTTTTATCTGGCAATCCATTTCAATTAGTTTTTCTCTTGGAAGCACTGGGAAGTTTTTGACAGCATCAAAACATGCTCCTGTATTTTTTGTTGTAATTCTCTTGCAGACAATTTGTAAAATGCCCCGTTGCAATTACAACGGCCTGCATGCTCATCACCCCCGGGACTGTCTGTTCTACCTCAGAGACTGGGAACCCCCCCGACTGCAGGCCCTGCTGCAGGTACACATACGTTGGCTTTTGTCACAAAATATAATATCAACCACAACATCAGTGTTTCCCATACATTGATTTATTTGTGGCGGGCTGCCACAATTAAATATCGTCCACCACAAATGGATCTCTTAAAAATATTATTTTATTTTGGTGGTCTAATGGATAGTGAGGTGGGCTGATGATCGGAAGGTTGCGAGTTCAAATCCCGCCTGGAACACCACTACCAGTGTGCCCTTGAGTAAGGCACTTAGCCCTCAGTTACTCCAGGGAGAATGTCCCTGTAGTTGGTCATTGTAAGTCGCTTTGGAATAAGGCGTCTGCTAAATGCCTAAATTGTAAATTGTAAATGATATTTTTGGGAGAATAACCCCACAGATCCTCAACTCCGGTGTGTCTCACTCACTAACAACGCAACACAGAGCAACAAGAACGTTGTCTGCTACAGCAGCCATGAACTCGCATGTATTTTCTTATTTGAGGGGGGGTGGATGCGTGGGCCACCCGAATAGGTTAAGGGGCCTTTGGCTTTTCTTGCCGGGGTGGGGTGCGGTGCGGTGCCCCCACAAATAGAATCAAATTCTGTGGGAAACACTGAACATCACATTGGAATATTGATGCAAAACAAAGACGGAAAAGAAGAAAAAACTCACAACAATAACGCTTTGTTGTTGTATTGAATGTTAAAAGGATGTTTGTTCATTTGCCTTTTCGTTCCTCAGAAGCGCGCTGTGGAGTTCAACACAGATCCCTCTAATGGAGCACAAACTGGTAAAACGTGTCTATTGTCTACCTTTACTTTCACCCAAATCTATTTCTGAGACAAATGTTTTCTTGAGCCACTTTACTGTAATACTTTAACAATAAAATAAACATGTTAATCTCCAAGTCATTCCCTTTTAAAGTAAATGTTTTGCCTCCTTTTTATTTGTGTACCTCCTCTGAAAAGCTCCTTTTGTTTGAATGAATGTGTAATATGTGGCCTTTGCTTCTCCTCTGCCACCCAGATGCGTGTGGTGTGATGGAGCAGAAGGATGAAGCAGGGCAGCAGATTGATTCCCCGTGTGGACACCAGACTCAGCCGGGGCAGGCCGGACTCTGCGAGTGAGTGTTTGGAGCGCTGCTTCACAAACTGTCTGGTTGTTCGCTGCACCAACTACTTTACCTTGACCATTTCAAATAATATTACTAAACTATGTGGTATTGTAACCAAAGAGGTAATTGATTTGAATGAACCTTAAACTAGTTTGCAAAAACGCACTTTTTTTTAAATTAACACATTGGACAACATTCAAATATTTCCACATACTATGACTTTTTTTCAATTTTTTCGACATAGTATATTATGTAATTTCTGTCATTTTTTACGACTTACTATACTACGCCCTGTTTCGACACACTACACAGTGCCTTATTTTGACATAAAATATGATGTTATTTTGTCATTTCTTTCGACATAGTATATCTCAATCAATCTTTATTTATTTATATAGCACATTTAAAACAACCTTCAGTTGAACAAAGTGCTGTACATGCAATAACTACAATATTAAAGAACACAATGGGAGTGAAATAATAAAACAATCATTAAAAACATGATCACAATAACTAGAAACATATAAAAACACATACAAATGTAAAAATGTAATGTTCAACTAGTATTAAACGCCAGTGCAAAGAGGTGAGTTTTTAGCTGAGATTTAAAAAGATCAATAGACTCAGCAGTCCGGATATGTGCTGGGAGGCTGCTCCACAGTCTGGGAGCTGCAACACTGAAAGCCCTGTCACCTGGGGATTTAGTATATGTTGTTTCTGTCCTTTTTATCAACATACTCAAACCACAAGATGCGGGCTGATTTAATCATCTGCAAAGTCATTTACAGTCACTCTGAAAACATGTGGGACTCATAGGAGAGTCCGTGTGACGAAACAAAATGAGGAACATTTAATTGGTGACAGCTATTTGTCGTTTGTGATCTTTTATCTTATCTGAAGCCTTTGTCTTTTTTCAACATTCTATAACAAGCCTTATAATATATAAGCCTCCACATAAAATACTATGACGTTTTTTCAAATCTTTCGACATACTACACTCTGACATGTTTTACTCACTTCATTTACTACTTTTTTGTTTTCACATTTCTTAACTTAGTCTTTAACCAAAGGTCTGTGTTCCCACAGGAGACACTACGGGGAGTACCTGGTGAGTCTGATCAACGCCCACTCTCTGGACCCCGCGCTGCTCTACGATACTCCGGAGCTCATTCGAGCCTGTGAGAGATACCAGGTGGACGAGCAGAAGGGAGAGAACGAGGACGATAATGTCTACCAGGCTCGACTTCTTAAGGTGAGAGGCATCTTTCTCCTGCCACAGAGGTCAGGGGGATTGGTCCAGATCGAACATTTTAAAAGAAAGAACGTTCTGCAGACACTAAAAACATTACATCACACTTCGATGATGAAGCCGCTAATCCGATTCAGTGCAGCGGTTCCGTTGTTGAGCCCATGTTGCAAAAAAAGTCCTGGTTTCAAACGTGGCCAGGTATCTTGGTGACTTCTTTTCCCGTCCCTTCTCAAGGTTCCTTCAGAAGAAAGCATTAGTTTTAAATATGTATTGCAAAGAAGTGGCTATGATGATTTCTATGTTCTAAAACTTGGCATCTGTTCTTTTTCTTTGTTTTACCACACAGAAACTGATGGAGGTCCCTCTTGGAGAAAAAGTTCCAAGAAACAAATAAATGTTTCTGGAAAGCAACCCCCCTCCTCCAGAAATACATCTGTTGATCACTCAAACCACAAGATGCAGCTCGGGCTGATTTTAATCATCTCCAAAGTCATTTACAGTCACTCTGAAAACATGTGTGACTCATAGGAGAGTCCGTGTGACGAAACAAAATGAGGAACATTTAATTGGGGACAGCTGCTTCTCGTTTGTGATCTCTTACCTTCTCTGAAGCCTTTGTCTGTTCCTTCTCTCACATTTTAAGAGTACACATGTATTTCTCTGTTGATAATCATGATAAAAGGAAGATTTTGTTTCTTGGTGATTTTCATCTCATTTTATCACTGACCGTTTTTACATTTTTAATAAATGAAAAGGATTATATGCAGGATAGGGTACAAGATCTTATATGAATATGACAGTTAGCCGATTTATCTTTTGCACTTTAAAAAAGAGCCTCTTTTCGGAAATGTATGTAAAATATTGTGCAAAATTATATATTAATAGTAAGAATGTTGATACTTTTAATAAAAGACATTAAATGTTCTGCTGTCTGTTGTTTTCCTTCCTTCTTCATAAAGAATACAAACAATAAACTAATTAGTTGGTTAGTTTGACATTCCTAATAGTCTAGCAGGAAGGGCCCTCAGATGAGATACCCTTACCCGAGGTAGAACAAATGACAACAATGATCTTTCTTATCTTTAGGGTCTCCCATTAATGAAATTGATTGTTGTCAGATTTTATTTTGGGGGAAAAAATGTTTTTTTGGTTGTTCTTTAGAACTACCCCAATCCCAGAAAAGAGCCAAATTGGACCAGGCCGAATATGGGAAGGTGACAAAAAAGCCCATAACTTGAGAATGATCACTCTTTTCCTCTTCAGATTTGCTGACGTATGAACCAGGTGGCTGTCCTACATCACCAAATAGTCAGACAATTATTTAACTAAAAAAGTACTGAATTATAGTCCTGTAGACTTAGCTTTAGTTTAGATGGAAATTGTACTTTTGGTGATAGGAACGTAGGACTCAATCACTTTTCTCTCATTTATCAGAAAAACAGAAATCCCTAAAAAATATACCATTACTGAATTGTTTAGGGTGCTATTGAAAATTAACCAGTAGTTGTATGGAAATATCTGGTACAGTTCTATTGCAAATTAGATTTCTTTAGACATAGGCCTACCTCTTCTCTGAGAAACTATATTTGGAGAGGGAAATACCAGATGGCTGACCTACATCACCAAATAGTCAGAATAAGAGTAACCCAATACAATAAAGTGTATTAGTTCTAAAATGCAAGCCTCTAAAACATAGGTGTAAATAGTACAGGTTTTATTGAAACTGGAACCTTAATTCAAAGTACAGTATACAATTCATCAAATCATTCTGTGGCGGAAACCGGACTGGAATTTCTCAAAGAAGCCGTTTAGTTGGAGATGGTCCTGAAGCTGGGCGGCAACTACTTGTCTAACTGTCTTCCAGCATGTCATGCACTCACTGGCTGTGGCACAACAAGTAGTTTGTACAGAATAGGAAAGACAACAGCATTCACCAAACTCAAGACCCATCTCAGCGAGCTCAAAGATCTGGCCCATTTTGGACTCTCTGCCAGCTTGGAAGAGTCTTTGCCAGTCGCAAGAGAATTTGCGCTTCTGCTATATGGAAAAAAGGAAATTGGACTGATGTGCACAAACTTGGATGAACTGAGGTTCATAATTGCATCAACAACAGATGCAGCCTCGGAAAATCTGCCGCCAACAGAGGATGCATTTCAACAACATGAAAGAGCAATGTTTCAGACAGCGATATGGTGTCACAGCCCGAACCCAAACCCTTGTTATGGAGTCCTGTTGGCAAGGGGTGGATTGTCAGAGATGGGGCCATTCAACCAGTGCTATTTACAAAAACCCCAGCACCTACAGAAGTGAGAGACATTACTCACTTGTATTGCAAAGATGCAAAGTGTGGAGAGAGTGGAAAGTGCCAGTGCCTCTCAGTTGGCCTTCCCTGTACTTCTGCACCTGCTGTGCAGAATGTCAAAATGTGTCCCCTAACGTTTCTGAGGAACCTGACATTTAACATTATATTCTAGTATCTATATACTTGACCTCTCACAGAATATTTGATGAATTGTATACTGTACTTTGAATTAAGGTTCCAGTTTCAATAAAACCTGTACTATTTACACCTATGTTTTAGAGGCTTGCAATTTAGAACTAATACACTTTATTGTATTGGGTTACTCTTATTCTGACTATTTGGTGATGTAGTTCAGCCACCTGGTATTTCCCTCTCCAAATATAATGACCATCAGAGTGAGCATTCTTAACTTATAGGCTATTATGCCACTTATCCCCCATTCGGAATTGACTGTATCAGAGAAGAGGTAGGCCTATGTCTAAAGAAATCTCATTTGCAATAGAACTGTACCAGATATTTCCATACAACTACTGGTTAGTATTCAATAGCACCCTAACAATTCAGTAATGGTATATTTTTAGGGATTCTGTTTTTCTGATAAATGAGAGAAAAGTGATTGAGTCCTATCCTATCACCAAAAGTACAATTTCCGTCTAAACTAAAGCTAAGTTACAGGACTATAATTCAGTACTTTTTTAGTTAAATAATTGTCTGACTATTTGGTGATGTAGGACAGCCACCTGGTTCATACGTCAGCAAATCTGAAGAGGAAAAGAGTGATCATTCTCAAGTTATGGGCTTTTTTGTCAACCTTCCCATATTCGGCCTGGTCCAATTTGGCTCTTTTTCAGGGATTGGGGTAGTTCTAAAGAACAACCAAAAAAACGTTTTTTCCCCCAAACTAAAATTTGACAACAATCAATTTCATTAATGGGAGACCCTAAAGATAAGAAAGATCATTGTTGTCATTTGTTCTACCTCGGGTAGGGGTATCTCGAAAACTAAAGCCTTTTTTGAGGACTTGCTGCTAGACTATAAGTCAAGTTATAATGGGCCTGCTTCTCCAAAAATACATAGTATTGAATTGTCATAAATGAAAGAAAACGGCATGTATAGTAAGTCGAAAATATCAGAAACGACATACTGTAGTACGTCAAAACATATAAAAAACATTCAAATTACAGTATATAGAAAATCAGTTATCACTCAGTATGTTAAAAAAAGATAAAATATAGTATGTTAAAAATATCAGGAAAAATGGTGACAAACGTTTAAGAATCATATTTAAAAAGTCATCGTTTAGTATGTCGAAAAAAAACTTGTGGTCATTGTGTATCATGTCAACAAAAGGAATGCATTTCAGTGTATTATCTGTAAAGTATCTGGTTACCTTTGTCGCCCCCTGGTGTGGTATTCACAAAGGGTTTCCTCAAAGTCACGTGATTTCTGGGAAAAGGAGCGCCTCGCGGAGAGAGAGTAGAGTGCGGACCGCAGCCTGCTAGCAGTCCCAGTCCGCGGCAAGGGAGGAAACAAAACCGAGGTAAACGAAACTCAAAGCTACTTCCTTATAACACCTATCCGTCTATATTTAATATACTTATTCATATCACAGTCATAATTAGAACTTAGAAGCATGTTTCTGTTCCTAAACAAACCTGCATGTAATAAAAGCGCAGGAATATATTTATTGTGTGATATCTGTTTGCTTATAGTCCCGGGTAGAATAACACTGTACAAACGAGTCCTAAGTCTATATTTGCAATACATCAAATCGACGTTTACACTTGTCACTGTTATATTTGTATTATTATATATGTTTTTTTTTTTTTGTAAAGTGTAAGTGTAAGTGTCAAGGGAAGGATATTATGGGATGTAACACGAGTCTGATCGTGGTTGTCTGTTATTGTGTTGCCTGTGTTTTCAGTCTTAAAGAGCCATGGCAGGATCGAGAACTCGCTCCACGCGCAGACTGCGCTCGTGGATCGTCGAACAGGTGTGTGTGTGTGTGTGTGTGTGGTGTGTGTGTGTGTGTGTGTGTGTGTGTGTGTGTGTGTGTGTGTGTGTCTGTTAAAAAAGTATGTGTGTGTGTGTTGTTGTGTTAAACAAATGTGTATGTGAGGCAGAGGGAGGGGGGAAACGGAAATAGAGAGATAATGGGCTCTAATGACATTAAACAAACAACTAACTGCATCAGTGCTGGAGACTGGAAAAACACTGCATTCCAATTATACTTTACTGAAGTACTCAAAAGTAGTTCAATTATATATTATGTTATTATTACTCATGCTTAATGTAAAGCAGGATTTCGGTGTTAGGTTGAGGTCAAGCTAATGTTTTAACTATTATCAAATGATTACTTCCATGATGGATTAATCTGTTAATACTCATGCATTATTAGTTGACTGTTTGGTTTGTAGAAACAGTTGGAAATGTTGTGAAACCTTAACAATGCTTGTTTTGTCCAAGCACCAGTCAAAGTCTCCGCATTATTAGTAATCAGTTCAAATGAGTTAAAGGAAAAATACCAAATATGAACCCTTATGACATGAAAAATGGTTGCCAGTCTGTCAATCAATGAATTGGTGCCGTACTTCAAATATTCGTTGGTAAAGTAACAATTATAAGTAGTTTTATTGATACCTACAGTATATGACTTAAACTAAGGATTCCTTATCTTCTGGATTGGTTAATTGGTGTTTACCATTTAAATTATGAGTTAAAAAACTAAATGAATAACCTTCAAAAACACAGATTTAGAAAATGTATGCATTTTACATTATAAATAGGTTTCTGAGGTTTTATAGATGGATGAATTAACAATGAAAATAACAAAATAGAAAACATCTGGCTTACCTTTTGGCTGCAGGTCAGCAGTGATAAATTCCCAGGGCTGATGTGGGACGACGATGCAAAAACGATGTTCCGCATCCCGTGGAAACACGCAGGGAAACAGGACTTCCGTAAAGACGAGGACGCCGCCATCTTCAAGGTCAACAGCCCTCTTAAATAAATCACCTAATTCATAATCCAGAGTCTCTGAAATGGCACTCAACAGAGTTTTGTGGCGTCTTTGTCTCCGCAGGCGTGGGCCGTGTTCAAAGGCAAGCTGAGGGATGGGAGCCAGGACAACCCGGCCTCCTGGAAGACGCGCCTGCGCTGCGCCCTCAACAAGAGCACCGAGTTCATGGAGGTGATGGAGCGAGCCCAGCTGGACATCTCCGAGCCCTACAAGGTGTACCGCCTGGTGCCCGTCAGCGAGCAGAGTGAGACCTCAGCCTCCTACACACACTATTTCTACACACACTGCGCAGATTTAGAGAGGCCAGACTTTGCCACGCAGGGATGGACATTAAGATTTACCAAAAAAGAGCGCAGTGGTGAAAAGCGTTTCAAAGTGACTGCTAGTGATGCTTCATTGGCTTGCTGTCAATACGAAACTCATAACATCATATACAATATTTGCAAAGTTAGAAGAGTTCGCAGCAAACGCTCTGCTATAAAAACACTCACTTTTAAAGACTTGCTACCTCCAACGATTATGTTTTTTATATGATAGTGGTTCGTTTCAGCACATTTTTGGGAACTGGTTGATATTAGTTTGTGGAGTTACAGTTATTAACTATTAACTAAAAGGGTAACGGCCCTGTTTTCTAACACTTTGAGGTTTTATAGACGGATGAATTAAAAAAGAAAATATAAAACATGCGGCTTACCTTTCGATGCCTTCTTCACCTCCTCCTAGCAACGTCCAGATAAACATGGACTGACCTGCATGAGGTAGAGACAGAGAGGTTGTGAGCACGAATAACAGAGAGTACACTGTAGCTTCATAATGACTGAGCAAGTTACAGTGGAGGAAGAAGATATTTGAGTAAAGTAAAAGTACTAATACCACAGTGTAGAAATACTATGCTACATGTAAAAGTCCTGCATTCATTTTATTTAAGTATAAACATATTAGCATTAGAACATAATGGAAGTACTAAAAGTTAAAGTACTCATTACTCATGTCTTTTTACAGAACAATATAAATGAGGTTATAAAGGTCAATGTGTTTCATGTTGCATCTGGGTTCCCTAAATCGTACCAGTTGACTTGTATATTTTGTATTAATAATCTGACTCGGCAAAGTAACCTGTTACGACAAAACTAAAAGTAGTGGGACAACATTTGCTTTCAAAAAGCAGTAGAGTAGAAGTATAAGAGTGATAAAACAGATGCAGGAAAACAGTTTGAATGTTCTTTGTCATTTGTTTCCTCTCCATTTCGGATGAATGACGATTGAGATGTCCTTGTATTATTTAATCAGTCAGGGTGCAAGCAGAGGGGGAGGATGTATTTAGATAAGACTATCAGCAGCAACATGAGGCTTGAAATGCAACGTGTATGCAACAAAACTGCATCAATATTAAGAATTGGCTCTGCATGAAAAAACCCATTCATGAGTCTTAACATGCAAATGATATGATATATAATAGTATGATAGTCATAGGGGACATGTTTACACTTTGAAGGCATTTCAAAGTGCTTTACAAAAATGAAAAACATTGAGAGCTAGAAACTTGACCTTTTGGCCTCAAGCTATTTTTCGTTTTGTTAGCCAATCTGCAGCTTCACCCTAAGAGGGGGACATATCTGATGTTTTCAGGCTGTGATTACTCTTGTATTCTTAGCGTGTTGCCACTCAGCACACAGACTCACACCCTGTTAACATCACCACCAAACGCTCGTTTCAAGATACACAATGTGACTTTAGAAACCTCTCCTGCTTGTGTTGCAATGGACTTCCCTCCCCATCTGTTACTGTACTCATACAAAACCTCGTCATGTTTTTCCACGCTGAATCACGTCCACTCTCTTCCTCCTTATAGCTCTAATACTCTTGCTTTAGCCGTAGAACAAACGTTCCACAGTTTGGAGAATAACGCCAGACGTTTTCACCTGGTGCTTCCTTGTGTTTCAGCCCTTACATTCAGCTCATTTTAAGTCAAGAATAACAACAATATCTAAAATGACCTGTGGTCCACCTGACTGACATCAGCTGGAAGCTTTTTACAAGCTCTGCTGTTTGCCCTGCGCTCCCATTCTTACCTTTACTGCTCTTTAATGCCCTCGTGTAAAACATGCTCTTATGTATCACTGACCTTTACCTCCTCTCGGTTTAAATCTGTTTTATTGTGCGTCGAGGACTTATTACGTAAGGCTTCGCTCTTTAGTCTGAAGCTGTACTATTACCATGAGTTACTGTAGTGACCCAGGGAGAAAAGGGCAAAGTACAATTCAGATTTCTTTACATTCCTTATGAATTATCTGGCTTCTCACTTCAAATACTTTGGAGAATGGTTTTGGAGGGAGTTGTGCCGTCTTAAAAGTGTCACCATCTACTTTGCTTACTTTACGATTGCTTGCTTCCTGAAATGTATCTGCACTCATGATACATTGAACCACAGTCGAAAGAACCTCAAGTGACTTCTCTGTATTAGCACGTCGGCTGTTTTGCTGAGTCAGCAGGGGAGTGAATTTTCTTTCTGAGGTGAAAAGTTCAGCCAACTGGCAGCCTGGTTTTCTGAGACAATAACATTTACTTTGACTACAGCAAACACTTCTTTCCTTATTCATAAACCCTGACGTACTGGTTGTGTTTTATTGATATATTTGACATGTATCTTTTAGATGTGATGGTTCCAGAAAAGAAATGCAGAGCAAAAGTCGCCAAGAGGTCTAAGAGGAGGAGCAGCAGCAGCGACGACTCAGAGAGCAGCGACGCCAGCCAGCTCAAGCAGATAAAGGAGGAGGAGGTCACCTCACAGCTGGTGAGATTACACATACTGCTCTATATCTCAGAGGCACTTTTACTGGACTACATGTATCTGAGCTCAGGTTACTTCATTGATTAAGGATTTGCATGAACACAACATTTGATCAAGTTACAAAATATGATACTAATCGAAGTACTTTTACTTTATTGCTTTGAGTACATTCTGCTGTTAATACTTTTGTCTTTTTAAAGAGGCCCTGTTGTGCTTTTTGTTGTTTTCCCTTTTTCATAGTGTGTTTACTGCAAAGGCTAAAATCCCTCCAGAGTTTCTCTCCAACATACTCCTAGTCACTATACACGCGTGCTTCTATTGGCTAACGCTCCAACACATTGTACGTGATAGGCTAAGGGGCGGGACATCTCTAAGCGGTTGATCAATCACAACAGAGCCGAGCAGCTAACCAATCAGACCACTGGGCTCTGGTGTCAGACAGAGGGTGAAAAGAGGTGCTGCAGCACAGGCAGTATGAGAAAGAGCTTTTTGAACATTAAAGCATGGAGACATGTAGAGACACTACATACTGATGTGAACCTGAACATGAGCAGAATATGTCTTAAGCAATTCTTAACAGTATAATACTTATCAGTGTAGTATCCTGTTATGGTTCAAGGCTTTTATTAGTCATACGTACATAGCTACAGTGTAGTTATGACGATGAAAAGCTGAGGTCACAGGCTCCTCCAACAGTGCAACACAATACAACAGAAAGACAGAAAAAATAGTGCCAGTAAATACAAAAAGAAAAGTAGTGAAATAGTGCAATAAGAGTACAAGTGATTGGAATATGATATATTACTGTAGATAAATAATGTCTAACTTGCAGCCAGATGAATGTTATGGATGTTGTTTCAAAAGTTCAGGTGTTTAATGTGAATGTATGCTGTTTAAGGTTGATACTAAACAAAAGTATTACCATCGTTTAACACTGCAGGAAGTGACACGATAAGTGTGAGGTAAATAAAGCTGTGACTTTGAAAAGCTAGTTCTCAGAGACATCGAGCAGACTCAGAGACAGTTTTATCCCACAGGCCATAAGACCACGTAGTGTCTGAGCTTGCACTATTTTTATCGTTGTTGTTTTATTAAAAATGTAATTGATATCTTGTAAATGCATTGTTGAGGAACCTGTGACCCAAACGTTGGATATTTAACTTATTTGATATTTAACTGTGTGTTCTCAGTGTGTTGAGAGGATCTGTGGACGGTCCGCCCTGCAGAGACAGAGGAACCCGCTCAACACACCACCAGCAGCACCACACACAGAGACGGTGAGCTAACATGAACTTTACTCCACAGGAAGTCACAGACTGTTCGCTCTAACACTGACACGGATATGTTTGAGATCAATGTCTTGGCCTCAAGAGAGTTCTCTGCACAGATATAGAGTGTTTTTAGTCAAATGACAACATGTAGCTGACCTGAAATGACTTGACCTTATTTGACCCACTTTTTTAATAGTAATTCAAATCATGCAACGCTAATATTAGATCATCCAAACTTAGATGCAAACTACTTCTTGGAAAGAGAGGCTATTTGCTTTGTGCCCCAGATGTTTGGGTGCTTTGCATTGGACAGGATTACAGAAACCTGATCTCAGCAGCTAAGTGTCTCCACAGTGAGAGAAGAAATGAATAAGGAAGCTGTGCTGCTGCTGTGATATAAAAGGACAAAGAGGATATGTAACAATGCTTTGAAGTCGTACCAAAACAAACATACATCAAGAAAGCCACATCACCACTGCAGTTCAAAAAGGTTATGCTTCCAAAATATGGGGAGAAATCGAATCACTGACATGCTGCATGTATACCGTTATTTACAGTAACAGTGCAGTTGTCTGCAGAACCGGATTTCTGTGAAACCCGCTTCATTGCATGTCACTGTGTCCTGTTTAAACAAAGTCTGTCGTGATTCCAAAACAACAGCTGATCATCCCTTTTATTTCCCTCTCTGCAGTGGTTGATGAATTTACGTTGGACGTGCGGTTTGAGGAGAGCATCTCTGCTCCAGTAGGAGGTAATTGATCAACTTTTTTTTTGAGTGCAATGCCATAGAAAGTTGCTCTTACAAGAAGGAGGAGTTTCTGACTGTTATAACTACATTATCTTATTTGGAAAGGTCTTTTTTTTATTGTTATCTTATCTACTCACGCCTTAATTCTCCCTCTCCGTCGGGGTGTTCCCAGATGAGGATTCCTTCGGTGTGGTGGTTCAATATTTAGGACAGGAGGTTCTTAAACGTCACATCCAGAGAAACGACATCAGGATTCTGTACTTGCCTTCGTCCTCGGTCCCCCCAGCGCCGGGCGTCCTGAAGGGCCGGTTCCCTCGCGTCCCGCTGCCGGAGCCCCCCCCCTCGCTGCCCGCGGGCCCCGAGCTGCAGGCCCTGTTCACCCTGCTGCCCTTCATGGAGAGGGGGGTGGTGCTGACCTCCACCCTGGGGGGGGTCTACGGCAAACGCCTGTGCCGGGGGAGGGTCTTCTGGACGGGGCCGCACTGCACCACCCCGGGGCTGCACAAGATGGAGAGGAACACGGAGCCCGTGAAGCTCTTCTGCAAAGAAACGTTCAAACAACGTGAGTTCCAACACTGAACCTGAAACATGTAGAATGAGTCACCACATGAGAGGGGTTTAGTTTTTAGTTTAGTGTATGTAAACACGGCCTGTTCACCTTTTTATTTATTCCACAAATATATAACATACAAAATCCCACCGCCTCAGTTTACAGTCCACTCAAATCGACACGTTATTGCTCGCATACATTCATTACGCCTTTCCTTCCAAGTCTTGGCAAAGTATACAGACATTCATTTGAATTCTCTGACCGCTCCCTGGGTAGTCGGCACAGACAGGTACGCTTCTGTTCACCTTTTTAAAGCAATAAGTCCAGATAACAGTCCCAGATAGCTCGTCTTCATCCAGAGTCAGACCATAAACCAGTGAATTAGTTTAAACTCAAATCTCGTCTGATCTCTGTGCTGCACTATTAATGATCAATTTGTTTTTCCCATCATCAGAACTACACAACTCCCGTATGAGCGGCGGCGATCCTCCTCAGTGCGGCATCACTCTGTGTTTTGGAGAAGAGCTGAGTAACACTGAAGACCCGTCTAGCAAACTCATTATTGTTCAGGTAAATGTCCAAACTCTCGACTCTGTAGCGACTCAGACGACTGGATGATATTTGTTTCTAAGCATTTGTACTCTCAACTAGTCGTGAACACCAGACGTTAGCTGTGGTTTGACATGTCACATCTCTGATTGGATTTCAACACAAAGGGGATTCATTCTGCCGTAAACATATTTGTACAATGTATACACTTTTACCAGAAACAAATACAATGATAAATAACATGCTATAAATATATATTTGTATATTCAAATTGGAATAAAATTGTATACATGTTTCTTTCAAATAAATCCTATGTGAAAAAAACCTTTTGCACTGCAGCATGTCTTTTAGTTTTAATAGGAACAAAAATAAAAGCACTTATTTATATCAATTAATTCATTATGTATTTCCTAAAACAACAGTATTGTGAATTCATTCTTAATTACATTCACATGACTTATTTAAATATGTTTATTAAATGACTATTCTTTTTCAATATGTATTTACTGAACATTTTAATTTATTTTTATATTTCAAATATTGATACTTTTTTAAAACTAATATAGTAAACATAATTTCTTAATTAAAAATATATTAATGAATTTTAACTTACAATTATTATTACTCACATAAAACTATTGAACTTAGTTTAAACTATTGGCATTTGAATAAATTACAGGTACAAAAAATGTCTAAGTAAAAAAGAAAATACTGTTATTTTCATTGGAAAGTCTTTTTCTTTAAATCATTTGACTTTTCTACTCCAACAAAAATGAAATGTTGAAAATTAAGCATTACAGAAACGATTAAGAAAATAAATGTAAATTGTAAGTGACGCGATCAAATAAAACCAATATAATACTGCTGTGACCTGCTGTCCTCAGATCAGCTTCCCCTGGGCGGAGCAGCAGGTGCAGAACACGCAGGCCTTCTTCGAGTCCCTGAGCATGCTGCACTCTCTGGCCTCTCAGTCTCCTCTGGGGGAGATCACTCTGAACCTGGTCACCGTGTCGCCCTCCGACCTCGACGTCTTCTCCTGTGGGACCGCCTGAGCACCGTGTCCGCACGAAGGGGGTGTAACTCCAAAATAAGAGTATACAGGGCTGAGCAGCATATCCACATTTAACCTTATCGTCTCAAATGGTCAAAACTCCTGATTAATTCCGGAGTCTAAATTCTCCCGGAAATGTTTTTGATATCAAAATAAGAGCTTGTTTTGTAATAACAGACATGTCTTATCGCTCAGTCCTTATACATGTAGAACAAATTGCACTTATGAAAGCTTGAACACTTTTTAAAACTGGAGATCAAATCTTCAGCTTCTTTTGGTTTTACCCAGAATACGGATATTGTTTGTGAACTGGAAGCACTACATTTGAACACGAGTCGTCTTCAGAGCTGCACTAAAAAGTAGATCCACAACATTTTCCATTTCTATAAATCAGTGAATTCTTCCCGTTATTCGTCACACGAACATTTTCTGGTTCCAGCTTCTCAAATGTTACTATCTACATGTTCTCTTGATATGGCTGTAGTGGTAGTATCTTGCACTGTTATTGACCAAAGCATGTAATAACTTCAATATGTTGTTTTTTTTACAGTGTTTTAACAAACAGACTTTAAAATGTCATTTGAAAAATATCATAAATGCAGCTTTAGTTATAGTAAATGTTAAGGGAAACACACCCTACTCAGATAAGTTACAATAAAAACCCCAAGTAGTTCAGTAGAGTAGTGAACAAGAATATGTAACCGCAATAATAACCACTTTTTTTAATGTTATGCCTGTTAGTTAACTCCAAATCAGGTTGTTGTAGTTAAACACAAACATTTACACATTTACGATTATGGGTTGTATTTTTAAGGGACAAAAAAAAACGTTTTACACTGCTGTTAAAAAAGTATTCTTCTGGGATGTTCAGTGTATTTGATGTTATCAAGTTGTACCCAGTTAACCTTAATGTACCTTTAGGAGGGAATCAGATTAAGCTTGGGATTAGTTTTGAGAGTCCTGACTCTGCTCTAGACATTGTTAAACTGTTTTATAATAGTTGTACAGGTAATGGAGAAAACAAAGAACAGACCTCCATTTCAATACAAAAGTCTTGCAGTAAAAACAGTCTGCTGACGCTCAGAATATTTAGTATTTATATATATTTGTTTTAAAATATAGATTTAAAGATAACTATCAACTAAATATCCTGGGTTGTACACTATGCCGTAACTATGCAAACATAATGGACATTTTTAAGTGTTTATCAATGTTTTTAGTATTTGTCAGTACTTCTCCTTTCAAGACATATTGTATATACATGTGTAGGTAGTCTGTTTATACAGGAACCCCCACTTCTGGATGCACACAGGAAGTCATATGTTTTGACAAATACATATTAATAAACAATTTAAAAAATGGTATATGTCCTTAAAACGACTGTTTAATACTGCTATAAATGGTTTGTAGGAGCATTTAAAGTGTTACACAAAGAAATGCTTGATTGGAAGGCAGCATCAAAAAACTACCACCTTAATCATGATAACCTGAAACACTCCATCTTGAGCTGCAACAAGTTTGTTACTGCAAGACTTTTGTATTGTCATTTGAAGGTGTTTCTGTTATTATGTCCACCCCCCTGGAGCCTGTAATCAACATAGAAATAACAAGGCACACTGAGGGGGGGGTGGGGGGGGTGGGTGGGTCTACCAAGCTGTAAATATGCTGTTATTTATGCATGTTCTATGTTATGCGCCTGTTCAGTCTAATAAATATATAGCTAAGCTCTGATCAATGAATCTGCGCTCCACACACACGGCTCCACCTCGGTCTAGATGTTCCCGTTGGCTGGAGAGGAGAGCTCGGCTATCTTAGTATTCAGTTTCTGATTGGTCCAGTCCTTTGTGATGTCATCCAGGTGGCTGTCGAAATCCACCAACAGCGAGTGGTCGCCCGACTCCAGCATCTGAGTGGCTATCGACCGGATCTCGTCCCACTGTCTCAGCATTATCCTGAACACACAAAGACAAGTCAGTGTTCATGTTATTTAGACATTTATATTAAGCCTGGAGGTTTTTTTAATCAAGGAACTAACAATTTGGGGGAAAAGTAGAACAGAAACATATATTTTAATCAATGTTACAAGTCAAGAAAAATAAGAATTCAATTAATTTAATCGCACAGAAAAGAAATCTGACGTCCAACTACTTTGGGGGGATTTTATGAAATGACCCGAGTTATACTGAATGAAAGCATAAAATAATTAAGAACTAGGAGCTTTACCACTTCCCACAGTAAAAGGTTCAAGATGAATGTGTATGGTAACGTGTGAATTATGAAGCTATTACTTGTCATTGCACTTGATCATGACAGGTGATGAAGTAAAAATAAAAGAGGTATCTAGGGTGCTATTAAACAAGCCACATCGATCAAGCGGTTTGGACCAAAGAGAGTTATGTTTGAAACGGGAAAGTAGAGTCAGTTTTCAACTCAAGAGGCTGAACTCATGACAAAAGATGTCCCCCTTCCGTCCGGCTGTCACTCACGTGTGTTTGTCTTTGAGCAGCCATCTTGAATCTTTGCGCTCGTACATCACGATGGGAGGAACCCGGTCTGAACACATCTTACTGCCATCAAGCTGTGGAGCAAAACAAGCATTTCTAACAAATCAACAAAATCATATATAGTGACATTGCAGAGAGAATTGCAGGAGTACACTTTTTAATTCCTCTGATCATCCGATATGAGGTAATATCGGAAATGTAGGCTGGCTTTACACCCACTGCCCTATCAGAAACGTTGCTATCAGAAACAATGCTGATTGTTTTGGACGTAATATGGTCGGTGCATGTTTACATTAGCATCGCTAACACTCAGAGCTAACCTGTACTGGAGAGCATGTGTGTGAAGCAGGAAATAAAAAGGAACTCACCTTGTGGTATAACCGACAAGAGAGAAAGCCTTTGAGCTCCATACTGTTTCAGAAATAATCCTTGATCATCCATGATATGGTGTTTCATCACGGCAGTATTTAGTTTAGACAGTAGCTGCCGGGTCCCGCATGAGCTCAGACCCCTCCCTTTTTATCAATTATTTTATTTTTTTAAAGCTTTATACCCCAAATCAGCACTTTTGAAACAGGAAGTGAAATAGAGGGATATGAGGCATGGCTAGAATGGGTGATCTGTTTGGTATTTGGAGCAAAACACTTCATAGACATGTTTTTTATATATTTTTATATATCTGAGACCTATGCTATTGCCTAAAATAGCATGATAGGTGACCTTTAAATCTCTTACCATTAACAAAACTGCATTGTCAAACTGCTCAGAAATCTTATCCGCTATCTTCATTGCACATGGTGTCGGGCTGTGGGGTTTAAGGGAAGAGCATAGATTTAACAGAAAGTTAGAAAGGTTAACATTTGACCAAAATACTGAACTTACCAACATATTTGAACATTTTACTAAACGTTCAATAGTAAAAAGCAGGAAACTAACCTGCTGTCTGTCACACAGGCGTTGGCTTGATAGTATCCCACTATCCTCTGCTTAGTCTGTGAACACCACACATCAACCTGAAACCAGAGAGCAAACCAAAACATTAAGACATCAATTATCTCTAATGCAAAACTGGAAACTCTGGAGTTTTGGGGACTCTTCTCATCACAAGAAAGCTTTCTCTGCAGCACAAGGGCCAGTAAAGTCATTTGATCTGGTATAAAACCTATTAGAGTTAGTTTCACAAGTTAATCATTTATTGTCCATTAATATGGTAAAAGGTATAGTCAATAAAACACTAATTAGATTTAGAGTGCAACAATATTTGAAGGAGATGAAAGATGGGACATTCATATCGATTTAAGTAAGCTGTTCATTGACTGAGATTCCTTTACCATTGCCCAATAGTTTAATGTTGACTAGATTACATTGCATGGCACAAAATATTAGAAAATCGGAACATTAAACTAATAGATGAGGGATGAGGATGTTTTTGAAAATTGTTTTTAACTTGGCTGAGGATATTACTCTGCAAAAAGGACGTGTGTATTTTCCAGCTCACTGAATAAAGTCACACTTTGAAGTGTAGAATCCCCCAGTTTGGAATTAGTATGATAACTCAGTAAGGGGATCTGAATAGTTCTTTCACCACTGGATGTTTAACATGAGTCCTCCTACCTGTGTCAGGGCCAGCTGGGTGATGGGAGCCAGGGGCAGGTGGGAGTGAAGCAGCGGGACACAGTCTGTCACACACACAGCCCCGCCTGCAGAGCTGGAGGACAGCAGCAGCCCGTTGATGCTGCACCGAGGGAACAGAGAGGCGTGCAGGAACATCTTCACATAGGCCCGACAAGACAGCTCCACCTCACCCATGATGACTTACTGAGAGAAGAACACAGAGACAAAGACAGTAAAAACTGGCTTCAAAAGAAGCCCAGCGGAGGCTAAATGTACGTATACATCACATGTGAACAAAATAGATGATTCCCACAAGTAGTAGTCAACAATTCACACCATAAATCAGGAAAATAAGCCCCCCAGACCTTGTGTTTATTTCAATGGATGTAACGTTAGCTCAGGGATCAAGCTAACCGGCTGCTCCTTTAATATGTATTAGCATTAGCATGCTAGCAAACCAGAGCTGAATTAAATCTTACCTTCTAAGATATGAGATATAATATAGTAAGCGTAGCCTCGACAAACAGATCCGTACTTTGCAATTATCAAATATAGCTGTTCATAAGGGTTTAGAAGCGGCTGTAATGTTTTAGGAGAGCTGTAACGGCTAACTGTTTTACTTGACAGAAATCGTCTGAACGTGTGTTTCCGGTTCCGCCCATTGGAGTTTCTTCTTCCGATTGGCCGATTCTGTGATCCAATAGCTATACGGCGCTGGGCTACATGCACTAGGGTTCGTGACGTAATACTGCTAATTGGTCCAACAAAGTGCCAATCATTAGCAGCTGACTTTTTACAGCAGTGTGACCTCTAGTGGAAAGGAAATCATTTATGATAACAATTAATTCTGCGTGTAATAAAAATGAGATTTATATCATTCGAAAAGTGGTGAAATTAGATTTAAACTGAAAGTACTTATACCACTACAAGTACTTTCCTCTACAAACAAATTCTTTAGTCAATTTAGGAATATCTCATGAGGGCTTTGTCATTATGCTCAATAGCAACACTGTAATAGTGTACATTATATTAATGCAAGTAATATAAATATAGGGAAAGAATAAAAGTGCAATAAATGCTGATGGTAAACCATATGTAAAAATAAACAGTACATTCAAATACTGCATATTGTAATACGTAAATAAAATGCTTTTAGGCTTAGATGTTAACGTTTCTGCCATTGTAAATCCTTTGGGTTAATCTTCAGCATTGCAGAATGTCTGTAGTTGTGTTACCGTCCTGAGAGAACGATGCATCTCTTAAGTGAAAACAACTTTTCAGTTTCAAAAAATAAAGCCCCTTTCAGCTTTTTGAAAATACTTGCTCCTTCAGTTCATCAAAAACAAACAAATGTTGTAGAGACAGGATTTTGATGTATAGGAGGGAATAAACAAAATAGTAAACAATGAATTGATAAACTTTTTTATTTTGAAAGGGCAATCCAGGGCTCAGTTGAAAGCAGTCTTTGACAAACCTTCAGTGTCACCTAAAACACAAAAACAGACTTTGTAAAATCAGTATTTAAAAGCTTGAGTCATATTGCAGAGTTCAAATACATACCCTGCCCATTGCTGCTCTGGACTTGAGCAAGTTCATAGCCTCTTTCGTCACCATTGGTGCTGTACCTGGAAGAAAGTCAAGGTGGACAGATTACAGATTCTGCCTATCTTTCCAATAAAACAGCATTAGCTAAACTTACCCATTTAAAGCCATTTGGGAAGCAACTCCTTGGGCAACAGTTTCATATTCAATGAGGTTTGGCTGCTGCCTCTTGTTCTTGAACTTACAGTAGGCAGGTAACGCGGCTGCCCAGGCAACTTCTGCCAGGGCAACTTCTGCCAGGGCAACTTCTGCCAGGGCAACTTCTTGGATGGGAAGGAAGGCAGCTGGTTCTCATAGCCAGACTGCTGCTGGGGCGGGAAGCTAGACTGCTGCTGGGGCAACTGCTGCTGAGGCTTTTTGGGCAACTGGGGCTTCTGACGCTGGGGCAGGTAGCTAGGCTGTTCCTGGGGAACTTGCCATTGCTGGGCAGGGTAGCCAGGCTGATGAGGCAATTGCTGCTGAGGCTTTTGGGGCAACTGACGCTGGGGCAGCTGTTGCTGGGGCAACTGACGCCAGGGTGGATAGCTAGGATGTTGCTGGGGCAATTGACGGTCAGGCTGCTGCTGCTCTGGCTTCTGGGGCAGTTTTGGCTGTGGAACATACCATTGCAGGGCTGGGTAGCGTTGCTGCTGGGGAAATTGCAGCTGGGGGGCTTCCAGCTCCTGCTGGGGCAACTGAGGCTCCGGCTGCTTGGGAGGGTAGCTTGGCTGCTGGGGCAACTGAGGCTCCGGCTGCTTGGTAGGGTAGCTTGGCTGCTGGGGCAACTGAGGCTCCGGCTGTTGGGGAGGGTAGCTTGGCTGCTCGGGCAACTGAAGCTCCGGCTGCTTGGGAGGGTAGCTTGGCTGCTGGGGCAACTGAGGCTTCTGGGGAGGGTAGCTCGGCTGCTGGGGCAACTGAAGCTCCGGTTGCTGGGGAGGGTAGCTTGGCTGCTGGGGCAACTGAGGCTTCTGGGGAGGGTAGCTTGGCTGCTGGGGCAACTGAGGCTCCAGCTGCTTGGGAGGGTAGCTTGGCTGCTGGGGCAACTGAAGCTCCGGTTGCTTGGGAGGGTAGCTTGGCTGCTGGGGTAACTGACGCTCCGGTTGCTGGGGAGGGTAGCTTGGCTGTTGGGGCAATTGAAGCTCCGGCTGTTGGGGAGGGTAGCTTGGCTGCTGGGGCAACTGACGCTCCGGCTGTTGGGGAGGGTAGCTTGGCTGCTGGGGCAACTGAAGCTCCGGCTGCTTTGAAGGGTAGCTTGGCTGCTGGGGTAACTGAGGTTGCTGGGGAGGGTAGCTAGGTTGCTGGGGCAACTGACGCTGCGGCTGCTGCAACTGAGGTTCTGGTTGCTCGAGAGGGTAGCTAGGTTGCTGGGCAACTGCCGTTCAGGCTGCTGCTCTGGCTTCTGGGGCAGTTTTGGTTGTGGAACATACCATTGCTGGACCAGGTAGCGTTGCTGCTGGGGAAATTGCAGCTGGGGGGCTTCCAGCTCCTGCTGGGGCAACTGAGGCTCCGGCTGCTTGGGAGGGTAGCTTGGCTGCTGGGGCAACTGAGGCTCCGGCTGCTTGGTAGGGTAGCTTGGCTGCTGGGGCAACTGAGGCTCCGGCTGTTGGGGAGGGTAGCTTGGCTGCTGGGGCAACTGAAGCTCCGGCTGCTTGGGAGGGTAGCTTGGCTGCTGGGGCAACTGAGGCTTCTGGGGAGGGTAGCTTGGCTGCTGGGGCAACTGAGGCGTCTGGGGAGGGTAGCTTGGCTGCTGGGGCAACTGAGGCTCCAGCTGCTTGGGAGGGTAGCTTGGCTGCTGGGGCAACTGAAGCTCCGGTTGCTTGGGAGGGTAGCTTGGCTGCTGGGGTAACTGACGCTCCGGTTGCTGGGGAGGGTAGCTTGGCTGTTGGGGCAATTGAAGCTCCGGCTGCTTGGGAGGGTAGCTTGGCTGCTGGGGCAACTGACGCTCCGGTTGCTGGGTAGGGTAGCTTGGCTGCTGGGGCAACTGAAGCTCCGGTTGCTGGGTAGGGTAGCTTGGCTGCTGGGGCAACTGAAGCTCCGGCTGTTGGGGAGGGTAGCTTGGCTGCTGGGGCAACTGACGCTCCGGCTGTTGGGGAGGGTAGCTTGGCTGCTGGGGCAACTGAGGCTTCTGGGGAGGGTAGCTTGGCTGCTGGGGCAACTGAGGCTTCTGGGGAGGGTAGCTTGGCTGCTGGGGCAACTGAAGCTCTGGTTGCTTGGGAGGGTAGTTTGGCTGCTGGGGTAACTGACGCTCCATCTGTTGGGGAGGGTAGCTTGGCTGCTGGGTCAAATGAAGCTCCGGCTGTTGGGGAGGGTAGCTTGGCTGCTGGGGTAAATGACGCTCCGGCTGTTGGGGAGGGTAGCTTGGCTGCTGGGGTAAATGACGCTCCGGTTGCTGGGGAAGGTAGCTTGGCTGCTGGGGCAACTGAGGCTTCTGGGGAGGGTAGCTTGGCCGCTGGGGCAACTGAGGCTTCTGGGGAGGGTAGCTTGGCTGCTGGGGCAACTGAGGCTTCTGGGGAGGGTAGCTTGGCTGCTGGGGCAACTGACGCTCCGGCTGCTGCAACTGAGGTTTTGGTTGCTCAAGAGGGTAGCTAGGTTGCTGGGGCAACAGTCGCTCCAGCTGTTGAGTGGGGTAGCTAGGTTGCTGGGGAAACTGACGCTCTGGCTGCTGAGGTTTGTAGTTCTGTAGTTGAAGCTGCTGAGGTTTGTAGTTCTGTAGTGGAAGCTGCTGGGTTTGTAGTTCTGTAGTTGAAGCTGCTGGGGTTTGTAGTTCTGTAGTTGAAGCTGCTGGGGTTTGTAGTTCTGTAGTTGAAGCTTTTGACCGTACACAGTCACCTGTGGCTGTTGAGGACAAAAATGTACCTTTATCGATACCCACAGGGAAACTCAGGTGTCCCAGCAGCAACAGAAATTAATTGTAAATAATGTGGAAAATGTAACCATATAAAATTAAAATGAAAGGTGTAACATGTATAGTACAAGGATGAATTTAGGATTCCAGGCAAAGATTGGAAGATAAGTTGCTGAAATACATTTTTAGATGGTAATTGGTAATGTGTGGCATGTTGTAGCTGCTCACCTTGTATGCATTTGAGGTTGAAGCAACACCGTTCGGCCAAGTGCTAGATGAAGACCTGTCTCCAATGTTGAAGCCACTTGAATCTGGGCGATAGCCTGCAACTGGCACATCTCCATACTCCTCAGTAGATCTAATAACGCGAACTGTAGAACAAACATTTTTTAGCCCATGCAGAAAAAAACAAGCAGCTTCACAACGTGACTAAAACTTACAATTTGCTTGATTTCCCCCAACAGCTAGCAAGGACAACAGCAACCATCTAGACAAGAAAATCCAAAGTTACTATCATATACTGTAAGAATGAGTTGCACAATTTAAATAATTACACAAACATTTTTGTAAAACTTACCTGAAGAGGAATCCCATAGCGACAGTTAGCAGAGTCACTTTGTCTGAACACCAAACCACTCAACTGAACCAGTCAGAAAAGAAGAAGTGACTGCAGAAACTCAGGAGCCCTTTTTAAGCTCACCCGTCTTTCCTTGTTGATTAGCTGGACATATGAGTCATTAAAGGCAGGTGTGTCTAATTGGCTAAGGTCCACTGCATTATGGGAACTATTCAGAGGCCATTTGCATTTCACTCTTTCCGTATGTTTAAAAAGGTTGTTGCAAAACGTTTGGTATCCTCTCTTCAAAGTACAACAGCACAATATACTTTTTGTAAACGTACCTTGTCATTATTATGTTATTTCAGCCACACTTAATATCATGACTTAAACATTTACACGATAAATGACATGCATTATAAAACAGACACATATCTGTTTGTTATATGGCTCTTAAAACTTCCAATTTAATATAATATATATTTGATGAATATTTGATGAATCAGACCAAGGAACGATAAACATAACCAATTATAAATTGAGAATATATAATGTATCTAATTGTATCATAATAAATATAATTTAAGCATTTATATATATATATATAAATCAAAGGTGTCTTTTCTATACATAATATATGTTTTCATTAATAAAATAAACTACATTTCCCATCAGCAACCACATTACCTAATGCATAACCTATTTCCTGGAAACAATTTTCAAAATAAGAGAATGTCCCTATTCGGTTTGCAGTTGCCGCTATGAGATTGACTGCAAATCTTTAAATCAGCTTTTATTTTGAAATTGGGGTCATTCCTCCGTATGTTGTCAATCCCTTGCGGAGCCACAGATCGCCTGCGGCCGGTAGAGTGTAATCCGTGTGGAGAACGGTGGGCTTTAGACAGGTAAACTACCGCCGCGATGAGGCTCCGTTTGGCCGGTGCCGTGCTGCTGTTGGCGGCCGCTTACTACGTCTACCTGCCGCTACCGAGCGGGGTGAGCGAGCCGTGGAAGCTGATGCTGCTGGACGCGCTGTTCCGGAGCTTCATGCAGGCGGTGAGAGCCGGAGGATAATTTACACTAAACAGGTTGTTGAGAGGGGAACAGTGAGCCGTCAGGGTTATGGAATAACAAAAAAACACAGTATCCACAACAGCCACCTTGCACATCTTTAATTTGTATACTATCCTACGAGTCTCTGCCCTTGTAGTATAAATCTATATTTCTCTTGCTGCTTTTTTTCTTTTCTTTTATAGAACATTTTCAATTATCCGGAATATGTTATATTGTGTATTATTTGTGATATATATGTATTTTCTACTGTAGATATGTTTTTGCTGTATTTTATTATGTCTATCATTTATTATACCTTTCAAATATTGTAATGCCTGAACACACTGCTGCTGTAACACAATAATTTCCCAACTTTTAATCCATATCTAATCCATCTATCTATTTAGAAGTGAGGAGAGATTAATGTGACAGTACATAAACATTAACATAAAACAGGAGAGGTGACAGCAGCACAACATTTATTAATAGAAATGTTGTATAACATAAAAAACACGTATCTCCAAAATTGTGATTTTGACCATTTATTCCTTTATGGTGGAGACAGTTCTGAAGCTAAAGGAACCATTTAAAAACACGTCTGACATTTTTTTATTAGTAAACAGAACAAAATAAGGTGACCGGATTTATCCCTGCTGCTGAACAATGTAACTCTCATATATCATATATGGTATGGTAGTATTCAGCTAAGCTGTCCTTAAACATCCAAATCCTATAATCTTATGCAGCATTGTGAGGCAACAAGTTTCTACTCTAGCTTAAAGTGCAGGGCGAGTTTTCACACCCTGCTCATTCTTTCCATCCAGCCTGTCAAGCTTTTTAACGGCAGGGAGGGGCTCCAGAGAGAAATCACACCTGATTTACATTTAAATTAATGAATAAATACTAAGTTGTAAGCTTAAGGATAAAACATGTATGGAAGTTACGTTGTCACCAGAAGTGTTCTACCAATACAATTTTGATTTCAGTGTCTTTTTTTTACCCATGAATGAAAACATTGTTCTCTCCGGTATAGAAAAATCCTTGAAATAACTGCCATGTGTGTTTGTATTTTCAGAGTGACGTGGCCCACGCTCTGGGTGTGTGCCATCGGATCCACCTGTTGAACCACGTGGTGTCCTGGTTGGAGGAGATCGAGGCTCGCTCCTGCCTCGCGGTCCACGTGACGGACACCTCACTGGGCGGCGTGCCGACCCGAGTCTTCCAGCCAAAAGGAGGCAAGCAGCTGAAGAGAGGAGTCATATATTTCCACGGTGGAGGATGGGCGCTTTGCAGTGGAAGTGAGTGTTAAAAAGTCGGAAAGATGCCCAAAGAAAAAGGAAGATTGACAATGAACATTTCAACTTTTTGGGTTAATTCATCACTGTGGAAAGCCAGTGGGACATGTAATAATTAGAGTATTGTTGACATGATATCACTTATCTGCCTCACAGGGATGCGATCATATGACCATCTTTGTCGTAAAATGGCGGAAGACCTGGACTCTGTCATCATGTCTGTGGAGTAAGTTCTGTCACATTGCAGCAAATGTAATCTTGTTATTAATTGTCAATATTTTGCTGAGTATAAAATCCACAATCATTCCAAAACAGAGAAAAAAGTTCTTAAAAATAGTGTATTGGAAAACATATCTTTCCAAAGGTGCCTTATTATCTTCAGTTTTTAATATAAAACAGTTGGTTATCAGTGTTTAATTAATTTGTGAAAAGAAAGTATCAGATTTGAAAAACTGAGTTTTTTATTTAATGAATTACTTTAATTGGGTCTACCTTGTTTTCTTTTTGTCCATCTCTTGTCACTTTTTACTATACATTTTGAAGCATAATCTGAGCTTTAGTTAATGCAAACAATACTGTTTGTGTTACAGTTCTACTTACATCAGCATTAATGTAAGACGCTTGCAGATATAAAATCTGGAAGAAAATATATTTAAAACTGAAAAATTGGATCCCACTTATAAGTGCCCCTGTGTCAATTCAACAGAAACACCAGACCTGCCGTATCTTTGAATCATGTTTTAAAGTGTTGCATACAATTATAATCTTGATTTTCTTGTATTTCCTGTGCCTATAGTTACCGTCTCGCTCCAGATGCGGTGTTCCCGGCGCAGTATCACGATGCGTTAGCGGCGTCCCGGGCCTTCCTGTCTGCTGAGGTTTTGGAGCGTTACAGCATCGACCCGGAGAGGGTGTGTGTGTCGGGGGACAGCGCAGGGGGAAACCTGGCTGCTGCTGTGGCACAAGAGGTAGAAAAACAAACACACACATAACATAATAATATGACATATTAGCAGTAAGTTAAATCTCCTTCTAAAAGATGAAAACAAGTGCTCTGTTGTTGTGTTAAACTGTGAATTGCTTCAACTATTAGCAGTCCCAGAATGTCATGAGTTTAGGTTTCATTGATGAGTTGTGAAATAGCCCTGCCTTTGTCCACAGCTCAGCTCTGACGACGCTCTGACGGTGAACTTCAAGCTGCAGGCGCTGATCTACCCCGTGCTGCAGGCGCTCGACTTCTACACCCCGTCCTACCAGCAGAACCGGGACGTGCCCATCCTCTACAGGCCCATCATGGCTCGCTACTGGCTGCAGTACCTGGGGGCCGACACCTCCCTGGAGCCCCTCCTGCTGGCCAACAACCACAGCTCCCTGGACCAGCCGGCCCTCAGCAGCAGCATCCGCTCCAAGCTGGACTGGACCGCTCTGCTGCCGGCCGAGCGCAGGAAGCACTTCCAGCCGGTGGTGAGAGAAACGGGATCGCCGCGGGTCATGGGCGAGGTTCCCCAGCTGATTGACGTGAGGGCGGCACCGCTGCTGGCGGAGCAGGGGGTTCTGGGTAGGACGCCCAAAGCATACGTCATGACGTGTGAGTTTGACGTGCTGAGGGACGACGGGCTGATGTACGTCAGGCGGCTGCAGGACGCCGGCGTCACGGTGACAAGCGATCACTACGAGGACGGTTTTCATGGCTGCATGGTGTTTGCGTATCTGCCGATGATGTCTAAGGTTGGATGGAGAAGCATGAACAACTACATCCACTGGCTGGACCAGAATCTGTAGACGGAGATCTAGATCCTCTTGAAGTCGTTTGTGGCACCAAAGGTGGACCGGAGCAGTGAGGCTGGTACTTGAGAGCTCCTTGTTGAATCGGTGATGAGGAGACTTTGATGAAATGGTGGTTTAGGTAAAAACAATCCTGACCTGTAACACAGAACATCACAGGTTTGATCTACTGTACCCTGAGCAACACGCCAAACAAGACATACAACTACCTACATTACAACTATCTATCTATGAGCATTAATGTAAGAAAACATGCTGTTTCCCTGGAGGACTTAACAGACACCTGAACATCTTCCTTGAGCACTTCTGCCACACAGTGCACACAAACAGGTCTTTAAAGCAAGTATATCTACTCCGAACCTGAAAACCAAAACATTTCCAATAAAATGTAACCAAAGAAAGGAGTACCTGAATTACTTTTCCAAAAAAGAAAAAAGTTCTACGCAGTTTGAGTCAATACTAAATAGCAAATTGTAGGAAATATGTTCATAGTCAGCTCCAATTTGTTTTTAGATCCTTTCAAGTTTGTTTTATCCCAATTTTAAAATTGATCTCAAATAAATAAACACACACCTGCATTTACAGAACTAAAAGTATATAATATATATATTTATAACAGGTTCAAAAATTGTATTTAAAACATAAAATATACGAAAAGTATGGGAGAAAATCTAATAAAAAAAATACCAATCGCACCCAATGTATGGATGTATTATGTTATTTATCCCTGTATTTCTTTATGTAACTTTTAGGGATAATCACACAGCTTTCCATGTTTTTCGCCCCAGAACCAGAATCAGCACAATATCAACAACTTCTGGAAATAATATCAAAAAATATCTGTTACTCATTTAAAAAACTCTAGTATATTTTTGTAAACTCCAAATATGACTACTTTTAGAGGTCAAAGTCTCTCACTTGTTCTTTTATGATGCACTGAGACATCCAGCTTGCACACACACATAACAAAGCCTGTCAAGATTACAGAGTGTGCACGTGTAAAAGTATGCCAGAGTTCACAGCTGCGTATACTTACTGTATTGTGCAATATTGTATGTTTTGAACGTGTCCCTGACTTTCTGATGACCACTGTACTGCAGAGCCAATGCAATGATGTTAATGACGATGATAGCTGTGAAATGTATGCTATGAATTACTGTATCACCGAGAGAGAGAGAACAGATCCCAAAATGGACTATCGTGTTTCTGCTGCTGGCCCAAAACTAATACAATGAACCGACGACAGCGAGTGACTGACTGTTTTCTGGCTTTGGGCCCAAAACGCCGCGAGCCAGCAGTGCTGCAGAAACACTGAGCCAAGGGGGGTCATTACTTACATTACTTTACCAGGAAGAAATGTTGAAATTGTAACACTGGCAATCATTTTCTCCTTTTTATTTTTAGAGGAAAGTGGATTTCTGTGAGGAATGTCCCAACAATACTCATGCACATGTTTTGTACACATTCCAGTAAAGAGTGACTATGTTTAATATACTTATTTAGGCAAATATCATATCATTTATAAAGAAATTAGCTAACACAATTAGTGACAACACAATATTTGTATAATGTACTGTATGTGTTTTATCATGTGGGATTTATCTTGGAGATTTTTCTGTCAGGGTAAGACGAGAACTTATAGCAAAAGTGTGTTTTTAGTCACAATTCATAACAAAACGTTTTAATATATACAAGAGTTGAAGCACAAAAAAAGAATTAACTGAATATATAATGGGAAAAGAATATACAAATGATCATATTATAGACAAGACATTTTGTGAGATCTATCCAAATGATTCAAGAAGAAAAACTGAAAAAGTATTAATGATATATTAGGGTAACTATGCACAATGATGATACAGTATGAATATGTGTAAAAGGTATACAGTTGCATATAAAATATATGATTGTCTTTTTGTTGTTTTTGGCTTTAAGAAAAGAATATTTGCAGCTAAAATGATTTTTTTCTTAATAAATATACACTGAGGAGGGAAATGTAATCAGCAACATTTGAGTCTCTTTGCAATTAAAACTTTAGAAGAATAGTCACATTTTCAAATCATTGTAGACTGATTTTTTTTCTTTTCTTACACTTTGTTGACTAAAAGACATATTGAGAAAATAATCAGCACATTTTTCAATAATGAAAACAATCTCACCACAGGTCCGACGTTAGACTTCTTCTCCATGTTGACTTCAAATCTAAGATAATGAAAATGAAATGGACATAATTTGACATTATATATTTGATCAGATGATGGATTCACATTTTAACGTCAATGTCAAACAATAACATTTCCAAACTGACAAACTTCACTGGGAGAAAGAACAGAAATAATGAGAGCAAAATATCTGCCGGAAAAAGAGAATAAATGGTAAATGGACTGTACTTATATAGCGCTTTATCCAGTCTTTAAGACCCCTCAAAGCGCTTTACATACTACATGTGGTTCACCCATTCATACAGAGCAGTGTACCTTACTCTAGGAACTAACATTCATACACATTCACACACTGTTGGCCATGCCATCGGGAGCAACTCAGGGTTAAGTATCTTGCCCAAGGATACATCGACATGTTGACTACACGGGCTGGGATGGAACCCACAACCTCCTGGTTGAAAGACGACCGCACTCCCTCGCAGCCACAGTCGCCCAGAATATTGTTATGTTAGCGTAAACTTCAGGTCCTTACCACCCTGCCAGTTTTATGTTATTTTGTTTGTTTACTTGTGCTATTGGAGCATGTTCACTTCCTGTGGGGGTTGCAGTGTTTATAACATGCAAGCTAATGTGAGCAGAGTTCACTCAGTCGCCAGATGTTGTTGCTTGAACTTGAAATTACAGTAACTTGATTCCTTTTTGCTATAACAAATGTTTGATATCTGTGATCAACAGGGTTGAGGGGTAATTAAAAATGTAAAATGTTCATACTCTGCGATTTATTTATGAGAAGATATATATATTAAAACGCATATTAAAATGGTTTTGTTTCCTTGTTTTGTGAAAGATCCCAATTCACACATATTAGTGAGGAAATCATTTGACTTTTCATTATAACACATGTTTGAAATGTAGCTCTCCCCTTCAAGCATCAAGTATAATAAAACGAAATAGAGTTTACTTGAACATATTTAATTTATTTATCATACTATTAAATTAGGTATTTAAAAATATTGCAGTTCTTTATGTATTATTAATGTATAACTTTTCATGTTACTGATTATAATTAGTTGCCATAGGTATTAAAACATAATAAATATGTTCATTATTTAATTATATTAAAGATATGTCAAGTGTATTGTGTCTTTTTAGTTTAATACAATAATAGTTTAGTAAGTTATATTCATCATATTTATGGTAAAAATATTGATCCCTTTATAATTATAGATCACTTTAAATTGCCGTTTGAATGTGAATTATTCCTAATGATCACTATAGAAAATTAAATACATTTTTAAAATACTTTTATTTAAATATTTATTATTTAAAAATGTTAACCTTATGCCAATATAATTTGTCATTATAGTTTTTGAGTGATTTGTAATTTAATTATTAGTTGTTAATTTAAACAGTAATCCCCATGAAATGGTATTCATTTAGACATTTTTAAAATAATTTGTTAATACAAGTTTGACACAGGAGATGGCGCCAAATCCTCCTCCTGAACACCATCTACCAATCAGGAGGCCAGCTGTTATAAGGTAGTGGAGATATTATTTATCACCTGAATCCATTTTTTTATTCTCTTTCTTCTTATTTTTATTTAAAGATTTATGAACATCATAACAGTTTAGGGTTTTTCTGTGAAGGATTTAGACTTCAATCGTTTTTATTAATTCCTGCACAAAACAGCCTTTGCTTTTGATTTACGTCTGCAAGGTGAAGTCCTGCGATATTTTAGGGTAATAAAAACACTTACAGAGCAACAGATTTCTGCCTCACTTTCTCCATCTGTCTGAAAAATGACATGACTCACACTCCTTCAAGTCAAAGCCTGCAGAGAAACAGAAACCATGAGATGGTTGCGTGACAGAATGCAACATGCCTGAATACAACATGCCTGTCGGATCAAGTGAGCAGAGAGGTGAAGCAGGAACAGGCCGCTCCTGACAGACAGGTCCGTTTGCTATTAGCATCATCTTTAAACCTGCATCTGGAGCGCCACAGGGCACACTCAGTGTTCCTCTGCTCATTTGAACTATTGCCCATCAGGACTCAATTACTCAAATGTGTGTTTGTGGGTGGTGGAGCAACAGTCTTCTGCCAGACAAGCCACACGACGAAAAGAGTTCTGTGTTCACTCACCAATTATCCTCCTCACAACCACTTAATCCCATTACGAGTCACAGCAGGGCACAGCTTACCCTGGCATGAACTCTGTCTACAGAACAGGTCAACAAGTCTCAAAGAATCAAAGAAATGCTAAATGAGAGGAAACACCTGGTTCATCCTTCGCAGACCCTCAGTATCCCATGATTAACTCTGCACTGGCAATACTTAAATGTCCGTTCAGGGGATTCTTGAAATCTGTATGCCATCCCAAATATATCTACGCCACAAAAATGGACCAAAGACAACACCCAAAGATTTTTGATTGTGCTTGTAAAATGGAATGAAGGAGCTGATCACATCTGCATAACATTAAAATAAACTGGCGATTGCAAAAAGGTTTTTAGAGTATTAAATTGCGTTGAATGGGCAGTGTGATTGGAGCACATATTGGATCATTTACTCTCAGTATAAAACAGTATGGCATGTATTGATAATTCTTTCTGCAGACAGAATGTACCTTGCCATGCATAATCAATTACGTATGTTTGAGTTAAATGCGGTGTTAAAGCCAGAAAACATCACAAACCTGTTTACAAGGTTCTCACAATGATGTGGCTGTTGTTAAAAAGCACCTGCAGGATATAACTAAAGACAGCCAAAAATAAATTCCCAGCATCTTAAAAGTGTTGCCGTTAAAAATGTGCTTAGATGAACTCAAAATGACCACATGATTGTTTGAGCGAAACATAATGGTGCCACCTGTCAGGAGCTGTGTCTACTGTACTTGAAGGCTGTTTGAAAATGACAGGATAAATAGTTAGGGGAGAAGATAGACATATTTAAACTCTGGGTCTAATTCACAGACATGCAGCTCAGATGGGAACTTAAAGAAACATCAAGCTGCTTTTTCCTGTTCACACCAATTAAAAAAGGTCTGACTGACATGTGAGAAAATAAAAACAGTGATGAGACTGCGTGTGAACATGTAGTGTCTGTATGTGTGTGTGTGTGTGTGTGTGTGTGTGTGTGTGTGTGTGTGTGTGTGTGTGTGTGTGTGTGTGTGTGTGTGACCCGGTGGAGGCCTGACTTCCTTCCAGCCCCCCGGTGCTACTCGTTAATCACAGGGTGATCATTTCTAAGGAAAACAGAGGCGCCGGGAGCAAAAACAAACCGGCCAGAATGTGAAAGGAAAGCCGGAGCGGCGGGGAATTCATGCGGGAGAATGTTATCGCTGCGACTAAAGGTCATATTGTTCACTTCTTCCTGACAGGCAGAGGCAGAAGGGAGTGTAAGGCAATTTGGAACGAGGTGGAGGGAGGCAGGGTGAGACTGCAAGAAGGGGGATCAGAGAGGGAGGGAGGGAGGGAGGACGGAGAAAGATTGGTAGGGAGGAAGAGAAAACCACAATGTGGGCCTCAAACTGCACAAGGACACATTCTGTGTTCCACACACAAAGGCATGGGCAGAGAAGCACACACTGCATGGCCAAAAGTATGTGGACACCTGAACATCATATCTCATTGTTAAACATTGAAAGACTATGGCCTTCCTCTGCTATAATAGCCTTCACTCCAGATGTTGGATTTCCAAGAAGCTAAGTTTATACTTTTTTTTATCAAAAACACTCTGTTATCCCGTGAAAAACATACAAAGGAATCTCAAGGATAACACAACACTCAAAACACAGAGTATATTCGCATCCCTCAGGCCAAGATCAAATGTAATTGTATTCAATTCAAAGGCATAAGGTTGATTACTAAGGCTAGATCCTGACAAAGAGTCGTACAATTGTGTCCTCTCGTCACCATGGAATTTGGACGACATATTGGCCGATTTATATGCAGTACTAACGTTCAGTGCCAAACAAGTGGCAACCTCCAGTGTTAATAATGACGTTTTGCAGAATAGTTCAATATCAATGTTCTTACTTGGTGTTGGGGTTGGGGTCCACATACTTTTGGTCATGTAGTTTAGGAAAAAAAAGGTGCACACATATGCACACTTAGACCCTGACATAAATCTACACACTCAAGAACACTTTTGGACACGAACAGGCATGTTAACACAAATACACACACATACACACACACACACACACACACACACACACACACACACACACACACATACACTTAATAATTGTATCTGGAGGGGGTCTCTCTTGGGAGTCATAGCCTTCGATCGTTAGCATCATACATTATAGAGACACACACACATGCACGCACACATTAAAAAAAAGTCGAGCAAAAAAATGTTTGGGAAAACGTTGGAAAGTCCCCAAAAGTTTCCTGTTTGCTCATTTGTCAGCTCTCAGGTTTCCTGCAGCCCCATTGGCCACCATGGTTGTCCCACCTCTCCTTTCCAAAAGTGTGTGTGTGTGTGTGTGTGTGTGTGTGTGTGTGTGTGTGTGTGTGTGTGTGTGTGTGTGTGTGTGTGTGTGTGTGTGTGTGTGTGTGTGTGTGGAAGTATATTTGTGGGAGTGTGTGTGTGTTGTGTGGGCCATATTAGTGATATTATTCAGCTCTGGTTACTTTGCTTGTTTTAATGGGAGGGATACAATTAACACAATGCGTGTATGTTTGTGAGTGTGTGTGTATGTGTGTGTTAGCAGGGAGTTTACCTTGGCATGCACTCAGAGAGAGAGAGAGCAACTAATACCTCATTTCAGAGTTAGACTCGACTCAACTCACTTTTGGCAACATGCAGGAGCCTCATTTATGAAGCAGTGCCGAGGATTAAAAGGGTATGTGGACACAAAAGCCGAGAAATATTAATATTTAAAAAAACTGTGGCAGACACACACACACACACACACACACACACACACACACACACACACACACACCTGCAGGCAATGTTCCCTGTATAAATCACTGCACTCTCTCATAACCCGCCCTGTACATTGAGTGTCAATGCAAAGCGCTTCATGAATGTCGGATGGTAGATGATATTTGATAGATCCAAACTCCTGTGGCATTAGCTTCTCTGAAGTGGTAACAAAAACATTATAGTATTTACATTTATTTTCTGAACAGATAATGTCTATGATTATATTCATAACATTTACATAACATAACATAAAACCAAAAGTATAACAACACATATCTAATGGTTTAGTAAGAACAGCTTTTACACACACTCCTTTGTTTACTTCCAGAACATAGTGACTAATACGTAACACTTGCGCTTCTATTGGCTAGCGCTCCAACACATTGTACATGATAGGCTAAGGGGCGGGACATCTCTAAGCGGTTGATCAATCACAACAGAGCCGGCCAGCTAACCAATCAGAGCAGACTGGACTCTGGTTTCAGACAGAGGGTGAAAAGAGGTGCTGCAGCACAGGCAGTATGAGAAAAATAAAGAGCTTTTTGAGCATTAAAGCATGGAGACATGTCACAGGAGAGACATAAAATACTAATATGAACCTAAACATTTGCATAATATGGCCCTTTAACACATTTTTGTCTCTTTTACATTTATGTCAATAAACTGATATGGGGTAATTATGAATTTTAAAAAGCCTTCTTGACTCCCAGTGCTCAACAACATTCACATTTTAACTTCCGCCTTGAACGCAGTACTATGCACCACCTATCTCTAAATGCATCCAAACTGCTAGTCAGAGTCAAAACTATTAAGGCCCACCCTGACGAAAGCTACAACCAGTTCTGCCAGCATCTTCTTTTCTTCTTCTTACAGAGTATATAAATGCAAGAGGAGGTATTTTTATGCTGTATTTAAATAACCCACTAAATCTAGTCATATATCACATCACACGGTATCGTCCCCCTATGAGCGGTACACCTGGGATGCAGCTGGGCCAGATACCCGTTTGTAGTCAAAGAGCCATGAAATATTATGATTCTCACTTTCAGAATGATTATATGTACATTGTAAACCTTTTACAGCGTACTTTAGCTATACTGTACTCTGCCTCTCTTCCTTCCTTTCTCTATTGACCATGAGTGCATGGTCAATAGAGAAAGGAAGGAAGAGAGGCAGAGGGAACAAATGGGGGATAAACGGAAAGAGATGGGTGGGAAATGGCAGGAAATAAAAGACAAAGAGTAAGAAGAAAAGATGGAAGGAGACAAAGAGAATGAGGTAGAGGGAGAACGAGGGAGTGGGAGACAAGTTTAGAGGGTGACTAAGGAGGGAGGGAGTCCACATTGCGGGGGAGTCGGTCAGTTCTTGTCTTTGTATCCCTATCAAAACTTGGCTGCCGTTCAGAAATACACTCAGCGTGTGTTTAAACCTGTATGAACCACAAAGTGGGGACTGCAAATCTGTTCACATTGTGGGGCCACAAAGAGATTATCCTTAAGATTTTTTTAAAGGGTTACGACTTGGTTTTGGGTTCAAGGTTAGGGTTAATTATGTCTCTCCCCCTGTTCTGAGGATGCTCTCATTGACCCTCACATGTTCTCTTGTGCTCTTCATCACACAAACAGTTTTTCCGTCTGCGTTACCCCCAGCAGGCCCTTCAGCCGGAGTGAAACCTAAGCGGAGAGCGTCTCCCGGGGGGCCGCGGGGCGTAGGAGCCAGATTGAGGCCAGATGTTGCAAATGTAGAAAGAGAAGGACCAGGATCCATTTATAGGCTTAGCCTGCCTCACTGCACGACAATGCAATGATGACAATGCAATCCGAAGCTGCTCATAGCACTGCTTAACGTCAAGGAAAAACACATTACGCTCACATAAGCTATTCAAGATCTTTTTGTGTCGACTCGTACCATGAGATGTACTTTTAAAATATGTTTTGGATGTGCTCAGAAATGCGTGGGTAATCAATCTAAAAATAAATCTCCTTTTCAAAGTTGAAATGTTTTTGTGACACAAGAGCAGAAAAAATTGCAGACACTTTAAAGTTATAAAAATGCAAACATTTCTGAAGAATTGGATATTTGTGGAGAGATGAGGAGTTTTTAAAAGTCAACTGTTATATGGTAAGGATGAGGATTAGGTCACATGTGATGTTTTATTTGATATCCGTCCAAAGTTTTATTTATTTTTTGAGTTCTTTTTTTAAAGTCAGAATTCTGAGTTTAAAGTCAGAAGTAAAAACAAAAAAGATTGCTGGTGGTCAGATCTCAAAAACATGTGGCTCTAATCCTCTTCTGTAAAAGGGTACTAATAAGAACAATTGCAATATATCACATTAAATATATACAAGATCATGATAAGAGAAAATATAATTTAACCCTCCTGTTGTCTTCGGGTCAAATCTGACCGATGTACTACTTTCATCAATCATAACTTTTTTGTTTTACATTCGATTGCATTAAGGCTTCATGATATCCTTCACAGTAGACATTTGAACATATACAATTGCTGATCACCACTTTCATTGAATTTTGGATGATTTAGTCAACTTTGTAACACCCATGGTGTTCCCGGTCAAAAATGACCGCCATAAAGAAAAGGAATTAGTAACCATCCGGATCAGATAAAACACACACACACACACACCCACATATACTCTAGATGTGTCCCCCCCCTTATATGCCCAATCCCCCCATGTGAATCACACCTGGCACACACAAACACACACACCCACACACACACACACACACACACACACACACACACACACACACACACACACACACACGCACAGAACAATTTGAAACATGTCCCGCTCTTATGTGCCCATCCCCCCACATGGATCACACCTGGCACACGCAATACATGTTCAGTGTCTGTTTTTTGTATATTTACTGCAGTTGTTCATGTATACCAGTCGTCTGATACAATACTTACAGTTTGAAAGGGTGTTAAATGAAATGTGGTGATGATTAATGGTTTTTGTGTTAATGTAATAGCAGTTAAAACAGGACCGGTCAAATTTGACTGCGAACACCAAAGTAAGGGGGGGGGGAAACGAAGACAATAGGAGGGTTAAGTAAATAAAAAATCTAAAAATCAAAGGAGTTTCATCCCATTGATGCAAACATATATAAACCCAGACATATTCAATAAGAGATTTTGTGGTAAAGAAAATGCTCTCACAGTATGTTTCGTAATATTGCTGAACTTTATCCTTGACCTCATATCTGAATAGTCCATCTAAACCTCCAGTGTTGAATTTTTTTTTTTAATATATTTCAAATTCAATTAAAAATACAAAAGCCAGAGGGGAAATGTGAAACGGTTTATTCAACAACTTCTTTCCAATGTTTATTGTAATTGATATGCTGTTTTCTCCCCGCTGAGTCAGATTTTTCCATCACATGGTCAACACTGTGAGACAAAGTGACAAATGTGGTAACAAGAGCGTTGTCTTTCACTCTGACACCTCATCATCTAACATCGAAATGTCTGTCCAGCGTTTATCCTTCAACAGGGCGGCACCGATGTTACGTTAAAGGGAACATCGTGTTTTTGTTACGTTGCCTGATAAAGACTGTATACTTCCAGGAATCTCACATCATCAAAGAGTTCTCACATCAGATATCTGTGCAAAAATATACGTACACACATACTTATAATACCAGTTCAGGTTTCACTGATATGAACTTAAAAATGATTCATAAAAATCACTATCTTACGTGTGTCCTTAAAAACTTTTATTAAAAGACACATGATGGATTTACAGTAAACGATGAATGTGCAGAGATATGGATCTAAAAGAGAAAAGCCATGTCTGTTTTGTATCTAAACAACTTGACATCTTGGCTACATGTGTAAGGGCTGCAAACAAGCCAAAGCCTAATTTATTGTTTGCTCAACTCAAAACCACTTGGCTATATAACCTAAATCAAATGATTGCTTTTCAGTGTGGCAGAATATATGAATCATGTCAAATAATGTCAAATTGGTTAAAGGCAGTGGTGGAAGAAGTAGTAAAAGAAGCAATTCTACATTTTAAAAGTACTGCATTTACAAGTAAAAGTCCTGCATTCAAAATGTTACTCAAGTCAAAGTACAAAAGTATCGGCATCAAAATATACTTAAAGTACTCCTTGTGCGTAATGGCCCATTTCAGAATTGCATAAATTGAGTTACTGGGTTAATAATATGATTATTTATCTGTTTTGATCACAACTGGTTCATGTAGAGCAGGGGTGTCAAACTCAAGGCCCGTGGGCCAAAACCGGCCCGCAACCTCATTTTATGTGGCTCGCAAGAGCTTGCAAAGAATATAATACAATTGGTGTAATTGTTGAATATTTTCTTTCAATTATTTGCCCTATAGAATTCTGCTTTCAGACGTAGTTATTTATGAAGTTATTACCAGAACTGATAGAAATCTAATGCAGAGCCAATAATATAATATAATACATTATTTAATATATATGTATAGGTATAGTATATTATATAGTCTAAAAGTTACAACCGGCCCCTATAGAGTGCAACCATAATGCTAATGTGGCCCGTGATGAGATTGAGTTTGACACCCCTGATGTAGAGCTAATTTAAATAACTGTATATACTGCTGCTCAATATATTAACCTGTAAATGTATATCAAAGTGATTTAATAATTGATTTATATTTATATGAACTAATAATTAAAATGTAACTAGTAACTAAAAGCTGCAAATAAATGTAATGGAGTAAAAAGTACAAAATGCACTTCTAGAATGTAGTGGAGTAGAAGTAAAGTAGCATAAACTGAGAATACTCTAATACTAGAAGTACCTTAATGTTGTACTTAAGTATACTTGAGGAAATGTACTTAGTTACTATCCAGCACTGGTTAAATGGAGTTGAACAATCATAATACAAGTCATGTACGTGCTGCTGTGCCACTCACTCATATAAGACATTGTTACATCCCATGCTGATGTAAATGAGTTTTTCTCAGGCTCAGTGCACAGATCCCCCGCACAGATATGAGGCTCACAATAAACCGCAAGGCTATCTGTGTTTGTCCAGCGCAGAAATGACACAATAATCTCTCCAGGAGAAATTCAAAGAGGAAAAAAGTTCACCAGGCCCGACCCGCCTCCTCCTCCTCCTCCTCCTCCTCCTTCTGGGGACGGGGAGGGTAGCAGTCAAGAAGTCAGCTCTCTGCCATTGTTCTTGTGCTGGAGGTCTGAACGCGGCACGGGGACGGCGCTGGTTGGGGAACCGGACGGCGGTCTGTCGTTATGACGGGCTCCGGTCCGAAGCTCGGGGTGCTTCTGCTCGTGGCGGTCCTGCTGCAGACTGTGGTCGTCACCATCACCGTGCTGCACTTCTCCACGGCTCTCAACTCGGTAAGGACAAAAGTGAAGGCTCGGAGTGACGAGCCGGAGACGCGCGGAGACTTTTTACGCAAAGCCATGTAGTGCGCAACGAGAGTTGTTCGGCTTTTGAACGGAGCTGTAAAAACACCTTTTGCGGACTTTTAACAATTAATGCAACGTCTATAAACTCTAGGTGGTCATTTATAGTTGACAGCTTTAAAGGAGCTCGTTTGTATGCGCCCTGGTTCTGTGGCTGCGCTCCAGTGCACGTCTAATTTACGTTCCCTATTTTTTGCACAAAGCAATGCAGGCCTCATATTTTGTGTTTGCTGTAAAATAATAATCGTTTGTACAATGCAGTTTCATGCAATGTGACACATTTCTTTTCTGCATTTGAAAACAGAAAAAGGTCAGGACGTATTGAGCTCTGGTTGCAGAGGTGCAGCAACTTGTATGATTAGCTGTGATTATCAGGAAGGTGTGTGTGTGTTGGTGTGTGTGCAGGCTTGACTCACCCTGCTTGTTATGATGAGGCCAGAGTCCTTGTGTTACATGGATTCAGTCCAGCTCCACTCTCAATCTGTGTTTACGGGAATTAATCATAAAATCATATGAGATGAAGCAGAAATACATGAGGAAATGAAACGTCAACAGATGAGGATAGACAGAGGCCAAGAAATTATGTTGCCTGCGGTTCCCAGAAAACGTTATCACAGGGATTATAAATGTGTAAAAGGATGGTTTTAGGGTTGGAGATGTACATGATAGTTGTTGGAATATATCTCTCAGGCGTGTTAGAAGAGAAATTGAAAGAGACATTTGTTCTTATGGTTCCATGTTCTTCTTGACAGATGAAGGAGACGTTTGCCAGGAGCAGCGTGTCCTGCCTAATGGGCGCTGACCTGCAGAGCATCACGGCGGTCCGGGGGGATCCTTGCTGGCAGGTCACTCAGCAGCTCCACCTGCTCATCGAGAAGGTAGGAGAAGACCACAAAAACCCACCCACTGACGTCCACACTTAGAAACTCACATGATAGATATATCCAAAACCGGATCATAAATCTCCGAGCTGCTTCGTGCATGACTTCATCACCTTATCACACAGAATGACCTGTACATATCAGTATTTGTTTATCAGCACATAATGGCTCGATGATCATTGGGCCAGATGCTGAGATTTCTGGCTTTCATTTCTCAAAATTCCCTCCGGTCTGTTGTGGATCAAAAAACTCCCCCACCCACTAGGAGCTTGGAGACATTAGTAATCCCCCCACACTTAATCTGAAAAGGCCTACAAAGCAAATGATAGACAAGCATTAATATTATCATTAGAGTATTTTAACAGGGTCTCTTATTGATCTGACTTTTAGTGCTGTTTTAAAGTATGATAAATATCCAGTACAGTAGGGTCGAGATTAACCAAACAAATAGTGCATTAGTTGTTCGACTATTTTGACAGTTGAGAATTGATTCAGTCATCAAGCAAGAATGCCAAAATTTCTCTGCTTTCAGCTTCTCAAATGTTTGAATTCAATGCTTTTTATTTAAGAAACAACACTACAGATCTTTATTATACTTCACACAACTCTCTCTGGAGATTTTAAAGAGTTCAATCCCTTTTTTTAACACAAGAAAGCGCACTTTAATGCTATTTTCTGTAACTTTTCTGTTGCATTACCAAACATGAGCAAGATGTTCCCGCAGGTGCATCATTTGATACTCAAACTTTACTGCAGGGTATATAAAGATATCATATTTTATACAGACAGGAGTGGAGTTTCTTCCCCCCCCCCCCATTTTTGGAAAAACTTGTTAAGAAAAGGTGAATACAGTTCCCATATATGTGACTAAGCAGGAGCTAGGTATTTCGGCTTTTTGCCTATTGCCACTGTGATGACATGTTCCTTCAATACCATGAAAACAAACCAAATGTGGATTAATCCGCCGCTGAAAGTAGTCCCAGACGAATGAGAGACGGACTAACACATTGTGGTTTTCCTGAAATGTGTGTAGGATTTAGTGACTTGTAGTATATTGAAACATATTATTGCTATATAATATTTTTAGAGCATTCCTGTGCTGCTTATCTCTGAACAAAAGCAGCAGCAGAAAAATGCTGAAATGATCCAAAATCACTGTCTGCAGTGCAGACGCACAATGAGCTCCTTCATAGCTGGAGATGTGAGGTGATCCTGTGTAGTTTAATCAGCACAGGAATGTGTTCACCTGCTCCGCTCTCACACACACACACACACACACACACACACACACACACACACACACACACACACACACACACACACACACTTTACATATCTTTTCTTCCTTAACTTAATGCGTATTATTTGTTTTTGTTTCCTTCTCTCACTGACTTTGCTGCTCTCTTGAATAACACATGCCGGGTATTTCCTGACTCAGCGACTTGATTAAATTTAGCTCAGTAAAAACACGATGCTGGGACATTTTGAAACGGAACATCAGCCTGTGCTTTCAACCCAAGACGCAGAGTGAAAGCACATTCAAGGCTCTGGTCAAGTTTAATCTTGTTTTGTGTTCTTCTCTTATTAATATGATCCAAAGATCTGTACAAATGCATTTTGTTATTTTCAAACCAGTTTCATTGCCTTAATACCAGACCAATGGGATTTTACATGTAGTTAAACCATGATTTAAATTTGCTCACAAATGAGTTGTTTTCCTTTCCCCTCCCTCTCAGTTATTGCTGAAGCTGTTAAAATATTTTTAAAGGGGGAAATTAAACCTTTGCAACCTCTACTGGCAACCATTAGGAACCGCAACAACATAAGCTATTTATTAACATTTGTATATTGGAAACAAAAAGTCTTGTCTCTTCTCCCTTCTGTAATGCTTTCAAAATGTTTAAGGTTTTTCCAATTTTCTTAACATTTCTGGAAACAAACTAAACAAAAATAAACACGAGCAGGATTCGCTACAGCTCAGAAAATCGTTTTCATCAGTTTGGCAGATGTTGCATCTTTTTGGAGCCAGTTCGTTGGGTTAAGGAACGTAAAACAGAAGGAAGTGGGAGAGGGGTCGATTAGCGACAACGAGCTGTTACCAACATGAAGCCTGCTCTGTATTCCTGATGCTAATGTCAGCTCAAGTTCAGGCTTCAAGTCAAAGGAAGGGCTGCTGGGTACACATGTGGAAGGAGCCTCTTGGCAGAAAACAAGTGTTGCGTTTGGAGTCTTTTGTTTTATTAAATGTTTTCTCCTGTTCCCCCTGCAGTCTCTGTCTCAGCGTTACCAGAAGCAGATTTCGTCGGCAGTCAGAGGTGAGAAAAATGTAAAACACAATGACCTTTGACCTCCTGTATGTTAATCAGAGGACCTGGTATTGCTCAGCATTTTACCAGTGCAAAACAAATTCCCCACATTTCCTTGCAGATGCAGTGTTGTTTTTGATAACTCCTGTTGTTGTTACCTGGGCACATTTTCATGTTTCTTTTTGTTTTCTTCCGCATTAGATGAAGTTTCTCGGGTGCTGCCCTCTCTTGTGATAGTAGACAGAGGTTCACCTCGGCCCAAAGTGGCAGCACATGTCACCGGAAGCTTTGTGCCCAAACTGGAGCAAGAGGGAGGAGGTGAGTCGTGCGGAAACTAACGTTGGAGTCTGAATTTAACAAAATAATGTAGGCCGTTTGATTTTAAACTAATCTCTATGGATTGATGATCTTTAAGAAGTGATAGCCTACAGACTTTAATTCAATTTTGGGGGATTTGACAAGACTTAAGACGTAGTTATTTGCTTTAGGGCTTCATTCATAAGTACAGATCTAATTGTCTTTGTAATATAAATCAGCACCAAATACATTTTAACTTGGCCTTTTCAATTCAGTCTGATGCTCAACTAATGGAGGCCTGCATACTGAAAGTCAGACTGTCTGAGAGGCCCTAATAAAATGCTGCTTTTCTAAGGACATGAGCTGAAAATGAGCTATGGCTAAGCAAAAGATCACATTGGTTGCATTTGATTTAAATTTACAAATCTCTATATTTATCGCCCCAATCATATTAATGAGTAAAATATAACGAAATACATTTTGGGGCATTCTACTTCCCATTTTCTCTTGGACATTTATTCTAAACATATTTTTATTTTGTACCTCCACAGCTCCAGTGTCGGCTGGGCGCCGGGTTCAGGGCCAGAAGATCTCCTGGTGGGAGGGGCAGAAGGGGCTGGCCTTCCTGCAGGACGTCCAGCTGGTGGACGGGGAGCTGGTGGTCCCGACGCCCGGCCTCTACTACGTCTACGCCCAGACCTACTTCAGACACACCCACTCCCTGGAGGAGGAGGGCGAGGACGAAGAGGAGGCCCAGGACCGAGGGAGACCCCTGCTGCAGTACGTCTATAAAAAGGTGAGGAGGGGGACATCATGTTTTTTACTCTCGCATGATGTTGAGTGATTTTGCAGCTTATCCCTGAAATGTTTTTATCATTTGGCTTTACCTTAATTTGACCCTGTGTGATTTTCTGACTCATTTTAATTTAAAATGTAACCTGCCCTTTCCCTCGTGTAGATGCGTCACATAGTTATTCTGCAAATTCCTTCATCACACTTTGTTTAGCCTTTATTCGACCTGACAGTAGAGACACAGACATGTAACATAAGGAGAGACAGGGAGGGGTTGTATGCAACAGAGGGCTCTGGACAGAATTGAATCAGACTTGTTGCCGTGCACATTTAGAACTTGGTACTTTTAAATTAGTTTTTGTGACTGAACACGGCAGACTGATGATTCAGATATTTTGACAAATGACTAATAAATCCAGTCATTGAAAGCATCTGTTGTCTCACCACGTGGCAAAATAATCTCTTTCTGCTTTGTCATGAGAAAACACAGGCTCTATTTAAAGCTGTTGTAAAGTAAATAGTTTATAATCACAATGATAAACAGTTATTGTGAAGTTTCACAATAATGTAATACAATGAAGATTCAGCCCAAAAGTCTGTGAGGTGAGCCAAATTAATTTGAGTTAAGTAAGAACAATAATCTAGTTCTTTTTTCATACTTAATACGTTTTGAGGGAATTCTTGGACCGAATAAAGTTGAGGAAAAGGAAATAATTTGCCATCACTGCTTTTGTGATGGCAAAACTAAACGCACATGATTGAAGACGATAAGATATGTTCATAGTTTGGAATGATGCCAACTGGCAACCAATCAGCTGATTTAGAGATGGTAGTGGTGCACGGGCGATGCTAGTTTAATTCTTATTCTCAGTATCTCACCTCACTCACCTCTCCTCCCCGTCAGATGGGCTCTTACCCAGTTCCCATCCTGCTGATGAAGACGAGCCGAACCTCTTGCTGGTCCCGGGGATCTCAGTTTTCTCTGCACTCCGCCCACCAGGGGGGGCTGTTCCCGCTCAGCACCGGCGACCGCCTGTTCGTCACGGTCACCAACGCCTCCGCGGTGGACATGGACGAGAAGAGCAGCTTCTTCGGGGCGTTTCTCATCAGCTAGACGGTCAGATCCGGGACTCTACGTTGAGCGATCTCGGTCGTAAAGCATCGGTCTGGAAGAAACTGCTGCCGCCTCTAGACCCCTCCTTACAAGGAACACAAATGAAAAACTGCAGCAAGTAGCATGGAGAAAGCTCTTTTGTCCCAAATCAAAATATATTTGACAACACTGGTTTCACATGCGATGTGAATGTCTAAGAGCTAATCGATCAACACATATTTGTTCTTAAATGTATTGGAGTTGATGCGGCTAGGACTCAACAGAGATTTGAGTTTCTGTTGTACAGACATTTCCTTAAGGCAGACTTCAACAATTAAAAAATGTTATTACTTAACGAAGTTCCATTTGGTCTAACCGGTCTCGAATAGCTTTGGTAAAACCTTTAACAAAATGTTTTTAAAAGTTTACAGAATTTACTTAATTTACGCAGGTTAGCGTCCGTGCGCAATTTTGAGCTGAGCTTTCCTTACGGTGTGAACGGCTCTCAGATTTTCCACAAGAGGGAGTTGTTTTTACGGCTAATTTTAAACTTATTTAGAGACATGCTCACATCATGCCACCTTTAGGAAAGGTGAGTTGTAGCAGTTTAGACTTTTATGCTTTAATTAAACTCAATCCATTTTATTGATTTATATCAAATGCCCGTAAAGTTGGAGTCCCTGCCTAAAGAATTGTTTGCATGAATCTTCAATCAGCTGAATATCAGTGATGATCTGAGTTCCTGGATGTGTTTGTTAAAAGATGTAAATATTGTGCAATATTTTGTGTTTTTTATTTTTCTAATAAGCCTGCAAAATCTGGGTCTTGAGGTCTCAATGATCTCTTTTTCTCTCCTAATGTCCCCTCAGTAAGATGTCAAACATAAGGCTTAAGCATGAACTTCTGAGACAGTTTACTGACCACGTGCTACTGCTAACATTAAAACCGTAACAGCCACATTGAAAGATTAAAGGTAGAAAATCACCACCTTTTTCTTGATGTGCTTTAAAAAGTTTTACAATGTTATAACGGTGCTCCTTATAAATCAGGCTCTGTGTTTTGGTTGGCAGCAGCAGCACCACAGTCTCTCTGCTGTTGGCTCTTCCATCCTAACCCCGCTCCAAATGGTGCATGTAATGCTCCCTAAATGGTCGGTTCTCTGTCATTCGGATTAGCTGCAGATGTGACCTGCAGACTTGGAAAACAATCAGCATCCAAACAGCAGGAATGTGGGATGTATTGCTTTTGTGATGTATTAAACTGTTTGTAATAAATACTGCAGTAAAGCAAAAAACTAAAAGGATGTCCACAATAATGAGTTCCAATTAAGTCCTTTTTTGTATTTACAATGACATGAATGCAGCATTCACTGTAGCACTTGAGTCAACAAAATACCTTTTTTAATTTCTTGTTTTTGCAAAAAATGCATAGCGGTTTTCAAGTTGTTTCCATCATCAAAATTAAGTGAGAAATGTCAATATAATTTCAAAAGGTGGTTTGAAGTTGATAAGATAAGGGCCTTATTGTGAGGTTATCAGCACTGTTTTTTACACCTGATGAGTGATTTAAATGCAATCAGTACCTTGGGGTATGTTCGCCATCCATTGGATAAAAACATCAGTCAGTCTTTTTTGTAGCTTGGAACACCTGAAAAAATGCATCAAAAATAAAACCTGTACACTCATGAGGTTGTAAACAATCAAAAACTGAATGTGAATGTAAATAAGCATGTGGTTTTGTCTGTAAATATGTGAAATAAAGACACTGTCAAAGTCCTCTGATGCCCATAGAGAAGAACACCATCATCTTTTTCAAACAGATTTGTATTGTTTTTATTTGAGTGAATACTAGGTTAATAGGTTTTGAGTTAACAGTATTGAAACCTTTAAAAAGCAGATGGCGAGGGTTTTGTAGAGTTTATAATTTCTGAAATTCACATATATTACTTTGAAAATGCAACCTCAGATCCCACGTTGAAGGATAGAAAGCACGTGGACCTTTGCTGATTAAAGCATGCTGTAGTGAAGAATTGTGCAACGTGGTATTAAGCGTTAGAGCCCTGCAGTTTGTCAAAATCAAGAGATCAAAGCGGCAGGGACTCAGTCAGCGAAAGCCTGGAATATTTCAAATCACTCCAAAAGGCCACGGTTCGGTCTTTCATCTGGATCGCTTTCTTCCTAGATCTCTAAAAGCTTAGTAGTTAGTGCAGTTAATTTACCAGATGAACAATACTGTAGACTTTGGAAGGATTTTTGTCACTTATTAAAGGTTTTGTTCCAAGCTACTCAAAAAGGCGAGATAATTACAAGATGTGGACAGAATAATAAAAACCTTCCTTGCTCAGTCTTCTTAATAAGATTTGTTGGAAGTTCGCCGATGTTTGAAAGGGAGTTCTGCCTTCTAGTAATGATTGATTATGCAACATAAAGCTTAATGCTCAGGGTATATGCAGGAATCCTGAAGTCAAATGTAATACCTTTTAAGACCTTTTTTAAGACCCTTTCCATACATTTTAAGACCTCATCGCCACTTCGAGTTTTAACCGGTTACATTGGCGACACACTTTACCTCACATTTACTATATACAGTATTGATTGTCCTTCCTCCTTATCTTCCAACCATTTGGACGCAAACTTGCATTTCCCCATAACGATGTTGTTTAACAACCGGCGTAAACGGACCTTCGCGCGCTATCAAGCAGTGAGCGCGCGATGTCCTGTTCAGATGACGTCAAATCCAACGGGATGCCATAAATAAACTACACAGAATCACACTACACACCTACGCAATGATTACATTCGGGCAAACTTTAGAATACAACATCTTTGGACAATGTATATACTTATTGAAAACAAGCAAAATGTAATACCTTGGAAAATGCCGTTTAATACTTTTTAATAGCCTTAATTTTCGCTAAATTGATTTAACAACTTTTAATACTTTTTAAGACCCCGCGGACCCCTGAACATAAAGCGTAATGCTGCCCTCTAGTGGATTGATTGCAGCTTCTCAGGAAACGGCTGTCAGGAAGCTTCAGACTACAGAAAGATGGAAACAAATAATGACACAACACTTTTGTAAATTTTTGATTTTCTTTCTTTTCTGTGGAAATATGTTACAGTTATATTACAGGTATTTAAATGCCCGAGGGAGAACAAAAAACGTTTGGAGACTAACACTAAGAAGGAGACAGCAACTTAACTGAGACAGAAACAGTCCAGACTGAATCGACACGTAACCGGTGTTAGGAGATGTCCAATAAATACTGAAAATGTTGTTAACGCAACTTATTAAACACAGAAACTGAATAACAGATGAGGAAAACAGGGTGTGCTGTCCTTCTAGTGTCCTCTGTGGTTTTTAGCAGCATGTGTGTAGCTTTCCAGAAACCCAAAACTTGTGAATAACAATGTGCAGAGCCTGCAATCAACCAGAGTTTTAAACACAAGAAGAACAGGTCAGAAATACGGTGGTTTTAAGCGAAGTGAGAAAAGTGCTTAATACAAGAACACGCAAACAGGACAACTTGCATCGTCAACATATATACCAGCAAGCCAGGGACAGAAGTGTTGTCCCCCACCAGCCAAAATGGTTGGTTTACTCCAAAAATCACGACTTTTTCAGTTTCATATAAGTTTTTTAAATATACAATAACATTTAAGAATAATGTTTAGATGTCTGACAGTGACTCACAGAGTATAAACATTCAACAGACGAGACTGAAACTGAATTTGGCTGGTGGTGTGAAATTCATAAACTGGTACTTGCAGCAAAATATATAAAAAATGTTATTACTGTGAACGTTTTTAACTTTAACAGTTCAAATGTTCAGGACTTTTCTTTCATTTATAGTGGTCTACTGAATAGACAAAATACAATCTACATTTTACCCGTGTGAAAATATTCTGGTTGAATGCAGGTCTCCCCCTGCACCATCCTCCATTGGTTTTGAATGTAACTTATAAAATATTTAATAAAATGTCTTCTTAAATGGAAACTGATTCCTCCATGTACAAAAAGTTTCTTTATATAAATTACACAAGTCTCTGATGATGTCTCCGTTTCTGCTAATACAGTTCATCTCCAAACCAAAGCCTTCCCCTCACACATACACACTCACATGCTCACTCACAAACATACACACACACACACTCCCAACCTAGCTACACAACATGCTCTACACATGACCCATAGTAGAGGAGAAAATGAAAACTATCCCACTGAAAGGAAATCTCTGTGCATACAGTAACGCTACATCTCCTCCTCTCTCTCTCTCTCTCTCTCTCTCTCTCACTGTTTCTGTATGCAAGACCACAAGCATGGCGCAGTTTCTGGCGATGGACGGAGGACGCCTCCTCAGCCTCAGCTGGTGACCCTCACCATCGCCTGTCACTGTAGCTGCCTTCTTCACGCCCAGGTGAACGACCCCCTGCACGCGGGGCGGGGAATGTGCGTAACGACTGCCCAGAGGAGGGCGGGACCTCAGCAGTCAAATCGCATCTCGAGTGAATCCTCAAAGGCCCTGTTGTCGTGCCCCGCCCCCGATAAGAAGCTGGCCGTGACGGGCGTCCCTGTAGCCGTGGTGACGTTGAGAAGGGTGTTGCCGGGGGAGCTGGTGGCCGGGCGGAGGGCCGCCGCGGTGATACTGGTGAGGTTGATGCCTAGCGTGAGACGAGTCTGTTCCAGAGCTTTCTCTGGCACGGCGAAGGCTTCCAGCTTCTTCTCTCCGTTGGCCATGTAAGAGTTCTGGCAGCCGCGGCAGATACAGTCCAGACATGCCTACAGAACAATGATCATAATTAATATCAGCGGTAGTTGTTTCAATCAAAAACTGCAGTTACGAAAAAGTCAAGAATGAGCCGTCAACAACAATTAAGCCGAATAAGGAATATTTGTTTTTGAAGCAATTGCAGTAAAGTTTTAACTTCTACAGCCCCGTGAAAAAATCAGCATAATATATCTGCTGACGTGGACCATGGGTCGGGTTAGAAGCTCCAGAACAGGCAAGTCAATAAACCTTGATTGAGCAAGTTTTGTAAAAACAAGTAAAAAGGCTCCTGGCCGCCTTGTTTATTGACATCTCTACCAGGTTTCACCACATTAAAAACATGGCAACTGTATCATTAAATTCACAGAAAAAACATCTGCAAAATAGTCTTCCACATGTCATAGAAAAGGTAATGTTTTTTCCCCCTGAATATTTAAATGTTTTTAAAAATCTTTTTACGTTAGTTTAATATTTTATGTTAGTTGAATTTTGTTAAACTAAATTCAGACATTCATGGCGTCATTTTTAGCTGAAAATATTGCACGTGTGTTGAGTATGTTTGGGAGATGCAATGAAAATAAAATCACTATTAGAGGTAGCTGCGGTTTTAAAAGTGTGGGAACTACTTCTACAGAGGACTCACTTCCCTAATAGCCAGAGCTCTTTATGACTGAGTCAACAATCATTCATCCTCATGCCTGACTGCCACAGAAACTATATATCAGTTAGCTGTAATGAGCCCCTTGGTGGCAATTCAATCTGTAAATATATATGCTGTTAGCGGTTAAGCATATCCAAACATTAGTGGTTTTAACAGGGACAGCAGCGTTAGCAAAACAGCAGACTGGAGTGTGTGTGTATGTGGGGGGGTTTTCAGCATGTGCTCACCTTGCGGTTGGAGTAGCAGGGGCAGCGCTGCCCTCTACAGGTCAACACTGAGGGGTTCTGTGTGGCTCGGCCGCACTTGCAGCCTTTCTTTTCCACAGGCTTTTTATACAGTGGCTTTGAGGGGCTGGGTGGGTGTGTCAGAGGGTGAGCATGGGGGTGTTGGGGTATCCTGTCACGGGGGTTGTGTACGGGGCTTGGGGGTCCCTTGCCTGGCCTTGTTGTAAGACTTCTTGGGGCCACCGTGGTGCTCCACAGTCTTTTTCAGCGCCTTGTTGGAAACGAGCACAGTCTTGCCCACCTTGGGAGGACCACCATTCGGCACCGGGGCCAGGTGTGGGTGAGGCGTGACTGCCGGGTACGTAGGCTCCTGTTTGGTGGTGGCACCAGGGTGAGGGTGATGAGGGGAGCTGTTGGCACCGAGGGGAGACCCCCGTAACAAGCTGGAAATGGGGAGGGGCTGCACCTTCTCGCTGTCGCTTTCTGAACGGGAGCGCTTGCGGTGGTAACGAGGGGGGACGTGGGGGGGTGACAGTGGAGGGCTGGGGGGGAGGCTGTAGGGAGGGCTGCGGGTGAGGTTGCAGGGGGCGAGGGCTGTTCCCTTGAGGGAGGCAAGTGATGTGGCGGGAGGAGTCAGGTGGACAGTGAGGCCCGTTGAGGCTGGACTGAGGTACTGAGGGGGGGCAGTCCAGATGGGGGAGGGGATCAGGGTCAGTGTCTGTATCAAGAGTCCTGAGCACCTCCTCCACGCTCAACAACAATGGCCCCCCACTATGTTTCAGGTCATCACCAAAAGTGCTGATTTCACAGAGCCCCGCCTCCCCTGTGACGCTCACACACACGGGAATCTCCTCCGATAAGCTCTCCTGCTTTGCAGCGACTACACCCGTCTCTATGGTGACAGGCTGCAAGGAGTCCGAACTGACCAGACCGTTACAATCATGCAGCCCGTTCACACTGACGGGGCTTGGCTCCTCCACCTTGAGCTCCTCCACCTTGAGCTCCTTTGTAGGCGGAGCTTCATCAGGCTGAACCACGTTGGAGCTGGAGGCCGTGGGCGACAGGCTGGCTGAATCTGAAACGTCCTCGGTCTCCGGCTCGCTCTCAGCCAACGTGAGGCCCTCGTTGAGGATGGCCTGGAGGTCCGGCGAGTCGTTGGCGGCGCTGGCTATGTGCGGGGCGAGCGGCGACTGCGTGATGTAGAGACAGAGCTTCTGGTAACAGTGCACCAGCAAGGAGAGCTGCCTGTTTTCCTCAAAGCGGGAATAGTCTTTACACCAACTACATGACGGCTTCAACTGCATCCTCTGACCCTTACAGCCTCGACAGACGTAGTGCTGACATGATGAGTTGGTGGGAGCGATAGGGTCCTGCAGCAGATTACCTGAAGATCAAAGAGAGAAAGAGCAAATGTTTAAAACATGAAGACATCACACGTTTCACAGGAATAGTGCAGAGCAGCTCCCACTGATGATTAATTCACAGATTTTCACAGGAGCCAGTTAAAGCAACACAGCCTGACATCAATAGAAGTGTTATCTAAGCAACAAATGTCACATAAATGTCCAAACAAACCCACATCCAATAAATGATAACCGTGGATTTAAAATGTTCAGTGTAGCAGAATTTATTTTCGGATTTACACAGCTTGCTTCTTCATTTGTTGTTTTTTTGCCTCGTAAACTGATGTGTATTTGTTAACCTGAGCGGTGCCTGGCAACTTGCCAGACTGGATGACAACCGCTCTTTGAGAGGAGCTTCCTTAGCAACGCTGGTCGCTAGGTAGTGCAGCTGCAGATTGGGGGAAAAAGCATGAAGGTCCATTCATGAAACAACAAACCTTACACACTCTACACGGCCTGCCTGATAAATCCCACATAACTGCATAGAATCTATATTTACACAATGTCTGGACTGCTTTTATATTGATTTATTATTTATATAGTGGAGGAGGTTATGTGCGAGTCCTTTAATAGAGTGGTAGCAATCACAACAAAACACTCTCCTCTACCCTGTACTGACTATGGTTAGGGGGGAGAGTTACTACATTATGGATGAGCAGTGAAAACCATGCATTAGATAAACCACCAAAATAAATCAAAGATGAGTTTTATTCACAGCCTGACAAGCAGAAAAAATGCTCCCTCGCTCAAATAACAGACAGTTTTATATTACATGTACAGACAGTTATATATCATATTTTGATTAGACACCGTAAGGTACTACTCTACTTTTTTTTGCGCACACATTTTATTTGGTTGTGTATTTGGGGATTACGAGGGAACGAAAGAGATTAGGTGCATAATATAGTGTGAGGCAGACTGCTATTCAACGCGATAAACAGAGAAACGCCCCGATGCTGCCTAACAGCACACAGAGGGGGGTGTGTCACGGTGGGTGTTGCTGAGAAATATGATGCGTTCAGCGCGCTTCGGAAAATGTGGTTTCGTCTCATCATACGACGTGTAATTCATTTAAGTGAAGCTGCTATGATGTATAGTCTAATGCTTGACTACATCATTCAGAATGAGTTGATTTCAATTCCACTAGGATGTGTGTTACTATTTGATGATGTACATTTAAGCAGCAATGTATTGTTGCAGCTGGTTTAGGGAGAATATCATATGTATTCTGTATTAGTCAGTTAGTTTGATAGTAATAGGATAAATTACTATTCAACAAAACATGTTTTAAGGCAACATAATTCCACCACCTGTCAAAGCCAATGTTTAAAAACATATTAAACAATGATTTCCTATTATTTATTTTGCATTGCTCAATTCACTATCTTTTACTGCATTATTTATTCCATTTTATTTCACTTCGTTTTCTCCTATTTGTATCGTTATTATTAATTCACCAAAATAATACTGTTTGCAAGTACCTTTAATTGAATGAGTACTTGCTTGCTCCACACCACTGTGGATTGTTGGTACATTTGTCATTACTAGTTCCGATTTATATACTTCCGACTGTAAGTGAAAGCAGCCTTTTTTAAAAGGTTCGCTCCCACTGCAAGCACAGCTGACAACAAGGCACCCATGATCAACATCTCTCCAAAAAAAACACCTTCCACCACTATCACATTTGTAAAATTAATAAAATCCACACAAACTTACCACAGACAAGGCAGGAAAGGGACTGGCGGAAGAAGGGCAGCAGCTTGCAGAGCTCCGCGAGGGCCCGGGGGTCTCGGGGGTCGCACTGCAGCACCGAGCGGCTCGCGGACACGTAGAGAGAAGTCGCATTCACCGGGTTCATCTCAGCTGCCTGTCCCGGGGCTCCGGTCCGATGTAGTAATACGTTAAAACACCCAAATCACATAAACAAACAAACCGATGGAGGCAGCGGTAGAGCAGCGACTCCCGTGCTCTGTGCGCTAAAATCACTGTTTTTGTCAATGGAGTCTGGTGGCTTTGAAGAGAGCATAGATGGATGTAAAGGGCTTCAATTCCAAGTTGGTAAATCCCACATATATAAGAGTCTGCGCAAGGAGCAATCGAGGTTACTCATCCCAAATCACATACTCAAAGTAATGTCCCAGCTCTGAAAGTACTGCTGCTTTTGGTCGGAAAGATTATAAATGCATCCACAATCAGGCCGATCATGCATATAAACATCGGCTCATCCACGTCGATGTGTCTTGTTTCCATACCGTCCGTGAGTTATGATTAGACAAAGCATCATGTGGCGCTCTTTCCTCCGTTAGTGGCCTTACTAACGTTACTTACAGCTGGATAGCTAGCAGCAGACACTCGGAAATTCAAACAGGGGCTTTCGTGGCAAAGTGCTCCGGTTTGCAGTGGTTTCCCCCGATAATGCCATAGTCCACATGCATGCTGGTCCCGTGCTCTCACGTCGGTCCAGAGCTGGTGTCAAACAAAGCATTTATTATCTCACACGGAGGCTCCAATTTGGCAAGGCTGTGCAGCCCCAGCAGGCTCGTTATGGTTGTGTTATTGTTCAGATTCAAGGCGGCTTGAAAACAAAACAGGCCGCCTCGGCTCCAAATGCTCCTCTTGGGTGAAACACATCAACAGCAGCACCTCGACATGAAGCGGGGAAGCTCGTGAAGAGGTTGTGGTTATTAAAACAAAAGTAATGTCAAAGCTCTAACGCTTTTTTTTTTGGGTGTTAAGAAAAATGAACCAGCATAAGCACCGAGCTCTGGTGACAGTGCTTGCCGCCTGAGGTGCACCAAAAGCCGGCTATAAAAGAAGGCCGCTCCCCCTCTTCTCGGGATTAGCGAGACTCTCTCGTACTCGTTAGTCGCCTACGCGGGAATGTAACAGCAAAATCAAGAGTTCGGACGAAATTATGTCCTCCTGCAGCTTTTGGTAGACCCCCAGAGTGCCAGGGAAGAGCGAAAGTGAAATAAATCCGTATTTGTGTATCTTGCTATCGTTAGCCGAGGAGTATTCTTCATATCTCCCGTTGCTTTTCCACACACAAACAAGGGGGCGCTGTTGCTCAGATCTCGCGAGAACACGTAACGCGGTCGATTTAAAAAATACAATGGCCACACATGGTGGAAACTATTTTTAGATGGAGTAAACACATTTATTTCACAATGGCAAAATTAAGCAATGCATGGTGTTACGTTTGTATTAGTCTTTTAAACCAGATACTTTTATTGGTGTTAAGTTGTTATTAGTCTTTTAAAACAGATCATTTTATTTGTAATATTACAATATTGTACATTTTATCTATTTCTTAACTGTTTCGAACTATTTCCGGGAATACTACATTATTTGAATGTAAACCTTTTTTTAACTCAAAACTGTCCAATGTTGTCAAATAAAAGAGAACAAAATCAGCCTGAATAATTCAACATGTCCCATTTGAATTATTCAAATGCAGTGGCACAGTCAGTAGGGGCTTGGACTGTGAGCCGTAGGGTCACCGGTTCAAGTCCCCGAACAGACCTAAATATGGAGTGTGGACTGCTACTTGGAGAGGTCCCAGTTCACCTCCTGGGCCCTGCCGTGGTGCCCTTGAGCAAGGCACTGGACAACCCCCTTCCCCCCTCACTCCCATTGCTCCCCGGGCACTGTACAATAGCTGCCCACTGCTCCTAGTACTAGACTCCTTGTACTAGGATGGGTTAAATGCAGAGGCCAAATTTCACTGTGTGTGCTGCATGCTCTGCATGTGTGACCATTAAAGAGGGGTTTCATCCCTCCGATTCTTCTATTCTATTAGTTTGTGTTGTGTCATCTCCAAGTAATTTAGTCATTATGAACCCCCCCAATTTAACATAATAATACAGAGGAAATTGTCTTTAGTGGTAGCAACGGTCCTAATTATTCCAGCTTGTTTAAATGCGATAACGTTGTGCAATTCAAAGAAGAGATCGCTGTGAGGTGCTGTCCGAAAAAGAACAAGGTGAACACGTAAGGGGACAATATGAAAAAGCTGAGTCACCATGGAAACCTTTAGCAAATTCTGTTTAACTGTTAAAATAGCTACAGACAAATGCCCTCCCAAAGATATACTGATAATAATGTTGACACACTTGCATGATGCAACACACAGCTACTATCTATCAATGAACCTTGTCCATATCTTTCTTCCTCTTTTTCTTTTGTCTTGACTCTGTTCATACGTGAGGCCGCTGACCAGCAGGGACTTTCCACTTCAAGGGTGTAGTTGAGGCAAACAATTTCCCACATTGTTAACTAGATGTTGCTTTTGAATGACATTAGAGCTACTACAACTAGGTAAATTAACAATTACTCAACTTATTAATCAACTTAAAGGTGAATGATGTAGGTAAATTAATTAAATAGTCTTCAGGTCAGACAAATCAAGCAAGTTTAAATCATAAACATTAGCTTGCAGATATGTAAATGATTAATTGACTTATCGGTGGATTAATTAATAGTTAAACAAATAATTGTTAGTTGCCCCAGGTTTATTCAAAATACGCTTTTCAAAAGTGTGCACCAATCTTCATAAATCACATTTAATGTATTCATTATATGTTGTATTTTGCAGAACAGTCTTTTAAAGTGTTCAGTCCAATTCAGTCAAAAAAATATGACATGACACTGGTGACTTTTCTAATGTTTAAAATATACGAGAGTACAAATTAAAACATGTCGCTGGTAAAGACTGTGAGATGCTGGTGGAAGCACAGCAAACTCTAAGTGGACTTTTGAATAAAAAAACGACTTGGTCAAACACTGTTAGATAATTTCAAGTACTTTAAATATTTTGGTTGAAGCTGTATGCGAGTAATTCCTCTTTTCGGGTTTCCAGAAGCGTCTCGTGCTTTTATGTCTGTTTTAGGCTATAGTGCTAACAGTGGATGTATAAATAGAGTTAGTGTGTGAGTCGATGAGAGTTATTTTAAGTGTGTCTCCATACAGGCTCATACATGTGGGTTTCCTCTCTTCTTGCTCACAAAAAATTATAAGAAAACCTGAACTGTAATAATTTCCACCCTACTGAAATAATGCACCTAATTGGCTTTATGACCTCATTGTTCATTAGAAAAGAATTAGTCAACATACTTATCTATTGCACTCTATGACCTCATATGTTACACAGTAGTAGCTGTGGTGTCAAGCATATGAATCAAGGCACAGTCATTCACCAAATATGGCGGGAGTTGACACCTGTCATTCAGCTGCCTTAATGAAATAAAAACTGCTTAACAACGATCTAATTATTATCTTGTGATTATAATTTTTTTGTTGATTTTCTGTAACTGAGAATGACCTTGAGTAACACGAATGGCGCACGTTCGATTAGGAAATGTCAACAAATGATTGCATATTAAATGTTTTTAGTGTTTGTACATCAATTGTGTGAATGTTGGTGGGGATAGTGAATGAACAATATGCTCTTACCTGCGTCAATAACCACTTTGGAGGAGATACTTGGCACCCAGGTTTAGTAGTTATTTCAGTACCAGTATCAGGAAGAGCGTAAACTGGGTTCTGCAGGTTTGAAAAAGAAAGGGTTAGGGTTGGAAGAAAACCAAATCAGTTAAAAATGAACATAATTGTGCAAATATCTTAAACATTTTCTTCTACTGACACATGAAATAGTTCAATTTTTTGACTTCCCTTTCTGACCAGTTCATAGTTAGGACACAGGAAAACGTAGGTGTAGGTGTAACCGCCCTTACATTTGTTGGGTTAAACCTCAGTGTATGAGCTCCTTTTCACAAGGAAATTACACAATACATTTTAAACTAATTAATTCATGACCTTATTCTGACCTTTAAGAGAGCTCAAGCGTCTCCTGCTATACGTCGCTTGTATTTTTTTTCTCCTTAATACATAATACTGATATTAAACATCATGATTTACAATTATTGGAACTAGGAGATCGTAAGCATAAAAAATAACCCCAAATAAAAGGTATGATGACAGATGTGCAATGAGGTGTTTTGTATATCATCGTGTGTCATTTCGGTTCAATTTTGATACAAGTATTAGTGAGAGAGGGGGATGACAAGTCCTGCTGCAACAACACACAGAACTAAGACACTTTATATGGACATGTTGGAAAAACTACTACCTTTTTTTAGCGCAAGAGCTTCTGCCCCCCCGCCGCCTTGTCACCACCGCAGCATTATTGTTTCCATTCTATGAACATGTGCATGACTACAATGGTTCCTCTTTTAGTGTGAAGCTGAGGTATATAAGATCCCAACTGTCCGGTTCATTCATCATTACACTCAGTAGAGTTACAGAACTACAAAGCGCTTTAAAGCTGAGATCCAGAGTCCCTTTGAAGATTTGAAGATGAGTACTACACGCTCTGTCACCCGTTGGATTTTGCTGCTCACCCTGGCTGTTGTGATGCTCCTCTCTGTATCAAAAGGTAACACTGAACTCTTCTTTGAATGTTGATTTATGTAAAATGTGTCTTATAATTTGAAGAAATTTGCTTTGGATAATCAGACAAAAAGAGGAATTTAGGATGTCCTAATTGGCTCTTACAAAAACATAATAATATAATATTAACATTTTCTGAGATATAATTGGCAGATTAATTCATTAAAATAATCATTACCATCAGCCCCGTCAAAGTGGCAGTTACAGAATCCAAAGATATTGAATAAATAATCCAAAATGGGTGTTGATACACCAATTTATGGATTCTAACGGAATAAATTATGATGAAAATGAAGGGGAAAAAAGGTAAATATACAACATTTATATTTTCAAGTCAATCAATTGACTTTCATACATTTTAGTCTAGTTTAACTAGTATTAGATTAACTGAAATAAAATAATAGAATAGAAAAAGTGTTGTTAGTTTAAGCCAAATTTAGTAATAATGCTATTTGATTCAGCTATAAAAAATAAATAATTAGCAGTAATTCAGGGAACTGTAACCATGGCTACAGTGCGCCTTGGAGGAATCTAGAATGTGACATGTTTCTATACACTACTGATGTAACGCTGAATAACAACATCTCTTGCGTGTGTGTGTGTGTGTGTGTGTGTGTGTGTGTTGTTGCAGTGGGGGCCTGGGGTCAGCCTTTAACCTGCTTGAAAAAGTGCACCAACTTCAAGGTCCAGCGAATCCAATCGTGTTATGAACAGATGCAACGATGGAAATGCAACCACGCCTTCGTGTAAGCATTACATCTGATTACGACTCAGTAACAACCGCTCTTTTCTACTCTTTTTCTACTGATTTCATACAGGAAAACATTGATTGTATTACCAGATTATTGTACAAATCGATGTGTGAAAAAACAAAATGAATTGTGAGAACTGAATGTGGAAGTATATACTGAAGGAAGTTGACTTTTCAGGATCAAAGTCTCAAACCATCTGAATTCAATTCCTTTTTATAACATTTAGTTTACATTTATTTGGGAATTATTTTCCAAACTAGCAATTTCTGCTTTTAATATTCATCTTTTTCAATATTTTTTCAAGTGACACAATGCAAATGAAAATGAAATTCAGTTGCTAGTGACACATACAGTATTACTGCCCGTATTGAACTTCATTTAGGTGTAATTTGGTGACATAAGGAATTCTGTGAAATGGTAAATGTTTGCATGGTTCCCAAACATTCAGATAATGAAAATGTGTCTCTGTTTCCAGGGTTACAAACAAAAGGCGTACTCATTGCATCAAACCAGACGCTGTGTGGCTCAAAGAGATGATAAAGACGGTGAGAATCTGACAAATCACACAATAAGTCACACAAGCACGAGAACATGAGGTCATTCAGGAAACCAAATGTTCACGTTTTAAATTACAGAGCGAGTGAAATCGCTCTAACAATACTGATAATCACTCAAGCATCACTCAAATTGTTCCCTCTCCTTCTCCACTGCAGGGAGAGCTACACTGTCCTCCAGATATTCGCCCTTAAAAGGAAGATGTCCATGAAGAGGAAAATCGTCCCGGCGAAGCAGCTACTCTGAACCTTTCCTGATAATTTACTATTTATTCCTTTTAACTAAATATTTATTTACATTTGTAACTTATTTTTCTATTTATCTTTATTAGGGCTGTCAGTCGATTAAAATAGTTAATCGCGATTAATCGCAAATTAATCGCACATTTTTTATCTGTTCTAAATGTACCTTAGAGGGATATTTTTCAAGTTTGTAATACTCTTATCAACATATGAGTGGAAAAATATGCTTTATGCAAATGTTTGTTTATTATCATTTGAACAATGACAAATATTCTCATGAATATTAAACACAACAACCTCTGAACATTACAAATATTCGCCTCAATTCAACCTGGAACCTCTCTCATACAATAATACAATACAAAGTGTGTGTGTGTGTGTGTGTGTGTGTGTGTGTGTGTGGTGTGTGTGTGTGTGTGTGTGGAGAGACACTGTGATGGATCGTTGGAGCTATGTGCAACTCAAGGCATATGCTCGAACGGGAGCTGCCTGGACGCTGCAATCATGTTGCGCGCACTATCCGTGCTGAGTGTGCTTTTTTTGCGTTAACACGTTATTAACGCGTTAACTTGACAGCCCTAATCTTTATACAGCCATACATAGTGTGGCATTATCTTGTGAATTAGTCAATGACAGTAATGGCAGAGTGTGTACTGTTTGAACCTGGAACTAAAAATAAAATGATGTGAAACTGATACAAAATGGGACTGGCTCTTGTTTTTCCACATGTGCGATGATGTGATGTTTTGGCGGCAGAGCAGTGAGGATGCATGGGGACTTTTTGGTTGACTCAGTGTCACTTTTAAACCAGACAGCAATGGTTGTTATAAAAATAGGGGGAAAAAAGAACAGGCAGACATAAAGCAAAGGCATTTAAATAGAATATATAAGAATGACATTACAATAAAAACGGAAAGAAACAAAAATGGTATTAACTTGAACAGATCTGTGAGAGCAGGCCACCAAGGCCAAGTGCCCATTTTTGCAAATAATCTGACTGTAAAAACTGAAGGTATTGCAAAGATAGCTAACATGCAAATTTAAAAAAGGAGAAACGGATTTACACTTTCACACTTTTCACTAGAATTGTCTCTAATCATGATGTTGAAATATCAGTATTTTTGCACGCGGACTCATTGTAGTGCACAACAAAGCTGAACATATATGGACATGATCCACAAACTCCTCCACCTTCAGGGTGTGAGTGTGTCCAGAAACACTGCGCATGACAACAAGGGTTCCTCATTTAGCGTGAAGCTGCAGTATATAAGATCTCCCCTCCCTGGTTCACTCATCATCACACTTTGGCGAGTTGAGCTGTTAGTCAATAAAGAAACAGTTTTCAGATCAGTCTTTGTCGCTGTGAATGGTTTGAACATGTGGACGTCTCTCTCCTTCAGTCGCTGGATCTTTCTGCTCACCCTGACCGCTGTGATGCTCTTCTTGGCAGGAGGTACCTTATCAGTAGAGTTTGTCCAGTTAATAGGACATCCTTTATTTATTCCGTCATTATTCTATTTTTATGAGTGTGTCTTAAAATTTGAAGAAATTTGCTTTGGATAATCAGACAAAAAGAGGAATTTAGGATGTCCTAATGGCTCTTAGAAAATCATAATAATATAATATTAACATTTTCTGAGATATAATTGGCAGATTAATTCATTAAAATAATCATTACCATCAGCCCCGTCAAAGTGGCAGTTACAGAATCCAAAGATATTGAATAAATAATCCAAAATGGGTGTTGATACACCAATTTATGGATTCTAACGGAATAAATTATGATGAAAATGAAGGGGAAAAAAGGTAAATATACAACATTCATATTTTCTTCAAGTCAATCAATTTACTTTCATAGATTTTAGTCTAGTTTATCTAGTATTAGATTAACTGAAATAAAATAATAGAATAGAAAAAGTGTTGTTAGTTTAAGCCAAATTTAGTAATAATGCTATTTGATTCAGCTATAAAAAATAATAATGAGCAGTAATTCAGGGAACTGTAACCATGGCTACAGTGCGCCTTGGAGGAATCTAGAGTGTGACATGTTTCTATACACTACTGATGTAACGCTGAATAACAACGTATCTCTTGCGTGTGCGTGTGTGTGTGTGTGTGTGTGTGTGTGTGTGTGTGTGTTGTTGCAGTGGGGGCCTGGGGTCAGCCTTTAACCTGCTTGAAAAAGTGCACCAACTTCAATTTGCAGCAAATCCAGTCGTGTTAAGAACAGATGCAACGATGGAAATGCAACCACGCCTTCGTGTAAGCATTACATCTGATTACGACTCAGTAACAACCGCTCTTTCTACTCTTTTTCTACTGATTTCATACAGGAAAACATTGATTTTTACCAGATTATTGTACAAATCGATGTGTGAAAAAACAAAATGAATTGTGAGAACTGAATGTGGAAGTATATACTGAAGGAAGTTGACTTTTCAGGATCAAAGTCTCAAACCATCTGAATTCAATTCCTTTTTATAACATTTAGTTTACATTTATTTGGGAATTATTTTCCAAACTAGCAATTTCTGCTTTTAATATTCATCTTTTTCAATATTTTTTCAAGTGACACAATGCAAATGAAAATGAAATTCAGTTGCTAGTGACACATACAGTATTACTGCCCGTATTGAACTTCATTTAGGTGTAATTTGGTGACATTAGGAATTCTGTGAAATGGTAAATGTTTGCATGGTTCCCAAACATTCAGATAATGAAAATGTGTCTCTGTTTCCAGGGTTACAAAAAAAAGGCGTACTCATTTCATCAAACAAGACGCTGTGTGGCTCAAAGAGATGATAAAGACGGTGAGAATCTGACAAATCACACAATAAGTCACACAAGCACGAGAACATGAGGTCATTCAGGAAAACAAATGTTCACGTTTTAAATTACAGAGTGAGTGAAATCGCTCTAACAATACTGATAATCACTCAGGCATCACTCAAATTGTTTTCTAAATTTTTGATTATATTTTCGATTGGGCAACAACAGCAGTTTTAATAAAATAAATGTTTTAAATATGATAAAAAAGCAGGAGTTTCAAAGTACGTACGCACTGGGAAGACAAGTTGAAGCAACCATAGAGCAACAGATCAAATATTAAAACAAATGAATAAATATTTCATTATTTGTATGGACTTGTCTAATTGTACACTTCCTGTTCCCTCTCCTTCTCCACTGCAGGGAGAGCTACACTGTCCTCCAGATATTCGCCCTTAAAAGGAAGATGTCCATGAAGAAGAAAATCGTACTCTGAACCTTTCCTGATAATTGACTATTTATTCCTTTTAACTAAATATTTATTTACATTTGGAACTTATTTTTCTATTTATCTTTATACAGCCATACATAGTGTGGCATTATCTTGTGAATTTGTCAATGACAGTAATGGCAGAGTTTGTACTGTTTGAACCTGGAACTAAAAATAAAATGATGTGAAACTGATACAAAATGGGACTGGCTCTTGTTTTTCCACATGTGCGATGATGTGATGTTTTGGCGGCAGAGCAGTGAGGATGCATGGGGACTTTTTGGTTGACTCAGTGTCACTTTTAAACCAGACAGCAATGGTTGTTATAAAAATAGGGGGAAAAAAGAACAGGCAGACCTAAAGCAAAGGCATTTAAATAGAATATATAAGAATGACATTACAATAAAAACGGAAAGAAACAAAAATGGTATTAACTTGAACAGATCTGTGAGAGCAGGCCACCAAGGCCAAGTGCCCATTTATGCAAATAATCTGACTGAAGGTAGTGCAAAGATAGCTAACATGCACATTTAAAAAAAAGGAGAAACGGATTTACACTTTCACACTTTTCACTAGAATTGTCTCTAATCATGATGTTGAAATATCAGTATTTTTGCACACGGACTCATTGTAGTTCACAACAAAGCTGAACATATATGGACATGATCCACAAACTCCTCCACCTTCAGGGTGTGAGTGTGTCCAGAAACACTGCGCATGACAACAAGGGTTCCTCATTTAGCGTGAAGCTGCAGTATATAAGATCTCCCCTCCCTGGTTCACTCATCATCACACTTTGGCGAGTTGAGCTGTTAGTCAATAAAGAAACAGTTTTCAGATCAGTCTTTGTCGCTGTGAATGGTTTGAACATGTGGACGTCTCTCTCCTTCAGTCGCTGGATCTTTCTGCTCACCCTGACCGCTGTGATGCTCTTCTCGGCATCAGGAGGTACCTTATCAGTAGAGTTTGTCCAGTTAATAGGACATCCTTTATTTATTCCGTCATTATTCTATTTTTATGTGAAATGCAGTGATGATAATGTATATTGAAAAATCATGTTGATGAATCGTAAATTAATCTTTTTCTCTGGGTACCTCGTGCTGTGTGTCATCATTGTTATTTTTCCAAAAGAAAAACAGACATTAATTATCTCTCTCTGTCTGTTGTAGTTGATTCAAATACAGATATGGAATGCTGCAAACCCGTCGGACATAGACAACCTATTAATCCAATCAAGCAATGCTATAAGCAGACACTGCGATACAGCTGCAGGGACGATGCCTACATGTAAGTCCATCTCTGCTGTCATCTCTAATGTCAAATATTATTCTAGTTAAGACGTACCTCAGGAGACCCGAGCACACTCAGTGACATCGCAGCAATTTCTCCTCCACTTGCTTCACTGTAGTCTTAATCCTGTAAAATGAAATACTGTTTCATTTTACAGGATTAATTGTTATTCCAATTTAAGTAATCAGAGGAAAATGTATGTGCTGTGCTGTACCCTCTCCACACATTTAAATAGTGATAGTTTAATGAGGGTTAGTTCAAGAAGAAAAGCGTCAACATTCAGGCCTTGATGAACGTGCTTAATTGTTGTATTTCCCTGTTTCTAGGATTATAGTTGAAAACGGGAATTGGTATTGTGTGAAACCAACACCTCCATGGCTCCGAAAACTTCTGCAACAGGTGAGTATCAGTGATAAAAAACAGATAGCATGACGAGCTACAGTGTGAATAATTCAAGAATGAAAACCGTTCCTAGCCCTGCAGGATGACAGCTTTACAAAATGTTTCCAATTGAGCCGATTGTGACGTTCCTGAGATGTTGTTGCTTCCATTGCTGGTTTGCTTGCATCAGGCAATGTAGATTTGATCAAACTAGCTCTGAGAAAAATAAAAATAAATACTTTCACAGCTAAGGTTTGTTTCACATTTACAGAAAAATGCAGTGATCATATTTATACTTTTAATATATAAATATTTCCTGGCTCGAACGTTGTCATGTGGTGCCAAATGAAGAAAAAACAATAATTCCCGTGAGAAAGAATCTCTATATATTCTATTGATTATACTAGCGTTTATTAATTTGAATCCATTCCCCCTTTGATTCGTATCAAATTTCATTTTTCAGCCACATAGGCGTAAAATAATGAATTACCAAAGAAAGCATCACAAATAAGCAGTAAAACTCATCACAAGGATATCATTCATTTAATTTCCTTTTCTCTCCTTTACCCTTTCACTCTCGACACACAGGGATTAAACTGTCCTCAAGATATCTCACCCAATTTGAGAAAAAGATTTGAAGTCCTGGATGAATATGAACTGGAATAGCAAAAAGGATGGCAGCTACTTGGGAAATGTGCTAAAACATGCAGGTCATTTCCTACAGCCGTAAAACCATTTGGTGGACATTTGGACAAAGTCATATGTTTTGTTAAATGCACCTGTAAACAAAATAAATCATTTGTTGGCTTTTAAAATGTGACTGAATCTTGATTTTCTGCATGTTCACGGTATATTGTCATTATACTGCAGTACTAACAGTGCATTGATGGGGTTTTCTGTGTAGTAAGTAGTAATGGTAACAGTGAATCCAGAAGAACTGTGTGATGAGTCAGTCAGTTTGATTAATAACTGTCTGTACTTCAGTGGACAAACCCTCTCTGAATGAGTACTTGTAATTACATTCTTGTGTTTTATGAAGGGAGTCATATTATGAATTACCCAAGCTCTTGATACTCCCTTTCTTACGTTGAATCATCTGAAAAGGCCGCTTAAATAAAACAGAAGCCAACTTGAATTCATTTAAGAATTTTACAGTGAGGGGTGGGTATTTTCTGCAAGGTGGATTAAAGAAATGCTCTGCATAAGACTGCTAAAAATGTTAATCATATCAACTTGTCAGCGTTTTGTTCAAAACGTGTGTGTGCTGCCACCAAGTGGACAAATACATAATTGTTTTGCAGTGTTTTAATATCCTGACAGTATTTCCAAAAGGGTGTCAAAGAGTGAGTGATGCTACATCTGTCAGCATTTTCTTCTAAAACATATTTTTAGCTTGTTGGTTGGACAAAACAAAACATTTTAAGATAATGCCATGGTCTCTGGGAACCTAAGATCCACATTAAATGCTGCAAACGCTTCAGTCAACCTAAGATGAATCCAATCAAGCATTGCTATAAGCAGACACAGCGACGCGGCTGCAGGCACGATGCCTACAAGTAAGGCCATCTCTGCTGTCATCTCTAATGTCAAATATTATTCTAGTTCAGACGTACCTCAGGAGACCCGAGCACACTCAGTGACATCGCAGCAATTTCTCCTCCACTTGCTTCACATCGTCTTAATCCTGAAAAAGTAAATAAACTGTTATTCCCATTTAACCCTTGTGTTGTGTTCAAAAGCTGTTACCGTTCATGGTGTTCGCGGGTCAATTTTGACCCATGATTTATCTCGGTCCAAAACACACACAAAAAATGACTATCATCCAATATTGTTTTAACTACATCATAACTAACTTATATGCATTCATAACCGTACAATCCTGTTGTAATTTAATGTTATGGCCCAAAACACATTACACCACATATTGCACACGTGCATGTGTGTGTTCAGGTTCAAGTGTTAGTGTACATATTCTTTGAGAAAGGTGGAGTTCCCGTGGGGGGAGGGGGGCAGAGGGAGAGGAGACCAGGTGCATGTTGCGAAAAATTATTGTTACAGTGGATGAAGGGGGGGGGGGGTGTCTAAAGTCAAAGATGAATCTTGATTGGGCCAAATTTGACCTCGAGTCACCCAAAAACCATTCTGCCGGGTCTCCCCAGACCCGAACACCAAATTATACACTTTTTTTTTTAGAGACCTTCAGACTTGGCAAAAATGGTCAAAATCAGTTTTGTAGAGTTTATGTAGCTGTTGTGGAGGATATCATGAAGCCTCGTTCCGATACAAAAAACTAGAGCGTAGTTATTAAATAATTTTAACTTGAAACGGGTCACGGGAGACCCGAACACAACATAAGAGTTAAGTAATCAGAGGAAGAAGTATGCAGATCTATTAATAATGATAGAACATTTCAATTATAAAGCACTCAAAGGCACTTTACAGAGTCCTGGATGAAGATGAACTGGAATAGCAAAAAGGATGCAGCATGGCAGCTACTGGGAAAATGTGCAGGATAAAACATGCAGGTCATTTCCTACAGCCTTAAAGCCATTCTTTGGACATTTAGTAATATGTGGGGCGAAGCCTGCGAGCTAGTTCAGGCAGTCAACTCGAGCACTTATGCTGCATTCATACATAACGCCCCTTGCCACTCTACAACCGACCAAACAGAGTCTCCTTAATATGCCGCTCTATTTAACCTGCCAGATATCTCTCTATGCATTGCATACATGTGTTTTATGGTGTCTTTTTATGAATTGCTCAAGCTCTTGATACTCCCTTTCTTACCATGAATAATCTTATATGGCTGTTTAAATAAAACAAAAGCCAATAGTTTCAGATTGATTACTGTAAATAAGTTCACAGTGAGAACAGGGAATGGGTGCCTTTGTATTTAGTTGAGAACTACATTAGTTTTTTCGGGGAAAAGCAACTTAATAAGCAACCATTTCCTAAAAAGGTTCATCATATGAACTTGTCAGTGTTGTGTTTACAACTTGTCAAGTGGCCAAATAAATCGGTTATTCGAAGTGTTTGAATATCCTTGCTCTGACAGATTATATATGTATATTATATATGCAATATGTAAATAAGCATATAACTGGGGACTGTTTCAGAAATCAATTTCAATTAAAACTGAGGTTGTTCATCATGCGGTTAGGGAAAATAATTTGCTTAAAATGTTGCATTTAAACAGTTTATCCGCCTTAAAATAAGCTAACTGATGTCAGTAGTGAACACATTGCCAATTAAATAAATGCCATCACATTTTCTGATGAAAAAAAGCCAGATGAAGGTGCGTTAAAGCTTTAAAATTCAGCTGAAAAGAAGATAATCTCCAGTCAATCATCAAAAACACTCTATCTTTCTGTTGTCTTATCCTGATACATATCTTGCCTTAAACTACAGAAGGATTTAGGACAGAAATATATATATATATGACAAATCTGTATGTAAATGTCTCTTTTTAGAAAATGGCCTTTCCTTTCTATTCAAGAGTAATGCATAACGTGTGATGTGTGTAACTGGAATAGCTGGGAATGAAATTGTAGGAGAAAGCGATAAACCTCAAGCTTCTTTCAATCACCTCCAGTAATTTCATTTACGACAGTTAAGGGCTCTATTTAAGTAAGACCATCTGTACAGAGAACGATGAGGCTTGTTCTTGTTCATTGGAAGTACACAAATAAAAATAGATCATATATTATGCAATGCAATGTGAAGCAATACTATTTAGCAATCTTAAATGACATGTCATTCAAGTGTGTTTATCATGGTTATGATCAGGTTGGGACATCTGTCAGTTGCTAATTCCAATATTTCAAAACAACCCAATGCATGACATGAGGCTTTTTTTACACTAAAACCTTGAAACAGGTTAGCCAAGTGGCATGTTATCGCTTGTATAGAGAACCCACAGAAACCCTGTGTCATGGTGAAAAGACGAGATGAAGCAACAACAAAGAGGAAGAGGAGTTTTGGGCTGATCACAAATTGTGATATTTAAAAAGGCGGTTGCTTCATTTTTCATTTAATCGTTTATTTGGCAGGGACAATGCACGGTAATGAACACTTAAAACATTAAAATGTATCAAGCGTAACAGTGCCAGATTTAGCTTTGAGCTAATTTCCATCCGCAGTCCTTCACATAAAACATTTAAGAAAATTACATTTTACAAACATAGCAAAAACAAAATACATGATATTGTTTCTCAACCATTCTTTGAGTTGACATTAATGTCGGTTTGTATGAAGGCTGTGTAAACCAGAGACTGTAGTTAAAACCAGAATTATAATCTACGGAATTTAAAGCCAGGCAAACTAAGAAAGAACATGTTTAGATGATGTTAATCCCATTAAAAAACATCTTTAAATATTGCCAATTCTACATAGAAAGGCAATACTTATTATAGTTACCCTACATGTATATACATTTAAATTTATAAGAGACTGTTTGTACTTTAGCATTGTAATATTGTGCCATCATGGTTAGCATGGCCCAGTATCATCCAGTTCTTGTGTAAGCTCGAATACATTTCTACACCCACACCAAATCATGGCATCACATCACCCCGGTCCTCAAAGAACTCCACTGGCTTCCCGTTTCTCACCGCATCCACTACCAACTCCTGGTCCTCACTTACAAAGCCCTCAACCATCTGCCCCCCCCCCCCCCCCTACCTCACTGACCTCCTCATCCTCTACCAACCCCCCCGGTCCCTCAGATCCACCTCAGCCGGTTTGCTTTCCACCCCCAAGGCCAAACTCCGGAGCTTTGGGGACAGAGCCTTCTCTGTGGCAGCCCCGAAGCTCTGGAACTCCCTCCCCCAAGACCTCCGTGACTCTGAGTCCCTCACCCTGTTCCAGTCCCGCCTCAAGACTCATCAACTCTGTATATCCATTTATTTATTTTATTCATTCATTATTATTTTTGTTTGGTTTTGTTTTGTTGTTTTTGTTTGTTTTTGCCTGTCCTTGTTTGTCTACCCTCCCCCCGACTGTAAAGCCTCTTTGAGTTAGAGAAAAGCGCTATATAAATATAATTTAGTATTATTATTACATGATATGCAAGTTACTATACTTTTGGGCTTCGATTGGTCCCTCTTTGCAAAGTGTAAATACTCGATTCAAGATCAGCCCCCGCTTTACCCAGTTGGTAATCCAGCTGTCATATCATATCCCAACATGCATTCTGGAAACCTCAGAGCCAACTAGTTTTCTTGTCGTAAACTTTCCTTATAGAACTTTACTCTTTTCTAAATGTGGTCACTTTGGCAGCAGGTATCATTTCCCCCACTTGAGGGCGATAAAGCCGTGCTAACCACTGACCTGTAATTACAACCACTGACCTGTAATTACAACCACTGACCTGTAATTACAAGCACTGACCTGTAATTACAACCACTGACCTGTAATTACAACCACTGATGTCTGTTGTTTCCATAAAATGGTCTTTTTCATGTTTGCTGATATATGAAACACACAGGCACAGACTAAAGATGTTTCAGGTCTCCAGAAAATATCATTATGCAAGGAAATAACTGATTAAATGAATAATAATAAAATAAAATGTCAAGTAAAATCATACTGAAGTGAAAAAACTACACTCACTCAACATGAGGTCACACTTTTTTGAGGGACATTACTAATAAATAGAAATCTACACTAACTGCAACATCATCAGACATCCGACACTGTAGGTGACAAAGGATTTATCAGACCTAAAAGTCAGTGAATAATGGGCTGAAAGGAGCGACTGTAACAAGTGCATCACGTCCACAAAAAAAGGAGAAGTTTCAATATTTAAATTATATTTAATTGGCCAGAAGAATCAGTACCTGTTTAAATTAAATACTTTTATACTGTCATTTAAATGTTGTTCTACTCTAAATGATTCAGATACAAAATTAGTGAATAGGATTACAAAATGAAAAGAAGACATTGAATACAAATCATTATGGAATTGATTCTCATGGCCTTCTTGAAAACTGTGTCTTTAGAAAACTCGATAGCAGAAAAGCGGCTGGCCCAGACAATGTCTCCCCCTCCACCCTGAAGGTCTGTGCTGATCAGTTGTCTCCGGTGTTTACAGACATCTTCAACTCCTCACTGGAGACATGCCATGTCCCAGCATGCTTCAAAACCTCCACCATCATCCCGGTTCCCAAGAAAACAAGGATCAAAGGATTAAATGACTACAGACCCGTCGCCCTGACCTCTGTGGTTATGAAGTCCTTTGAGCGCCTTGTCCTGTCCTACCTAAAATCCATCACAGACCCACTCCTGGACCCCCTGCAGTTCGCCTACAGAGCCAACAGGTCTGTGGACGACGCTGTCAACATGGCCCTTCACTTCCTCCTCCAGCACCTGGACACAGCAGGAACCTACGCCAGGATCCTGTTTGTGGACTTCAGCTCTGCCTTCAACACCATCATCCCGGCTCTGCTGCAGGACAAGCTCTCCCAGCTGCACGTGCCCGACTCCACCTGCAGGTGGATCACAGACTTCCTGTCTGACAGGAAGCAGCACGTGAGGCTGGGGAAACACGCCTCTGACCCCCGGACCATCAGTACCGGTTCCCCTCAAGGCTGCATTCTTTCCCCTCTGCTCTTCTCCCTGTATACCAACAGCTGCACCTCCAGTCACCAGTCTGTCAAGCTCCTGAAGTTCGCAGACGACACCACCCTCATCGGACTCATCTCTGGTGGGGACGAGTCTGCCTACAGGTGGGAGATGGACCATCTGGTGACCTGGTGCAGGGACAACCACCTGGAGCTCAATGCTCACAAGACAGTGGAGATGGTTGTGGACTTTAGGAAGAACGCAGCCCCACCCGCCCCCATCACTCTGCGTGACTCCCCAGTAACTGCTGTGGAGTCTTTCCGCCTCCTGGGCACCATCATCGCCCAGGACCATCAAAAAAGCACAGCAGAGGATGTTCTTCCTGAGGCAGCTGAAGAAATTCAACCTGCCAAAGACGATGATGGTGAACTTCTACACCTCCATCATCGAGTCCATCCTCACCTCCTCCATCACCATCTTGCACGCTGCAGCCACAGCCAAGGATAAGGGCAGGCTGCAGCGTGTCATCCGCTCAGCAGAGAAGGTGATCGGCTGCAATCTGCCATCCCTCCACCACCTGCACGCCTCCAGGACCCTGAGGCGGGCAGGGAAGATAGTGGCCGACCCCTCCCACCCTGGACACAAACTGTTCACCCCCCTCCCCTCTGGCAGGAGGCTGCGCTCCATCCGGACCAAAACCTCTCGCCACCTGAAGTTTCTTCCCCTCCGCTACCGGCCTCTTAAACAAGGCCAGCCCCCCCACTGACACAACGTAGACTCTATATGTATTACATTAATGCTCACAATGTTCAAATACTGCTTACTGCACATATTCTTATTTCATAATTTATATTCTATAACTCATTGCATTCCCTTTCGCTGTAAATTACTGCTTTATTTTATTGCCATTTAACTATATTTTATTACAGTGTCCTTAAAGATTTTTTGTTTTATATGGAGATTCTTTGTTTTATATGTTATGTATGCACCATGACATCAAGTCAAATTCCGTGTGAACCTACCTGGCAATAAACCCGTTTCCTGATTCTGATGAAAAAGTCTCACTTTTATATTTTTCTCAGTTGTATAAAGTTTAAATCTGATTTCTGCTATCCCAATTGTGTAATGTTGTTGGGAATGAAATGATCCATTAAGTTGTCTTCATATTCCTCATAATTCCAACCAACATATATATCTCAAATTTTAAAAAGTGTCATTCTTGACATTGGAAAAAAGAGTTTGCTAACAATCCAGACTCGAGGTTCCCTTACTTTTTCCATAGCTTTCAATTGTATCACATGGTCTCTATGTACTGACGAAGACCATGTGATTTGGGAAAAAACTAGTAAGTGGGTCTTGAGTTTGGATGGGTTTTCATTTTAAACACTCTTTATATAAAATGTGTTTTGCTACCAGAATTATGTTATTCACTCACTTGTGTAAACTCAGCTATAAAGAGGTAAATCTTTGCATAAAAAATATAATTTCACATTGTGCAAAATAGACATGTGATCAACCAGCAGCACGGTATAAATGTGAAACATGCTGATGTGTGCACATTTATTTTTAATTTATCTTCTGACCACTTCCAGGAGATTATTTGATGTCTCAACATGCCAGACATTCTGGTTGTTTCAGTGAGTTACTGATATGTTGCCAGGAACAAAATGACCGTCACATCCTGTGAAACTGAGGTGAGGAGCATGACGGCATCATCCTTCAGTACTGAAAGCATTAGTAAGACACTGAATGCTGAGATCAGAGCTGGGCTCTTGGAACTGGAGTATGATCAGTGCAGCACATGACCTTGTCATCCCTGCACCCCCGTCATCAAACTTCCCGTTTTCTGTATTTTCTACAGCTTAAAGCAGATATTGGAGGAAGGATGGCAGGAAGCAATTGAGCTGCTTCACGAAATATTGTCCTTCTTGGAATAAGGAAACCATGTCAAGTCAAAGTTTCCACTGTAGAATGATATTTCTTTAAAACCCGAACATCTATTTATGAATCTGGTTTTCTAACTATCCATCTATAAAAGGATATTATACAGTTCCATGGTAACACGAACAGGTCAAACTAAAGCAGCCTCATTTTCAAAAGGTACATTTTAATTGAATAAATAAATATATTTTTCACATTTGACATTTGATCCAAAACTGTGGTTCACAAACTTCAGTGACGGAACCCACTGGAGTCTAAACCTTTAAGCCCCTCACCTCAATGGATATTAAGCAAAATGATATGTTTTAGCAGCTACAAGGCATCTTGATTCTGTGTCTGTAGTACAGTCCATCATCTACAACGCTAGTCACATATTCCACTATCGGCTGCATTAGTCACCCTCTTATATTCATATATTATGTATATAATTTAGAACAGGGGTATCCAAACTAGGGCCCGGGGGCCAAATGCGGCCCGCGGACCATTTTGAATCGGCCCTCACTCAGCAAATAAAAAATGTATAATGAATTAAGTACAATAAACTTCTGCTTGTCTTATATTGTACTTCTTAAATATATATGTTCAAATATATTAAACAGTATTCATGTGTTAAAGGTGGGGTAGGTAAGTTTGAGAAACCGGCTCGAGATACACTTGTTGTTATATTCCATGGAATGCTCTTAACATCCCGATAGCAATGAATATCTTAAGTGCTTTGACAATAAATACATAAAAAAATGTCATCTGTTGAAGCCGTGGCGCTGTAAAAAGCACAACCAATCATTTTAGCCGGCCCGGCTAAAATAACTGGATGGCCTACCTGCCTGTGCACAAACTTATCTCGTGCCCTCATTGGTCATGTGCGCGTTCGTGTGTGTTGGAGGAGGGACTCTGTAAGGAAGTGGCAGATTTTTCCCGGCTGTGTATTTTCAAACTCTAGCGCACTCGAGCTGGTTTCTCCAAAATTACCTACCCCACCTTTAATAAGTCCACTTTTCAAATAAATTCAGTCAATTCAAGTAGAAAACATGTTCTAACAAATCTAAGTTGATAAGAAAAAAGCCCAATAACACATTTACATAACAAACTTGAAATATACCCTTCATATTTCCTCTCATTATAATCAATCTGAAGCTTCTGTTTTAAGGAATGAGCTGCCAACACTCACAAGCATTATTTACCTACATTAAAGGTGGGGTAGGTAATTTTGGAGAAACCAGCTCGAGTGCGCTAGAATTTGAAAATACACAGCCGGAACAAATCTGCCACTTCCTTACAGAGCCCCTCCTCCAACACACACGAACGCGCACATGACCAATGAGGGCACGAGATAAGTTTGTGCACAGATGGAAGGCTGACAGGCAGTAGGCCATCCAGTTATTTTAGGCGGGCCGGCTAAAATGATTGGTCGTGCTTTTTACACTACTACGGCTTCAACAGATGACATTTTTGTATGTATTTATCGTCAAAGCACTTAAGATATTCATTGCTATCGGGATGTTAAGAGCATTCCATGGAATATAACAAGTGTATCTCGAGCCGGTTTCTCAAACTTACCTACCCCACCTTTAACTTATAACTGAACTGATGAGACAAGATACCTCTAGTGAGTGGCCCATCCCTTTGTATATGTTTCTGTATGTGGACCTCGTGAAAAGGTTTGGCCACCCCTGATGTAGAACTATTTCCCGTAATCAGTGTTTCTGTTATATCTATTGGTTAAAATCATCCCATAAAATACTGGAATATTTTTGGAGTTATTTGCATCTCTGACATCCATGATATCCAGCACGGTATCTCGACATCAAAGGCCCATTATTTTTCCTTTCCGTAATAGAAAGTCATCATTTGTAAATGTATGAGTAGGCATGCAGGGGACAGCACTGAACTTATCACTCAAGCATGTCCCCAGCCATTAGTCTTGCATCAACTCGGTATTTGTGGAGCTGTGGAAAGATTCCAGATGTGAAAATATGTGTGAAATAAAAAAACATCATATACACAGTATAAACAATGTTTAATGTCAACTCAGTGTTGCCATTCTGCGGAAAATTCAAGTATAGAACTGCTCATGTATAGTAGGGCTGCACGATTTGGGGAAATAATCTAATTGTGATTTTTCTGACAGATATTGCGATTCGATTTGCGATATTTGTTTTTAAGCGACCCAACGGAAGTTTATTGTAAAATGCGGCCATATCTCCCTCAAGGAAGGTCGTATCAACGTGCTCCCGTCTCTAGCACCCCCGCAGCCCGAGCTACGAGTGAAAGAACTAAACTTACATGAAACTTCCGTTGGGTTGCTTTAAAGTCAAGCTTCAGTTTAAGATTCACCCTGTAATAGATGTGAAACATGTGATGGAGCATTACTAACCTGACTCAGATGGTTTGTTTCACCAAACCATCTAGGAAAGCTCCATTGGAAGCCATTTGGAAAAGGGCAGGCACTTTCAAAAATACTTGGCAGGTGATTGGATCAATCTGTCAATCACCTTCTATCATGGGCCACTTCTGATTGGTTAACAATGGCTGGTACATGTGGAGCACAGCACTTCTGATTGGTGTGGATGACTGACACACAAGAAAAAAAAAAAGAATTGCAGGCTTTGCGATTTGATAATTGCATAATTTCAATTTAAAATCAATTAATCGTTCAGCCCTAAAGTATAGGTTTAAAGGGGTCTATTTTCAATCAGTTTGGCATCTCTAAATGTTGACTATGGTCACTCACTCTGCACTGCACTGAAAGAAGAGAACGGAAAGTCGTGAATGGTTTCATGCAGAGGATGTAAGCTGCTTAAAAGAGAAAAGAAAACCTTGTGAAGTCTACAGACAGGGTGTTATAAACATAGCAGATATCTCTTAGCCTCTGAAGGTTATCTGCTTCTTTGTAAACGTTTCACTTAGAAAGGGAAGGTAGGAAAAGAGGTAGACGTCTTTATATTAGGTTGAGACAAAAACAAATAATCAGTCAATATTAGACTCATATTAATTGCATTTGAGTTCTTTTAAATAATGTCAAACACAGGCTTCACATTCCTTACATGCTGCTTATTTCAAATATGTCATGAATTGAACGTAAGATAAGGTTAAAATAGCCCCAGTCCTACTTAATATTGCGTAAACACATCACTTAAAAGGACACTATTTGAGGAATGCAACTCCTCCTCATCAGCTCTTTGCTTACACAATACCAGTATTTTTCAAGATAAATTAGTTTTAGACTTGGATTGAGAAATGAAGCTTAGGCTTCCTTTCCAAATAGTATTTTTAAAATGGGAAACTCTTTGCAAGTTAGACAAAACAGAGAATGGGAAGTGGTTTGAAAGGAAAGTAGGAAGGATGTTTGGTTTATTTTGGGGAATCTGAAGACAACTGATTTCCTCGGTCTGTATCTCTGTCTGCTAGTTAAACTGTCAAATCAGAAATATTGGGCATTCAAGGTGAGAAATGCATGTAATTATGATGGCACTAAGAATATAAAGCACACCCATTTGTAATCCATTTTCAGAGCTTGATCACTTAATCACAACCTTTAAGTCTCGTACATGGTTTTGCTTTGATTTTAATGGAGAGGCGAAGTCCCTCACTTTCCGGGGGAGCTCCATGGGACCTTATTTCAGAAAAATTATGTATTGAAGTCAATGGGGAGAGAAAGATTATCTTTCGATTCCGTTTGAATTGTGCCACGAATTACACATATGATGTTTGTCAATTTACAAGATAATTTTGCAAGTCAAAAAAATAAAAATGTGTCGTAAAACTGTGAAGTAACACTTTTTTTTGTGTGAAACCGCTCAATGAACTACATCTCCCGTCTCGCACCACACACCAAGACGGCCGTCACGTTAGCACATTTAACTTCTTTCTTTCAGAATGAGGCGGAAAGTATTAAAAGAGGTGGAAATCACTACAAGTCTGGGCGTGTTGAGAGCTGTACATACACACAAGGGGAGTTAGTCGGTTCCGTAAGAGCCAGCATGCGGGACCGGGATTCTGGGATTTGTAGTCTTTCTAGTTGCGTATTTTTCATAGTCTTATATTTCAACTGTTTTACGACAAACTGTGACTTTTTTGACATGGAAATGATTTGTTAAGATTGACAAACATAATATGTGTAATTTGTGGCACAATTCAAAAGATAATCTGACTCTCCCCATTGACTTCAATACATAATTTTTCCGTAATAAGGTCCCATGGGTCGGAAGTAGATGGGCGGGACTTCGCCTCTCTATGGCCTTTTTTCCTCACACAAAATTGTATCAGACACATTTCAAGGTTTTTCTGATACGACTACATTTATTTTCATGCTTAAAAAGCCTGCATAGACATTGCTTTACCACAATGCAACACCTATTTCTCAGAAAGGTCCTGTCACCAAAACCCCATGTATTCCTCACTCCTCCTACAGAGACGATGACAATGACTTTTTTATAAAATACTTTGGGGACACCCAAAAAAAGAAAGATATGGTCAGCAGGGTGACCGTTTTCCATGTTGGTGCATCATTTTTAATCATGCAGTCGTTGTATTCAAACCTTTAGGATCAAGTTGGTCTTAAACTGCAGGTTGGCCTGTTTTAAGTAGAGAAAATGCACCCAAAGACGCTCTTTCTTTTCATTGAGATATCAAAGTCAAAGTCAAAGTCAGCTTTATTGTCAAAATTACTACATGTGTTATACATCCAGAAATCTCGAGATACCGTTTCCCACAGTCCAGACATTAGGAAAACACAATGAATCGAAAGTATACTAAGCGTTTAAGGTTCTGCTTTTATTCTGATGCAACTCCTGGTCATCTTTTCATTTGGTTCAGTACTTCCTCTACGTCTACGGTGCAGTTCTAGGTGTGAGCTTTCCCTTCTCTGCATAACTAGTTCAAGAAATTACATTTTAAAAGCTTTGAGTTCAATAAAGATAATTAATGTGCCTTTCTGATATGCGAATACTACTTTATCATAGAGTAAATTCTCTCGCAGGGCTATTGAGCACTACACCACAAATTGCAGAACACAGTATGTAATGTATGGTCATCCACGTTGAGTAAAGAGTCAGAGTGCGAGCCTATTGCGACCTCACACTGTAGCAACTCCTAAGAGGAATGATTGCAAAATTACTTGACATTATTGCCACAAAAGATGTCAAACCACAAGTAAAGCCTTTTCCTCTTACTGAGAGAAACTTAAGGGCGTTGTTGGTAGAAATGTTTAATTGTCTCAAAACAGGCCAGACTAACTTGCATTGCTAATGTTTTCTTTGTTAATGCTTTAATTTCTAAAAGGTGCTGATAAATGACCTGTGGCATTAGGATGACCTTGGGCCTGAGAGGGATTCCTATCACCCCCGCTATCAGACAACAACGAAAAACCCTGACTTGATTTTCCAAACTAAATGCTATGAAGAAAGTTCCATTGGTCATTTTCTGGAAGTCCCCCGTAATTGGCGTGTCATTCACTTTGTTTCAGGAGGGGAAACAAAGTAGAAAGATGACTAACCGGAGGTACCGCTTCTGCTTTCCAGGCCTTAAATATCGGATGGCTCCAGACATTTGTCAGTTCACCAAGCCCTCTGGAGAAGAAAGAGCAACATTTAGCACTTTATTAAGTATTTATCTATTTAATTTAAAATCTTTTACCCTTCTTGAAAATGGAAAACTGTGGAAGCATGTTCAAGGGAGTTCTGGTCGCCATCGCCCTGGTAGTGATGGCTCAGTATGGATCGGCAGGTAAGATTAAGATGCTGATTTTATAAATGACTTTTCATCCTGTGAACCATTTTATTGTATTTATTATTAACTTGTACATGTTTCCATTCATGTTTAGCAGAAAAGCTGGATTCCTGCTGTAAAACAGTCAGCAAAAAGGAGATAACTGATCCAATCATTGGGTACTATACCCAGAAGCGTAACCCTCCATGTGTCACAGCCATCATGTAAGTACCAAAAGCACTTCTGTTTGTACAAAGTAAAATAATTAATCATTTCGAAAACAAGAAAACAGTGGGAAAGTTATAAAAAAAAGCGTGCATTCTAAGACAAAATTACTAATCACCAATGTGTAATTTGTTTGTCATTCTTGCAGCTTTCAGACGGAGAAAGGTTATTTCTGCAGCTACCTGAGGTCTCCCTGGGTTCTTCTCAAGATCAGAGCATTCAAGTAAGTTCATTATCACCGTTCCTTTACACTCATTGTTCAACCCTTCAACCCCAAACTTGTTGTCTCATGTTTTCTCTTATCTTTCTCACAGTAACGCAAGAGCTAGGGATGCTGCTTTGTCTACGGCCCCAGCGTCATCTACTGTCTCCCTGCTGTCCATCATTACATCCACTGCAGCATCCCCCACTCCTCTCTCCTCAACCTCTTTTCCCTCTTCCTCACCCTCTTTCTCACCCTCTTCTCTCTCCTTCTCCTTAACATCGGAGATACCTGCTGGTGAAACCCTTTCAGAAAACGAGTCGAGCAACGAGTAGCATCGTCTCCACCTCCAGCGAAGAGTGAATTCATCAAGGAGTTCAAGATAATAGCCCTTTCAAATAGCACTTGAAGATGTTGTTAAATTATTATGTTTAATATTTAGTTCTGTTAAATGCAATAAGAGTGAAGTTATTTATTAGTTGAATTGAACAGTGCTTATATAAGTATTCATGTATTTATTACCAAATGTATTTATCAATGTTAACAAGTTACTGTATACAAATTCATGGTAATAGTCCAGAGAAAAGGTATTGAGCTATTTATTAATTTAAAAACTTGTTGTGAAACCATGAGATATTTTAACAAATAAATGTTCTACATCTGATCCTGCATCCTGTGTTTTTCTACATATTATCTGGCATACTTCTGATGTTTTGTCTGCAAAAGCAAGAACCTAAGATTGAAGAGTTTTACACAGCTAGAGCTTAAATATGAACCATGCCTCGTGGCAGCTGTGGTTAGTGTTTGGTGTATTTATCGAGGCAGAAAGTTGATAAATGTGTACCAGCTTCATCTTAAAAACAGCATATTTTTTAATATCATGCAAATGGTTTTTTTCCTGTCTTAAAACTACTTATACAAATGACTAAATAACATCAGAAAAAATATAAAATAGTTAACATTTTAAGAATGAATACCTACAGCTCTGGGTTTAAAATGTCATTAATTCAAATTAATTTAAAATATTTTTCAAATAGTTTAGGGAAACCAAACACAAGTACTCACAAGTGAAATACCAATAATTTGCAACATTAAATGCGATATACATTGGTCAACTTTTTGGATATACGACCTCCCAAGTTTAAAAATGGCAATAAAATGTTTTAGCTAGATGTTAGCTGATGCTAACGTTAGCATCAGCTAACGTTAGCTTCAAGCTGACTAGCTAACTTGTTTTTAGCGGCATAAACATGTAACGCTAGCTAAAGTTTTGTTTAAGTTATGCAACAGTATTTCTTTAAAGGTAATATGAACACTATTTCATAAGAGTGGAACATTCATATTATCTGGGGAGAGGGAGGCGAGAACATCTGTCAATAATCCTAGTAGCACCGGATCGCGTTGGGGTGCCATGGTACTCAGAGATGACACAGATGAAGGTGGGCCAGCCCTGGGCGCTCCCCCAGTTCTGGGGGGCGATGTCTCAGGAGGCAGGTGCAATCGGGGTGTTACCCACTCTGGGCCAACCTCTCCAGGCTTGGCTCCTGAGAGGGACAGGCTAAGACAGGGTGGATTGTCTGATAGTGTTATTCAGTCAATCCAGGCAGCTAGAGCGGGATCCACCACAGCTTGTTACAGGCCGAAGTGGCTTGGATTTCAGCGATGGTGTGAGGAGCGGAAAATAGAGCCCCTATCTTGTGAATTGGGATCTATTTTGTCGTACTTACTGTGGGGGAAACTTCTTTGTAGCAATGCAGGAGGAGTCACCAACTCAAAGGAGACACGGGGAGAGCTGGAGCTTTGATGGCAAACACTGATGGTTTATTTGGAGCTTCGGCCAGAAAATTCACAAAACAAGTCAAAGAGTCAGAGGTTCTGACTTCACGGTAGAGTTGCCACGTCAATTCTGAAGAACTCTACCCCAGACCCATGTATTTAGCTAGTTCAGAGAGAATAATCAACATTGTGCATAACAAGATAGAATCATAGCACCTCTATCAGCTGACGCTAACAGGCAGGAACAGGGAGACAAAACACTGAGAGCACAGCAGCCAACGTTACAGGTGTGTGTGCTCAGTCAGGACAGTATGAACTGATAAACTGGGTCAAAGTTATGGGCCTTGGAAAATATTTCCCCAACACTTACAGTTATTGGTGGAGAGAGGGCTTGCTCATTCCACAGTGAAAGTGTATGCAGCAGCCATCTCGTCCTGCCATGAGGGATTTAGCGGCAGGTCAGCCTTTTCTCAGCCACTAATGTTACGGTTTTTACGGGGGGTCAGGAGGCTGCGCCCAGTAGTGCGCGCCTCCGCCCCGCAGTGGGACCTGCCGCTGGTGCTCGAGGCTCTGGTCACAGAACCATTTGAGCCTCTGGAGCTCTCCTCCCTGAAAGCACTGTTGTGGAAGACAGCATTGCTACTTGCCTTAACGTCAGCGAAAAGAGTGTCCGAGTTAACTGCTCTATCGGTGCACCCGAGTTGTTTAATGATCCAGGGTGACCAGAGCGGGGCGACACTCAGACCGAACCCCTCCTTTGTGCCCAAGAGCCTAAGGAGTGCGTTCAGGTCGAGGGCTATTCAGTTGGGGGGCTTTAATCTTCCACCCCATAGTGGGGCGAGGGAGGCTAAATTACACCTCCTCTGCCCGGTGCGTGCGCTAGCGTGTTATTTGGAGCGCACGGCTGCCCTTAGACGCACTGAACAGCTGTTTGTGTGCTTCGGGGGCGGGGTGATCGGGAAAGCCCTGTCCAAGAAACGCCTGGCAGGCTGGCTCTGCGAGTGCATTGCACATGCCTACGGACAGGCGGGGAGAGCCTTCCCCACGGGGGTCCGTGCACACTCTACACGAGCCATGGCTGTGTCAACAGCTTTATTTAACGGCGTGAGTGTGGAGGACATATGCACGGCGGCGTCTTGGTCAACGCCAGGCCCCTTCATAAAGTTTTATCTCTTGGACATGTCTGGCTCCTTTTCATCGTAGTTCCCCATGTTACCTAAAAGCCCTCTTCAAATAAATATACCTGTATTGTGATTGCTCATTTCCTCCGACATCAGTGCAGTGCAGTTTCTGCACCAGGATGCGGATGATGCTGATGAACAGGATGAAGTTGATCTTGTAGAGAAACACAAAAGAAAGGGAAATCTAAACCTTCTAGTAAATAACGTTTTTTATCCAACTCCAGAAAGACCAGGATACTAAATAAGTGATTTAATGGACAGAAAGGATAATAAATATTGTAGAAGCAAAAAACTAAAATAAATCAAGACACAAAAACTAAAGTTATAACCTCATTATATTAAGATGTTGGTGCAAAACTCACAATGACAGACGCCATGATGGGCCAGTTTATCAGCCGGTTGGGGATAGGGTTCTCATTCATCTCCCAACACCTGAAAACAAGAACAAATATCAGTATTGTTACCCGCCTCAAATGATCAAGTCTTTATCTTTATTTACATTAAACATGTACTTTTCAAACATTTAAAATCTGAGAAAGTTCATCCTAAATGTGAAGTCTGCATTCATTCCTTAAAGGTGGGGTAGGTAATTCACTTCAGAAACACTTTTTGTTATATTCCATGGAATGCCCTTAACATCCCGATAGCAATGAATATATTAAATGCTTTGACAATAAATACATAAAAACATTTCATCTGTGGAAGCCGTGGCGCTGTAAAAAGCACGACCAATCATCTGAGCCGGCCTGGCTAAACGCTATGAAGAAAGTTCCGTTGGTCATTTTCTGGAAGTCCCCAATAATCGGCGTGTCATTCATGAAAACTAAGAGAGAGAGGAGTGGAAATAAAGTAGAAAGATGACTAACCGGAGGTACCGCTTCTGCTTTCCAGGCCTTAAATGTCGGATGGCTCCAGACATTTGTCAGTTCACCAAGCCCTCTGGAGAAGAAAGAGCAACATTTAGCACTTTATTAAGTATTTATCTATTTAATTTAAAATCTTTTACCCTTCTTGAAAATGGAAAACTGTGGAAGCATGTTCAAGGGAGTTCTGGTCGCCATCGCCCTGGTCGTGATGGCTCAGTATGGATCGGCAGGTAAGACTAAGATGCTGATTTTATAAATGACTTTTCATCCTGTGAACCATTTTATTGTATTTATTATTAATTCGTACATGTTTCCATTCATTTTTAACAGAAAAGCTGGATTCCTGCTGTAAAACAGTCAGCAAAAGGCAGATAACTGATCCAATCATTGGGTACTATACCCAGAAGCGTAACCCTCCATGTGTCACAGCCATCATGTAAGTACCAAGAGCACTTCTGTTTGTACAAAGTAAAATAATTAATCACACAAGAAAACAGTCGGAAAGTGTTAAAAAAAAAGCTTGCATTCTAAGACAAAATTACTAATCACCAATGTGTAATTTGTTTGTCATTCTTGCAGCTTTCAGACGGAGAAAGGTTATTTCTGCAGCTACCTGAGGTCTCCCTGGGTTCTTCCCAAGATCAGAGAATTCAAGTAAGTTCATTATCACCGTTCCTTTACACTCATTGTTCAACCCTTCAACCCCAAACTTGTTGTCTCATGTTTTCTCTTATCTTTCTCACAGTAACGCAAGAGCTAGGGATGCTGCTTTTTCTACAGCCCCAGCATCATCTACTGTCTCCCTGCTTTCCATCATTACATCCACTGCAGCATCCTCCACTCCTCCTCGTTCCTCATCCCCCACTCCTCTCTCCTCAACCTCTTTTCCCTCTTCCTCACCCTCTTTCTCACCCTCTTCTCTCTCCTTCTCCTTAACATCGGAGATACCTGCTGGTGAAACCCTTTCAGAAAACGAGTCGAGCAACGAGTAGCATCGTCTCCACCTCCAGCGAAGAGTGAATTCATCAAGGAGTTCAAGATAATAGCCCTTTCAAATAGCACTTGAAGATGATGTTAAATTATTATGTTTAATATTTAGTTATGTTAAATGCAATAAGAGTGAAGTTGTTTATTAGTTGAATTTAATTGAACAGTGCTAGAAGTATTCATGTATTTATTACCAAATGTATTTATCAATGTTAACAAGTTACTGTATACAAATTCATGGTAATAGTCCAGAGAAAAGGTATTGAGCTATTTATTAATTTAAAAACTTGTTGTGAAACCATGAGATATTTTAACAAATAAATGTTCCACATCTGATCCTGCATCCTGTGTTTTTCTACATATTATCTGGCATACTTCTGACGTTTTGTCTGCAAAAGCAAGAACCTAAGATTGAAGAATTTTACACAGCTAGAGCTTAAATATGAACCATGCCTCGTGGCAGCTGTGGTTAGTGTTTGGTGTATTTATCGAGGCAGAAAGTTGATAAATGTGTACCAGCTTCATCTTAAAAACAGCATATTTTTTAATATCATGCAAATGTTTTTTTTCCTGTCTTAAAACTACTTATACAAATGACTAAATAACATCAGAAAAAATATAAAATGGTTAACATTTTAAGAATGAATACCTACAGCTCTGGGTTTAAAATGTCATTAATTCAAATTAATTTAAAATATTTTTCAAATAATTTAGGGAAACAAAACACAAGTTCTCACAAGTGAAATACCAATAATTTGCAACATTAAATGCAATATACATTGGTCAACTTTTTGGATATACGACCTCCCAAGTTTAAAAATGGCAATAAAATGTTTTAGCTAGACGTTAGCTGATGCTAACGTTAGCATCAGCTAACGTTAGCTTCCAGCTGACTAGCTAACTTGTTTTTAGCGGCATAAACATGTAACGCTAGCTAAAGTTTTGTTTAAGTTATTCAACAGTATTTTTTTAAAGGTAATATGAACACTATCTCATAAGAGTGGAACATTCATATTATTATTATTGGTTAATTACTTACCACAAACGTCTTCGCGAAGTTGTAATGACTGTTAACAGGACAGCGGTTGGTTTGGGGCTGGCCAATCAGGTGTCTTGTAGGCGGGACTTTGGTCACGCGACAATCATTATCACTGACATCTACTGATACCTGCTGACTTATGTGTATAAACTGTATTTATGTTTAGCTTTGGTTGCATTTTACTGCAGATTAAAGTTGTGCTAATTTTAAATTGTGTATAAACTGTTGGGAAGTTTAATCAACATCAATGTATCATATTCCACAAAATGATGCTATGTTTTCAGCGTTGATGTCCTTTGAGCAACAGTAGGCTGTCTCCAAAAATGAAATTCTTCATGAGCTCTGTGATGATGAATGTTCCAGTTGAGCCAAGAGGACTTTTTATATTGTTGATTTAGCTTTTTAGGAGATTTTCTCAACCCATAAATCGTTTGTCAGTTTATCAGATTTCCAAATCACCAAATTTGGAGACACATAGTTTTGCGAAACTATAGAAGCAGAATATGGAAAGTAACAAACGCAATCAGAAATGTGTAGTGGACTAGGACAAAATGCTTCTTATATTTAATATCAATAAAACAAGTGAGAAGGGGGAATTGCTGTTTAATCCATGTACTGTATAGCTAAACTATTAAACGCATTTATTTACTTACGTTGTGGCACCTGTTTGGTCATTTTTGCTCAAATAAAATTACAAAAACATAAAAAAATGCATTTATCATGAATATATATCTTAGAACATACATGCACAGTGTATGCTACTGTATGTGAGAGCATGAAGGAAAACAAACATGACTCAGTTTCAATGATAAATGTATTTATACATAAAACATATACAGTCACAGGTTTACAATTTATGCAAAAGCTTATAAAACTCCTTCGCCCTCCTGTACATAAACATTAACACATTCACGTTTTTTGTATTGAAAACTACTGGATCATTTAAAAAAGATTCAAATATCTAAGGGTTGCCAGTAGATGCTGCCTAATTTTAAGAGGTTACAAGCCAAAACATTTTCACATTTACTTTTTGGGTTATTAATTCAATAAAACAATATATTTCTAATACATTCATTTATTTTTGGGTTGTTTAAATGTTCTTTGTTTTGAAGACTCTTTCATAATGAAAAATAAAATATATCATGACCACCTTGAATCATGAAATCCAGACTTATTATTAATTTCAGCATGCACTCTCTCATGTGCTTTATGAATTAATAAAATGAGAATCAGGAGGCACATTCGGTGAAACCAGAAGTCCTTCGCCTCAGAAACTTCTGCAGGAAACAGGTTCAGTCCCTGCAGCAGCGAACGATATGTCTACAAGAGTCCTTGAGTGAGAGTTAAATTCAGATTAACTCTGAAAGTAATCTTCAATTCTGAATGTCTTTATATAAAAACAGTTTTTTCTCCCGGTCAGAGCACCGTGGTCTCAGTCTGCAGGATGGACTGAGCTCGAGAGTTTCTGGGGAAGTGAGCAGAGTTTTCGGTGCCATTTCTGCTCATTGACATAGCATGTGGTCTGTAGTCCCGCCCCACGTAGCGCTTGAGAGATAAACTCCTCCACGTCCTCCTCAGCTCGCTCTGGACCTTTATACACATACACAAAGTAGAATTTAGTTTCTGTGAAGCAGAGAATGTAATGTTTAATGTGTGTGTGTGTGTGTGTGTGTGTGTGTGTGTGTGTGTGTGTGTAGGCTCACCTCGCTGTTGAGGAAACAATAAAGGACAGCCACAATTAAACCCTGAAACACACACATACACCACGGTTACTGATTAGCATTATCTTAGCATAGTTTTGTTAGTTAACTTGAAAAAAAATGACATGTACTTCATTCATTAGGCGATAAGACAACTACATAACATTAAATGTGTTTTGTTCTGTAAAAAACTTGAGCTTGAGTTTTAAGGCGATCAAGACACAAACTAATAGCAAATTAAATTATAGTCAATAACTAATAGTAGACTAAAACAGGCAATTATGAACGTTCATGTCAGGAAGGACATTTCTAGACATCCATACAGTTTCTACTTTAGATATACCATCTTATAGTTCTGAATTAAATCCTTTAATAGTCAATCGTTACGTGTTACCTGGAAGGATCCGAGGGCGAGGTCAAAGAAGATCTTGATTTGATTCATGTTTTTGTCAGTGGGCTCCACCAGGTAGACAAACACCACGTAGTTCACTCCAAACAGAGGGATCAGCAGGAGGGTGGACTTGGCCAAACGTCTACAGAACACAAACACACATAGTTACACACTCAATACATAACATTTATGTATGGGCTAAATGTGCTATTGGCAACACATTGTGTTTTGGTTAGTGAAAGGGCAGAATTGTGTTCCTTCTCTCCATCAAAAATTGTAGGATATTGTGTTTATTTTCAATACAAAACATTTTTTAGGCTGCCAGATAGTTCCCCATGTTACCTAAAAGCCCTCTTTAAATAAATATACCTGTATTGTGATTGCTCATTTCCTCCGACATCAGTGCAGCGCAGTTTCTGCACCAGGATGCGGATGATGCTGATGAACAGGATGAAGTTGATCTTGTAGAGAAACACGAAAGAAAGGGAGACAAATCTAAATCTTCTAGTAAATAACGTTTTTTATCCAACTCCAGAAAGACCAGGATACTAAATAAGTGATTTAATGGACTAAAAGGATAATGAGTAGCAATAAACAAAAAATAAATCAAGACACAAAAACTAAAGTTATAACCTCATTATATTAAGATGTTGGTGCAAAACTCACAATGACAGACGCCATGATGGGCCAGTTTATCAGCCGGTTGGGGATAGGGTTCTCATTCATCTCCCAACACCTGAAAACAAGAACAAATATCAGTATTGTTACCTGCCTCAAATGATCAAGTCTTTATCTTTATTTACATTAACATGTACTTTTTAAACCTTTAAAATCTGAGAAAAGTTCATCCTAAATTTGAAGTCTGCATTCATTCCTAAAGCAACAACACTATGTATCTTGTTTTTGTATGACCTGTATTTCATAATTTCAATTCTTTGTAATTTTATCTAATAAGGTTTTTCTAAATGTTTTCTTTAATCTTGTGTGCAGCGCTGATAGACGCCACCAGAGGCTGACAGGCGTCACAGACTCACCTCGTGTCCTCCAGGTTTATCCTGCATATGATCCACGCTACCATGAAAACAAAAGGGATTCCTGAGGGAGGAGAGAAAGTCTGTTTAGACTCTCAGTCTGCACAACCTCACGAGGTGCCAGGCAGGAAACATGACGTCTTCACACTCACACGTACATTAAACATGTGTTGGTAAAGTGGTGATGGATGATGGAGGGAGGAGTAGCATGGCAGCAGAACAGACCTGAGCCAACACAGAGGAGCCAGGAGAATGTCTCCCACCCGACCTTTTCATCAAATACATCAATCTGCTGATCTACTGATACTTTTACACCTTTGCATGGATTTAACAAAGAATATGTAACATGTTTATTTGAATAAGAGATGTTGGTGTGCAGATTTTTTAACAATCAGACGGAGCTGGGCTAGCTTTCTCCCACTGTTAGCAGTTTTTATACTAAGCTAAACTAACCAGCTGCTGAGTATCACTTTATATTTACAATACAGACATCGATCTTCTCATCTTAGTCAAGAAAAATCATATTTCTGAGAAGGTTGTGATTGAGTTAAAACCATTATGTGTAGATTTGTTCATGGTGATTATGACACCTGTCAAATCAACCTGAGTTTTGGTTTATAAAAAAATTAAAATGGAAGCAGTGTATGTGTTATTTATAAGTGCATTAATCTCAAACTATATCCACACTTAAATCTGAGTCTAGATAAGTGAGTTTCAGGTCATCCTAACCGTCAATTACCATTGGACTGCCAAAACAGTTCAATCAGGCAGATACATTTCTTATTCTAACAACAACATCATACACCATCTGGCTTGCAGTCTGTACAGTAGTAGTAACTTTCATATTAACAGTCCATATTAAAACAATAGAAAGACTAGAACACTCTTCATTATATATCCTGTAGTATAGTAAGGAACAATGAAAACAGGCTAGTCAGGCTAATCATTATAAGATTTTAAACATATTTTCCCAACACCAACAAACATATGGAAACTAAAAACATGTCCCATAGCTCCTGCAGCGTACCCCAGCCGATGAGCATGTAGGTGGAGAGGCGGGTGGAGTAGCGGTGGATGACGAGCAGCAGCGTGTGCAGGTACAGACCCTCCACCAGCAGCCAGAAGAAGTTGGCCATGATGAAGTAGTTGAAGAAGACAAGGCTGGCCTTACAGTCCACCTACAACAACAACAACACACTTTATTGCAAAAAAGACAACAATAACACTGAATATAATGATGTGAATGTGTGTGTGAGGTCACCAGCGAGGGCTGCGTGCTGCAGTGTGTTTTGGTCGTCTGAGAAGAGCAGCTCGTCTTTAATGAGCACGGCAACGGCTCGCAGCATGAAGGACAAAAACAAGTTCAGATGGATGAAGTTCCTCGTGCAGTGGAGCCTCCTGTATGCATACACACACACACACAGGCATGAGGAGAAGTGTGTTTACAGAGGGTGTGGTGGTGTGAATCCGGTGAGGGATGTGCTATCTGAACGCGTTGATAGCAGCTTAGGGAACAGCTGGAGTTGATCCAGCGTTCATCAGACTCTACAAACTGTTATCACCCTGAGAGCTCTGTGTGTGTGAGGACACATGTCTAACACTGTTTATATTTTGAATCCTTTATATAATATTTAGTTAAAAGTGTGTCTTACTTTTGACAGTCAGAAAAATACTAGGGTCTTTGCACAGTATTTGGTGTCTCACACAAATATTGAACTTTAAACTGTCAACCATCATTGGAGATTTAAATGTAAAATATAAGAAAAATAAGCATACATTAATGAATTAAAGTCAATTGGCTATTCTATAGTAAATGGTGACATTTACTACATTTTGGATACCTAATGTATTTCATGTGTTTTTCAGCTATACATGTATATGGAATTATAACAAATCAATGGAACTGAAAGCATGCAGGATGATTTTGTTTAGGCAAAAAAAAAATGTACGGAATATTCTTAAAATAAAAGTATACAGCGTACGCAGAAGACACCTTTGTTTAAATATGATGTATGCGATAAAGCATTAAGGCTTTATGTCAGAGAAACCTATCTATATGGATTTTTTGTATTTAGTGATCTAGGAGTTACAAGACAAGTGCATACAAGTACAGTGTCACATATATACAGAAGAAAGGTGCATTTACAAGTAAAGACAAAAAACAAATTGCAAAATATACAAAAAAAGAAAACTAAAACAGTGTGTGTGTGCGTGTGTGTGTGTGTGTGTGTGTGTGTGTGTGTTGCGTGTGCGTTTGAGGGATTAGACAAAAAGAGAGTATTAATTAATTGATACATTTAATTAATAATCCTCATTCCGATATCAGCCACCACCCCTTTCTGCTTTTTAAGGTCATGCTACTATTTACATGCCCCCCCCCCCCTCTAGGATACATGACTATGATATTGTTACTCAAATCAATTGCCTTGATTTAAAACCGTAGACGGCACACAGGAGCAGAACACCAAGTCAGTGGACAGATTTAGTCTCCTCTCGTGGCCAGGAAGCTGCTCAGCCTGCAGTTGAGCATCGCTTTAATTCTGCGGTGTCAGAGAGGAAGACAGAAAGATGGAGGGAGGCGTGTTTTGGACATAGAAGGAAATGTGGCTGCAGCGACCCGAGCCGGCAGGTCATCATCCGCCTCAGGCCTGAGAATCACAGGCAGGAATGAGACTGTGATGCCAGGCTGCCACTGTCTGTGTATCCTCACATATTTGTTTGTTTGTGTGTGTGTGTGTGTGTGTGCGTGCGTGCGTGCGTGTGTGCGTGTGTGCGTGTGTGTGTGTGTTACCTGAACAAGCAGATGATGATGGTGCTGGTGAGCAGAGTGATGAGGGACAGGCTGTGGCCCAGAGTGGACAGGATCCTCACCACTCTGTAGAAGATCAGCTGCACACACACACACACACACACACACACACACACACACACACACACACGTGTGCACACACACACACACACACACACACACACACACACACACAGGAAACACATTGATTTAGACAAATGTACAAGTAAACAACTATTACAATGAAGTAGTTTAAGCACAACTACATCAATAGTTAATGTAACCTGGTTGTGGTTAAGGACAATTACAGCCACTGGAGGGCGCTGCTCTCCATCATCTATTCTTTCATCCACATGCAGTAGAAATAGCTGCCTGAATAATTATTGTTTACACCTCCAACAACAACATCAGGAGCATTGTGCGTTTATAGATCTGATGATGAGGGCTCCCCGTCAACCTGCGGCCAATCAGAAACGAGTATTCTCTGTGATTATGGCTCTTTTCTCATGCCTCTCAGGAATAGATCCACGGCAGAGTTTTCTAAAAATTACTTTCTTAGCATGTTTGATTAAGTAATGATCTTTAGATGAGTTCAGGTTAATTCCCTTTCAAAATGAAATCTGATTACTGCCAAAAAGACAAACACATCTCCTCAGTTCAGCCATTTCCAGGCCTGTTTCCCACACAGTGATAAAACTGGAAGATGTACAAGTCATCATCAACATCACTCATTGAGCTTCTGGGGTCTCATGTGTCTTTTTACAGAGGGGAGCGGCTCTTTCACAATAAAAACAGCATCGGGATACGCCGACACAGAGATGGATCTAGACTTAAAAGCCTTGAATTACTGCCTGGTGTGTGTCTGTGTGTATGTTTGTCTGTGTGTGTGTGTGTGTGTGTGTGTGTCTGTGTGTGTGAGTGTGTGTGTCGGTGCCTGCCGTTCATCGCTCTCTCATCATGTATAAACAACATTCCCCATGCCTGACACCATCTGGCAATACACCGGACAATCACACACTCTCTCTCAGTGTATACATTTGGACATGCATGAGATTGTGCACTTTAACACACACACACACACACACAAACACACACACACACACAAACGGTTACCCCCCTTCCCTTACTATTAAACCCACTAATTGAAACACTCATTCTGAAACATTGAACATGCTTTTTTATTTCATCCACGTCTTTAAGACCCAGACACATGTTTAGAACCTGAGATATTAACCTATCCCTCCAATAAATAATCATCACTACATACAAAGCATTCATGTCAAAGATAGGGTTAAGATAAGGTTAAGATAAGTCATACAAGTACATGCAACTTATATATAGAAGTCTCGTGTTAAACAACCAAAATCATTTAAACTTTTTTCCCCTTTCAATAACACATCTCGCACTATTGTATGTGTATAGTATTCTTTGTTTTGGTAGTAAGATGGTCCATTACAGTGTAGTCCAACTTATTCTGTATATTTTATATTGTGTAATTTATAGATACTCCATGGATATTCATCTTTCTATGTTAATATGTATATATTATTACACAAGATTACAGAAGTACTGAGACAAGCATATACATATGACAGATATAAAAAGGCTAAAGTATATACAGTATGAACAGTATTTATGGGTATTAACAGTAGCATAGAGAGCGTATACCCTATACAGCCGGTATAAATAAAGACAGTTATATGGACACTGTAGATAGAATACATTTACATACACTATAGAACGTAAATTACACTTTTGTAAATAATATGAATAAATATGTGTATGCTAGAGAATATATTGCATATTGTATTTATTTTAATATGCAATGCCTTGTAACCATGCTGCTTTAACAGAAGAATTTCACCATTTGGGATTTATAAAGTAAATCTAATCTAAGTAAAAGGAAATTCCATTGTGGCATTCACAGTTTTAGAGAAGTAATGGATTTCAGTTCTTTTTCCACCACTCCCTGTCCACTCTGAGTACACGCACGCACGCACGCACGCACGCACGCACGCACGCACGCACGCACGCACGCACGCACGCACGCACGCACGCACGCACGCACGCACGCACGCACGCACGCACGCACACACACACACACAAACAAACAAATATGTGAGGATACACAGACAGTGGCAGCCTGGCATCACAGTCTCATTCCTGCCTGTGATTCTCAGGCCTGAGGCGGATGATGACCTGCCGGCTCGGGTCGCTGCAGCCACATTTCCTTCTATGTCCAAAACACGCCTCCCTCCATCTTTCTGTCTTCCTCTCTGACACCGCAGAATTAAAGCGATGCTCAACTGCAGGCTGAGCAGCTTCCTGGCCGCGAGAGGAGACTAAATCTGTCCACTGACTTGGTGTTCTGCTCCTGTGTGCCGTCTACGGTTTTAAATCAAGGCAATTGATTTGAGTAACAATATCATAGTCATGTATCCTAGAGGGGGGGGGGCATGTAAATAGTAGCATGACCTTAAAGAAGCAGAAAGGGGTGGTGGCTGATATCGGAATGAGGATTATTAATTAAATGTATCAAAGAATTAATACTCTCTTTTTGTCTAATCCCTCCAATGCACACGCACACACACACACACACACACACTGTTTTAGTTTTCTTTTTTTGTCTCCATGTATATTTTGTAATTTGTTTTTTGTCTTTACTTGTAAATGCACCTTACTGTCTTCTGTATATATGTGACTTGTCTTGTAACTCCTATATCACTAAATACAAAACAAATTAAATCAAGGCAATAATCCATATAGATAGGTTTCTCTGACAGAAAGCCTTAATGCTTTATCGCATAAATCATATTTAAACAAAGGTGTTTCCCCAGCATTGTGACAACAGTTTGGGGGAAAATGCACAGGATATATAGTATGTACTTTTTTTTATAGCATAGAAACATCAGAATCGGAATTTGATTTACTCTCAAGTAGGTTTTCACATACAAGAAATGTTGGGTTTAATATCAGCTTCACACTTCCTGGACACATTTTAATCTCTTTTTAAAAAGGTTAAAGTTCCAATACATCCTCTCATGTCTCCATTGTTCGAGTCTACATGTGCGAACGCTTGTTGATTTAAATGTATTCTGTGATCAGAGAGGACAATCCGCTGTTTCCGCAGTGTGTGAAGTGTGTGTATCTGTGTGTGAGTGCCAGAGGTGACGTCTGGTCTCAGCTGAATGTTCTCCAGATGGAAAACCTCTGTCTCTCCAACAGGAAACAAAAAGAAGCTTCAGTGAGAGACAAAGAGCGGGAATCCCATACCTGAGGGCTCTGGAGAGGATCAGTCTTTGTGTGTGTCTTTGTGTGTGTCTTTGTGTGTGTGTGTGTGTGTTGTGTGTGTGTGTGTGTGTGTGTGTGTGTGTGTGTGTGTGTGTGTGTGTGTGTGTGTGTGTGTGTGTGTGTGTGTGTGTGTGTGTGTGTGTGTGTGTGTGTGTGTGTGTGTGTAAGTGTGTGTGTGTCAACATTCATCTTTATGTTCTACTGTTTTCAGTCATGGTGCTCTATGTTCAGCTCATGATCTCATTAGTGTCTGTACTATTTCTGTATTAGCTTTTAGTTTTTGTTTTTCTCTGCTTCAATCAGTTTTAATCCCTTAAATTAAACAAATAAAAATATATCGCTCATCCTAAATCTGTATCTATGACACAGGCTATGATATACAGACGCTTGTTGACAAATATTAAAACCTCCAATGAGTTTAAACATACAAAATCCCAAGTGCAAAACATCATCCTGTTACTATCAGCCAACTGAGATTAGTTTTTAGTGATAATGCAAGTGTTTGGGAAGAAGTTAGTTGATGACAGGATAACGGAGACTTGCATTATACTGCAATAGTCGTGTGAGAGTTTTAAATGAACGTTTGATGTCATTTTCATCTCATATTTAATTCAAATCATGAAAAATGTTCTGTTTTTTTATACTTTCTTCACTGTGTAAGCATGCATGAATAAGACATTCATAAATCTGAACAGAAATGGTCAGTGTTGTTAGCTTTTAGCTCCGCCAAAGACACCGTAGGATTCCCACAAGCTGCTAACAGCTAACTAGCTGTCATAAGAAAACCAATCAGCTCTCACTTAGATCCCTTAATGGACGCTGAAGAGTTTTAAGAAGTCAGCAATCAATAACATATGTTTCTGAAAAGAGTAAATCATTGCACCCACACGAGATCGTAGAGCAATAGTCAAAGATTTGCACAAAAAAGATGTGTTTGATGGGGCCAGCAGAATGCCAGATGTGCTGTGGACAGACAGACAGTGCACACATCTCACAGCTAAAACAATGTTTAAAGTATCAGCTTGATCCAAATTTAAATCTTGTGAAGTGCCAATTAAAATAACTGTAACACAACGAAGGAGTTTCACTTCCTTTTCTACTCACAGAAAATGAGAGAGCGCTGTGTGGCCTGAACTCAGTGTGGACTCAATAATGGTTTCAGGATGTTCCCGTAAACCTGGATATTACCTGCTTATTTAAAGCTCAAAATAATCCAAAGGGTCGTGGAATGCAGCTGTGAGTACAAGCAATAACAGGGACGGTCAGAACATAAGCTCCGTGGCATCAAACAGGACGATATACAACATGCATTAAGACTGTAGAGAAAACTACAAGGAGATGTTTGCAATATGCCGTCATTCTGAGATAGGAGGGATATGAGTTCCTCCACTGTACCTTCAGAGGAGGGGGATTACAGAGCAGCTGAAGCTCCCAGCTGCAGCCGCTGAGAGTTAAGCCAGCGTCTCGCCACAACAACATGCAGCTGCTCTCCAGTGGTGAGGAAGTATGGAATATAAAGCCCAGAGTAAAAGGATAGAAGATGAGATTATGAGCACACTGATCCCTTTAAATAGATTCTGCATTCATAGGCAATGAGACAGGAATAGTTCCAGTAGTATCATACCAAAAATAACCTCTGTGTTCAAGTAGGATGTATTTTAGATACATTTTAAGGAGTCTATTTGGTATTTAGACACAACATCTGAATTATATTGTGTAAAAGTACAAAAGCATCATCATCAAATTGTGCTTTTGTATTAGGATGAAGCTGTTCACACTTCATTGGAGGTGGATTCCTGCGCTTTTTTTGTTGTTATTTAGGTCCGTTTGTCACTTTAATAGACACATTGACATTTGACGACTCTCTTGAGGGGATAGTCTGGTGACCATTTGTACATTAGAAAATATTTTACATATTGTGATCCTTCCTCCTTTTATACTGAGCTAATGCATTTCAAAAGTAACGGACGACAAAAGCCACAATCCTGAAGTTTTCTGAAGTTATCCGGAAGTTTCAGCATTCAGAGTTGGTCAAATAAAGTCAGAAGTGCAACATTTCCTTGATTGCTAGCAAAAGCTGTTAACATGTAGACAAACTAAATGAGAAAGTATCTTCTAAGCATCGGGTGGTGCGTTGAGATTTCTAGTTTGAGGATTTTGTAAGAGCGGATTTTTATATTTTAAGCAAAACAAAAACAAATCCCTTCATACCCTGCAGTGGGAATGCTGACAGCTGAAATACATTGCCAGAAATGCAGAATATATCTTGAAGTATAGGATGTAGAAAAAGCTGAACAAACATCCTCATTGAAACGTACCATTAAATCAGATCATTTAAACTGGGTCTGTGGTGGTGCTGCTGTACGTAGGTCACAGATATGATCCACTCACTGAATGCAGAGTGTGATCTGCACTTTCAGCACGTTCTGCTCTCTGTGTGGGACTTCCTGTACACTTGGAAACTGTCGTGGTAACAAACACTAAACACAGCATTTTCAGATTTCTGCCTTAACCTTTAAATCAGCTTTTGTAATGCTATAACTGTTTCTGCTGATTTAACTGAAAGCGTTACGGTCTAAACTTTATATTTGTGATTCACTTGTTTTTTGGTGTCTTGAATAGTGTTTTGGGGCTGGGTTTCAGATCATTTAAATGGTGCATTGAGGGACTTAATTTAAGGCAGCTGTCTGCACGTATCAGCCAGAGTAGCACAATCAGTCATCAAAACACTGAAGTATCTGCAGCAGCTTCACAGTGGAGAGGAAACTGAACACACACAGCTCAGATCAGATGCTCTTCTGCACTTTGCACACACACACACACACACATCCATGTCATCAATATCCCACTGTACGTGCACTGTACGTGCACAGTACACACACACACACACACACGTCTCACAGAAAGAGACTCACCTCGCTGGGTTCATCACTGCGGGGGGACCAGCAGGCGACGGAGACGACGGGGTAAACGTCAGACCAGCCTCTCTGTGTGCAGTTCCTGCTCAGATTACCTGACACACACACACACACACACACACACACACACACACACACACACACGTTGAAGTTATAACCTTTAACAGTTGATAAAACCTTGAAACACATATTTGCATGTGTCCAGATATGAACATTAAGATCAGATATGATGTTGTTGGACTCACCGTTTTTCCCAAAGAGGCGTAGGATGGGGGAGGGGCAGGGGAGGGTCCTCACCTCGTTGAAGTCTGCGCTCTGCCAACACGAGACGTTGTCCCACTCGCCGAGACATCCTAGACACACACACACACACACACACACACACACACATTAGAGGTATAGATTGTTAGACCCACCACTTCCTGTTTGGCGGAGCTCCTTGATTCAAACCCACTGATCTCCTGCCAACCGTCAGGAACATAAAGGAACATAAAGCTGTGGATCCTCTGAAGGTTAGACGTCTGAGGACTGTGTGCACAGACTATAGAACATTAAGCATTCTGATGTATTATTCATGGAAGATTGCACTTATTTATACATGTACTTTGACTTAATAATAACCGAAGTGTAGAAATAGCCTGTAACGAGTAAAGTCCTGCATTCAAAAGATCGAAGATAAAATAAGTTTAAAAAAAAAATATATATATAGGCATTAAACATAATTTAAAGTATAAAAAGTAAGTACGACATGTTCAACTTCTATCACTGGAAATAAATGATAATGGCGGTGCTGTTTAATAGGAATATCTGATGGAGCTTTGTCCTCTAAAATATGATTTCTGCGAGTTTAACCTTCACACACACAATCACACACACACACACACACACACACACACACACACACACACACACACACACACAGTATCACTATAGACAGGCGTGAGAAAAAACCCACAGTCTAAAAGCTGCAAACTAAACAGATAAATGCTCTTTATTATCACTGTGGTTAAACACTGAGGCACATGACCTTTTGGAAAAAAATGTGTGTGTGTGTGTTGTGTGTGTGTGTGTGTGTGTGTGTGTGTGTATGTGTGTGTGTGTGTGTGTGTGTGTGTCTGCACTTCCTCATCCGGAGTATTTGGCCTGAGAGGTAAATAAATGATTGAAAGGGAATGTGTTGCAACACAGGCTGAACTGCATGCAGGCACACCCTCCTCTTCACATGCTGTAAATGACCTCACACACACAAACACACACGGATAAAAACATTGAAATGTTTCTGTGAGCAATTTTTTTTAAATTTGTATTCCCACGGATACCAGAGTTTTTAGTCACCGTAAAAAATATATAGTTTTCCTTATGTGTGTGTACTGAGTGTGTGTATTGAGTGTGTGTGTGAGTGTGTGTGTACCTGTGCTCGCAGCTGTCTTTTGCTGCAGTAGCGTCTCACACTCCTTCTTGGCTCTCTGCATCTCCCAGTAGAACTGGCAGTGGGGAAACTTTCCATTAACCTGTCGGGACGAGAGGAAATAAATATTAGGAATATTATCTCAACGTGAACAAACCTCAGCGTCACTCAGAGGCTCAGACTCTCTGTGTCCTGGAAGCACGTTCTTTAATCTGCAGCTTCAGGACGATTCATAGGGGAATTTTAGATTAACGTTCCTTTACATTTTTTAAGTTTTAGTTTTGTTCCCACTTTTTCTACAGAGGTTTGTTGGAATTTTATCCGTTAGCGGTTTGGGATTATTTAGTCAGGGTTAGATCTATTCATTCTACTCAGGCCTCTTAACTTCCTTAACTGTTGAAGTAATGATGGAAATATTTAACACTTTGATTGCAAAAAGAAACCCATTAACATAACAAAAATATATATGTTCTCCCAGGCTTCAGTTTATTGAATACTGGTGTAAACTCCAGCTTTGGGTGCCAACACTGGCCCAAAGCTGTCCTGATCCAAATTCAAAGATCTTAAATATCAGCAGCGGGATGTGTGCCAGAGCGAGGCCGAGTGTGTGACACTGAGCCGCTAAACTGCAATATATTTCAATTGAAAGAACAATGAGGCAAAATGGAGTTGCAGAGACATGCAAACCAAACTTGTGCAGCTGGTTACAACTATCCATCATCCCATACCATCATAATACCAGAGGTCAGTGTGTGTGTGTGTGTGTGTGTGTGTGTGTGTGTGTGTTGTGTGTCCTGGTACAGCCGACGGTTACCATGGAGACACGCTTAAATTGCGGGTAAACAAAGGGCAGCTTAACAATCTACTGAAAGTGAAACACTCAAACAAAATGAGTCCATGTGTCAACTTTGACTTCAATGATATACTGAGTGTGTGTGTGTGAGAGTGTGTGTGCAGGGAGGTCTGTTTACACTGAGATACACTGCCGCTCTCAGCAGTATTTCAGACCCGTCGGTGTGTTTACTGTATCTCACACACACACTTCAAGATTTCGTTATTTCCTGCGAGTTTGCAGCCGATCAAATCTCTCAACTTCAGAAGCATGCTGATAATTCATGTTTTCAATGTAACATGTCGTGCTTTGGGAGTTTTGTTTCTGTATGTTATAATCCTTGCGTAAAAATCACTCAAACATCACGTCAAAATGTCAGAGTTGCATTTACAACCACTTTTTGATTACACTAGTTATTTAAAACAGTCCAATTTGAACACAAAAACTTCGGTAAATTAGCAAAAAGGTAAACATACTTTATCAAAAAGAGATGAATTGGCAAATCAACAAAGTGTCCATCAGTAATTCTGACTTCCTCCATGTGGATATCATCTCTTAGCCTGTTAAAAAAATATTTAAAATCACAAATATATATACTTTATTTTCTTTTAAAACAGCTGGTTATTGTAGTTTTAAAATTAGTTAGTGCATCTGTTTGGAAAAGAATAAAAATGGTGGTAATGTACTTAAGGTACCAGTGGTATGAACTGATATCCAGGGCTTTCACTTCCATTTTAAAACAGCAGCACAAAATCAAACTCTGAAACCAAGGGTGTAACTTTGGTTTGAGAAGTGGGGGGGGACAAAACAGGGGGTCCTCCGCAATGAAAACATTTTCTCGATTTAATTCCATTTCCTGCCTTTCTACAAATATATTAGGGACTATGGTGTTAAAAAGTCCAAGAAAAATGTGTAGTGTATATGATGAGTGTGCAAACTTATAGTATCCTATCCATGTGAATCTGTTTTATTTGTGGGTGGACCTCACATCCTCTATGGCAGGGGTGGGGAACCTTTTTCCTCTCAAGGGCCATTTACATTTTTTCAACATCCTCCGAGGGCCGTACAAATGATTGACCTCTGCTTAAAAATACTAAAATCACAGCCCATTCATTTCGCCTTTCTTCCATGCTGTGCAAAGAAAAAGCAACCTCTTAGTCCAGATATCTTACCATGACTCGTGTATGCATTCACGTGCACGGTCGTGGCATGACCACCAAAACAGAAAGATATGGACACAAGATGTGTGCAAATGTATTTAGTTTCCTATCCATGTGAACATGATTTAAGTGGGGGGGGGGACCTAACCTCCTCTAGGGGGGTCCGGGGGCATGCTCCCCTGGGAAGATTTTTTTTTAAATGTTGAAGTTAAAAGCATCAATCTGGTGCACTTTGAGAGCAACATTAGGAGATCTATGGATACATCTCTCAACACCCATATGAAACAGAACTGGAAACAGATTTTCTTTTTCTTTATGGATATTTTACAAATCACTCCCCTTTCAAACTGTATTCTTGTTTATTAATAACAACTTTTTTTTACTGTCATATAGTATTTTATACCTGTTTACTTTATTCTCTTATTTTTTTATAACTATAATGATCATATAAAGATGTGCCTTTACCTCACTGGTTGTAGAAAAAGCTTCTTATATTCGTTAGCATAGCTAGCTAACCAGATGCTAATAACAACAAAGTTATTGACTGTATGATCAGTATGACAGATGAACAGATCGCCACTGGGCTTTTAACTAAAGACACAGCCACGCAAAAACTGCGGCATGTGTACGGCTCCTTATGGGTACTGCAATTTTTGGAAGTGCCGGAGCGTTCTGGTGCTCTCCGTCAGCACTGCACCCTGTCAGACGAGACATATACCACGTGATGACACGTTAGGCTCGTGTTGTGTTCAAGGAGCCTGATCTTGGCCAGGAAAAACAGGCACTCGCTTGTTTAATTTTTTTGCGGTCTAGATTTCTTTAATTTTTTTCTTTTTTTCTTTAAATTACCTCGAGGGCCGTACCAAATGGTCTCGCGGGCCGTATACGGCCCGGGGGCCGGAGGTTCCCCACCCCTGCTCTAGGGGGTCCGGGGCATGCACCCCCGGGAAGATTTTTTTTCTTTAAATTGAAGTTAAAAGCATCAATCTGGTGCACTTTGAGGGCAACATTAAGAGATTTATGGATACAGCTCTCAACACTCATATGAAACAGAACTGTATATATTTAAATAATCAAAACACCATTAGAATATGCTCACAACCAATAACACATAATTGATAAACTCCTCTCTCCTATCTTTATCTTACCTAGTCTGCATTCTTTTCTTTTTTAATCATATTTTACTAATCACTCCCCTTTTAAACTGTGTTTTTTTATTTTTACTGACCTATACTATAAATTGGATTTCTTAACTTATTTTTAACAACTAGGCCTATATTAAATAGATGGAAATATTTGTTTCCATAGATGACCAAACCGTTTGAGACCCACTGAGATAACTTAGACTAAAGTTTACAACCTAAACACTCAGAGTCCTGTACCTCACCTGAGCTCTCCCTCTCCTTATTGTTGAAACAGCTTCTAATCTCCGTTAGCTCCGAGCTAGCACCAGATGCTAACAACAACCCCCGTAACTCTCTCTCTCTCTCTCTCTCTCTCTCTCTCTCTCTCTCTCTCTCTCTCTCTCTCTCTCTCTCTCTCTCTCTCTCTCTCTCTCTCTCTCTCTCTCTCTCTCTCTCTCTCTCTCTCTCTCTCTCTCTCTCTCTCTCTCTCTCTCTCTCTCTCTCTCTCTCTCTCTCTCTCTCTCTCTCTCTCTCTCTCTCTCTCTCTCTCTCTCTCTCTCTCTCTCTCACAAAATGCGCTTGTTTCACACACACTCAGACGCTCCTCCGTGACGATGACGGCTTGCGTAAAAAAATAATAATAAACACATTTGAAAAGTGGGGGGGGGACACCAGGCTTGGAATTTCGTCCTTTTAGGGGCAACGCCATTTGGCCTTTGGTGTCACACATTTTTTCAGGGCGGAAAGGCCACATGCCAGGGCACAAAGGCCATTGAGGGAAAACTTAGGATTTGGAGCTTACAAATAAATAACTTCACTTTCTAATAAGAAAAACACACGAATGACATGGAAAACAAATCACTTTTTTAATATCAATAATCGTATCATCATATAGGCCTATGCCTCCTTAGTATTACCGTATATAAAATGAAATACTTTACTTTGAATAATTAGTGTTTGGTATGTTTTCCATCTACTACTTCTCCCATTCGCAAATCCGAATTCAAATCAAAAAATCAAAAATTCTATTAATATGTAACAAATATATTCCATTTCAGAGCAGAAGAAACAGCCTTCAAGGGTCAAACTCTGCACATACATCATTCAGCAGTGCACAGTGAAGCTCCAACATCCAACTGTATGAACAAGCAATACTTTGAAATGCAAAAGTGTGTGTGTGTGTGTGTGTGTGTGTGTGTGTGTGTGTGTGTGTGTGTGTGTGTGTGTGGTGTCTTTAATCAACTCCTCACAGCTCACAGAAACTGGACAAAAGTTAAACATGTACAAACCACAGACTGTCTGTGTCATGACGAATACAGTCGCTGCTTTAATTCTGTCTTTAGGACGTTGTTGTGACTTTGGACGGAGCAGCTACAACGTTAGTTTAGCCTGATGGATCCGATCTCCATTCACAAAACACGCATTTTAAAAGGTTTTTCGCCTGCCGTCTTGTCTGCACACTTGTCAAAGCATTAAAGCATGGTTTTTACTAACCTTTATCAGTATTTAGTTACTTCGGCATCATTTTGAAACGTGTATTACAATTAAATCACGGTAAAATAGGTTAATTTGGTCATAGTTGGTTTCCACTTTACATTGATATAAGCCCCGCCCCCTCTCCAGCGCGTCCTGTTTGAATGACAGGAGTAAACACAGCTGAAAGCCGCAAACTCCAGCGGTTATGCGAATATTCGCATCGCGTCCGTTATGAACGCAGCATAATGCAGTTCAGAAACCACTGTTCTGACGCTTTTAAAGCAACTTCGAGATTTTAACAGTGTGAGGGGCCCAAAGGCCATGGTGGCCGTAGGACGTACAATTATTTGTGGGGCATAACGGCCAGACCGAGGGGCTACGACGGCCATGGCCGTCGTGGCCGCCGTGAAAATCCCACCCTGGGACACACACAGGATTTTGAAAAGTGACATGTCCCCCCTGTCCCCAGTGGAAATTACGCCCATGCTACAAACAACAAACACATGAGAGTACTAATGTAATCTCCACTGGTTTTAAAACTCACTCACAATTTCTTTATTTTGATTCACATCTTCTCTGTACTATAAACTAAAATGGAAGGGAGTAAACCATTTGACTTCTTTAATCCACCAAACAAAAGAGACACACAGATCCATTACGGATTTAATGTTCTGGATTAACTAAACAGAAGAACGCTTTTTTGTTTGCAATCCTGAATCTCATTTGACCTCGACTCCATCCAAAAAAGCACAGATTAGATATGATTTGTTCAAAAAGTCTCTAAAATAAAAAAAGTATAATGTAATATTTTTGGCAGGATGAATAGTCTAATGACACACTGGCTGCTCTCATAGTGCTTTGGTGGAGTTATAATGTGACTTGTTAATTTTACAAACTGTTAACCATGTCAGGTACTGTATGCTGAAATAGGTCATTAACAAGCCCTGTTTCTAAAACAACACTAAGTGGATTACTTTGATATTGAATTTAACTTAATCTGATCATTCTCAGACAAATCCTATACATTTCAAAGCAGATGTATAGAGGTTTATTGTGAAGGACAACCTCTGGACGTGTAAGAACACAAATATAGATAGATGTCTGTAATGTCAGAGTTTTGAGAAGTATTTGGATTCATAAAGAACATCTGAGTGAAACTGGGCTAAACGTGGTTTAAAAGTACGAATTCTTACTCTCTCAGGAACTACTCAGCGACTATATCGTGTTATCAAAACATCTTTAAAAAGGTTTCATTGCTGACCGAAATATAGCACACTTCTCTCCTAGACATGTTTTCATCCACATATCTGTATATGATGCTCAATGGAACATGAACAGGACATTTAATGGTCCGTAAAGAATCCAGTACATCTCATCAGCTGCACTTAAGAGGTGTAACTGAGACACAGTATGAAGACGTTAAGAAAATCAAATGAGCACACACAGAGAGTAATGAAGTAAAGCTTTAAAGGTCCCCTATTATACTCTTTTTCTCAGATATATACAAACATGTCTCTAAAGAGTTTGGCTGAAACACCAAACAGATCATTGCAGCATCCCATAATCCCCTCTGTTTCAAAAGTGCTGATTCTCTGTTACTTTAGATGAAAATAAGGAGCCCCTCCCCACGCCCCTCTGAGAGATATTTGGTTAAAAAGAACTCAATGGTGCTCTAGGAGGAGATTCAGGTGATAAGGTGGGGGGGGTTATCTTGGTTGGTTTGGATAATGGTTACACAACCCAAAAAAACATTGTGACATCACAACGTGGCCAAAATCTGATCAGCTCATTTTCAGACAGGTTTTTATGTAAATGGATCAGGAGAAAAAGTGAGAGAATCTTTTTCCCTGAAGCTTTCGGAACCTCTCAACACAGAGGGGACACGTATTTATGTAGAAATGAAAAAGTGGAATTTTTACAAACCTTTAACTAAATGCTAACCGCGCTGAGCGACTCTCTAACATCAGGTTTTCCTCACTCCTCCCCAGCTAGAAATGTTTGGTTCTAAAAACATTCTGAGAATGTTACCATTCACTGTTCTAGGAATGTTTTCAGCAGGACGTTTTATTTTGGTTCCCAGAATGCTCTTCTGAAAGGTAGGATAACTTTCTCTAAAAACATTCTTAAAATGCTTGGTAATAACCTTTTTTAATTGTTTTTGATAACATTGTTAGAACATTATCCCCTACTATTCTTAAAACGTTTTCAGCTGCAAGTTAGATTTTTTTATGTTGCCAGAATGTTATTATGTTAGAGTAGGATAACGTGCTTTATCGTTCCGATTTATCAGAAGTCTTTTCTTTTCTTTTTTAAATGCGACCAGCAGCTAGTACAAGTCACTGTCGGTGTCACATGTACTGGAGGGGACCCAGCATCAGACTCGGAACCAGCTGGTGGAAGTAACATTTGTTTATTAGAAAAGGGGAGCTGGGAGTGGAGGTTGGTTATGGCGGCAGTGGGAAACAGTTGTTCCAGGGTGGGTAGTGAGGCCTGGCTGGTCTTGGGTGTGTGGCAGGCCTTGGATTCCTCCTGGGAGAGACATACAAATGAGTGTGACGCAAAAGCAGGCAAAGTTGTCAAAGAATATGCTGGTAAAAAGCTAGCAGGGAATGAGTGCAGGCTGCAGGCTTTCATAGTGTGCCTGATGAGCAGGTTGCAGGTGTGGTTGATTGGAGATTGCTCCCAGCCGTGTAGAGCAGACCAGCAGGCAGGGGGGGGGGGGGAGAGAGAGAGACACACAGTAGAAACAAACACATACAAACACTAACAGGGGTTTCAGGGACGGGCAGTGACAGTCGGTCCGTTCTTCTATATGTCTGTCGGTCTCAAATCTAAAGGGTGCAATAACCATTTTTATCCACTGTTTATACGCAGCCCTCACAAACCACACACGGCCAGATAGCTTATCCAACAGTTAGAACCTACATACGAGACACAACCCTTTATAGTCAGAAAAAAGTGTGATTATTTTCTGATATTTTACACATATGATATTATGAATACTGTGGGCCTACATACCTTAGTGAGATTATAAGTGCATGCGAGTGAATATTGGCATGCACATTCGTTTTTATACGTCCTATTCATTGTCTCAATGCGCTCATACATCTTAAGAAAGTTATCACCAAAAATGTTAAGAATGTTTTTAGAGAACGTTATCCTACCTTTCAGAAGAGCATTCTGGGAACCAAAATAAAACGTCCCGCTGAAAACGTTTTAAGAACAGTAGGGCATAATGTTCTAACAATGTTATCAAAAACTTCTTAAGAAGGTTATCAAAAACATCTTAAGAAGGTTATCACCAAGCATTTCAAGAATGTTTTTAAAGAACGTTATCCTACCTTTCAGAAGAACATTCTGGGAACCAAAATAAAACGTCCCGCTGAAAACATTCCTAGAACAATGAATGCTAACAAACATGTCTAGCTGGGAACTCACACATGCCACCGCAAACATGCAATATCTGCTTACAGCTTATCATGAATTACGTGCTTGTTTGTTTTTTCTCAAAAGGAAAATGTGGTGACATCGGATTTTTTAAAACATCCTTTTCAAACAAATGCAACAAGTTTGTTTTTTAAAGCGCTCTAGAAATAAATCTGACGTTGACCATGACCGTGTTAATATTTGCCATCACAGGAACGTTCTATAAAAAAAGAACATCCTGAAAACATCATCCGAATGTTGCTTGAAAGTTCTTCTTTGTTATCATGTAACATTGAGGGAACGTTTTATAAAGAACATCTTAATGTGTTCCCCCAACAACGTCCAAAACACATCCTGAGAATGTTGCAGGCAAAACGTTCCACCTTTGTTAACATATCACATTAAAGGAACATTTTATAAAACACTTTCTGTCATCTCAGGCCTTAATAACATCCTCAAAACATCCTCTGAATGTTGCAGTTAAAACGTTATGTCTTAGTTGACCTTAAACCTTATAGGAACATTATTTGAAATAATAAACATCCTAAAAAGGTTCTTTGAACATCAGATTAAAACGTTTCTTTAAAACATTATTAGAACCTGTAGGTAACGTTAGCCAAAGTTGTGAGAACGTTCCCCGCTAGCTGGGAATGAACTAAAGCTTTAAAGGTCCCCTATTATACTCTTTTTCTCAGATATATACAAACATGTCTCTGATTGTCTGAAACACCAAACAGATCATTGCAGCATCCCATAATCCCCTCTGTTTCAGCCCTGTTTCCAAAGTGCTGATTCTCTGTCTGTTACTTTAGATGAAAATAAGGAGCCCCTCCCCACGCCCCTCTGAGAGACATTTGGTTAGAAAGAACTCAATGGTGCTCTAGGAGGAGATTCAGGTGATAAGGTGGGGGGGGGTTACCTTGGTTGCTGATTGGCTAATGGTTACACAAGCCAACAAAACATTGTGACATCACAACGTGGCCAAAATCTGATCAGCTCATTTTCAGACAGGTTTTTATAGAAATGGATCAGGACAAAAAGAGAGAGAATCTTTTTCCCTGAAACTTTCAGAACCTCTCAACACAGAGGGGACACGTATTTATGTAGAAATGAAAAAGTGGATTTTTTACAATAGGTGACCTTTAACTAAATGCTAACCGCGCTGAGTGACTCTCTAACATCAGGTTTTCCTCACTCCTCTCCTCTTTAAATTAAACAAACAAGTCAAGTTGCTCAACGTGAGGCGTTCACTGACGTCACTCTGCAGGAAACTCATACTGAACACAACAGTCTGCAGCTTAACATTTAAAAAAACATTGATACACAAGGCTTAAATCAGTGAATACCAGTAGAGATGTATTACCTTTTGTTAGCATGTTTAACTTAATCACTTTTTTATGTGTTAGTATATGAAAACTGCTGAGAATTGTAATAAGAACAAACTATTTATATTGTCTTTCCTGTTGCCATGCAGCCTCACAGAGCAGCAGGACTCTGCTCTAGGTTAGAATAGGAAGCAAAGTCATAAACCTTTATCATACGTACATATCTACTGTATCATACGTACATATCTACTGTATCAGAACGTACATATCTACTGTATCATACGTACATATCTACTGTATCAGAAGTACATATCTACTGTATCATAGGTACATATCTACTGTATCATAGGTACATATCTACTGTATCAGAAGTACATATCTACTGTATCATAGGTACATATCTACTGTATCATACGTACATATCTACTGTATCATACGTACATATCTACTGTATCAGAAGTACATATCTACTGTATCATACGTACATATCTACTGTATCATACGTACATATCTACTGTATCATAGGTACATATCTACTGTATCAGAAGTACATATCTACTGTATCAGAACGTACATATATACTGTATCATACGTACATATCTACTGTATCATAGGTACATATCTACTGTATCAGAAGTACATATCTACTGTATCATACGTACATATCTACTGTATCATACGTACATATCTACTGTATCATAGGTACATATCTACTGTATCATACGTACATATCTACTGTATCAGAAGTACATATCTACTGTAACACACACACTGCTGATATACTTCTTTGGTTTTACACAAATCTGGCATTGTGAAATCTCTTGTCCATCTGAAGCAAGTACATGGTATTCGCTGGGGAAATATGCGTTTAAATTTGATTTTGTATAAAGATTATTACTTTTTTTTTGTATTCAGACCAAACAGAGGTTAACTCCCAACACTGGTGCAAAACAGCAACACTGAATCAGCCTCAACTGTTCTGCTGTAAAGTGTTCCCTGAATGCAACATTAAAACCCTGATGTGCAGACAGGTTTTTTCAGATTTAGAAACTTTAAATTGCATTTCTAACAGGGATCTACATTTTAGTAAGTAAGATACTCTTTCTAAAGCTACTTACAAGGAAACTAAAATGAACAGCACGCTAAAATTCAAGCAAAATGGTCCATCTGATAAAATAAACACAAAAATGGAAGCTGAAAAACATAACATTTGAATGCTTTTTGGTGCTTTTAAAAAGGCCAATTACATCAAAATGTAGAAATATAATCAAAAGAATGGTGTTTTTGTGGATATAAATGAAGATTCGAGGTCCAAGGACTCAGAACATTTTTGCTTTGTAATTGTTATTGTTTTATTTCTTATAAACGGCTTTGTAAAGTCTAAAATGAGTCACTTCTTCAAGTGGGTTTTCAGACAGTGGCGTCATCTCGAGAAATCACATTAGAGTTAATCCTCCACTTGAGATGTCTCTCCACTTGAGATGTCTGCTGTTACATCCAAAGCAACACTAACAGTTCTCTAAAAGCAGATAACTTATATTAAAAATTAACTGAAAGTCCCAGGAAGCTGCAGAGTCTTAATATAGAGCCCACCGTATGAATCAGACCTGATATTAAAAATTGAGCAGCAGCAGCAGAAGGTGGATCTATAATTAATGTGTTCACAGTTAAAGAATAGAGAACAGTGAGCTGCAGACTGTAACTATAGTAATGGTGTTTCAACATGAGAGAGATCTGATTTACTGAAAAGCTGAAAATATGGAACTATATAGGATTATTTTAGGAATAGTATTGCATAATTAAGCTATATTAAGTCAATTAAAACCACTTTTTTCCCCACAGCAGATTACAATGCTCAGAAATGTCACAAAACTAATTTGAAAAGACATGAGTTCACCAATATAACCCATTTTAGTGTTTCTAGACAAGTATGACACCATATTTTAAAAATATTACGGCAGTTTTAATAGAAGTAGCCAGAAGGTGAATCTATAACTAACTAACTCACAGTTAAAGAATAGAGAACAGTGAGCTGCAGACTGTAATTATTGGTGTTTGAACATGAGAGTTTGCAGGCTGCTGTTTAAGCAGATTTACTGAAAATATGGGACTAAATAAGATTATTTTAGGAATAATATGGTATAATTAAGTTATCTTAAGTCAATTAAATGCTAAGAAATGTTTCAAACCTAATTTGAAAAGACATGAGTTCACCAATATAAACAATTTTAGTGTTTCTAGACACGTACGACACCATAATTGGAAATGTTACGTCAGTTTTAATATAATTATAATATATAGCCAGGTAGTTATTATAACAGTATTATAGAGGACTGACCGTGTGGATGAAGGTGCAGCCCAGCAGCAGCAGAGCCAGAGTATAGCTCAGATTTGCCTCCATGGTCACCTCTCCTCCGGCTCACCTGAGGACATCCTGAGCAGGAAGCACGTGCACTGCCGGGAAAATGCCACCGCACTGAGTGATACCTGGGAGGAAGTTTGGTAATAAATGTCGCCGACCAATCAGTTTTTGGGCACGTTGGTCTGTCAGCGAATGAGACCTCCTCGAACAAACATCCCCCAAAACCTGAATTTCCACCTGAAATACTACACACCCAAGTGTTTCCCTGTTCTCCGGAGTGCGGAGTGACACTGAGGCGGTGGTCCGGCTCACTCCACTTACAAACAAGTAGTGAGCGTCCCCGCCACACGCTGTCTCTGAGGAGGACACCCCGGACTGATGCGCGATCCCGCTAGGCTTCCTGAATTTGTGTGTCAATATGGAATAGCAACAGCGACACCGTGTGGCTGTACCGGGTAAAACACTATATGAGGTTACAGTGTTTAAAGAGTAGTTTCCAAACTCTGGTACAAGTCCCTCATAGGGTCGTAGTTAGGCCCAAGAGGTCCTAAAATAACAAACAACCCTGATGCTTTCAAGAAGTCTATGAATCAAAAATAAAATCCTCATTAAAACTTCCTTAAATACACTTAGATAATAAATATTAAATCCACATCAGCCCTTTTTTTCTTTGTATTTATTTGGGGATTTATCATTATTTTAAATAGATACATATTGTATTAATTATAATTTTTTGTATATAAGAACAGATGCCATTAGTATTGCAGTACATGTAAAATATATAAGTTGTGAGGTAAACAGCTTTAACTTTAATAGTGGCAGATGAAAGGACGGAGGATAAAAACTGAACCCAGCGTCTGACCTCTCAATCATTCAGTCTTTTATGATCTTAAACGTAACATAAATCATTCAGGAATGCTTTTACCGAGATAGTCTGAAAATTAGAAGCAGGAAAACCAAATAAAGGAGAAAAGGGAAAGCTGGTTTGTATTTACACCGAACCGTTACTCATGCAGTGTTTGAATGTTTTACTGTGCTCGTTTCTGTCTGTTTATCCATTTGTTGCTCTTTTATGACCCGTCCCTGCATTTCTGTAAATATTGTTTGCATGTGTAAACGTTTTTGTTTATAGATATTAAAAGTAGTGAGAGTGAGAGCGCTGGAGATGCAGCCAATAAAACCAGATGGACTCTGGGAAAACTGAGAGAAACATGAGAGAGGCTGGCCTAATGTAAATACTGTAAATCCTAAATTAAACAATGAAATGTTTTACATTCATTTTGCATTTTTGAAAGTTATTTTGACCTTCTTATTTTCCCCAATACTTGCAAAACATTTTTTTAAAAGTGCCAATTAAATAAAAAACAATTGTAAGCATAAGTCTGAAGCATTAATAAAAACCAGGCACATCATAATAAAGTAAAATAAAATAATAATAAAAACCAGTCTGAGTTTTAGCCAATCAAAGCACTTTATTGCACTGTATAGTGTGACTGTGAGCCAATAGCAGGCTCTTATAAAAGTGTCATTTAATCTTTTTATCATGTGTACAAAACAAGTCACACACACTTGTACCGTACAAAATCAACACTATTTACATACAATATACATACACACTGAACACACACACACACACCATGCAGTCTCTCTCCCATCAAGTCCTTCAGGTTTCTGATGGGATTTTCCTTCGTCTGACATCCTCCACCACACACACACTCACACACACACACACACAGGGACTGAAACATGACCGCTACGCTGCTACCAACAAACCCAAACTGCTCTGTTAGCCAAACAAGCGCTAAGCAACTCCTGATATGCATAAGGTTTCTCTTTCTTCTGATAAAAAGACAAAAAACATGACCGATGAGGCGATGTGTGTATCCACAGAGAAGTCAACGGATGTGTATGAATTATTTCTCAATACATTTCTCTATAAAACCCACAGCGTCACTGACAGTTCCCATAAGGCGTGGATCACTACACCTCGTGCGGATAAACTCTTCCCATAAAGTCCCTTTAAATAACTACAATATTCCCTCTTCAGTATTCACACAGTGCATTTCGCTTGACGAGAAACTTTGGACTCAATTTCTCAGGTTTACGGCGAGCAATATGATGAAAAACGTAGATTATTGTGCATATGTTTGCAGGTCAGAATGCTTTAAATCATCTTTCTAATGATACACATTGCACGTATATTGTTCTTAAATTGTTTTTCTGCATGGTCAAAACATTTCACGAGACGAAAGCTGTTAATGTCTATCGAGCTTGAATCAATGCATTTATTGTGAGACTTTGCAATCTGAGAAAACGTATAGTTATTCGTTTTTTGGATGTTTTCAGTTTGTGTCTCATTTCCATAATTTCTTTTTCTCCATCGGAGGATAAAATCTGTCGCGTAAATCACATTAAAAGTATGTAAAATGTCCCTGTCACACATCGACATGATGAACACACACTCAGAGACAGAGACACACACTCTGCATACACACACACACACACACACACACACACACACACACACACACACACACACACACACACACACACACACACACACACACACACACACACACACACACACACACACACACACACACACACACACGGTGCAGGTGGAGAGAGCTGCATATAGGGGCTACTATACCTCTTTGTGTTTTAGGTACCTCTCCATATAGATTATTATGTCTATGTACAATATTTATATTTTTACAATTATCTGGCTGCCCCTGTTCTAATTCAAAACATTTTTTTTTCCCGATTCGATCAGTCAAACATGATACAGTCTTTTATATTTGTATCTCTCTATTGTACCTCCTAAGACCTCCTAAAAACGGCGTGAGGACCGACACAGTGTTCCCCTAAGGCTTTCTACAGTGACGAGCTCCCGGTAACGGCCACGAGATTGAACGGGGTGTAAAAATGACCAATCAATCAACCATTCAAGCAATCAGCCAATCAGCCAATCAGCCAATCAGCCAATCAACCGGCACAACACGACTTTAAAGAAAAAACGACGACGTAACACCACACTATATGCAGGTTCAAAAATACAGTACATCTTGATTCTGGGAAATAAATGAACAACAACGGCGATATGCACGGCATACACACGCATGCTCGCTCACTCCTGAACACACACACACACACACACACACACACACACACACACACACACACAACACACACACACACACACACACACACACTCTCACACACACACTCAGGCTACATGTTGTAGGCCACGTAGATGGGGTCCAGCTGGTCTTGTAGGAAGCCGTCGCGGAGGTGCATGCGCTGCTTCTCGCCGCGGGAGTTGATGGGGATGACGCCGATGTCCGTCACCACGACGACGCCCACGATCAGGTAGTGCTCCTCCAGCACCGCCTTGGTCACCATGGGAACCAGGTCCAGCGCCTCCTGCTCCGAGCCCTCCAGCTCCACCACCACCACCAGCAGGTTGGTCCAGGGGAACACAGCGCTGAGGAAACAGAGACATCGTTGATTTGATCATGAATATAACATATTTACTCAAATATCTGGCCTTCTGGACGCTTAATATTCCACTTCCTGTCTCTTTCTGTCTCTGTTAAACCTACCACTCCATGATGCTCTTGTGTGCGCGGATGACGGAGGTCTCGATGTCGATGGGATGGTACCTCATCCCCCGCAGCTCCATGGCCTCCTCCAGAGCGCCCACCACGAACAGAGCGTCGTGCCTCTCTGTTGGGAGAAAGAAGGAGACATGTTGGTGTCGGAGGCAGAGAGAATGAGTGGAGGAGACGTAGGAGGCGGAGAGGAGACTAACCCCCGTTGGCGTCGGTGAGCTCGGTGCGGCGCAGGAAGCCCAGGTACCCCGTCCTGGCCCACGTCGTCTGCGTGTCTCCGAAGCTCAGCCTGGAGTTAAAGTGATCCGATTGGAGGACCTCCTCTCCGTAACCGCTGTAGTAACCGCTGCCGTTATGAGCGCTGTGCACCCAGATCTGCAGGGACAGAGAGAACAGGTACGTTTTCTAACTGCAATATTATACACTCAATCTCTACGTAAGCTTTGATGAATATTCAGGATTGTGGGAAACGGTATTTCGATCTCTCTGTCTGTACACACAAACTGGAAGATGGACAATTACGTTGACTTTGACTTTGAAGAAATAAGGCAGGTAATAGCTACATATTTAAGAGGGAAGAACGCTAAATAAATAATGAGGCAATCATTTGGGAAATTGGGAAAATATACAAATACAAAGAGAAAATTCAGAAGGACAGACAAAGAAAAGAAATATAGAGAAAGGGAAATAAAAAACAAAGTCAATTGAGACGAGAAAATAAAACGATAACAGAGTAAAGAGAAGGACACAGAAGAAGGGAAGGAGAAAAGGACACAGAAGAAGGGAAGGAGAAAAGGACACAGAAGAAGGGAAGGCGAAAAGGACACAGAAGAAGGGAAGGAGAAAAGGACACAGAAGAAGGGAAGGCAAAAAGGACACAGAAGAAGGGAAGGCGAAAAGGACACAGAAGAAGGGAAGGAGAAAAGGACACAGAAGAAGGGAAGGAGAAAAGGACACAGAAGAAGGGAAGGAGAAAAAGACACAGAAGAAGGGAAGGAGAAAAGGACACAGAAGAAGGGAAGGAGAAAAAGACACAGAAGAAGGGAAGGAGAAAAGGACACAGAAGAAGTGAAGGAGAAAAGGACACAGACAAAGTGAGGGAGAGAAGGACACAGAAGAAGGGAAGGAGAAAATACAGGATATGAAAGGAAGAGCTATGAGTTGCTACGGACCTCTCCCAGGTGGGAGTCTCCCAGCGGCCCTTTGGTCTCGGGGTTGGCGATGATGATACGAACTCCGGGTAGGATCTGAGTATAAATAAAATAAAAAATCAGTTGCCATAGTTACAGCTTTGATTCCAGCATGAATAAGACTCCCGAAATAGAGCCAGCTGTTTACTTAACACTCGCTTCACAACCTCCTCGCTAAATAACACGGATGTCAGAAACACAACCACAGTTTGTCTGATTTCAATTTCAAACAAACACAACTAATGGAGACACAGAGAATCCCTCAGGAAGCTTTAAATAGATGGATGTATTGACTGGTAAACAAATGTTCCTCCTCCTCCCACGTACAGTGAGTCAAAATAAAGATCGATGCCGGCCTGAAACATGACGTCTCTGTGTGTCGGTGTGGAGGAAGAGAGACACCAACGTCTCCTCATGCAGATACAAAGAGCCTTTCCTCTCAGATCAGCTCTGCTTTAATGCATCCTTTAGAGCAGGGGTGTCAAACTCAAATACACAGCGGGCCAAAATTAAAAATGGGTACTAGTCGAGGGCCGGACTGGTTCAATGTTTATTGCAACACTTATTGAAATGAACTTATTGCACATATTAAACCTGGAACTAACAAAGCTTAAATTATTGCCTATAAAAACAAAATTAAATAATCAGTTGCATTCATTTCTTATGGCTCTATCTGCAGATTTTCCTCAGTCATTTCTTATGATCACATTTCTCCACAGGCCAACAACAGCTTCAAAAAAACAATTCCCCTCAAAGAAAAAACCAAACCCTGTTGTCGTGAGAAAGAAAGTGCAGAAGGAAACATCCATTAAACTCAGTGTGCTGCTCTGTGATGCTAGTTCAAGCCAGATACTTGGCATCTCATCTTGGGTGCAAGGTCATCAATGTTTGGGGTCAGGCTCTGAGCGGAGGAAACCCTCAGGATTGAGTGAAGGTGTGCGTGCAATATACCGGCGGGCCAGATCTAATAGTAATTACAAATTATCCTGCGGGCCGAAATTAAATCAACAAGCTGAGCTAGCTCGGTTAGCAGCGCCGAACTGCCCTGGAGAAACACAGGAAACTACTTTATTCAGTGTTTTTACCTTTGATCAGCGGGTCCGTTTGCTTTGGAGATTTGGTTGTGATTGGTGGTTTGCTGACAGAGCCTGCATGTCACTCACTCAAGTACCCCTGACATGAGAGCCCTGCGAGTTTTCCTTTTGTAGCAAGCAGCAAAATAATTGTAACATGACGTGTTTGAGTTAATTTGCATACTTAATATCGCACGTCGTAAAAAGAAAAAAACATTTGAAAATTAAAAAAAAAAAAAAAATTTAAAGCTATTATCGTCACGACAGCCCTAGTATGTGATTGTAGGCTAAGGGGCGGGACATCTCTAAGCTGTTGACCAATCACAACAGAGCCGGCCAGCTAACCAATCAGAGCAGACTGGGCTCTGGTTTCAGACAGAGGGTGAAAAGAGGTGCTGCAGCACAGGCAGTATGAGAAAATAAAGAGCTTTTTGAGCATTGAAGCACGGAGACATGTCCCAGGAGAGGGCTTTTTGACGAACACTCAACATTAATAATGCAGGAAGTCTAGAGCTTGCAAACATGACCCGGTGCAAAATGAATCTGAATATAAAGGACTCTCACCTTGCCAGACTCCATTAACGGCAGACTGTGAGGAGAGCCTCTCTCCACCAGCCGGACCCTGAAACACACATGGGGAAATGTCACAATGTTGGACCATGAAGGGAAGGATTCAAAAGAAACTAAGGCTGGGAGTCCAGAAGGGGTTACCTGTCATGACGCAGCGCTCTCATGTCCACATACACAGTCGTGGGGTCCGGTCCTGACGTGCCCTGCAGCCAATCACAACGCAGACACAGTGAGCATGTGATCAGACACATTTCATCTGTCCTCCAATATAAAGCACGTTAAATGAAAAACTACTACCCAATCTTTTTGGGGTGCTTTCTTATTTTTGCTTACAATATGAACTGTGACGTGTTTTTTCCAATAGCAAACAAGGATTTTGTGATAAATCATTAGATGGATAAGTGGGTCTTTTTTGACCCGGTGAGGTGGTATTCTTGAAGTATCTTTGTAATTACATTTTTTTATCATTTCATATTCCAGCTATTCCTCAAAAAACAAGTTTTGGATATCATGCCATTCAAATGTTTAATTTACATTTTAAGAAATTGTAGTTTTTGTATTACTACCCCAAGCTTCCATAAGTGGGTCAAAAATGACCCGCATGCTCTTTCTATGGGATACTATGGGAACCTTTGATTCTTATCACCTGTTGCTGTCAGGAATACATTCACTGTAGACCACAGACGACATCACAAGTGACACCTCTCAGGAAGATTATTTTACACAGCAAGATCTGATACCTGTCAGTATAATAATAATAATAATAATAATAATAATGTATTATATTTTTATAGGGCTTTTCAAGGACTCAAAATCGCTTTACAATATAAGGGAAGGTTAGGGTGGGGGGTATAGGACTATCAAACTTGATCAACCGGCATGGATTGATGGGGGGTGGGCTATGAGTAGACAAGAGGAGAAGAGATGAGTTTTGAAAAGGGACTGGAATACTGTGAGGGTCTCAGAATAGCGGAGATCTTTGCATTGATATGTTCAAAACGTTTTATTTCAAAATGTAAAAAAAATGTCTAAAATTATAAATAGTGAACAATTAAATATAAAATATTTCTAGTGTGAACCAAAATATAATACTAAATATTATACAAGTGATTTTTCTTAACCAAAATGACAAAAATGGCATAAAAACACATATTATTACATTACATTTATTCTAATACGGGTCCTTTTTGACCCACTTCAGGAAGAGTGTAGGGTCCAGTCACTCGTGCATCTAAGGGTTAAGAAAATATAGTCTACAAATAACTTAGAACTTTATCTTTGCTCCAAAATGACATCATCTAATTCAAAGTTGGACATTATTGGAGTACAAAAGGTGACTGTCGTGCAGAACTAAAAGTTTTTTTGCCGTTTTGAGAAAACAAAAAATAGTGTAATTTATATAGCATTCTGTTTCTTTGGTAATCTTAATTTCCGACTCAGTTTTGCTGCCGTAGTTTCCTGAGTCTGTGATGTTCAGCGTGCAGCAGCAGCAGCAGCTGTTCACCTGCAGGCAGATGGCCAGGTTGACTCTGCAGCCGAAGGCGGTGCTGACAGATCGAGGGTGGAGGCCGAGGTCTTTGAAGAGTTTAGAGAAGGAGTGTGTGAGCGACATCCTGGGCCTCTCCTCCGCCACCAGCACGCAGGCCCTGACCCGGGACAGGTCCAGACCCCGAGCCTGGGGAGGAGACAGACAACACATTTCATTAGCTAATAGAGGACTTCCTCTGCATCATGTGAGGGTTTATCATGAGAATTATTTATCAGGGTTTTATATATATTTACAGAGTTTACTAATTATCACATATATATATTTTATACTTCTTTCTTATCCCTTTTTTATGCTTATTTTTTTAACTTCACTTAATAAATGAATACTGAAATCCTGTTGCAACAGATTAACACAACTCTAATCTCCTGCTGTCACAAGTTATTCTGCTTTTCAGTGATTCATGTCTGCTTCCTCGTGTTGCACGTTTTCCAGGATCATAAGTGAAGCAGGTTTATGCTTCATTGCTTTATGTCAGTGCTCAGAAGGAGAGAAATACTGGGGTATGAGTAAGTTCGGATCATTTCTACTTTCCTCCAAGGAGACTTAAAGAAAGAGAATCACTCAAATTAACTCTGCTGTGACCAATCAGAGGCGTCGGTGACTTCAGACGTGTCCTCAGGCTGCGCAGACGGAGACGCTCTGAGTTTATTACTGTGGGGGACACATGTCTCCGCAGCGAGTCGGTCCTACAGCAGCTCAGGCTTCATGTGCGGCTGAGTTAGAGAGCACTGATAGAATCTGCGATCGCCAGCCCTGAGACAAATCTCTGAGAGGTCGAACTGGCCTACAAATGTTTCTAGTAAATGTCCAGTTGATTGAAAAGGGTTTAAATATGTAATGAATCTTTGTGACCGGAGTTGTGTCTCTGACCTTGAGCGCCTCGGTCTGCAGGCCCAGTCCTTTGGTGCAGAGCTCCATGACGCTGTAGGAGCAGAAGGTGTCTCGCACCTTCAGCTGGCTGACGGCCAGCAGCCACAGCGCCGGGTTGGACTCCAGCTCCACGGGGGGGATCAGGATGGACTGGTGGCCTGAATACACACTGCAGGAAACAAACACACTCTTTTACTTCTTACATGCAATAAAATAAGCATTCATCTCTTAGAGATCGAGATATATTTCCCAGAGAACATGAATCTTAACAATCGGGTGAAATGTGAGTTTTTGTTGCTTTAAAGTCATTTAGGGTGAGGAGAAACTTCTCATAGCGAAAGTGATTTGCAGTGTGCTTTATTTATACGACATTCGGCAGCAGAAATCTGCTCTCGCCAAGCTCAGGATTTATGAGCTGGGGATTTCAAACTCAGCAGACCTGAGATCTGGAAGCAGAGATAAAAGGTCTGTTCTTTTTATATGAGGAAAACATTCTATAATTCATCGTTATTTGAGTATAACATGAACCAACATTTCTATATTAATAATAAAAAAGCTACTGCAGTGGAATATAGTGACAGATCATTCACAGTGATTATTACAAATGTAAATGATACAACCAAAGAGAAGATGCAGATTCAGCTAACAATACTCCGTAGCTTCACTATGAGCGACATCTTTCACACTGTCATCTGATATTGGACATTGATAAGTACATTTAAATGGTGTGAGTGGGGGGGGGGGCACGGACCTGCAGAGACACCACAGCACGAAGCCCAGGCCGCAGTACGGATCCAGACAGATGGCCACTTCTCTGGATGGGTACAGCTCACACTGCAGCTTCACCGAGCGGCAGAAGGCTCCAACGGCATTATGGGACATCTGGAGAGAGGTAGGGAGGAGAGAGAGACACGGCATCACACACACAGAGACGAACAAAGGCAGACGGATGGAGCGTTAATCTAAAGGAATCGTTCTATATCTTTTATGTTTTTTAAGGAAGCGCACACTATGAGAGGATTTAAGGTTAGTGCATATATTGATAAAAAGATATTAAAAATAGAAAATAGAATAAAGAGGGGAGTCTGTAATTGTTTTTTGTTTGTGTGAGTTAACTGTGAGCTGACCTGAACTCCAGCCAGCATGCCGGTGGTCGACACGCTGAAGTCCAGATAGGCCAGACCGTCGGGGTTGGTGGGCTTATAGAGAGCGGGGGGCTTCTTCTTTGGAAGGTCATCTGCAGCACACACACACACACACACACACACACACACACACACACACACACACACACACACACACACACACACACACACACACACACACACACACACACACCACACACACACACACACACACACACACACACACACACACACACACACACACACACACACACACACACACACACACACACACACACACACCAGATTGTCTTATCTTCATAAAATGGAAAGATTTCATATTTTCGCTGCACAAACATTGTTAATAAGTTGTAAGTTAATTTCTTTGGACTGAATGCTTAATGCTATTGACACCAATCAAGTGTCACGATTATAGGGACCTAAATAAACATGTTCAATTTGAAAAAAGAAGAGACTGCAGCCGTACCAGTGTCGAGGACGGGCGGCCAGTTCCTGATGTCCACGGTGGCTGTGGCCTCCTTGGAGCGCAGCAGCTTACAGATCACCGCCGTGGTCATCACACAGGCCGAGTGACTGACCTGCAGGGGGGGGAGGGATACTGCTGTATGATCCTTTCATTTCAATAATTCATTTCCTTATTCCTCTTACACAGCTGGAGCGAGCATCTCTTATAGAGACTATGAAAAAGGCAATTCAACTCTAAACCCAAGGTACACAAACATAAAGTGTGTAGTGCTTTCTTCAGCCAAGTAGAAAAGCGGTGTGAGAGAAAAATAGCATTTTATGGTATTTAATAGTCCCTTACCTCCACGATCATCTTGACGGTGGGCAGGGTGGTGGAGATGTTCTGAGGGTGGGGGGGTCGCACGGTGATGGGAACACAGCCGGCGTACAGGCAGCCGTAGAAGGCTGCAATCAGGTCGATGCCTGCAGGCGTGATTCAGATTGGTCAGACATTTTGAATCTAAGCACATATATTGTTAGAAAATAAGTGTGCGTGCTCTGACCTGGGGGGTAGACCAGAGCCACGTGGTCTCCTTCCTGCAGACCGGCTCGCTCCATCAGCAGCGCCGCCACGCGCTCCGCCCTCTTATGGAGCTGCAGACAGGTGAGGGAGCTGGAGACCGCCCCCTGGAGGAGGGGAGAGGGAGGAGAGGGATCCATCAGAGCAGGTTGTTTCTTTAACTATTTGTCTATTGTACTTGTCACTTCCTAATTGGTTTTTGTTGTTTCATTATTTTTCTGCTTCTGTTGAAAGGAGGTTTGTTGCTTCTGTATCTTACATGTAAAAATACAATAAAATAATTTGTCTGTTGATAGGAAATGTTTCTAATTTGCTAAGATCTCTCGTTTTATATTTTGTCAGCATGCTGCAGTTTTTAAACGTAGGAATGATCTGAGGGACTGTTAAGAGACTAATCTCCTGTGATATGAATAGTGACAGCGGTGTGTGGTGTTACCCGGGAGCTGAGCAGGGTGTAGAGGATGTGGTCCGGTGTGGTCTGAGCTCTCCACTGCAGAACCTCGGACAGGAACAGGAACTGAAACACAAAAGGATGCATTTAGAGCTGAGACTCAGGACATATTACCGTGGATTGTGCAGACGGTGTGTGTCTCACCTGGTCGTTGTCGTCAGTCTGTCCTAAATCTCTGCCGCTGGCCTGAGCGATCCTCTTCCCTGACACCAGGGTCCCCACCATCACAGAGGCAGGGCCGATCTCTGCAGCACACACACACAGACACACAGACACACACACACACACACACAGAAACACACACACATTAACAATTATATTCAGCTTCTAACAAAGACCATCCGACGCAGACTAACACACTCTTGTAAGATGTCTAGCTGATCCCCACCTGGCTGTTTCTGCCGGGGTTTGGGCAGGTTGGTGACGCAGGTGTGGGGGCACATCAGGACGTTGCAGGGGTGCAGCCCCCCCTCCAGGTACAGCTGCTTGATCTCTGACAGGTGGATGCCCCCCAGAGGGGTCTTAGGCAGAGTGTTGGCCGGGACCAGAGCCAGGCAGAACACCCCCACCCCGTGGATACTGTCGATGGCCTGAGAGAGAGGAGGGGGGCAGAGCAGAGTGAAATCATGGTTAAAGATGTTGAAAATCTAGTTGTGTTTATATATTTAAAATAAACAAAGTATGGGGGTTAGAGGGTTTAGGATCAATAATCAGTGTTGACATTTTCTCTTAATTATCTTCATGATTTGATTTTTAGTGTTTGATATATAACATGATTTACTTTACAATGTAAGATGAAACCATTAGTTAAGATTTTGTTTGTTCTCCCTTTGTTTTAAATCCTGAACAAAGAGGCAGTCAGTGGCAGAATGAGTGCAATGTGTCACAGGTGGACAGAATAACAGGAACAGGGAGGATCACCTGCAGCACGCGGCTCATCCACTGGAAGCTGTCCTCCTCCGTGGAGTCGGGCCGCTGCTCCGCCACCACCACGATCCTCTCGTCTCTCAACACCGTCACCGAGAACACCGCTATCCTGCAGGGCGGAGGAGAAAATAACTCCGTTTCTATTTCAGTGTAGCTGTATCTGAACTGGGCTGACACATTGGCATACTGTCAGAAATGTTTCCATCAATCAGACAATTCGAGTTTGCAAACGACTCAAACTGCGCTGAATATCTGAATCGAAACATGATTACTTTAGGTTTTTCATGCTTCTTATCAAGTGTCTGGTGTCAGAGGAGAGCAACAGGAATCTAAAAACTGCCTTTTTAAATGTATTTCTACAGCAGATGTTGCAGTACGCAGTATATAAAGGGGGGAGGTAAAGAAATGTGTGCAGACAATACAAATAAATGGTATTACAGTTTACAATGCACACACTCGGCTGATTCAATCAGAGTGCTCCAGCCAGCACTCCAGTAATAAAACATCAAGACATAAAGAAAGAATCAGAGATGACAGCACACACTATAACCCATAACTCTCCTCTGTCTCTTTTACATCTTGCAATTAAAATATTCAAATTCAAAATCAATAGACTATTCAATTTCATTTCGATATGTTAAGGGGTCCTTCCTCTGTGACTTGGGTTCTGTAGAAGCTTGCACCTTAAATAACTCTGGAAACGTCATGAGAGCTGTCAGAGAAAGATGAATTTCCTCCTCTCACAATTAAACTCCACTCTATGGCTGTGTCTGGATTCTGGATTCAGCTCCACTGCTCCACTTTATCAGATGTATTATGTGCGGGGAGACGGCTCATTTATCACGCTGTCAGTGAATGCAGCACGGTTGACATCTGGCTGCTGGATTTCGTTAACTGTTCGTTTGACTTTAAGCCCCGCCCCCTCTGCTCACCTTCCCCTGTACACGAACTTCATCGGCTCGACCGCCAGCGCTGTGGCAACGATGTCGTCGGCGTTGTGCCTCCGCCCGCTCACCATGATGAGGCCGTCCATCTTCCCCGTGATGAAGACGAGGCCGCCGGGCCCGATGAAGCCCAGCAGGCCGGTCCGCACGAAGGCGTAGTCGCTGACCAGACCCCCGCTGGGGCCCACAGGGTACACCTGCACACACACACACACACATGTTCAGGGTCGCCATGGCAACAAGCCAGAAATAGATTGGATAGATATTTCTTACTCAGGACTTTTATATTGATTAGATCACACTGCTGTCGCTCTTGATAAATGTTTTTGAATGAATCAGTGCCAAATCAAGCTAAGAGGCAGATCATATAAACCAGGGGTGTCCAAACTACGGCCCGCGAACCATTTTCAATCGGCCCTCAAATTCAAAAAGTATAATGGCATATGGCCCACAAATGAAACTTGTGCTTGTCTTATATTGTACTTCTTCAATATAAATGTAAACATATATTACACAGTAGTATTCATGTGTTAATGAGCCCACTTTTCAAATACATTCAGTCAATTAAAGTTGGAAACATGTTCTAACATATCTTAGCTGATAAGAAAAAAGCCCAATGACTTATTTACGTAACAAGCTTGAAATAAACCCTTCATATTTCTCCTTATTATAATCACTCTGAAGCTTCTGTTTTAAGGGATGAGCTGCCAACACTCACAAGCATCATGTACCTACATTTGATTGATTTAGCTAACTTATAACTGAACTTATGAGGCGATATACCTCTAGTGAGTGGCCCAGCCCTTCATATATTTTTCTGTATGTGGCCCTCGGTGAAAAAAGTTTGGACACCCCTGTTCTAAACAGTTCATTGTTGGATCAGTTTGATGGTAGAAAATGTATGACAAACTAAACACACATGTACACACACACGCAACACACACCTCGAAGGTGTTCTTGGTCATGCCGGTGAGGCCGTAGTAGGAGGTGCCGGTGGCGACGGAGCAGACGCAGAACTCCCCGATCTCGTCCGTCTGACACAGCTGGGGGAGGCCCTCTGGCTTCACCACACACACCAGGCCTGGGGGGGGGGGGGGAAGGGTTAACAACTTTGAAATCCATAGTTTCCATGAACACATCCCTATCCAGCTCAAAAAAGCACCTGTTTTTTGGAATAAATAACCTAACCAGTTAAGCCCCGAGCCTGTTTTTCAGGTCTCAGGCTCGAAAATGACATTCCCAGAAAAAATGACTATATATATTCACTTCTGAAAGGGGTAAATTAATAATCTTTTTTCTCAAAGCAATTATAAACCTGTGAGTTGGATGTAGAAAAGTCAATGTAGATTTTTTTTATTTTAAAGTAAATTCAGATTGAACATAGTAAAAAAAATGTAAATTATAGTGTCCGTCCAAAGAAAACCCATTACTTATAGTGAAAACCACCCTTGAATGATGGGATCGGAGACTAAAAGCTTTAGGAATCCAAACTATAACATATAATAAGTACCCTGTATCAAGACTGATGCAAAACAAGTGACATTTGACCTTTTTAGAGAGATTTAGAACAAAAAACCCACTTCTGGGGTCATTTGGGTGGATTTTCCATATCTTTGGAACCCATCAGTCGATTTTGATGATTGACATCTTTTTTTAACCGTTAGAGCCAATAGAATCGAGGGGAAGTCCCTAAAATCCATCTAAACATTACCCATTGGTGAATGAGTGATGCGTAGCCAGAATGCCCAAAACCGGAAGCTGTCATACACTCTCGTAGCTATCATAGCAGCTATATATGAAAACGCATAAATATGAAGATGGATTATCAGTAATCATTTCAGACACATTGGATTAACCATCGGATTAACCTTCAGTAGCGCTTTTATCGTTTTAATGCCATTGAACACAACTTTTGATCAGAACAACAGCAACGGTAAGATCTGCCGTTTTGGTCCCGTAAAGCTACGTTGTGTGATGTCTGGGTTTGCTTCCCCTGCCGCGAGTTTTGGTCGCAGTGATGATACTTATACCCCTAGAATCTGTGGAATCTCAGCTTTCATGTGATATCTTGTTTGTGCAGATCCGATAAGTAATAAGGTCTCTCTACCGTGAGTCAGGGCTAATTCAGAGGCTTGGTATTACCCTTGTGTTTCGTTTAGCTAAAAATGGTTAATATTGTCTGATAGCTGAGTTTCTTCCCGTTAAGTGGGTATGACACATTCATAGTTTGTTCAATGTTAAGAAGCCCTAAGACGCTGTTTCTTGCAAGGTGTTGCGTTTTTCCCCCGGTACCGGGGCAAAACTGGCTAAAGTAGGTTGTTCTGACCCAGTTATGACATCTACCTACGTCTGCGTCGACCCAAAACCAGACTACAGCAGGAAGTGGGTTAGGAAGAGAATATCTAAACAGGAGATGGTGCCAGTTGAATATTAACGATACGGTATCAAGGTGCCAGACTGGCCTTGTTGTGGAAAGTAACAAATCTACTCAAGTAATTTTTCCACTTTAATCACTTTATATTTTTACTACACTTCAATTCAGAGTTAAATATTGTACATTTGACTTTTATTAGATTAGCATATCAAGTATGGGTACAACATTAATAGTAATTTTATAGTATTAACACTCAGATAATATATTATATGAAGAGGTCGTATTATTCTGATGATGAGAGTGCTATAACTGTACTGTATCTGTGGGGGTTTAACAAGTTTATAATCAATATTGAAAAAATACAATTTGATTTTACATAAGTGTTTTAGGCGAATGGAAGAAAACTTCCCAAACAAGATTATTACTGAGGGTCTGAAAGAGTTTACAGATTTTCAACCCTGCAAGTGGTGTTGCAGTGGGTGCAGTTGCTGCAGTTAGACACTAGGTGGTGTGAGTGTGGAGGAGAGATCACTGATGTTATGTTTAAGGTAGTGAAATAAGTATTTGCAAGAAAGTGTTAAATGCTATGATAACAGTTTGTCGCTAAATATCCAAATTTAAGATCCCCAGCAGTATTTGTATTAATTATGAACAACTTTAAGCTCATGATATGTCCGCTACATGTTGGGAAACACACTGGTTCAAGCTTGCAAAATACAAACGTTGTATCCCTTAGAAAAATAGACTTTTATAGCACTAAAATAAATATATTTCAAATTACTTTTAAGACCTTGTGAGTTATTAAAAACATAATCTCTGAACTCATCAATAAATAAATCAATCTCTGGTTGGGGTCCTTATTAAATGTGCAACAGGTTTATTTGGGTCAGCCAAGTAATAACGTCAGTGGTGTCTGTGGATCCTTCCTAACGGCCTGAGCGGATGATGTCCTGAAAGCTTTTTTATGTTCTGCGTTACCTTGTTAAACTATCCGTGTGACTTTGTCTCCGGAGGGAAACTCAGGTGATGAGAATGGACTGCAGCCATACTGAAAACTCTCTCCCGTCTTTGCCAATTTTTTTTTCAGGCGTTTGAAGTGAAAATAAAAAGTTGAACCCACTTAACTCGCTCAGTCGTTCGGAGACAGAACACTACGGAAATTGGACATTGATGAAAGGAGAGGCCGCGCATTTACACGCCCTTAAAACTAATTTAACGATTTAATGACAACACTGAGGGCCGGCCGTTTAAATCTTTAAGGAACAAGTGGGCATGGATTTAAAGAACACATAAGCCTGCATATATGAGTGTATACGTCATTTAAAGTTAATGTCACAGCGACAGTTACTCAACAGACAAAATATGAATGTTTGATATATTTTTTCCTAACATATGATGTTATAAAATCATCACATTTTCATACCAGAATTATGATTACAATTTCTTTACAACTTTGAAAATGTTAAAAGACACAAACTGGCAACTTGTATAAGGGAAAGAAGAACTGTAAAATGGTGCTTGTATTATTTTATTTTAAAGAATCATACTTGATTTTCTGAGGCTAAAAATAACTTCTCTTAACTCATAACTAGGGATGCTCCGATCGGCCGCCGATCGATATCGGCCGATACTCACTCTCTGCCGATCGATCGGTGCTCTCTAAAAATGCCGATCGCGAGAGCCGATCGCATGACGTAATATTATGACGTAAAATACATGACACTTTTCTCTGTGCGCGGCAAAACAAGCTCGCAAAAATGGCCTCACCAGTCTGGCAGTATTTTAAGGTGTCCGAAAATGACAATAAAATAGCGGTATGCAACGTGTGTGAAGCAGAAACACACACACACACACACACTAACGTACCTCCTGGTGTGACAGTGCCCACGTCCTGCACGGTGAGCACGGAGAGGCGCTCCTCTGTGTCCACCCTCACCACCCCGTAGGTCAGGCCCTGCATGGAGAGGACCCCTCGGCCCGGAGGCTGGCTGCTGTCCTCCACCGGCCTGAACACACACACACACACACACACACACACACACACACACACACACACACACACACACACACACACACACACACACACACACACACACACACACACACACACACACACACACACACACACACACACACATTACAGGGGTTAAAATACAGGCTATTTAGTAGGTACACATTGGTTCCTTTAAGCTTTATCCTCTGTGTGATTATCAGACTGATGATGCATAAATGTTCATTTGTATTTGGGTAATTCTTAAAAAAAAAAAATGAATGCAAATCTAGCGTGATGAATGAAGATTCCAACAGATGTTAATCTTATGAATGATGTTTATCTTGCATTCCAGACAGCCATTTATTCACATCTTTACAACAATTTCTAAAAAGAGTTCACGCCACAACAATATAAAGTTCATGAAGTACTCACCGCCCTTTGCTGTCGACGGGGCCAGAAAGAGTTAAGGTATGCTGAGCACTGGAGAAACAAGGCAAACAAATGCTTTCTTATTTACTGGGAGGTATGTACTATATAAAGGTTACATTTGTTTTGGGAACTATTCCTAACAAATTAAATATGGTCTTTAAACTTTAAAATCTGATTTGTGATCTGTGTGTGTTTGATAAGTTATAGCATCTGCAGAAAGACTCCTTCTGTCACTTCCTGTGTGTTAGGGAGGGAAAAAAACTTCACTTCCTTCAGTGAATTTACATACTGCATGTGATTATGTGTTAGCAGATTGTTCTCTCTGTGGATGTGTTTGCATATGTGAAGGTGTGTGTGTGTGTGTGTGTGTGTGTGTGTGTGTGTGTGTGTGTGTGTGTGTGTGTGTGTGTGTTGACTGTTGCATATTTGTGCTTCTGTGTATGCTTGCGCATGTTTGCATCATCTAAGCAGGGATGAGAGCATATGTGTGTGAGTGTTTGTGTGTGTGTGTGTGTGTGTACCTCCTGATGGCCACGGTCAGGGCCTCGGGGGAGCTGGCGCAGGGACAGATGACGTCGGCTCTCAGCCCTTTAGTCTGAAAGACGTTGAGGAAGGCGTCGCAGGAGGAGATGGACCCTGACAATCAGAAACAAAAACGTCGGAAATGTTTTTTATTTCAGGTGTTTACTCCTAACGTGAAACTAGAAATCAAACAACCATTAGGTGAGCTTCTAAAAAGCTGTTTAATCAAATGTAAAGACTCCCTGACGACATTACAAAACGCTCAACGGACCGTTTGGTACTGATGCTTTAAATGTTTTATCCTGAATAACTTCATTACTGATGAGATTTTATATCATGTTCCCAGTGCACTGTAGCAATCTGAACATAAGGAAGGAACAATTTGGATTATCTTTCGATTCCGTTTGAATTGTGCCACGAATTACACATATGATGTTTGTCAATTTAAAAGATAATTTTGCAAATCAAAAAAATAAAAATGTGTCATAAAACTGTGAAGTTGAAACTGTGAACACTTTTTTTTGTGTGAAACCGCTCAATGAACTACATCTCCCTGTCTCGCACCACACACCAAGACGGCCGTCACGTTAGCACATTTCACTTCTTTCTTTCAGAATGAGGCGAAAAGTATTAAAAGAGGTGAAAATCACTCCAAGTCTGGGCATGTTGAGAGCTGTACATACACACAAGGGGAGTGAGTCGGTTCCGTAAGAGCCAGCATGCGGGACCGGGATTCTGGGATTTGTAGTCTTTCTAGTTGCGTATTTTTCATAGTCTTATATTTCAACAGTTTTACGACAAACTATTAATTATTAATTAGAAATTATTTTTTAAGATTGACAAACATCATATGTGTAATTCGTGGCACAATTCAAATGGGATTGAGAGATAATTTTCTCTCCCCATTGACTTCAATACATAATTTTTCCGAAATAAGGTCCCATGGGGCGGAAGTAGATGGGCGGGACTTCGCCTCTGTTTCTGCTGCATTAAAAAGGAGATTCATATCAGTGAGGTCTTCATGGTTAAATACATTTTTAAATAAGGTTTCTTGATATAAAAAATGGGCCGGCTAACATGTGGATCTGATATCGCCGTGCATTGAAAGGGCACCAAGGGGGGAGCATGAAAAATGTGCATGTCTCTGCAAGCTGATACTGAATTATTAACAATATGCAATTTTAGACTTTAACACACTGCTAATTTTTTTTCCCCCCAATTTATTAATACTTCACTTACTATTAGATGTTCACTTCCCAAATGCTTCTACTTCTAGAATTGTATACATTTCCCTGGTTTCTTACTGTCATATTTCAGCCATTTATTGTATTGTCTGGCGTGGACACACCCTGCTCTATTTCTGTAGAGTGACCCAGTTTCCTGACGTCCCGAGAGACTTTATCCGTTCCCCTGACATTCTCTATCTCAAACGCTCCTCTCTAAACTCCCCGTTAGCGATCGCGCCGCTGTGTGTGACCTTACAGGGGTTGGATCCATCGGCCACCAGCAGCATGCGCAGCGAGCTCAGGTTGATGTCCTTCTGGTCTTTGTGGGCCACCAGAGCCCAGTGCATGTCTCTGGACTTCACACACGCTACCTTAGCTGCAGGTGGACACACACACACACACACCACACACAACACACACACACACACACACACACACACACAGAACATTAGCATTTAATCTGTTTGCCGGACAGGTGAGTGGAGCTGAATTGACGTCAGGTGGAGTGTGTGTCTGACCTTTGTACTGGCACACTTTCTGGATCCATGACAGAGGGTTGACCTTCATCAGAGAGTAGGGCACGCTGATCACGTGCATCATGTTCATCACACTCTGCAACAAACACACACATAATGAAACACTCAAAGTTCCAGTTTTCATTACTTTACTTTTAAATGTTGTATTTTATATTTTAACACGTTTCTGAGACCCTGTTTGTGGGCAATAAACATGGTTTTAATATTAGAGATAAACCGGCCGATAAAGTATAGTTTTAATTATAACAATTATTTATAAGAAACTGATGATTTTTTTATGTCGGATTGAAATAGGCTATTATCAATTTATAACAGTTTTCAGTAAATTAGTCATTAAAAATAGTTTTAATAATTAGTTGATAGTAGTTTTAACTATTAATAATTAATTAATATTAGTTTTAAGTATTTTTATAAATTGTATTTATTCATTTTCACATCCCAACTATCTTTCTTGCTAAGAACTAACATTGGCAGCATTCACTAACCTTTTTACACATTTTCTTTTCAATTCAGTTATATGTTCTCTTTCGCCTTCATTTATTTTCCGCCCTGTTAAAGGTTCAATTCTACAGCTAATGAAGGTCGTGCAGCCTGACCTCTGTGGGCCGGTCTTACCGTCAGGATGCCGTGCCACAGGCCCACATCCTTCTTGAAGTCCAGAACGTTCACTATGGTCTCCGCTGCAGACAGAGAGGGAGGAGAGCAGCGTGTTGGTACTATATTAAGGCCTGGAGGCTGAATCGTGTGTGTGTGTGTGTGTGTGTGTGTGTGTGTGTGTGTGTGTGTGTGTGTGTATCTGCGTGTATCTGTGTGTGTCTCTGTGTGTGTCTCTGTGTGTGTGTGTGTGTGTGTGTGTGTGTGTGTGTGTGTCTGAGTGTGTGTGTGTGTGTGTGTGTGTGTGTGTGCCTACCTTCAGTGTAGCTGCAGCACTGTGTGAGAGCCTGGCAGTGTGCGAGCAGAGCGATCCTCGTCACCGTGACTCCCAACACGCTGCCGTCCTTACAGGTTTTATACTGAGAGAAAAACAACAGGCGGATTAGGGAAATAGATAAAATACTTTTCTATATTATTAATACATACTTATTCACATTATTAATGAAGTGCATTCATTATATGTTATTAAATCTCAAGCAGAACAGAAGTAGTACCAAGCAGTGTGTGTGACATGAAGAAAGTCAGTTCAACCTGCTCAGCAGGTTGAACTGACTTTCTTCTGCTGCAGTGTCCACAGTAATAAAAATGCTTCATCATTGTGTGTGTGTGTGCCTGTTAGCTCACCTCTATGTAAGCTGTGTCGTTGTTTGCATCTTTGATGTGAGGGAACCAGTCTCTGGGAGGTTTGGAAAGGTGCTTCGACTCGGTTACAAACCAGAGTAACTTAGGCCAACCTGCAGGACAGAGAGAGAGGTGTCAAGAAAAGTTCATTTACCAGAAACAGCCTTTTTACCCAAGGGACAAAATCATAAACTAAATGTTTTAGTCTGTCCCGTTAAACGATTTCTAATGCTTGTGATAAACTGGACGGTGTGTTCTGTTGTCCATCCATCCATCTTCTCCCGCTTATCCGTGGTCGGGTCGCGGAGGTAGCAGTTCCAGCAGAGAGCCCCAAACGTTCCTTTCCCATCAACCAGCTCTGACTGGGGGATCCCAAGGCGCTCCCAGGCCAGCGAAGAGATATAATCCCTCCACCTGGTCCTAGGTCTACCCCTCGGTCTCCTCCCAGCTGGACGTGCCTGGAACACCTCCCTAGGGAGGCGCCCAGGTGGCATCCTTACTAGGTGCCCGAACCACCTCAACTGGCTCCTTTCGACGCGAAGGAGGAGCGGTTCAACTCCGAGCCCGCCACCCTGCGGAGAAAACCCATCTCGGCCGCTTGTATCCGTGATCTCGTTCTTTCGGTCATGACCCATCCTTCATGACCATAGGTGAGGGTAGGAACGAAAATGGCCCGGTAGACAGAGAGCTTTGCCTTCTGGCTCAGCTCTCTTTTCGTCACAACGGTGCGGTAAAGCGACTGCAGTACCGCTCCCGCTGCTCCGATTCTCCGGCCCATCTCACGCTCCATTGTTCCCTCACTCGAGAACAAGACCTCGAGATACTTGAACTCCTTCACTTGGGTAAGGACTCATTCCCTACTTGGAGTGTTCTGTTGTGTTGAAGAAATCAAGCTGAAGCTGAACTATTTCTCTTTGATCAGTGGGTAATTACTCAAGAAAATATATTAGAGATACTGAGTTCTCACCGTATATCGTCTAGGCCACAAACATATGATGATCTTATGGAACGTGATGCATTGCTGTAGATTAAACTACCCAACAGGATATAAAGGAGTTATCATGAGCACAACCCCCCCCCCCCCCAAAGAGAAACATCTTTATAGTCCAGCGATGACTGATGAGTGTCCTCTCACCTTTGAACTGTGGGATCTCTCCTGTCGCGCTCTTGGGCAGCCCCTTATGGCAGGCGTCACTGGTCAGCGCCACGGTAACGCCACAGCTGCCCAACAGGAATCCAATCTGCTGACTGCCAGCGTCCTATTGGATGATAAAGGGACGGGGGGGGGGGGAGTAAACAGGGACGAAAATATAGCATGAATTCTGCCCTAGTTTAGATGCAGATGTAGGGATGACTGGACTGGAGGCCATATTGCAATGTGGTGTCTCATCTTCTTCTAGTCATGTGTCCCATGTGTCTCACACAGCGCAGGTGCCGTCTGCTGCACTGCTGCTGCACTCTCCTCATGCTCAAACTCCACATTTTATGGAAAATCCTGCAGCACAAATGCAGGATGGGGGAAGGGGGTTTGAGAGAGGCGGCCCTATGCTGCCCTACGCTGTTTGGGCTGCTGCAGAGACGAGCAATAACATCTGAGATAATATAAAGTAGTACAAGTGGCAGTTAAAAGAACATGCATTTTGTTTTCAGGAAGTGTTTTGTTAAAGCAGACATGATGGTCTCTGGAGGCGACGGATCACAGTTGTCGCTCGCTGATTGCAGAGTGTCTCTGTGATGGCAGGGCAGCAGGAGGGCTCGTCTCCGGCTTGTCAAACGTGTTGGCTTTCTGACACGTCTCTCTCCTCATACAGGATTACTTTTTCTAGTTGTTGCTAGCACATCCCAATCATTGTTTCAACAGTATCGCCGAGATGTCCACACAAACACAGCTGAGATGAAATGCAGCAGGAGTTTGGAGTTCCTGGCCTTCGGGGTGAAAAACAGACGTGGCCGTGGCAGAGAGGATTAACATTACACGGTGGCGCTGTATAAACCTAATTACCTGACCTCCCGTAGAGAAACTAATCCTGTGATGGTGTCAAACTAAAGGAAAGGGATAGCAGCTATAGATAAGCTGTGGAGCGCTTGATTTGTTGAGCAGTATAGCCAGGTGTAAACCACATTTCATAACGTACCTTGCGACTTAGGGGGACCTCTATAGGAACAGGGACCACCTCCGCCAGCAGACAGCCGTAGAAAGCCACCATGAAGGCCACAGGGTCGTTGTTAGGGAACACCAGCGCCACCTGGAGAAGGGGGGGGCAGAGGATGGGGTTAGAGATGCTGCACAGCTCAGGGTGAGGAATCAAGAGGGAAAAATGTTGACTAGTCTTTTGTAGATACAGCTAGGGATCATTTAATTGTGAGATGACTAATGATCTGGTCAAAGAGAATTCATAAACAATAAATCATAAGAAGCTTGTATATTCATTTTAGGTAATTCCATCCTTTGTGTGCAAGTGGAATCACTCTTTAGTTTCAGCAAGGATACAATTAAGTATATTATAAAGATATATAAAACTATTCCCTAAAATAAGACATTCTTGGATACAGTGTAATTCAAGTTGACAATACAAGGAGATTTCATTCAAAAATAAGTAACAAACTACTAGGTTTTTATAATTGAACTATATTGTACAAACAAACTGGCATCTACAGAGGAACCTGCACATAGAGGGGGGGGGGGGGGAGGGGGAGGAGTGTGACTCACCCGATCCCCCGGTCGCACCATGGGCTCCTGCTTGCTGCCAGTTTGTGGAGGATGTTGTAGGCAAGCTTGATGCTGCGAGACCACAGCTTCCCTGCAGAGAGAGGACACAGGATGTGAGGGTGTGTGAGAGAGAGAGAGAAAGGAAGTGAGAGAGGAGGGGGGTGGGGGGGAGTTCAAAGAAAATGAGTGTGTTCTTGGATTTCTATTCTGAGGACATACAGTCAATAAAAGAGTGATGTGATGATGACGCTTTTCAATGTTCAGGAGAAGTTGCTATTGACATTTAGAGAGTGGGTTTTATTTCAATACGGACCAAACGTGTTACTGTGAAACACAGAGTCTCTGAAACTGTCAACAGCTGTTTAGATACTTTATTTCTCTCTGATTTACAACTTATTTTTCTGTAATTTTAGCATGTATCTTTTGAGTCAAAGCTCTTGCACAGAATTTTGTACCGAGGAAAAATAACACCGGTGCATTTAAGAGGTGTTATGTTAAATAAATAGAAATGAAAGGGAGAAAACTGCATCGATTTGGTTTCAATAACAGTATTAAACAATGTTAAGGGACACCAAGCCTGATCCACGACCATATTAATCCCTACTAATACGTGTTGGTCTTTGATAGGGCTGCACAAATGGGGCGAAGCCTGCGAGCTAGTTCAGGCAGTCAACTCGAGCACCAATGATACACTAACACGTGACGCACCTCGTCCCTCTTACAACCAACCAAACACATTCTCCTAAACATGCCGCTCTATTTAAGCTGCCAGGTCTTCCTGCCTCTGCCTCGCTATGCTGCTGCTGCACTGCTGTGTTCACTTGCTATTGCTACGTTCATGTTCCTGCTGCTGTGTTTCATGTTGCTGCTGCTCGCCTGCCCCCCCACCCACCCCAGCTTCCACCTGTAGGCTCGGGGGATAGTTATCTAATCATCACTCAATGTTCTTTGTAAATCTGTGGAGTGATGAGGCCCGAGCCTAGACGCCAAACTCAAACTATATGCTGCTTATAATAAACATATTAAGAAACACGTGAGTTGTCGACTGAACTAATTGAAAATGTACCAAAATCCCAATGTGGACTTGTGCCACACAGTAAATGCAATTTTTGGGTAAAGGAAAAACATTGAAAATAGCTTGCAGAGAAATATCACACAAAATAATTGCAAATAGTTGGTCTAAATTGTTCAGACACGGTCTTCTGGGAACAATTTCAAAACATACAAAATAAAAACTTTCAGGCATTATATTCCAGAGAACAAATGGAAACAAGGTCCTCAAACGTTTAACTGCTTTTGAATGTGTGTGTACTGTAGTTCATATTTTCTTACAGTCCAACCATCTTTAAGAACTTTGGAGTGAGTGCATGAATAATGATTAAAATCACCAACACACTCAACTGTCTTATCATACTAACGCACAAATGAATCATTGTAATGAGTGATGGAACAACAGCAGGGTGTCGTTACCGTATGTGAGGATGTAGAGGGGCTTCCCCGCGGTGTCCAGGCTGGTGAGGCAGGGGGCTTTGGGGGAGATGGTCCCCCAGCGTTGCAGCGCAGCCTCCAGGGATGGAGGCCAGTTGGTGACCACCCCCAGCGCCTCGCCCCGCACCGCCATCATCTCCGCCCCCTCTGGCCGCGGCTGGTTGGGGTCCGGCTGTGGACTGGAGACGAGGAGACAGAGACCCCCGTCAGCCCACTAACCTTTACTGCTCGCTGTGTGTGTGCTCGTCAAAACACCACATGGAAACATTTAGCCAGAGCAGAGAGACGGCAGTGAGGAAGCTGTAATCACACTCAGAAACCCGCTGATGGTTAATTAGGAGAACCTGTTATTAACACAGACATACTGTGGGAATGTACAACGTGTGAACGGAGCATTGACTCGCTTTCATTTTGACTTTACAGGCAGCAGAGGGGGAGCCGTTGTCGTAAAATGTGGATCCAGAGAAAATAACCCACTAATATAGACTTTATCTTGTGTGATCACAACACATGGTGAAATAAATACAAAACACACTGGAAATCTGACTTTTTCCACACAAGTAGACAGCAGCAAATGCAGCCAGATGCAGAGCAGACATCAGACATAATGATCTGCAGGAGTATCTGGCATCCTATAATGTACATTAAATTACTGGGAGAAGAACTTTGTGTTCTATATGAACCAGGCGTTTCATTATCTGTTCCCTCTTATCTCTTCCATGTGAATCTTTAGGTGAAAATCATTCTTTACACTGACATACGTGTGAGAGATATATGAAGGCAAGTAGGTATGTACAGTAGGAGACCCTTAAATACCAAAATGAAAAGCCGTTAGGACTTTTTATTTAGACCACACTGACACTTTAGGAATAATGTACAAATAACAAATACAATATACCTACTTGTATAAAACGTTACGTAGTTTCATGTTTTATAAAACATCATATTTTGTAGGTTCTTTGCATCTTAATGTGTTAGGCAACTAAAGCTAATGGATGAATGTAGTGAAATAAAATATGCATAATTGTAGAGGAATAGTAGTATATGGTAGCATAAAAGAACCGTAGTACCACAAAATAAGTACGGCACTTATGGCGCATTTCCACTGCAGCGCGTAGCACGGTTTAAGCGTGCCGTGCCGCGCCCGGCCCGTTTTTTGTTGTGTTTCCACTAGGAGTAGTTCCGGCTAACGAGTACTGTTTCACAGTTTTTCTGGCCCTCCAAAATCGTGGTTCTTTCTGGGCCAACAACCGCGCTGAATATGCTAAACTAGTGAGAGAATCGCTCGCAAGGGGGCTACAACTACAACAAAATGAACATATTTGACCGTGATTTAATTGTAATACACGTTCCAAAATGATGCCGAAGTAACAACATACTGATACCGGTTAGTAAAAACCATGAATTAATGCTTTGACAAGTCTGCAGACAGACGGCAGGCGAAACACCTTTTCTGAATGGAGATCGGCTAAGCTAACGCAGTATATGCTCCGACCGTCCACACTCACAACAACGGCCTACAGACATAAATAAAGCAGCGACTGTATTCGCCATGACACAGACAGGCTGTGGTTTGTACTTGTTTAACTTTTGTCTAGTTTCTGAACAGATATGAGGAGCTGTGAGCTCTGAGTGCTAACATCTAACGGCTGATGTTGGTTTTGTGGTTCGCATTGAAGATGACGACACCAGCTACTAAACTGTAATGGAAACGCAGCATAAAGTGAGCCTGGCCTACCAAGGCCTAACTATACCGTACTAGCCGTGCGAGGCCCTGCAGTGGAAATGCGCCATTAGTGAGTAAATGTACTTATTGACATTACAGACAGACAAAATGTTTCCTTTTTGTTCTTCTAAGATTTGCACTTGTTTCACACTGTGTTGTGTCTCCAGGTGTTTCACCCCTCCCCCCTTGTTTCAGACTGAGGGGAGGCGGAGCTGAACACCTAAAGGAAACCATCTTTATCACTCATGACTCCAAAGTATGAAGAAAGATTGGAAAAGCTGAAAATGAGACAGACAGAATCAAAGACGGTTTCTAACCCTCGAGAAGTTCATCAAAGTCATCGACAAAGAACTCCCGCAGCGGAGGTCTGCGAGGCTGCTTCAGCGTGTTCACAAGCTGCTGGATTTTAGCTGACACGCGACTGCTGACTGGAACACCTGTAAAAACCCCACACACATACATTTGGATTTTGTAGCTTTTTCTTTCATAATCTTCTTTTTATATTCGGTTTAATTTGCAATCTTTCCTACTTTATAGCGCTGCACAAAATGTCCCTCAGGATAAATAAAGTGTTATCTGATATTTTGTATAAACATGAGGTAGGGGTAATGTTTTGGGATAATTCTACACTGATGCAGGACACACAAAATAATTCCTTTAAACCTCAAGTGTGCCGGTAAGTTTGTAAGATAGTGGCTGCTGATGGATCGCTGGTTCGAATCTCCAGATGGCTTGTGAAATATACGGGAAATAATTGAATAATAAACAGAGAGGAGCAGCCAAGTGGTTATTTTCTAACTGGGACTGCATGATCGGGAACTATTTGATCCCACAGGCAATGAACTCCTGAACTCACCACTCACATATGAAAATAATAAACTGTTTATCGGTACATTTGTTAATTCCACATTTCCACAAATGTACATATTCTGCTGTACAGTATTTGATAGTACATTTTGTTTTATCACAGTAGTATACTCATTCCTGCACATTGTAAATCTTGCACATATTTGACTTCCTAATTCCTTTGATGTCTTATATATAGTTGACGTTGCACTGGCCGGGCCTGGGACTTTATCTTTGAAATGATTGTGAAACACGGCTGAAAAAGAACAAGTCAGCTTTCTTTATATAAAAAAACTATGAAAGTAAAACAAAAAGTCCAATCTGTTCATCCAGGGGAGTGACATGAACAGACAGTGTAATTGGTCAGTTCTCTAAGGCGGCGGTCCAATTTGCTCCTCACGAAGGAGTTTCTATTTTTACCCGACTTCAGTGTCTTTATGGTCTGGTTTGGGGGTGGTGGGGGGGGTGAAGGTGCAGCGGTGACTCTTACCATCGCCCGTCTCCATGCGCTCTGCGTTGCCGTACTTCTGCGTGTTCCTGGCGATGGTTCCCATGTTGGACATGTGGTGGCGCTCGGGGTGGGGGTGGGACGCGTCCGAGGAGTAGCCCGTCACATCCGGGGGGGCCGAGTGGTTCTCTGGAGGGAGACATGAGGGGGGGAGTGAGGCAGCAGATGGAGAGAGGTAGATGCAAACACAGAGGAACAGCCAGTGGTGACTCAGTGTTGATCACTCTACTGATGGAGTTGTTTTATCATTATTATAAGGCAGCTTTTTATTTTTTGAATTGTGCATTTTCACACATAATCAGATGACATTTATCTATTGTTTCAACATAATTAGTCAGAAATAAACATCGAAGCAAATCATTTAATCATAAGAAGCTTATCAGTAACTTCCAATGTTTGATAATCAATAGAAAACAGAGTGTAGACCACTCTTAAGATCTTTGTTCAATCTTTATGATCTGTTTATCTATCAGTAGTTTTGACTTTGGCCTATAATCAACATTAGAAATGTGCACTTCTAACCTACACCTGTAGGCCTGTCTTCCTGGATATTGATATTGATATTGAACTGATATTAGTCTGAATAATCCCTTTTCCTCATGTGCTGGCCGTACCGTCTGACTCCAGCGGCGGGGGCCACAGCATGTCAGATCCAAACTCGCAGGATCTCCTCAGTGATCCTCCGTTCTCCGCCACACTCAGAGCCCCCTTCCTCTTCAGAGACAGGTGGCTGATACCTGGATACACACATGCAGGTGTGTTAGACTGTTATACGAAGGTTACACTGAAGCGAAGGTAAAATTAAAGCAACAGAAGGTTTGTTACTGGCTAAAAAGACAGTGAGAAAATCTGCATACTGTGATGTGTCCAAGTACTTGGCAAGTAGAGAAAACTGCCAAGTACCAAAAGCTGGCATAAAAAGTCTGAATGATTCACAATCCTCATCATTATTACTGATTTGAATGCAGGAGCTTTCAGTCAAGTCTCCAAATGTATAGTAACGTATATAAGAAAGTATGGGAAAAACTGTTTTTTGGTTTTGTATTGAAATTCAACACAATTATTACATGTGCAGCAGATATGCTGTTTTTGCACTAAAACTAAAAGAAGTCATCTATTTACAGTAAATCTCTCAGTTTCAGTCGTACCGTGGTGGGACTGGGACAGGTGGCTCTGCTGGTGGTGCAGCTGGCCCAGGTGTGTGTGCCCCATGTGTGTGTGCGCCAGGTGCGAGATGTGTGTGTGTGCCAGCGAGTCGGCCAGCCGCCCGGCGTTGCCGCTGCCTCCGCTCTGCGTGGAGGAGGACGAGGAGGATGTGGAGCCCAGGTGGGCGGGGCCTAAGTGTGACGGGCGGCTCATCCAGTGCTCCATGGCCGACATGTCGTCCCCGGGCCCCGCCTCTCCCTCTGAGCCCGACGACGAGTCCGAGCACAGGGGGGACAGGCCTGTGGGAGGCAAAGGGTTAACAGAAAACCTTCACACGACATCAACACAACAGCACATGGACATTTTGGGAATATTCGCCACATCTTGCTAAGAGGAGCGGATTCCACCCGTTTCCAGTATTTATGCTAAGCTAAGCTAAATGGATGCTAGTTATAGCTTTAAATCTACTTAAAGGTGGGGTAGGTAATTTTGGAGAACCCAGCTCGAGTGCGCTAGAATTTGAAAATACACAGCCGGAAAAAATCTGCCACTTCCTTCAGACTTCCTTACAGAGCCCCTCCTCCAACACACACAAACGCGCACATGACCAATGAGGGCACGAGATAAGTTTGTGCACAGATGGAAGGCTGACAGGCAGGTAGGCCATCCAGTTATTTTAGCATGGCCGGCTCAGATGATTGGTCGTGCTTTTTACAGCGCTACGGCTTCCACAGATGACATATTTTTAATGTATTTATTGTCAAAGCATTTAATGTTTCATTGCTATCGGGATGTTAAGAGCATTCCATGGAATATAACAACAAGTGTTTCTGTGTGAATTACCTACCCCACCTTTAACAAACAAATGATGTGAACTTGAAGGAAAGCTCCTCTTGTATTACATTTTGTAAAAGTGATTTTGGCTTTTTTTAATCTGAAATAAACACGTTAGTTACCGGTTGATGTGTGTCGGGCTAGTGAAAGCAAATATAACACAAACTGACTTTTCTTATAGCAATTTGTTAAAACTCTTGTTTTGCACATATCACATATACATTTAAATGATTTTGGTGCCCACATGCTTATGCAGTGTTAGTAAGCACAGAGCTAAACTGGCACTGTAAGCCTCATTTGAAATCCAGAGAGAGATTTAAGATGTTATTTAATCAGAGAGTCTGACTGTCGCTCCCACATGAGAGTCTTTTAATGATAACACATCTGAATATGGGTTTTTCAGTTTAGTGAAACAATAGTTCAAAGTGAAGCAGTAGCAGTTTCTTGAACTCGCAGACACAATACGTCACAAATCAGCTTCCATAGAGAAGCCACAAGAAACTATGTGTACTGTAACTGTCTTGAAGCTGCATTTACTTTTTTACAGTAGAGGGTCCAGTCGAATAAAATCATTAATAGAAGTATCACCAGAGGCAGATTTACTAACTATTTTCCATCCATATTTTCTAGATTGTTACATGTGAGCCTTTGGGGAAACGTCAGGTTCACTTAATTCCTTTCTCAAAAGGTTAAAAAGCAAATTAACGCTGAGGAAAATTATTACATTTCCTTCATTAAAATTCAATCAACACCCAAATTGTGACATCAACTTTGATTAATGTTCAATCCAATGAGCTCATATTTGAGGTAAAGGTCAAATTCACCTGCAATGAGTCAGCGTTTAGCTCTCAGGCTCCAGGCTGCTGGTAAAGTCTGTCTGAAGTGTTAAGATCTTTAAACTCCAAACTTATTTCTCAGGCAGGCTTTGCATGATTCACATTATAGTATTCACTTTATGTATTGTATTTAAGTTGTACGGGTTTTGTTATTCAAGCTGTAGAACTGGATTCTATCTTACTGACTGATTCACAACGTTTTACATCCCATTGTCCAGTTCCTATAGAGTGCCACAGTGACGTGTCCTAAAACCCGGAAGTAAACTCCTTCCGGTTCCTTCGACCAAAAAGCAATGCAATTTCTCCATAGGATTTTGGAAAATAGCTTGAAATCAGGTCTTTGGTTGACACACATTTAAGAGACGGATCACGTTTTGTTCAGCCGGATAATCTCCACATGTCTACCCTACTTTTAGAATTTTCGAATCATAAATCTAGTCGCCAGAAGCAAAATGCTAACGTTATGCTATAAAGGAACTACAGCAGGGTCGCTGCTTCAACGTCACGCCAACTTAAGATCCATATTCAAACATACAGATTCTAAATTGTACAAGTTGAAGCGTTTGTTTTAACAGTTTGCAGGAGGCAGGTACTTGCTTTCAAGCAGAACACGGGGAAAAACAAACTTAGAGGAGTGTTTACGTGTTCGGTGTAATGACGTACAACGGCCTCGACAACTTCTGTAGTCCTATTCAGCCACTTGTTAACAACCATCGTTTTTCAGACACGTAAACTCTTCAGAAGTCACCAGTGGGGTCACTGCTGATGTATTTAATGTCGTAGAACAAAACGTGATCTGTCTCTCTCAATGTGTGTCAACCACAGACCTTATTTCCAGCTCTTTTCCAAAATCCTATGGAGAGATTGCATTGCTTTTTGGCGAAGGAACCGGAAGTGGTAAAATGCTAACTTACTTCCGGGTTTTAGGAGGCGTCACTGTGGCACTCTATTCGTCGTATTCTGGGCTTGTCAGTCATCTGCACTAGCCTGTATGAAAAGGTGCTTTACATTCAGGTCAAATTGATTGATTTATTTTAATGGACAGACACATTTAACGTAGTTTACTGGCTGCAACATTACAGCTGTTTGTTTTACTGTAAATCTGTCAGTGGGGTTGGCATGCTTCAGAAAATGTGCATGTTTGCAGTTAAATTGTGGAATGAGTGTGTTCCTCTGAAGGAAAGAGACACAGCATTACTATATAATCCTGTCTGGGCACTGGGCAGCCGCTCTGGGGTCACGTTTTATTCTTAGAGCAACCCAGTTTGGCCTAGAAAACCAATGTGTGTGTGTGTCAGCGCTTTCCAAGCATTTTTAAATGCAAAGTCACAGGAAAATGTTAGCTTTTAATGAATTCTCTCCAAGAATTGTTCTCATCAGGAGGTTGTGTTAAATAACTGAAGATGTGTGCAGGTGTGTGTTTGAGTCCTTCACCTGGAGGTGTGTATGCGTCCATGGAGGTCTGCACCACCAGCGAGCGTCGTTTGGAAGGCATCGGCACGGCAACCTTCCTCTCCACGTGTCGCGCCAGCACCGCCTGGACCGCCTCAGTGTGGACGTCTGAGAGAGAGAGAGAGAGAGAGAGAGAGATAAGTGAGAGAGAGAGAGAGAGAGAAAGAAGAGAGAGAGAGAGAGAGAGATAGAGATAGAGAGAGAGAGAGAGAGAGAGAGAGAGATTCACTCACACAAACTTCACAGGAGGTTTTGTATCTGAATATATGATTGGATTTTTAAATACTTTTAATGGAAGGAGTCAAATATCAATGTATGAGTTGCAGTGCCATATAACCTACCTAAGTGGAAATCAATAATAAGTATAATATCATTAAACTGCCAATAGGAAGAAGCTGCATGAGTTTGCAGTGCTTCATCTTTTTGAATTTCTTATTTAGTAGCTTAACTTTGTATAAATATATTTTGAATCACATTAAAGCAGATAGGGCCATGAGAGAGCCCGATGTTTAATTATTGAAGATGAGATGTTGGCAGTTAAAAAGCTCTTTACATCAGTGCAGATAATAGGAGGACTTGATATTGAATATATAATATTTCTGCTTGCATTATGAACTTTTGTTAGAAAAAGTGCTTTCAAATAGCATTAGCATGACGCATAGGATCCAGTGTTTTTTTTAGCATGAACTATAATGGGATCTAAAAGTCTCCATTGATTTTGACTCAAAGGATTCGTAATGGAGGTGCTATACTAACTGGCTGGATAAGTACTAAAAAAAAACGCTTTTATAATAATATTATAAAAAATGAGAACATTTCTTGTCATTTTATATGTAATATAGCAATATTGAGCACATTAACAGTATCGTGTTGTTCTCTGTACCTGATCGATAGCGCTCGTCTCTGGTGCCTGAGGTCCGCCGCCGGTGGAAACGGGCAGCAGACGGAGGGCCGAGTGGGGCCCGGTGAGACAGGGGCCCCTCCATCCCTACAGAGGCAAGCAGGCAAGCAGGCGGATACACACACACACATATATATATCAACATACACAGACACACACACAGAGATATGCACATACACGTTTCGCAAAAGCAATAAATCCAGTGCGAAAAAAAAGAAACATGGAGATGATTTGAATCGGCAGAAAAATATAATTTTTCTGACATCATAAAACAAAATAATTTAAAAATAACATAAACAAATTAAATTATAATAATGTGGTATGTTTGCTCTGACAGAATATCCCCCCTCGGTAGTTTGTGACCATTCTGAAACCGGAGATACATCCGTGTAATGGACGAAAAAGCGTGTGTGCGTGCGTGCATGCGTGTGTGTGTGGAGGCAGGACGTTCAGAGAGCCCCAGGCTTAGCTCGAGGGAGTCTTAACCTACATTTATTAGTGACGGCAGCTGAAGACTAAATCGATAGAGTAGAGTATATAGAGTGAAGGGATGACATTTTTTTTTTTGTAGGCCGACCCGGAAGTTAGCATTCCTTCGAGCTCCCTCCACAAAAAGCTATTGGATTTTTACATTGGATTTGAGAATATAAACTCTCCGGCAAACACACATTTATGATACTTAAACGTTTAGTTCAGCAAACTAATCTCCACAGATTTACACGACTTTTATGATTTTTAAAGTTGAAATGAAATTGCTAGAAGTAAAAAGCTAATGTTATGCTACATCATGTCAATGCGGCTAAGCTAAAGGCGGCTAGTTATTGACGTGATGACGTTTAGTAGTCTTATTTAGTCACTTGTTAGCTACTGGCTTTTTTATGACATATAGAAGTTTCAGAATTTCACTAGTAGGGTATTTACTGATAGTTTTTATGTTGTAAGACAAAACTTGAAGTAAAATGCTGACTCATTCCTGCACCACTCCATTCGCAGCTGTATTTGTCATGTTCCTAGATCGATACCCTAGCAGTGATGTATATGAATATTTAATCTGTGTGTTGTGGAGGTCAGAGGTCGCTAAATTACCTCCAGCATGTGGAAAATATGCCCTGATCAGTTTGGACCGCTTCTTCTCATAACCCTTCTGAGTGATGTCCCCTGCAAACAGATAGAGATAGATAGAGTGAGAGAGCCAGCGAAGGCTGTGGGGCCGCTTTGATTTTTATTCACTTTATCAGGATTAAACATTATTTTTTAACTTGGAGGGGAGTGCTGGTGGCTTGTTGGACAGCCTATAAGCACATGGCCCTCAGTTTGAATGTGAGACACTTTGTCTCATGTCCCACAGCCTCTTCTGTCTCTCACAGTCTTTTATTGTCTCCGTCTAAAGTGTTAATTCAAGATATGAAAACATAAGAAACATAAATAAAACAACAGAAAGGATTATGATGTGATAATGAAAATGAAAAGAAAAAAGAACGATGAAGATTTCAAGAGTCAACTTTAGCTGGCCCCCTGAAGCCTCTGGAGCAGCGTTTCCGCCAGGGGGGCGTCTTGCCGTCATTTGACGCCCTTATTCAGCTCGGAACGCCCTGAACTCGAGCCGAGGGCGTCCAAAAAAAATAATAATCCGAGAGAAGATCGAGTTTTTATCGCTTGAAATTACGAAAAGGAAAAAGGACAAGGACATGATCCCTCTGTTGGAGGGGCAAAGGAGTCTGGTGGGATTCTTTCGCCGCCAGCAAAGCGTGTTCCTGTGACGGAAAGTGTACTGCCGGCGAGCCTTGACGGGGGGTGCTAGTGGAGCACGCGCGTGAACTGCGAGCGCCGGAGCTTCGCAGCCGCGAAACTGAGGCTCCGTGGTAAACTGTGGTAACACAAGAGCCGTTTAGGAGCCGAAAGAGCCGGCTCTTCTTAGTGAGCCGAGCCAAATGATCCGGCTCACAAAAAAGAGCCGGAATTCCGATCACTAATACGTAAAGAGATAGTATCTATAACTTAAGGGACGGCTCAATTCAAAATTCAAGTCACGTGACGTTCTCGGGGTGGACGCCCTCTCAGCCCTGGTCTGGCGGAAACACTGCTCTGGAGGTCTGATATTACAGGGTACGTTTCTTTAGGGAGGGAGAACTTCAATCAGGAGGTCGATGGTTCGATCCCCAGCCTCTGCAGTCAACATGTTGATGTGTCCTCAACCCCAAGTTTGCTCCTGAGTGCCAATGGCTGTGAGTGTGTGTGAATGTTAGTCTCCGTAATTGGTTGGCACCTTACGGTATATGGCACCATTATTTCAGGAAATCAAAACCTAAAATGTTTCTTCGTCAGTAGTGTCATTTTGTAGTTTCCTCAAGAGAAGACAGACTCCTCCCCGCAAATAATAAAAACCGTAGAGACAAAATCGACCTTGCTGAGAAGAGGACTGTTTCCAAGGATAGAAACAATGGAAGGAGCTTATCGTGTCACACAGGAGACCAACAGTTACAACTCTAGGTCCGACAACCAATCAAAGTGTGTGGTCTGTGCGAGGGGCTTGTCAGATTACACAAAACCGCCCACAGAATCTCATGTGGAATCAGGGAGGATACATCCCACATGTTACTTCCTCCTGAAACAGACAATCTGAGAATTATGTAAATGGCCAGATGTGTGGAGAAGCTCTCATTCATTATTCAGCTCGCAAAAGAACTCCATCATCGCCATCTCCATACATTCTCCATCGCAGGGTACACAATCACCCAACGTTACAGCAGATATATGGCAACATCGCACCTCTCAGTTAGCGCCTAATTCAACGCCAGTCTAGATTTGTTGTGTGAACTTATTTCAGATCTTATTCTATAAAGAGGGACACTGGTAACAGCCATCGGCAACCAGAAATACTAGAAGACTGTAGTACTCTCGACTTAATGTAGACCACACGATGAAGATGCTACACATTTTTAATGCTAATTGCCTGTTCTTCCTCTCCTCTCCATACAAACTACAATCCAGAGAAGTCTACCAAAGTACAGGTTTATACAGGATCATAACGAAAAATATGATATCTTTTTTGAGCTGACTGCTTGATAAAGAGATGGAAATACACCATCAGCAGACATGAAGATAAGACATTTCCAGTATGAGGGTAAGAGTGGACAGCAGCAGAGGTCAGAGTGGAGGCAGAACATGGAGAATCATCAGAGTCCCTCAGGGGGTTTCTGCTGCCCCCGCCTCTCTAAAATCTGTCAATCACAGCACCCCGGGGTCCTTGAGCGGGGCTAATAACAGCTAATACCTCCTCGTTTGTCCCCATTAAATACTGCTAAACTGCCTCACACCGGTTTTCTAATTATTGATTCCTTTTGAGTGCCACAGACAGGTTTACCTCGCCTACAACAGGGAAGCTAATCCAACACAACTGTGTAAGAAATTCAGAAAAAGAATTGCGTGCACACGAACATGCTGTTGTGATAATATGCTATAAACAAGGCAGCTGGCAGGTGGGCATTTCATCCCACTATGAGAAATATCTTGCTACTCGAAATATGTAAAAATACAACAACAGTTCCACTTGTTTAACAAAGTTTAAAGATGTCTGTGTGTTGGGAAAAAGTACATTTTCCGATACAAATATTAGTATTAAAAGCCAACAACTGGATATATTAGATTTCTGTTGATGGAGACAGAAGCCATGAAAATAGAAAAAACAGTTTTATGTCTCAAGAATAAGAAGGTTAGGGTAAATATTGCACAGATATAATTGAATAAGAAATACAACAATGACTGGAAACACATCACCAGATGTCCTCTTTGTTTAAAAACTTGGATCACTAGTCTATTTGTTGTTGCTTGTGTTCTGCAAAGCTGTTGTTTCTTTTGAAAGAAGATAATTATCACACCTGAGCGCTCGTTCCATTTGCCAAAAAAATGAACTCAGCTGTTTGCACACAGATTGTGTTCCTTCCTTCTATTCTGGGTGTGTGTGGGGGGGGTGTGTATGGCTCCAGGGCATAGTTGCAGCTGTGCATCCATGCATACAAACACATATCGACTACATAACTAACTGCTGGCTTCTGCAATGTTCAAGATCCAATTAAAAGATGCATATCTTAGAGAGAGGGACATCTTTCTCTCAGCTTAATGAACTAAACATTCCTGGTCTCTGGACTACAAGCATGGCCAAAACTCTAACAGGGTAAACGGTTGCATTTCCTGAATGAGCTTGAATATAAAATATGTAAGCAGGTCTGCTGCAGAGCTGTGTGGCGTCTCTTTTTATTGAGAGAGTGAATGAATTGTGGCTGAAAGAAAAAGGAGTGTCGGATATTAGAGAGAAAAAACGACAAGAGTCTGCATTTCACAATCGGACCATGGACAACGGCCAGAACATCTGGGTCCAATCTGCTCATCTGTGCAGCTGCGTGTGTGTGAGCATGTCTGTGAGCGTGTGTGTGTGTGTTGTATCCGAGTGAGGCCTTTTCTCAGATCAACCGCAGCATAACAACATTCCTGCTTCTTCTCTCTCTCTCTCACTCTCTCTCTCACACACACACACACACACACACACACACACACACACACACACAGGTCCATGGGGAGACGCCATCTTCCACACGCAGCGCAGCAGAGCAGGGAGGGTGTTGCCTAGCAACGGTTCTCCTGGAGAAAAAAGGACCGAGACGGCCATCTTGGATTTGGAGCATCGGATGTGAGCAGTGGGGTAATGATACCTGCCAGGGTGTGTGCATATGTTTGTGTCTCTGTGTGATGTGTGTGTGTGATACCAGTCTGTATTGGCAGCCTAATTACTTTCCTCCGTCTCCTCGCTCCCTCTCCTCCCTCTCTCTCACACTCGGCTGTTTTAATGGCACGCAGCTGAGGGAGAATCGATCGGCCGGCTGCAGATTGGAGTTTTTCCGCCCGCTGAGATCCTGAAGCCAACAGGTCTGCAGCTCTCAGCCAGGAGAAAAAAACTCTGAAAACCAATGTTGGCAGGTTCACCGTAAACCTGCAATGTCCTCTGTACTGAACACATCGTCCCTAATACTTCCCATTTCCATTCTGGGATGTCTGTCCAACAGGCACGGAATTTGATTGCCTCAAATATTATTTACAGGATATTTATTACACCAGATATATTGAAATATGCCAATTCTGATCTGTTCAAACTAAAAAGTGATTAAGTAGTGATGCCCATGTCAGGGTTTTTTATTACCTGCAACCACCGGACCCGTTATGAGACCCAATCCGCGCTGACTAACCTGCAGAAATATGCAATAACACCCCTGCCCGGTGTATTTAACAGATCTGCACCTTCTACTCAATCAGTTTTATTACGCTGCTTTGCATTCAGGACTTTACCTTCACCTCCATCTTTGATTTTGAGAGACTGATTATAAATCCTTTAAATGATTTTAGAGCTCTGGGAAATATTAAGTGTCAAGGTGTTATTATTAGGCTGATCTGAACGGTAGTCTACTTACATTTTGAATTATTTTATCAGGTAAAGTTGTCGTGCAGCCGCTTCTGTTAAGACAACATCTAGAGAACTTGGCTTATTTTGTTCTCTAAATTTTTAACCAAAAGAGGTTTTTTTAAAGTAGCGTTTGGTACAGAAATCAGGCATCATATCAACATTAGTATACATTTTTTTAAAGATATAATCCCTAAGGGGTGTGTGTCAGAAAACAACATTATCAGACTATTAAATGGCCGCAGAACCTTCCTACTTTTCCCTCTGTCCCGCTTTATCTGATCTCTCTCTCTGTCTTATCACATTATCATAAACAGACAGTCCACCCGAAAGCCACCATGGTAACCAAATCTACCTCCAGCAGACACACACACACACACACACACACACACACACACACACCACACACACACACACACACACACACACACACACACACACACACACACACACACACACACACACACACACACACACACACACACACACACACACACACACACACACACACACACACACACACACACACACACACACACACACACACACACACACACACACACACTGAACTGAAGTATGCGTCACGCTTTGGGACCTTGGGCTGTCAGCACATGGGGCCGTGTGGACTGTGAAGAGTCCGCTGGATCTACAACATGTGTCCACAGATGTCCAGCGGATGTATTTTTTTCTGTATCATTCTCTGACCTCAAACCAATAAGCCCCAAATATTTCGTCATTAATTAAAAACTGAGAGAAAACTTTATATTTAGAGGCTAAAAACAGCAACATATGTGGCATTGTTGTTTTAAAAAGTCTATTTTCTCTGAATCTTTTGTCAAAGAATTAGCACTGTTATGTCATCAATGGGGATTGTGATAACTGGAAGTGCGTTTTTGACAAATATTATTAGAGTAAACCGTTCATCAAACAATCAATGTGGAGAATAATTCCATGTCGCTGCACTACGGGTTGCCTGCTCGTTTCTTTGTGAGTCAATAAATGACACTAGCAGTTCATCAATTATCATAATTAGACTCCATTTTCAGTTGAACACCTAATCCACTGTTTAGTGCCACCTCTCCCCTCATCTCTCCCACTTCAATCCAATTGAAATGTTAAACCGTCAAATTAAAACAGACACAAACAAACTACAGAAAATACCGGATTTTCACATTTTGAGATGTCACCATTAAAGTGATGTGTTCACAGCTTTATGTCTCACCCTCTAACAATGTGGGGATTTGCAGTTTTTCCCTTTTTTTTGCATTGTTAGAAATGGAATATATTAGGCTTAGTCGGTTGGTCGGGCATTTCAAACACTACAGAAGTGCCACTTTAGAATATTGTGATTCTCTGGGGTTTTTCCCACATTTTATAGACTGATGGTTAATTCATGAAAACTTTAGAAATGGTTTTCTTTAAGATATGATGGCTCTGACTGCTGAATGTTAATCTGGAGGAGAGTGTTGAACATTGGCCAAAGGAGCAAGAAGAAATGCTTCCCGTGTGTCATCCACTGAATAAAAAAAGATTCTCCCACAAATGTCCGGATTTTGAAACGGATTGTTATTTTAGTCATTTCAAATCTTAATATGGATTTTCAGTCAATCATTTGTTTCCTAATATGAACAGACACATTATATAAGACACCCACAGAGGAAGTTGTGTTCATTGTATTCAGATGAAGCCCAGCAGTCGGACGTCATCTCAAAAGATTGACAGCGGCTCTATTTTAACAACACGCCAACGCACCGATCACTGAGCTGTCACTGGGTTCCTTCCAATTTGAACCAGAGAAAACATTTCTTTGTTCTGTAAATTGTTTTGTTGAACTCAGCCAAAACTATGAGAGAAATCATAGAACGCAGACCTCAACGGCTGTTTCCATGAAAAACACACAAAAACAACAACACACAAACTGAACTTGGAACATCAACTCCTATGCAGAGATAGTTATTGATCAAACCTGAGTCTCAGATAACAAGGCGAGTATTAGAAGCAATCAGCCAATATCCAGATGAACTAAAACCAAACCAGCTCCATGCAGCAGCAGAAGACTCTTTACAAAACCCCAAACTCTCATGTGTCCAGCTTCCCATTGCTGGACCTAAACTACGTCTATAAAGCATGAACAATGTCTGTCGCAAGTTCCAATTGGACATCGTCAGACGTCTTGTTCTGTTTGACCAACATGTGGGAAAATACAAAGATCAGAAATGCAGGAAATGCTCAGTTTTGAGAAGCTTGAACAAATGAAGCTCAGCGTAAGTTCAACCAGGAAGACCGTCTTTACTCTTCATTTACTATTCCCATGTAACTACTCTCTCTCCTCTCAATAAGTGATCGGGGGCGTCACTCTCCAGCTTAACCAATCACTTGGCTCTATTCCCAAGAGCCTATCGAAGCGCTCTGCCAAACCTTTTAAGTCTGCTCTCTCCCCTCTGACAGCTGTCATTTCAGGTGACTCAACGCAACCCTCCTCCCCCCCTTTTCACCTCCTGTCCCTCTGAATCCAGGGTCAAGCTAAGCCCCTCCCCTTCAGACCGAACCCAACTATCCATTCACCACCACCAGTGTGTAGACCCCGGGGGGTTTCTAGGATTGGTTCTACCCTCCCGAATGATACTTCCTGCACAACGGGGCCTAATCGCCAAAACTCCATTACATTAATTTGTGTATCTCTGCAATAAATATGTATTCTTACATCAAAACCGTCTCTCCTGATTGAACTGCTGTTTCTCTTGATAAGTGTCAAAATAACAATAAAAGTGTAAATCAGAATTGGTTGACTATCATTAGTTTTATTTACCAGTCTTCTTTTCCTTTATTCCCTTGTGTTCCAACATTTGAAAATATGTAACTTTTTATGCTGCCGTCTTTAACAGGACTCTCAATGGGACCTTCCTTGATCAATAAATAAACAATACAATAAAGTTAGATATTGATGGTAAAGCATAAATAAATCCAATGTTAAATGACGCTTAAATGCAAATACGAGCAAAAGAAGTGCCACTAAAACAGATTCCATCCTTCACTCCACTTTGGACACCAAACCACTATATATACAAAACACTCTTTTAACTTTGCATGCCTTCAAATTCCAGGTTATAAAACTGATCAAACATGTCTCATCTAATTAGAAACTTCCTCAAACGGACTACAGTCCACAGCAGCTTCATGATAGATGCATTGATTGAGCGTAATCAACGTAACTACACAACACAGAATCATTTATTATAAATGATTCATGAACATCCCTAGTAGAGTTGGTGCTTTTGTGCAGTGTGGGGCATTGCAGATAGAGAAAAACAAGCTGACCTGAGATGCTCCGCTCGGGGGCGACAGATGTTGTGGTGTGTACGCACAAACATAAAAAAAACTGAATAAATATAGAAACTGCAATTGAGCATTTCCCCAAATGTGCAAGAATTCGGGAGTAACACATCCTAATTATCCACTGTGACTCTTTATAAATATCCAATTCAGAGGAAACAAGCTTTGATATGATGTGAAATATTTAGCAGGGGAGAAACAGTTTCACACCTGAGCAGCACTTTGTTGATTAAATATGCATGTGAGGACATTCCCTCTTTTCAAATCAGTTCCTCTTTGTTTCTCCTAGTCAGCTCGCACATACTTCACTATAGAGTGGTGCAGAATGAGTCCTCAAACTCGGAAATGGGTTCACTTCCGGTTTCCTTGTTGAAGCCTGAAATAAGGTGTCCTAAATGTTTGTTTGCCAAAGAGCTTATTTGCTGCAATATTTTGATATATGACGTAAAAATCCTAAGTCTAAGGGAGCCTTAGCAATGCTAACGTCGGGAACGGACTACAAAATGACATCATTGCTGCACCACTCTATAGAGAGGCGAAGTCCCGCCCTTCTACTTCCGCCCCATGGGACCTTATTTCGGAAAAAGTATGTATTGAAGTCAATGGAGAGAGAAAGATTATCTTTCGATCCCGTTTGAATTGTGCCACGAATTACACATATGATGTTTGTCAATCTTAAAAAATAATTTCCATGTCAAAAAAGTCAGTTTGTCGTAAAACTGTTGAAATATAAGACTATGAAAAATACGCAACTAGAAAGACTACAAATCCCAGAATCCCGGTCCCGCATGCTGGCTCTTACGGAACCGACTAACTCCCCTTGTGTGTATGTACAGCTCTCAACATGCCCAGACTTGGAGTGATTTTCACCTCTTTTAATACTTTTCGCCTCATTCTGAAAGAGAAGTGAAATGTGCCAACGTGACGGCCGTCTTGGTGTGTGGTGCGAGACGGGAGATGTAGTTCATTGAGCAGTTTCACACAAAAAAAGTGTCACAGTTTTACGACACATTTTTATTTTTTTGACTTGCAAAATTATCTTTTAAATTGACGAACATCATATGTGTAATTCGTGGCACAATTCAGACGGAATCGAAAGATAATCTTTCTCTCCCCATTGAATTCAATACATACTTTTTCCGAAATAAGGTCCCATCGGTCGGAAGTAGATGGGCGGGACTTCGCCTCTCTATTGGCCTAAACATGCTTTTGGCAAAAAAACAATGCACACAAAACCTCCCCAGAGCATCTTCAGGGACAGCTTCAAGACTCTAACAGTTACTTTGAGGTCTGCTGGACATCTGAGCACTCGAGTTTGTTTCCATACACAGCTCCTGATCCACCAGGCCGTTAAAGAGGCCGATTCCCATCCCGCTATCATCCAACAAGTGCATGGTCAGCTCCGTTTTTTCCCCTCTGAAAGTCCCTCTGCATAACAGCGCTGGAGAGCATCGCCTAATGCCTGGAGGTCGCAGTAATACGCCAGAGATGATGTGATTTAGGCGACGCTAAGCGATGGAGCGGCAGAGAGGCTTATCTGCCAGAGCTCGGCTGATTGCTGACTTTATCTAATAAACAGGTGGAGTGTGTCGGCTCGTCTTCTCAAAGACGCAGAATAAAAAGTTTCGTGCCATCAAATCTGACAGGAAATTGTTGCCTGAGGTTCACTGCTCTGCATCTCAATAACAGCCACTGCTCCGTGTCCTCAAACAATCTTGTTTATTTGAAGCAGAGGTCTTTGTGGATTGGAAACCTTGTTAGGAAGACTTGCTTTACTTCCCTGCCAGTAGTGGTTTTGCAGAAGGTCTCTTTTTGTTGAATTTCGGGATGCTTCCTCTTACGAAGTGATTGCTGAAAGGAGTCATGCAAACTATTGACTGATTACTGTTTTGTTAAGGTCATTTACGAAGCAAAGGCCCCTAATACTTCCTGTTTTCAGCTGCTTCTCTCAAACACGTTTCTAAGCCTCAACATTTTCTAAAAATGTAATGCATTCTTTTTTTGCTGTGCGTTTCATCGGTTTATTTTGGTTTCTGTTTTGGAGAGTGTGTCTAACAGAAGACATTAGCCTGATGTCTGGGAACTTGTGATGTACATTAGTGATTCTCTTTCCCTTCCAATGTTAAGCTACTTTAATAAGATGCCTCATCACTGCACACTTACATTGTAAGAACTAGTATTCACAAACCAATAGCAGACACATTCAGCCACCACCAGTGGAAGACACACCGACACGTCCATCACACTGAGACCTGTCAGCTTCAGCCTGCTGCGATCCAATAACCCTGCCAGTCCTACACACACACACCTGAATCTAAGGTGTTTCATTTTGTCTGACGTTCTGTTGTGACGTTTCCACTTCCTCCCGCCGTATCATTAATAACATCTGCCAGCAGCAGGTTCTGCTCTGATAAACACTCCCGGCTGGATTAGGGGCTCCAATAGGCCTGCAGCTGCCACGTTTTTACCTCAGCGTGCGTGTGTGTTTCACTGCAGTGAGAGAAAATAAAGGCTTTATTAATGATGAAGCTGATCAGGAGGAAAGGGACAGTTTGATGTGTCGAGGTTTGGCTGCTTTCGGGGGATTTCAAAGACTAGCACTGATGTTTTTAGGGATTAAAACCGCAGATACCTGATTGTCTCTACTTATACATTTGACCCCCTTTCATGCTTAATTATTCCGAATTCGCCCCAGAAATGAAACCCTTAACACAGCATCTATTCTGCATCATGCTGGAGACCCTGAGACTGTTTTAAGCTGCACATCACTGCAGGTGAGGCAGCTCTCACTGCAGGCTTTGCAGACCGGACACAAGTGACAGACGAGTAAAGCTGAATCTACAGCTTCACCTTCAACGGCGCAATATCGGATTTTTGCTGCAAAGCAACATCATTAACCCTGGTTTGCTGCGGCGCATCACAATTACACAAATGTCTCATATGGAATAAATGAATGCACAATAAATGGACATTTCAGGCAACAGGGTGGCTCACATCCAGCATGTATCTAGGCTTCCTCCCTCACAATGTAGGCCTTCCCAAGCATGTATGAATAAAATATGCCATCTCCATTATATAAGGAAGACATGCCATGTTCACATCTGAGATGGGTTATACTGAAATAACTCCAGGCTGGATTGCTGTGATTGAGACTCAATGGCCCATAGAAGGAGAGTGTTTGTATCTGTTTATGGAAAAAGAAGAGGGTTGGGTGTGGGGTGGCGGTGAAAAATATACCCAAGCATCCTCCTCACCCTCATCTGCTCCACAGGCCCAAAAAGCACAGAGGCAGGAGGCTGAGATCACGGGCATCAGCAGCCAAACTGCCCTCTGTGCTGCTCTGCACGCAGCGTTGCATCGCAATGCTGTTATTAACCACACACACCATTACAGGTAGGCTGTCAACATCTCAAGGTCAAACAATGGGTTGCTTTTCGGACCCAAAACCGGCGAACCGGTCGGGTGTTTTTTTTTTAAACGGCACCACCGCGGAGACAAAGACCAGCGGCCCAATCCCGCAGTGTGTTCCCGCTCTGCCCTCATCCTCTACCGGCTACACAGAGCTGCCCGGGCCGGCTTACAAACATCTGGATGGGAGGAGCAGGAGGAAGAGAGGAGGAGGAGGAGGAGGAGGGGGCCGCAGGAATGAACGGCTAGATTCCGTTAGTATGTCCCGGTGTGGATGGTGATGATGGTGGTGGTGGTGGTGGTGGTGATGAGATAACGAGGGAGGAGGAGGGGGGACAAGGTTTTTTTCGCCCCATTTTTTAAATTAAATTCTTACCCTCTGACAGCTCCAGCTCCAGCTCCGCCAGCCGGGCTCGGATCTCTAACGGTATCGGCGACGCCTCACGGTCCGCCATTCGGCTCGTGCGGTAGAAAACACCTCCCGGTTCAGCCGTTGCCGCCTCCTCCGCCGCTGCTGCTGCTGCTACTCCTGCCTCCTCCTTCGCTCGGAAAGGGAGAGCTTCTCCTCGGCGGCCCCTCCTCGGTGAGGCGCGGAAAGCCTACGAGTCGTCGAGGGAGAACAAAGAGGATAAATCTGGGTCTCGTTTTCAACGCGGGCCCGCCATGGCGCCCGGCTCCTTGAATCGTTAAAGACCCCGTTGGCACGCGCTCGGCTCTCTACGTTGCCGTTGCGGAGGTTGTGGTAGTGATGATGATGATGATGAGGCTCGCGCAGCCGTTTGCAGCTTCTTACCGCTGGGGTCACGTGACTCTACAGAGGAAGGCGGTAGTGCCGGTCATCACCGACAGGGGGCGCAGCGAGCAACCACACCTACAAGCACAGTGACGGTGTAGCTTCAAATAACAATCATTTAGTTTAAATAATAAATAATAAAGAACAGAAACATGATTTTTTTACAAATGAAATAGCTTCAATATCCATTTCGGTTTTTTATGGATTGAGTGGGTTTTTTCATACACTTGGTTTATCTTTACTTAAAATATTAATTATGGATTATTTTTTGTTATTTAATAGGGAGTTTTAAATAAGTACTTTGGTGTTGAGGAGTAGTTTACTGTTTAAATCCAAGCACTTCGAGGTCATTTATTGGAAAAGTACTTAATCACCTTTAAATTATGGTTACTAAATGTTGGCCAACTTTTGAGAGTGACAGTATTGTTTGAATTATAAACCAATATTACTAGAAATGTTCTATAACTTGAAATGACCTGCTTCCTCTAATGTTGACTTAACTTTACCCAACTTCTGACAGTGAGATCTTTTAATTTACACACATTTATATAGTTTTTAAATATTGGTCAGTGATGTTCTTTTTGCAGATAACCTGTCTTCTTTATGATTCTCGCATTTGCCTTTGGATGTGGTCATTCATTATGGGGCATCTGCATGTGGAAACCAAAACTCAACAGAATAATGAGATTAATATGAAAAGGTCAAGCGGCCTTTAATTAAGACCAGTATGATTGAACAAGCCTAACGTGGCTGTGGCGCCTGAGTGGGCCTCAATCTGTCCGTCTAAAACTGCGTATTTCATTAGTATTATACATCCAATTCATTAGGCCTAGTCTTCCAGGAATCTAATCATCCTCATTGTAAACAAGTGGTGGGGCCACATAATGCAGAACAGGCCGTTATAATGGGACTCATGTGCCATCTGCTGGAGATATGACAGTACCGCCACCAAAGAAAAACAGTGCTGTAACTCTGGGTCTGCAGCAGATAACTCACAGCAGTAAAATGTCGTGTAGGATTTTTAGACTTTCACACAAATGGAAAAAGAAAACCTTTTATGTATGCGTGTGATCCGGGGAAGAAAAGCTTTGATTGGTCCATTATCTCTGCATCATTAACACATAACAAAACTCATATTATAACTTCAAAGGCACTTTAATATTTGTTCAAAATATGTACATCTGTACAAACAAAATAACATGTGCCACAACCATGCCCGCTCTTTCTCCATGACAACTGTTCTACATTTAAAAATGTATATTTTAAACAAAAGATCATTGGACGTATTTAAATTGAAGTTCTCACATACAAATCAAGCTGTTAGTGCTGTAACAGTGCTCATTTATGGAGGCTGAGAAACTACCACACCCAGTTAGTAGTTTCCCTGTATCAACACAAGTGAGACTAAAGCTTTAACATAAAAAAAGAACTCCTATCTAACATAAATTATAAAAACGACATAAATTAAATTCTAAAATAAACTTAAAAAACGCATGCAGAGATAAAGAAGTAATATTCAGTGCTTTTCAAGGGAAAAATACTTTCAAGTTCAATTTGATTCTTGGACTATCAAAATCAAATCAATACAGAGGTCTGATCCTCCCTGTACTCTGTCACACACTGGACCGTGGTTCATTACAGAATGACACAAATGTCTGAAAATAGAAACAAACTGGGTTACTGGTACTAATATTTAGAGAAAAAAAAAAAGTCATGGCAGAACATCCTGTACAGCGAGGAAACATCAAACACACACAAAAAGAGCCAGTGCCATCAGCAAAGCAAGACTAAATCAAAACCTCAACTAACTAACCTGAACTACAAACCAAGAAATAAAACTAAAGAAACATTGCAGATCAACATTTACAGATTCTTAACAGCTGTAAGCTTAAATATCCCCAGGGGTTGTACCACACCGGTCCATTCTGTCCTGAACCCCTCAGCAGACCCCCACACCCCCAGACAGCAGACCCCCACACAATGAACACTGTCAGCTGTGTCTATGAAGGGTTAGTTTTACAACTAGATGTTCATTTAGTTGACTTTAAAGTTAGCTTGGTGCTAAATGCAGTATCTTCCTGCACCAGTGACACCACATCACTCTGTACACACTAACTATTCCTCATGTGAAGCTGGTTTGAGGATGGGATAACACAATTATACAATTTCAACTTATTTGACACCTTTAAAGACAAAAAAAAAGGGGGTATTTTTCTCCACCCAGTATGATCAGCGTGGACATGGAGCTGATCAGCGTGGACATGGAGCTGGTTCCGGTCCCGGAAAGGATGGGACGGGCTTCACCTCTGAAGAGACGAGGTCAGCGGGGCGCCACCGACTCGTTGGAGGTCGCTCCCTGGCAGATCTGGGCGTAGCTTGGCCTCTTGGACTCCTGGCCAATCAGAGCACAGTGTGAGGACTTTCATACTTTTACACTCGTGCACATTATTGGCTTTCAAACAACATACAATGATCTTTTTAAGTACAAGAGTATACAGGACTTCTCTGTTGTTATTTTATACATATACTAGTGTTAATGCATATAAAGAATCTTACTGTGACAGTTTCCTGTGGAAGCTGAGCTGGTGTGTCCTCACTGGTCGTCTCTGCACACTCCTTCACATTGCTGCAGACACAAAAGAAAAGAAAATCACTACTGGCACCATGACAACAGGAAACTGATAAAGTCCACATCATAAATATCATATCAAATATCATAAGGGAGAGGTAAGTAAAAGAAACTGGAGTAGTATGTGCTGTGGATCTTAGCATGTTGTCAGTAAAAGGAAACAGTAAATGTAATAATTGAGATGAGGCAGAGCAGAATCCTCCTCCATCTGCTGTCTCGGCGGTACTCACTGCTCTGAGGTCAGCTCAGGCTCTGGTGACAGTGTTGGTGCTGCTGCACGGGGGCTGCTGCTTTTAACTGGACCCTGAGAGGAACACACCAGTGTCAAGGTTTTACAGTCTGGGCTTTAAATATGAGTAGACACTGTCCTTGAGACTCAGATAAAGAGTGTGTGTGTGTGTCAGACAGAGAGACTCGGTCACCTTGACGTTGCCGTTAGCTGCAGGCATCGTTGCTATGGCAGCATTTGCTGGAGGAAGAGGAGGGAAGCTCATCAGCCCGAGCTCAGGAGGAGGAGACGGTTGACGAGGAGGAGACTGGCCCGGTCCATTCTACACAACACACACACACACACAAGTTAATACACAACTTACAGAAATGCACTAACACTTACAACCTACTGGCTACTTACACGGCCACCAGACTTCTCCCATGACCTGGCGTGCTCTCTCCTCCTCTGGCTGAAGTTTCCTCTCCTTCAGACACACAGCAGAGCAGCTTTCAGTTATACAAACCAGGATTATTCATAACAGGACTGAACAGATATACTTGAGTACCCAAGCTTGTTAAATCAGAATGGATGTTCCTTTACCTTCCCCGATCAGAGGTGGGCGAGGCAGTTTGCCTGCTGGGCTCCGTCCTCCCTCCTCTGCTGGGACGGCGCGTGCTTCCCCGCGACCGCCCCCGCCCCGGCCTCATGGGAGGAGAGGTGCGGTCCGCTGATGCCTGCTCCGATGGGTTTGAGGGATCATTCTGATTGGACTGCCAACGCTCTCCAGAGTTTGACCACCTTGAGCCTCTCCTGGAAGAAATGAAATAGAGTTTATCTACACAAAGATTAAGAAGCAACTGACACAACACCTCATTACAAGTCTCATCAAAAACAGCTTTTATGGAGGTTTCAACTACTATATATTTTTGGATCAATTGGTACATATTGGAAATGACTACATATTTTTCCTTATGCACCTTTTAAATGTTTTAAGTGTGCTTAATCACTATAATTGTCACTGTGCAGAATTACTGGGTTAAAATAAAAATACCTGCAGAAAATAAAAAACTGCGCCGCATTCGCTGATTTTAAAATTCATACTATTTAGTAAAGCTCATATTATAACAATAACTCATTTGTAGATACCTCTGCCGGTGTGGGTTGTAAGGTTTGAAGGTGGAGAATCCGTTCATGAAGTCATTCATCAAGGTTTGATGCTGCTGAGAAACAAACATCAGCACACAATTATTATCACTCTGTCCGATGTTCACAAAATAACAAACCCTACAACTCCATGACTCACCTCAGCAAACTCTTGGTATCCCGGTGCATCCGGGTTCCACACCTCATTGGTGAAGTCGAACAGCTGCTGGGTGGGGCAGGTCTGCTGGAAGCTGCTGGGGGGGTAGTAGGAGTTGTAGGGACTGGCACTCTGCTCCAGCTGGTTGGGTGTGAAGCCATTCTTTGGAGCGAAGGAAGTGACTGCCATGGTTTTGGCCTTTATCCTCGCCATGATGGGCTTTCCCTTAAACTCCCGAACTTCTTCTCTGAGGTAGCTATAGGCCTAAAACATGGACAGAGGCATAGCATTCCTTAGTCTGTAGTCTTTGTCGAACTGCCAACCTCAAAAGCTTGAATTCACTGATTAAAAAGATCACAATGCGTTTAGCTGTATTTTACCTGTTGTGCGTCGGCTTCAGAATTGAAAGTGACGAACCAGTTATCGTTGTTCACAAACTCACAGCTCAGGAACCTGGGAATGTTCTCCCCATCAAAGAGAGCCTCCACCTCCTGCAGTAAAACAGTCATATCAATCTGTCACATGTGGACTTTTCATTTAAAAACCCTTAAATGTATCAGTAGAGGGGAGGAGTCAGGTGGGTTCTTGCCTCCTTAGGTGTGGTGTTGGGGATCTCACGCAGGATGACGACACATCGACTCTGACAGGGACGGACCTTCTGTCCACACGGAGTCACCTGGACCATGGGCAGGGCTGTCGGCCAATGAGAGAAAGGCATGTCTCAGGACGACAATCAACCAAAAGAACACTCCTAACTACAACATCTTCTGGAATTAATTGATTGTTGGATTTAAAAGGGTCTGAGATTACAAAGAAAAATCTTGTGGTTGTTTAAATAAACTACTAACAGCAGGATAGTACCAGAATTTGGCAGGTGGTAAAATGTTCACCCTAAATAAAAGCTATAAATGTCAGTCAGACACATGAGTAGAAATAGACACTGACATTTCAGAATGTCCGCGATGAGGTCCAGGTCCGTGCTGAGACTCTTGATCTTGTCCAGGCTGGCCAGAGTTGAGATGGGAACGTACTGGTCGCTGTCCATCTGAGAGTTGAGGTACAGGTCGTTGCCAAGGTACTCCCTGCAGGGGTAGAAGAAGAGATCTCTATTGAGTTTGAGAGTCTGAATGTTTGGAGGGGAATATAACGTGTCACACATGCTGGACCACATACCAACAAAACAAAGCAATTATATTAATCGCCTCAAGAGACAAGGACAATTGCTTTCAGTGGAATGGAGGTCAAATAACAGAGCACAATGACAGCCAGAATACCAACACAATTGGGTATTTTTGCAGTTTTTACAGAGGGATGGTATGACATTTTGATTATTTGAAGACATGTTTTTTAGAAAATAATAGTGAGACCAGAGTTCCCGTTAGCCGGTAATTACCGGTAAAATATGCTGAAGACCGGCAAATCTAAATCTCTCCGGTCAAAATAATTTCCCCTTAGCGCAATACTGCATCAGTTGCGCCACTTATGTAACAGACAAGAACAGTATGTGACAGACAAAAGAGTATGTGACAGACAAGAACAGTATGTGACAGACAAAAGAGTATGTGACAGACAAGAATAGTATGTGACAGACAAAAGAGTATGTGACAGACAAGAATAGTATGTGACAGACAAAAGAGTATGTGACAGACAAAAGAGTATGTGACAGACAAGAATAGTAAATTCTAATGTCTAACACTTAATGTGGAGAAAGAGATGTCCTGTATGGGTTGATTGTGCGTTGATCTGTTGGTAATGCCTCGGGGTTCCGGTGGGCATGTAAACAAATGCATAATGCTGCGCTATACTTTGTGGCCTCACCCGGTTGCATAGCGACGCTTATTGTTTAGGTGTCTTTTAATAAGCAGGTAGTCATATCATTAGCTAGAACTAGCTAGATCTGATCGATATGGACATAAACGCGAGTGAAGTCTAATCTGACGGGAGAGAGAGATCAGCTGCTGCTGACGAGTCGACACGCAGCTTGCATGTTCACCTGCAGCGGTGAGCGGAGCAAAACACACACTTCAGGTTAGAATATCACACGTAGCTATTTTAATGACCTCTCAAACTACCTAAACTAGTTATAGATATGTTTAGTTTTACTGTCGGGTCACTCTGGATCCGCGAGCTGCATGATACTGACGGGCTGTCAGGAGAAGGAGAGCGCTCCGTTTATTATTCCCGTGTTATTATAAGTTACTGTACCCTTTTGAATAATGTAGTTAATCTACTATAATTAGTTTTTTTAATATCGAATCATATCAATTTATTTTAAAGCTCAATAAATAACAAAGAAGAGCTTTGACCGGCACTTTTCTAATTTTGTCCGGAAGATTTAAACTTTAACGGACATTTTGACCGGCAAAAAAATATTCTAACGGGAACTCTGAGTGAGACATTACCTGGTCAGGCAAGATTCCAAAACTGTCCTCAGCTCTTCCCTGGTCTCATCTGAAATACAAAGAAAGTTATTACCATATCTGAGCCCACGAATTCATTGCTTTAGAAAATATGAATAAAATGGAGAATAAAATGCCTAGATTGTATTGATACCTGTGACTGTTGGTTCAATGAGGTCTCCATTAACCACAGGGTCCTCCACAGGCAGCATCTGGTACTCCAGTGTGCTGGGAACTGCCTCCACCTCGGCCTCATCCAGGCACATGTTCTCCAGCTGGAACTCTGGCTGGTATACTAAAAACACACAACCACACAGCATCTTACCACCAAGCCCTAACCATAACTTGCAAGCAGACCATATCATTTGTTTAGCTTTTTTTTCTCCACAAAATAACTCCTGGAAAAGAGTATTATAGAAATAACTAGATTTAATTTAACATTACAGGGAGTATCTTTATTTCAGCCTACCTTCCGGATTCGTCAGATCGTTGGGGAATTGCAGCCATGGCTGCTCAGCCTGCAGGTAGGCGGGGCCAGGGACGTCCAAGTTAAAGTTGTGATTGGTCCATACCTCAGCTTCAGGGTTAAGGCTGGGGGCAGCAACAGGTCCCTGAAACAAAACAAGAAAACCCAAGTGCGCAATATTATTCTAACATGAAAAGCTAATTTAGATGTATTTAAGTGTAACAATATATTGTGACAAAGAAGAACAAATGAATATAACAGTTAAAAACTGATATTTCATGTCAAGAACAGACAAAATTATATCAAAAGGTGTAGCTGAGAGTATTAAACCAATATAATGTCCACATCAAACAGTATACTTTCACTGAACCCAATTGTCTCACACTTACAGACTGAGTGCAATTTGTTTGCCATTCCCACAGACAGGGTCCCTGAGGCATCACTGTGCTGCAGGGGTAAGCTCCCAGCAGAGCCATAGAGGGCTGCAGCTCGGAGACAAAGGCGGGGATGTGCTCCATGTCAGAGCCCGTCCGACCCTCACTCAGGCTGGGCTCCATGGCCGACGCTCCCTGCGCCCACGCCCCACACGTCTCCTCCAGACCCAGCTTGATCCAGGGCTGAGGATAGAGGCGGCAGACGGAGGAGTCTGCGTCTTCTCCCAGCAGCTCTGACACCATCTCCCTCATCCCTCCTTCCCGCTCTCCCTCCTCAGTGGTCGCAGGCGGCTCCTGACCCAGGAAGTGTATCTCGTAGGAGGGGGTTGAGGCATAAACATCCACCTGACCCATGTCCATAGGGATCATGGTGTCATCCTCCTGGGAGTGCGAAACTGAGACATAATCATCCGGACAGCTGAAGTCATTGGGAATCATGTATGGTTCGTCACAGATGATGCTTTGGGTCGGTGTCTCAGTGGTTGAAATATTGGCAGTTTCTGGAGAAAAATCAAGTGCAGATGTTGCAATAATTTCTCCTGAGTGAAAGTCATTTGATAAATCACCAGGTTGAGGTGGACATTTTACAGTGTCAATGTTGGGGTTGATATAGTCAGAGGAAACAAGTTCAGAGGGTTGTGGAGCTTGGGGGGGCTGTTCTACTCTCTCTGCAGATTCATGCTTGATTTGCACATCAATCCCCTGGGCAGCTGTTGTCTCCTCACCTTCTTTACAAGTATCACTAACAACTTTAAAGGATGGGTTTACCTCAAGTTGGACTTGTCTGCTCTCAGTAGAATTAGTCTCAGTCTCTGGACATGAACTTTGCTCTGCATCCTCAAGTTTTTTGAATGGAGATGAGGGAGAAGGAGGTGGAGTGCAGGAAGTAGTAATTTCAGGAAAAACATCTGTAACATCACCTCTCTCAACAGATTTGCTGCTCTGACAGATTTCTGTTATTTTTTCAGTCTGTCCGTCGTCCCCTTTCATGAGGACAGCTGCAAGAGTCTCATCTAAGAAATCTTTAAGGGACACCTGGACACCTTCAGGTTTCACATCAGAACTGTCAGGCTCTTTGTCATCAAACCTCACATCACTACGCTCAGTGAATGAAGCATTAACATCTAGAGGCTTAACGGTGCTCAAATCAAATGTTGGGTCATTTGAATTGACATCTAATTTGTCAAATGTGATGGAGTAAGATGTGGGTTTGTCTGATAGAGGAGTCAGATTGTTAAGGCAGGGGGAGTCGGTGGGCAGAGATGACAGAGCAGAGTTGGTGGAGATGAAGGAAACATTGGTGAAAGTCGTATCTGCTGTTCCGCTGTCACCAACATCCTCCCTCTCACCCAGGCCTCTGCAGATATTCATGGGGGTAGCCTGGCTCTTTAGGGATGGCTTATCCATCTCAATGTCTCCTCGAGATGGACGCAAAACATCCTCCTCCTTGTGCAGAGGATTGATGATGAGGTCAGGAGGACTGCTGCTGGAAGTATCCACTTCAAGAGCTTCTGCTGCTGTAGGTGAACCATGGATATGCTGCTCTGTTAACGAGTGAGACTCACGCATAGGATTTTCAAGAGTATTAAAGTCAGCATCCACACTCTGATCCAACTTTTCCTCTGCTCTGTGGTCCCTAAAGTACACACTCTTTCTCTCTGAACACACACTCTGCAACTCCTCTGATCCCTTCACCATCTCCTCCTCGCATGCACTTGATATGTGTGTGACGTCATCAACATGTCATCCTTAGGTTCATCTTTGTCCTTTGCAGCTGTCTGACAATTGAAATATTCAGGCTGACGTTCCTCGCTGTTTATCTGATCTTGGGAGGGGGTCAGCGTGTCACACTGAGGGTCCGCCATCTGTGGAGAAACAACAGGATGAAGAGTCTCCTCCTCTGAGAGTGAGTTGTCCGAGTGTGTATGTGTGAGGCCGGTAGAATGTCCCGCAGCGTGCGATTGCACTGAAGCTGGTTCCTCATCATGTGACTGGCTGGTCATTTTAGATTGTGTGATATACAGCTGGTGGCAGACTGTGGATGCCTCTGCGTGTGATTGGCTGAAGACTGGAGACTCCACTATGCAGGGCAGAGCAGCTGTTTCTACTTCAGCTGCGTGCACCAAGTGTGTCGAGCCAGCTGTTTGGGTTTGTGGGTTGTGGTCATGTTCAAGGTCGTCAGCGTCGATGGAACATAGGCTGTAGAAACTCCGGGTCCTTTTTTCAAAGACACTGACCTCCTCATCTTCCTCCTCCTTGAGCTCAGCTTCAGGTGAATCCTGCTGCGTTCCTCGTACGCGCCAACCGGTAGCGGGGGGTCATCTGACACCTCGCTCTCGGTGACGTTGTTAGCAGAGCGAGAGGGGAACCTGGCAGGAGCTGACCGACATTTTGCCGGTTTGGGCCTCTGCCCCTCTGGAAGCTGTTTGAACCACATAGCCCTGACAGTGGCATTATCCAAATTCTTGTGTTCGGCGGGACTCCGTGTGCGCACCTCCATATACGGAGCCGGGCCACAGCTGGGCCTGGCAGTCTGTGTCATGCCTGGCTCTGTGTCCCTGTTTGAATGTATGTTTGTGATAATAATAGCCTCCTTCTCTCCGTGAGTGCCGGCTGCTTTAGGTTCCCTCTTACTCCGAGTGGTAATGTCCCCGCTGACCGCGGCCCCCTCTCTACAAACTTTGTTGTCCAGTCCCGGATGTCTTTCCTCATCTTCCGCAGGCTTCCTCTGGGCCACTGCGTCTGCCACACACGTCTCCTCTTCGTCCAAGCACACATGCTGAGCTACAGCCACGGCAAGTTGCCTGACCTGGTCTGTCCCTTCACTCAGCCCGTCGTGGAGCGGGGGATGTAACAGACTGCTCCTCTCGCAGGGCAGGCCATGGTTGAGCTCCTTACTAAAGCAGCACCCCATCTTCTTCGGCCTAAAGATGGATTAAAAAACAAGACTGCTATGGCCACACACACTGAGAGCCTACACAACACGAGACAAAATCATGAGCAGCTCCTCACGATGGCTCAGCCACATGTAGAAAGAGAAAAGACCCTCTACTCCCCCCTGCTTCCCCCTTTCCCATTCCCTCCCAGTTTTCCCCTCCCCTGCCCAGAATAGCAAATGTGAAGGAGCTCACATGTCCCTGCCACTCAACAGAGGGGCGCACACCACTTTGTGTGTGTGTGTGTGTGTGTGTGTGTGTGTGTGTGTGTGTGTGTGTAAGAGAATGTATGTGGGAGCCCTAGTTAGGCTACAGTTTGAGAGAGGTCAGCACATGGCCCAGCGGCGACCAATCACAGCGCAGTAATGCGGCAGTGTCCACTCCCCCTTCCCCCTCCCTGAAGCTCCCCCTTCTTCCTTCCTCCCATCCCACCATTCAGTCCTCTCTCCCTCCCACTGATACCTTTCTCTTTGACTTACATCAGTTTTGCCCTCAGTGCTTAAGTCCCCCCTCCTCCCATCCTCCTTTCACAAGGCCACTAGCCCCCACCCCCGGGCCACTAACCCCCACCCCCGGGCCTCATGCCTAAGCGACCAACAATCAATCTGATTATTCTGTAGTTGTTGATAAGTTAAAGGCTGGTGAAGTTAGGAAATGTCAAGATGTCCATGTCTTTTTTTTCAAATAATACTTTTTTATAACTTTTACTTTTTAATATTGTTATTAATGTCTAATCTATACACACATCTATAGTATGTCTGTCTGTATAGTATGTCTCTGGCGCTCTTTTTTTAAGTTTTCTCATTATTTTTTTCCCTGCCATTAAAGGTTAAAAAGTTCTTCCTTATTAACCTCCAGGATGTTTTATGATGTACAGATTATAAAGCCCCTTGAGGAAAATGACTTTGAATTATATAAATTAATTAACTTAATTCTCTGAAAAATGGTTGCCAGAACCAGATCTGACAATAAAGTTGATTTCATGCAAGTTCTTTACAGTATCTAGCGATTATTTGGAAAGTCTGTTCCTTTATATAATATTAGATGAATACTGTAGGAATGTCTGTGTAGTGAGTATAAATATTAAACACAAGTACCTGGTAGTAGTAGTAGTAGTAACCAGGTGGACCGGGCTGTCCGAGCGATAACTGCACCTGTAGCTGGGTCGGACACTGTGGGTTCGTCATGTGACTCGGGCTGGAGGGCAACTGAATGGGATGAGTGCCGCTGGCGATGGTCACCACGGAGACTGGCAGGAGGAGAAATGGAGGAAAGGAAATGAGTCACAACACCAGCTGGCATGATGGTAACACTGCAACAACTAGATCACTCTGGTACATACAACTGGTAAATACTGGAGATTGCACTGCTATAAAGTTAACAGTGTTTTTTTACACAACTTGCTATCAGTGGTGTAGAGCAACTACTGCCAACTATAATTCTGAGGTAAATATTGTATTTTTACTTCACTACATGTATTTAATACCTTAAATTACTTTGCAGATTTGGATTAATGATATGAAATATAATCAACACTTGAATAAGACTTGAGTTACACCTGGAGTTAATCCACCAGCTACCCTGCAATGTACAAAGCAATTAAAACTAGCTCCATGTTTAACAGTATGATAAACACATTATTTCCTCAATAATTATAATCAAAACATATAATATATATTACTCTGAAAAGGGGCCAATCTGCAGAATTAGTTTTTTAACCTTTAGTACTTTAAGTACATTTTAATGCTAATACTTTTGTAGTTTTACTTGAGTAACATTTTGATTGCAGGACTTCTCCCATCTCTGCTTAATACCACAATGAGTTCAAGCTTAAGAGAGATAGTTAGTTAGTAAGTTAGTAAGTTAGTTAGTTGGCTATATGGCTAAATCCCTTAAGAGTGATTGAGAAAAAGGTAAAGTGAAAATAATAATCTACGTAAGTCTGTCAATAACTATCCTGACTCAAAACAAACTGATACTAACGGCTAACGTTAGCTAAACGACATCTGGTTAAACTTTGCTAACGCTAGATAGACTAAATGGCATTCAACTGTTTCCATTCAAAACTAGTAAAAACAAGCATTTAATATGCAGTTTCAATAAAACATGTTGTTTAAGCGTAATGTTAAGGTAACCGTAGCTCAAACATAGGTAAAGCTAGGCTTTTGTTGTTTTACTTTTAACTAAACTTTTTTCCTGATTCTTACCGTTAAGACAATCCTCTCTGCTGACAGCCTGACTTAACCTTGCCTGTTAGCCAGTAAGTGAGGACAAATTAGAAAAACCTCGAGAAAACAACTGCAACAAATGTGCGAAAAGTCTAGTTAATCGAGTTAACAACTTGTCTTTCGAAATATAAACAGCTTTTCTGTCTCAAAAGCAGCGGCTAGCGTTGTGTCCTTACGGCCACCGCTAGCTACTGACCGTTAGCTCATCAACGTCCACAAATTGAACCACAACGGTAGAAAGAGGCTAACGGTTATGGCTAGGTAGAGCAAACTTTAGGCTAATATTAACTTTTAAAAGCTGTATTTGTTCGAGTATTTGTGTGAATCGTGATTCAGAAACTCACCTGTCACCTGTCCTCCCGCCGCGCTAAACTCAGTCTTGATTTCTGGGTTCACTGCGGTGTGTTTGTGGAACTCTCCCTTCTTGTGCTTCCATAAAACCGCCCGTTGACTCTCCCAACCACACTCACACCTATAGTTGCGATGGAAACTGTGCGTTTTAATAACATCGGATTTTTGTAAATGTGGTTTTAATACAATAAACCTGCATGATGTAGCCAGGGAGGACAAATGAACTCCGGAGGCCAATGAGGCCGCAAACGCATCAAACACCACCCACAAGACAGTTTGACAGGAAACCAAAAAAATCACAATTTGGACATTTCTTTAAATTAATTCCCATGGTTTCATTGTTCAACTAATTTATTAAAGTAATCCACTAATTGGAATACATCCTGGGGGAATGTTGTTCACTTAATTTATCATTTTGTTTACTTGATGTAAGGATAATGTTTGTGAAATAGGAAATCAGTTTAATGAATAGGATACTCACAACATGTTAGCAATGGGTTTTAATTTTCAACCCATAACTCTACAAATTAAAGTATATATTTACAGCAGCTATACCCTACAATTATATATGCCGGTTGCTAGTTTTTGATAATAAACTCCCCATAGAGTAGAAAAAAACAAACAGAATACCAGCGTTGTAGTAAGGATTGTAAAATTGGGGTGTATGATCATTTTGTTATATTAAATGAATACAAAAAAAAAGACTTATGAAAGAGCATTCATGTGTTAGATTTTAATTATAACATTCCTTACGGTTGTTAAAATAATATTTTAAAAGTACAATATGGCCCTGCAGCACACATACATTCACTTTCACATACTCATGGACATGATACAAATTTAATGAGAAAATACATTAAATTCATGTTCAGTAGTCGATGTCTCCACTCACATAACTCGTAAAAAAGGGTGAGGATGTTTTTCAAAAAATAACATTTTCACATAACTGTCCTCCTAATTTATAATTTCCCTGTGGCTATGGAGTAAAATAATCGTTGGAAATAAGAACTTTAAGTATTACAAGATAAGAGTCACACAGATTATTTTAAAAAACACAAATGAGATTCCATTGTTTGCCAAGTATCAAGACTTAACCGGCTCCCACGAGACACATGTCAGGTTTGAAGTGCGCACAATTAAAAGTTCATACTTTGAGGAACTGGAGTGCTTTTATCTCTCTTGTACAGAACATGATTAGCGATGAAGCCGGCGCTCAAGGGGCTCCTGGGATCAAGAGTTAATTCAGTGAAGTGCCTGTGGAGCTCCATGGAGAGGAGGAATCCCCCAGCAGGCTCTCTGACTCAACGCTCCTTCAAAGTGCAGCAGAGTTCACGGAGAGTTTGCAGCGCTGCATCAGGAGTAAAAGCACCAGTAGATGATGTTGAAGAGCAGGTAGGACAGGGGGAAGGCCAGGCGTGAGTATGAGTCGATCATGTAGCTGTTGCTCACAAACAAGTCCACGTTCTCACGCACCGACCTCTGCCGGCGGAGGCGAGTCCCTTCCGTGGGCCGGAGGTCTGGGGTCAGGGTTGGCGTGGTGAGGGGGTCAGAGGTCAGGGCGGGCGCCATGCGGGAGAACGGAGTCAGCTCCATGTCATTGTCGTGGAAACAGCCGTCGAACGCCATCGCCTGGCTGGCGTTAGAGGTGGATGGGATCTGAAAAAGTGGAAATATAAACTCATAGCCTTACTGTGGTCCTCGAGTGAATGTTTTGCACAAAAAATGACAATGCATCATAATTTAAGAGTTCTTGATATGTTTTAATTTGTAAAGTTAGTACAGCTGTCTGATAGATGTTGTGAAGGAGATGTATAAGAATCATGAAAACCTAAGTAAAGCACAAATACCTCAAATATGTACCCAATACTGAAGTAAATGTAATACAGTGACATTCCCCCACTGAAAATGTTGACAGACTGTAATGACTCTGTCTGGCCACTAGAGAGAGACATTGAGTTAAACATGTATTTCCCTCCCTGTTTAGTCTGAGGGGCGATGTGTGGTGTATGAATCCCCCCTCCTGTCCCCCTCACTGACCTTCCCCCTCTTCATCTTCCTCATCTCCTCCAGAGTGGTGCAGTAGTTCACCGCTGCGTATTCGATCACAGACAGGAAGACAAACAGGAAGCTGGTCCACAGGTAGATGTCCACCGCCTTCACATAAGAGACCTTGGCGACAAGGAGACACACATGGGAAAATCCTGTTCACTTGATGATTGATGGAACAGGAAGAAAACAATCTGTGGGATCGTATATTTGAAAAGATTATACACAAGTGGGGGTTATTTTGTGTTGTGTTATGCATTCAATTGAAAATGTAGAATCCTTTTTTTGTCCTATTGCTAAAAAATAACATATCAGTATTTACCAAAACTTTGACTAGACCTATATCAGGTTTATAACAAACATGGTAAGGCTAATCAGGTTTTATTATATATTATCTTTATTTCTACTACATACTGAGAACGTTTACTCAGTAGCAGTTCGTTGCTGCTGAGCGGATTCACACATTTGTTCTAATTTGTAAATCTTTGTATATTTAGAGCCATTTTCAAAATGCCTAGTTCTCTCCAAAGAATGTCTGAAATGATTTCAAAGATGACTCAGCCAGACTATTTTCTCAGGTTTTTCCCTTGCAGTTTAAAGTCTTGATCCTTACAGGCTCATATGGGAATTAAATCTCTGAAATAGGTCAGGGCCACGAAAAGCCTTAAGACCCTGAGAGCCAAGTCAGCAATAAGACATGCAGTAAGTCCAGCTGCACCTGAAGCCCCCCTGCTGTTACCTGAGGCATGGCGGAGGACACCCCGGTGATGATGGTGGACATGGTGAGCACCGTGGTTATACCTGCAGGACAGAGAGCAGCTGTTACCACACAACGAATTACAAAATTGCACCTGCTGCCTGTCTCAAAATAAACACCCGGTCTCCACAGAGTAAATGATTCAACTTTATGATTCAGGCAGATTATGTGGTTACCCAGAGAGACACGTGCAGGGACGGCCCTCCTGTCGATCCAGAAGGACACCCAGGACAGGACGACCATCAGCATGGTGGGAAAATACGTCTGCAGCATGAAGAAGAAGATGTGCCGCCGCAGGATGAAGTTAATGAACAGACGATTGTACCAACCTGAAGGAGAGAGACACAAAGACATCACAAGGATCATTTTTCTTCTTAAATATCTTCCACTCTTCTGGTTTAAGGCTTTTCACAACATGTTGAGCACATTTTATTTACTGTATAAACTGCTTAGCATTTGAATCTATAACAATTCATCGTGTTCACATTATTTTGCCTTTTAAATTGTATTATATATTCAGTAATGCACAAATGTATGAGTTATTTTGAATAGAGAAACCTAAGCCTTTCTCTGTAATCAGATTATCAAACACACACACACACACACACACACACACACACACACACCAGGGTGTCCGCGGGGTCTTAAAAAAGTATTAAAAGTTGATAAATCAATTTAGCGAAAATTAAGGCTATTAAAAAGTATTAAAAAGTATTAAAAAGTATTAAACGGCATTTTCCAAGGTATTACATTTTGTAGCTTGTTTTCAATAAGTATATAAATTGTCCAAAGAGGTTGTATTCTACAGTCTGCCTGAATGTAATCATTGCGTAGGTGTGTAGTGTGATTCTGTGTAGTTTATTTATGGCATCCCGTTGGATTTGACGTCATCTGAACAGGACATCGCGCGCTCACTGCTTGATAGCGCGCGAAGGCCCGTTTACGCCCGTTGTTAAACAACATCGTTATGGGGAAATGCAAGTTTGCGTCCAAATGGTTTGAAGATAAGGAGGAAGGACAATCAATACTGTATATAGTCAATGTGAGGTAAAGTGTGTCGCCAATGTAACCGGTTAAAACTCAAAGTGGCGATGAGGTCTTAAAATGTATGGAACGGGTCTTAAAAAAGGTCTTAAAAGGTATTACATTTGACTTCAGGATGCATATACCCTGAAACACACACACACACACACACACACGCACACACACACACCACAAACACACACAGACCGGTGCTGCTGTAAAAAGCCAGGCCACTGGAGGCGTGGAAATGCTCGATGAAGAACTGAGACAAGACGATCTCGTCCGTCCTCAGAGAGTCGTTCCCATTCTTCCAGTACAGCATCAGGTCGTTCTCATTATACGCATCTGTGTACAGAGGGGGAGCGGGGGGGAGAGAGTGGCGGGGGGGGAGAGTGTTCAGTGTCCGGGAGATTTGTTTCCGACCGTCTGAGCTTATCCTGCTGTTTACACATTTTCAGTGGTGGAAGAAGTACTCATATCTTTTTCTTAGCTTAACTTGGATATACTGTACCATCATCATGTATCAATAGTAAAAGCACCAATTATGGAGAATGTCCATTTCAGATATTATTTGATTCTAATTTGAAATACCCTTTACTTTAGAGTGGCAATAACACTTTTGCTTTCATTTATCATTCTAAAGTATATGTGGATTTCACTGTAAAGGCTGTACAATAATGATACCATCTGCGTTTAGACTGGTTCCCTAAAATGAAATGTTTCCTTCCTTTTACAAGTGAAGACGTTGGCGTTCACTGCGTCACTGCAACAGTAGCTAAGAGGCAATATGTGTGTGTGTGTGTGTGTGTGTGTGTGTGTGTGTGTGTGTGTGAGTGTGTGAGTGTGTGTGTGTGTGTGCGCCTCACAGCTCTCCAGCTCCAGTGAGCAGTTCTGTGTGTCCAGAGGGAAGCTGCTGAAGTCCATCGAGCAGAGAGCCGTCACCGTCACTCTGAAACACACCAACAAGGAAACTTCAGCTTCACCTTTATCTCACGCTCTCAATTACTTTATTTCAGTCGCCTTCATTGGCATGATATTAAGTGAAGTAGTTTTTGGTTTTAAAAACACGTCAACAAAACTAGATTATTGGTTGTGTTAGGAGTCAGAATCTAAAAAAAGGACAAAACCTAAGTGTGGTGGAGGTTTAAGGTATTAGGATAAATTGTCAAACTTAAATGACATTGATAGAAGTAGTATTGGGAAATATAGTACATTTTACTCCACTACATTTGTCAAAACATGTGATCAGTGTATAAAAAAGATGCTGTGTTATGACTTACTGCCCAAAAGTCAATAAAGCTACTTCACTATAGCAGCTATAACAATAAAGTCCTGTCTTCCTCAGCAACAGAGTAGTTTGTATGAGCTGCTACCTTTAACTCCCACCAGTCCTCGTCCCTACCTGACGCTGTAGAGGATGTTCCCGTCGGGGTACACCCGCAGCATGATGTTCTCCATGGTGGTGTCGTGGATGAAGGAGCGCTTGGAGTGGACGAAGAAGACGTCAGGGACCCAGATCTTCTTCACGAGCCGAGAGTCAAACGTCCGGCTCTGATTGGTTCTGGACGGAAACGCCAGCCGCTCGTCCTTCCAGTAATGCCGCAGGTACAGAGTTATGGTGAAGTCCTGCAGGACGCAAACAGACAGTGTTGATACATCTTATTGTGTGAGTAAACTTATGTCATGGTGCATCTATGTTTGTATATTAAAAGTAAAAGGGGCTTAAAATATAAAAGTAAATATGACCCTATTCAGGTAACTTGTAAGGATCCACTTACAATTTAAGAACTTACATGATTAAAATGTGCTTTTGTGCAAATTTTCATAAAAACTCTCCGTAATCAGGTTTTGTCTGTTGAATCTTTTTCCATTAAAATGCCGTACACTGATCAGTTTCTCTGCCATGTTAACCAGTAGACAGAATATGTCTGAAGTCACTCCTAATCAGATGTCAATACCAATCATAAAAAAGCTGGAAATGAGGTGTAAGATGTTCAATATCCTCACCATGTTAACCTCAGAGATGCCGTCGATGCTTTCCACCTGCACATCGATGCCCACAGGGATGGCTGCACCTGAAACCATTAGTTTAAAAGTGAAAAACTGAAACTCATAAATCAGTGCAACAGTTCTTCTAGGAATCAGACTGTTCATCATAGCCGCCTTCTTAAAGTAGTCTCTGTTCTCTCAACACCTGAGGGGTTTTGCAGAAACTTTGATCTGTGAGAACTCAACTTAAACAGACAATTTGCAGCGTGTATTTAAGGTCCTTAAACTACAAATTACTGCATGAGAGTTCACGCAACTGTCAGAATGGTTCCCCCGAGCAGAAGATAAGACTCGCAGGCTTGTCTTGTTATTATTACAGAAAGATAGTATTTTCTCATTTAGAGTAACATTTCAATTAGTCAGCTGTCAGTGCTGTTATGTTAAAGAGGCCCTACTCTGCTTTTGGGGTTTGTGTGTGTGTGTGTGTGTGTGTGTGTGTGTGTGTGTGTGTGTGTGTGTGTGTGTGTGTGTGTGTGTGTTTCCCAAGTGTGTTATATAGGTTTTTGTGCATGTAAATTGTCAACGCCTCCATTGGACTCCTTTGTTTACTTCAGTAACTTCCTAATTGGCTTGTGCTCCAACAGATTGCACGTGATTGGACAGGCAGTACGAGAAAAATAAAGAGCTTTTTGAAAATTTAAAAATGTAAACATGTCACAGTAGAGGCACAATATACAGATATGAACCTGAAAATGAGCAAAATATGTCCTTTTTAGTTTCCCAGTGATACACCATGTTGATGTACAAGTTGTTTCAGAGGCTTTTTTAAACCAAAACATTGGATAAAACACGATTTCGGTGCAAGACAAATATCAGTCCTCCAGCAGCTTCTGTCACAGCCTTACTTGGCCCTCGAAACCTTATTTTGGTCAAACACTGGTAGCAACATCCTTCACCACTATCACACCGCAGATATCAACATCTGTCCTCCACACTCCCACACTCCATCCGCCTCATTAGCAGATAGGCCTCGTTTAAAACTGAACAACCTGATTATTGCACACAAACAGGGCAGAAATAACCAAATCGCACTAACCCAAAAAAAAAAGGGTTGCTGCTCCACCACAATGCAATCATGATTTGGCAAAGTTTGGGAAGAAGTTATTAAAGGACATTTGTAGAGCTTGAAACCAGCTGTGACGCAATGATGTGGCCTTTTTTTTTTTACGAAAAATATACTCTGCTTACTTAAGGATTTGTTCACGGTTGCGGCCTGCAGACTAAAGAGATCCTTCCTGACTTCACCACAAGCGTCGGCAAGGATTTTTTCCTAAACCCATAAACATTTCTCTCTGTAGCATGTTCTTTAGAGTTGATGTTAAAAGTGAAAGAACGAGAGGAATGCACCAGAGGAATGAGCCATCACAACTGTCAGCTAACAGCTCTGTTATTACCTCTGACATTGCGAACTTTCACCCCTCACTGTATGCCGTTTTGGTGATTTATAGCTGAAATATGTCAAGATGTATAAGTTAAACTGGGTTAGAAGAGGGAACTGTAGGCCTTTCGATAGACTATTTTAAAGGTCCCATGTCATGGCCATTTCTACTGATCATAATTCCATTGTTGAGGTATACTAAAATACATTTATATTGTGCAATTTTCCAAACTCACATTGGTTTCTCATACAGCATCTCTGTATAGTATGTGTATTCACTCTCTGTCCTAAACGGCTTGTTGGACCTCCTGCCCCCCCCCCTCCCTGTGAGCCCATAGGCCGTCTGCGAGACAGCGAGACACAGCGAAACCCAGCCCCAAACACACACACCCGCAGCCTGGCTGGGAGTTTGTGTGTGTGCCCAGGCTGAGTTCCGCGGTGTCTCGCTGTCTCGCCGACCCCACACCAGTGAGCCAGCTCACAGTGTCCCGCTCCTCACAGCAGCGAGCCTCGCAACGTCCCGCCGAGTGTGTGTGTGAGGAAGTCCGCGGATTGGTCCAAACGTAACGGCACTGTACCCAGGAAGAAAACAATGGAAAAAGAGAAATGTCCAACGAGGCGTTCTGGGGCAGCATAGACAGGTATTTTCTGTGTTAGAGTTTTACTCGCTACAGGGTGTACTTTGAGGGTTTGTGACTCTGCAGACCGTTTACATGCAGAAAAACCTTCATAACACACAAGGGGACGGGTAATAACCGGAAAAGCATGACATGGGACCTTTAATGTAAAGCAAGGTCCTGACTACACATTGAAATACAATTATTTTAATGCACATATAGTTAACATATACTATATATCTAAAAACTTTATTTAAAGCCAGATTTATTTATCAAGCCCTTTTTAATTAAAAAAAAAAGACACTATTATAAACAAGCACATTTAAGCGTAAAACCATAACATTAAAAATAATAGAAACAAAACAAATCTAAATAAAAAAAACGAGTTTGGGACTTCATGAGAGACGGTTCCTTGTCAGGCCAACAGCCAGAAGTCCTGAAGGTGTGAAGCTCATTCAAAGGGTTTGTAAGAATATTACTGGAGTAGGAAACAAAAGAAAGACATTTCTGCTAAAAAAGTAGTTTTTCTTTTATTAATTTAAGAAGAAATAATAAAATTCCTTGAACTGCAGATTATTTATACAAATAAAACCTGTTATGGCCGTTTGCGAGATAGAGATCCATGAATATTAAGAATGGAAAAGCTAAATATTTCGTTCGCAGCCATCTTTAATTTTTCTAAGCATTGCCTTGACACACCCAAAAGGCCACTTCACTGTTGCCAGGGTAACACCTCATAACAGCCGATCGTATTCTAGAACCTTGAGTGATGTCATTGCGCTATTGGCTTTTAAATTCCCTTCGACATTCCAACCAGAGTTTACAAGTAGGACTAAAACGAATGATTCTTTTCACTCCACACAGACTTGGCGATCGGTCGACACGTACAGCACAGCTAGAATTTAGGACCAAAACATACCTTTTTTCCACATTAAGATTCCAGCATACTGTCTATCTTACGATGTCTTCTTCAGAAAGCATGGCCTCCTGCTCGGATGTATGGGAAACTAATAGCGACTACGATAACATGAGTAAGGCGCTAGAAGCTATCAACGGAAAGTTAAAGTCCTGCCATCTTGAAGCTAACAGTATAAAGAACAAGTTGAACAGCTTTCAGTCTTTGGGGGAGAGATATGACAGCATGCAGGCAGCAGATCAAACTGCAAGGCAAAGATTAGCTTTCGTTCAGAAAGAGGTCAAGTCGCTCAGAGAAAGGATCTTAAATAACAGCGATGTTGAAGTCCAGTTTAAAAAGACCTTGGAGCAAACTGCCTCAATGCACGCTCTACGTGAAAAACTAAGTGTAAAAAGCGTTGCCCTGCAAAAACAGCTGGAGCAAATCGACGTGATGAAAGCACAACAGCAAGCTGAATTAGCGGGGCAAACACAGCTCCAAAAAGAAATTGAAGGGATGCAGGCAGCTCTCATCAATTCTAATGCTTCGGAGGAAACAAAAAAAACACTAATACGGGTAACAGCGGAAACTCAATTTGAAAATAACGTCCTGAGAAAAGAACTTTTTCAACTTAAGAAAAGGCAAACTATTTTCAAGGTCCTGGATGACAAATACAACCAAGCAAAGGCAGAGAAACAGGGGATTTGCCTGCAGAACCATACTTTGCGACAGGACATTGAGAAAATGCACAAAGAGCTTGAGATTGAAATCCAAGAGATGCTGGACGGAATGAACGCCTCAAAGAAAGAAGAGCGCCGTCAAAATGAGGCCTTACAGATAGAAAAGATCCAGCTTGAAAAGAGGCTTCTGCGAGACGAAGGTTTGAAGGAATCATACAATCTCGCCAACGCTGAGACCGACTCCATCCTCCAGCAAAATGAGGCTTTGAGAGAAAATATCAAAGAGTTATGCCAAGAGCTTCAAAAGGAAAATGCCGCACAGGAGAAATTGGACGAAATGAAAAAATCAAAACAAGCCATGTGTCTTCAAAATGACACCCTGCAACAGGAAGCCTCAACGCTCAAAGAGAAGCTCCAGGTTTTGGAAGATTTAGAAGAGTCTTATAAGGAAGAACTAGTTCAGAAAAAGGCCTTTGTGCAAAAGAATAACCTTTTGCAGAATAGGATTGAGGATTTGACCAAAGCAGTCCAAAATAAACAAGGTTTGCATGAAAAATATGAGGCGATGAGAACATCTATAGATGCCTTGAGCAGCAAGAAAGACACCCTGCAACAACAACTCCAGGATCTTAACAAACAGCAAGAGGATCTTAAGATCTTGGAGGCCTTGCACAGAGAAGCATCCGACCGTGTGGATGTACTGCAGGGGGAAAATGTATCTTTGCAACAGAGCATCAATGACGTCAACGAGCAGATCATGATGAGACTACACTTTAAGGGAGAGTTTGAACACCTTGAAGCCTCTGAGGAACCCCTCCAGGCAGAGAAAAGCACGCTGAGTGAAACTCTCGCTGAAGTCCAGGAAAAATGTCTGAGTCAATCTGATTGGCAGCAAGAATACACAATTCAGAAGGGGCTGAGGGACACCCTGCAGACAGAGATTGAAAAGACAGCGGAGGACATCACGTTTTTTCAAGACAAGCTCAGAAGTCAGGATGAGTTTGAAGCTCAGTACAAATCCATGAAGGGATTGAAAAAAGTAGCCTCAAAGCGGAATAACATTCTGCGCAAACATCTGAACAAGGTGCAGAAAGAGTGCGGAAGCGAACACACTCTGCAGGAGAAGATCAGCGCCGTTCAGGAAGAAACCAGGACTCTCCAAAGCCAGAATCAGGAGCAACAAGACCAGATCAAAACTCTGACAGACATGCTCGGTTTGTACGACTCCCTGAGAGCCGGAAACAGCGCCACGACACAGGAGGGGGAGAACCTTCTGAAAGACCTCGGAGAGATCACAAAGGGAGTGAAGAGAAGAGCCCGGGAGGCAAGGAGATGAGGCAGCAACTAACAGCAGCTGCTCATCTTTAGCTATTAGTGTCAGGAAAGGGTTAACACCGGGAGCTCCGGGTTTTTCCCGAACTTACCAATTTTCTTAATTTGGTAAGGTCAAAAAAATTAACTTTCTTAAATTGGTAATTATTTTCTTTATCATGTAATAGTCTAGTTGCCAGCATAGTGAACCTAGTTGTGAAAACGTAGAAACTGCCATCTATGCTAACTTGCATTATGTTAAAAGTGACTTGGCCGATTTGGAAATGTTGGTGGTTTGGGCGTTATTGAGGATGCTGAATCCATTTCTGACATTTTCAGGATCAAAATTGTCAGTTTGAACTAGAAAGTGGCATTAAAGAATCTTTTTTGGAGGGAGGGGGGATAAAGAAGTAAGAAGGGGGTGAGGAAGATGAACAGGTGGTGTCAGTGGATGGTGTCATTTATCTTCTTCTCAAAGTAGTTAGCAAAATAGCTAGGGAGGAAGGAGCTGAGGGACAGGGGGGATCAAGAAGGGGGAGAATATTGAGTGAATTGTTGTTAATGTTTCCAAACTATGTCATTGTAATGTGTCTCGAAATAAAATGTATTACTATTATTAATATTAATATCATGTTCAAGACTTTTGTGAAACTTGGCTTAACAGATTATTTTAAGAAAATAATTTGGAATCACGTGTGAAAAAAATAAAAGCAAAGATATGTACCCAACATTTTTTTTTATCATGTTCATGACTCATTTTTGAGAATTGTCTGCACACAGGAAATGAATCGGTATCACAGATGTGAAAACATATTAAAATACATATTAACATCATAATTCTGTTATTATTATTTTATTACTACCCGGCATCTAAATGACCCCACATATGATTATTGTCACTATGTAGAATATCATAATGCACATTTAGTTAAATTAGTTGGTATCAGTTACAAATAAGAAATACAGATAAGCCTGAATCGTATTTTGCCTCATATTTTACTGAGTTTCTTCTTTGATCTTTATTGTCAGCTTAAATCTGATTCAGTCTTTACTTGGATGTCAATAGATGACATATCTATTCTTTACATTTTGTCAAGCTACAGAAGTCGCTGTCCTTTTAAACTCCCTAAAAATACGTCTTAACATGTCTCAGTTTTAACCCACATTGTCTGTAGTCTGGTTTATTGTAAGTTCCTGTATCCCGGCGGTCAGCGGTTTAATCTTTTGTCATTTCTTTAATTGAGCTCAAAGACCATTTTTTTTTGAAAAAGCATTTTGACCTGCAAATAACCAAAACCATGTGTACACACACACATGCAGTCTCACACACACTCTGGTTTGGTCTGTGACCTCTGTCTGGACGTGGTTTACCGGATTACATTTTTATTTTCACCCCCTAGGCCCAAAAAAAAAAAGATTATGTACTCGAAAGTGTCTGTGTGCTTTTTGTGGACATAAATTGTGTTAATTCCACCTGAATGTTAGCAGGCCGGCAGCTCAATAAACACTTTATTTAATGAAGTTCATCTGACAGCCAGGACCACAAAGCCTCTGCAGCAGCGCGGCTTTGTCCCGGCATGACTCGTTAAAAAAGCCACCGGTGGTGCAGGCTCAACATTATAAGCGTAACCTCGACAACGAGGGCTTTTTAGTGGGAACAACCTGAAACAGAAGGTCACTCACTCTTCCGCTCTCCTCTTTACTGCGTTCCTTTTCACAAGTCACACCCAGACAAGGCATGCTTCAGGCGGTTCATGCAGAGACATGGCCAAAACATTTACAAAGTTGAACACATTTCAAAGCTGGTAGACATTACAATTAAAGGGGCCATATTATGTTCCTTTCCAGGTTCATATTAGTATTTAGTGTCTCTACTGGGACATGTCTCCATGCTTTAATGTTCAAAAAGCTCTTTATTTTTCTCATACTGCCTGTGCTGCAGCACCTCTTTTCACCCTCTGTCTGAAACCAGAGCCCAGTCTGCTCTGATTGGTTAGCTGGCCGGCTCTGCTGTGGTTGGTCAACTGCTTAGAGATGTCCCGCCCCTTAGCCTGCTATCACTTACAATGTGTTGGAGCGCAAGCCAATAACTATGTTACTGAAGTAAACAAAGGAGTCCAATGGAGGCATTTCAGAAAGTCCCTCTGGAGGAAACCTTGGGATGTGAGCCTCTGCAGATCATTTACATGCACAAAGACCTATATAACACACTTGCGAAAGGGAAAACCCTAAAAGCATACAGAGCCTCTTTAACATAACAGCACTGAGAGCTGATTAAATGAAATGTTACTCTAAATGAGAAAATACTATCTTTCTGTGATAATAACACGACAAGCCTGCAAGTCTTGTCATAATAACAAGACAAGCCTGCGAGTCTTATCTTCTGCTCGGGGGAACCATTCTGACAGTTGCGTGAACTCTCATGCAGTAATTTGTAGTTTAATGACCTTGAATACACGCTGCAAAATGTCTGTTTAAATTGAGTTCCCCACCAATAGAAACATGAGTGTTATATAGTGATGTCACTATGCTGCAGTCCAATGGAGGCGTTTCAGGATCAGAAATGTGTTCAGCGAGGTCTAGAGGCAGCACCACCTTCTACTAAAAGGACACATACATGCCATGTCGAAATTGGCCCTAAAGAAAAAATGATTACGTGCAAATTAACACATTATGTAAATAAAAGCCTTTACTTTTAGCCTATCATTTATTTCAGGATCCATAGCATAGAGGGAAATATGCAGCAAAAGAGCTCCACGTAGCTTCCCTGTCATTTGAACTATGGTTGCATAAGAAACTACGCTCACATTTTCTGAGAGATAAGCTACCTCATATCCCTCATATGAACAAATAAAATGGATTCATTGTTTGAACTGGAGGTGAAGTTTTGTGCGTTTGTTCCTGTTCAGCCTGTTTCAATGATGTTGAAAACGAGTAAACAGCCTCAGGTGGTCACCTTTCTTCCTGCAGGCAACCTCATTAGTGATTGACAGCCCGACTCGTTATGTGTCATTGAAATGATTCTGCTAACTCTCTTGTCAGTGCAGGTGAGGAGAGGTGCACTCTGGATGACCTGAACACATTGTGCATGGCCATAAATGGGGACAAAAGTTCAGTGTACGTTGCACAGATTGCCCTGCTACTTAATCCAGCTCTGGCCTTATATGTGTATGTTCAAGATGTTGAAACAACAGATGCAGATCCACCCCGACAACCATACAAATTGTATCCAGAGCAGCTTTAGGGTCTTGTTGTTTTTGTCCCGAACATATTTGTGTGCCCAGCTTTTAATCCCCGAACACAACGCCCGCAGATGGATCAATTCCTGCAGCTGTAAGCGGCATAATGCAGCTTTAAGGCTGCAGGGTGTGCCGGCTCTCTCGCAAGTGTTTTTAATTTAACCCTCCATCGCTGACAATCAAAGGAGAGGAAAGGTGAAAGGTGGAGAGGGATTTAGAGGTGATTCTCTGGGGAACATTAACGTCAGACTCCTACACATCCATACCGACTCTGAGCAGCCATGCGTGCAACTGGCTGCCTCGCCTCCCACACGTAATGTAAGCAAAGCTCTGCTCTGAAAGTATCTGTAGCTTCTCATCCAACACACACACGGAGGACCACACCAGTGGTTAAAGCACACTTACTACAAATGATGTGTGTCTTTGAAACAGGATGTTTTTTGCTTTGTTGTTGACTTGTTTTCAGAAAAAAACATGTCATGGTTCCAGTTTACAAATGTGTGTTTCTTTAAATAATATTGAGGTTTGGACAAAATAAACATTTTCAAGGTCACAGTTGCATCATGGGAGATGTAGGAGCCAGTGTTTTTTGGAGTTTGAGCAAGAAAGACTCAAATTTGAAAATGTAATATATTTTTTTCTAACTTTCGCTTGGGTTTGCCACTTTTTACGGCAAAAAATATCAATTTAATCTTTCAAATAAGAATATTTACATAAATAAAAAATATTATAAAATATATATTACTGTAAAAAAGTAATAAAGAGTATGTGAAGTTATTTGCGACAATTTCCAAAAAAACAAACTTGAAAAGATTTGTGACCCAAATCTTATGGATTGTTTTAATGGATTTAATGGATAAAACTGTGTCAGAAGACCATATATTGTTTTACATGAATTCAGTCTTTGGAATGTAATCAGATTTTTCAGTAAAACGCAAGGGTTGTTGCCAAAAACTGGGGCCAGACGAAGTCACACAGTGGACAATAACAAATGTTTTGGAACAACAACAAAAGACGTGCCAGAAAATCTTTAAAAAGCATTCGGCCTCATGGTCTGACTATAAAGATCGAGACGGATATAAAGTTTGTAGGGATTCATTTAAGTTTACAGACTTCCTTTAAGGTTTAACTCAATATAGAAATACAACCTAACAAGAAGTAACAACAAATGTCACACAGTGTATTTCAGGACTCTGGTCCCTGGAGGGATCTGGTATTAATTCCTCTCACACTCACACTCACACTCACACTCACACTCACACTCACACTCACACACCACACCACACACACACACACACACACACACACACACACACACACACACACAGCAGCTATAGGCTTATCTGAATCAGAAAAAAACGATAATTTTCCTTCTGTGTGAAATGATGGTCAGTGGAAATGCCGCAGGGCCGTGGGACAGACAGCGGTGCTCGTGTTGTCTTCCCCCTGAAGGACAGACAGGACCACATGCAGGACACCAAACAAACAAATAGAGGAGACACCATGGACACAAGGAGAGACATTTACTCAAGCACTGCCGTGTCAAGGCTGAAAGGAGTGGTTAGGTTGCTTTCTAAGATTAAACTATTACTTTTATAATCCTTAGCTGCAACGCATAAGCCTTGACTAACTACTGTAGGACGTCAGACAGCATGTGATTGGTTGATGCTTTTATACCGGGTGCAAAAACTCACCTGCGTCTCTATTTACTGCATATTCACGATCTGTGTGAAAGTATTATGACAGAAAAATATATATTTACCTGCTAATTGATTACAAGCAATAAAAGGTCCCTGTTTGGTAAATCACTAAGAGGTATATCATTACATTTTAAGAGGCCAAGATTGTTTAAACAGCAAGAAAGAAAGATAAATATGAAAATCACGTCTAAAACAAGACTGTTTCCGAAAAGTGTAAAGTTTATTTTTTGGGTAACAATTGAACCCAAAGACATTGTTTACAGTAGATGTAATTTATTCAATGCATTCTGCAAAGTCAACCCAACCATCAGATATCTTTAATTTCAATATCCCTCTCAGAAATGTAAAAAAGCCTCCAAACTTCCCTTTGTGGGTGAATAAAAATATCTTTATGTAAATACACACCAATATTATTTTAACATATGGAAATGTTTTTCATTCCGTATGAAAATGTGTGTCTGAACCATAGACTGTATATATACAGGTCTGAACGCAGCTATTGTTGATTGTTTGATACTGAGGATCTTCATTGCCGACGTCAGTGTGTTTCCCACCCCTCCATCTGCTCCAGACCTGAATATAATCCAGATTAATACACACAAACCCCCCCCACCCTGCTGACTAACACACACACACACACACACACACACACACACACACACACACATACACACACTCACCGAGTTCTACTCTATTTCAAATTATTATTATTCACACAAACTCAAAAACACACACACACACACACACACACATAACACACACACACACACACAACACTCACCGAGTTCTACTCTATTTCAAATTATTATTATTCACACAAACTCAAAACACACACACACACACACTGGTGTTCCCACACAGTGCTTTAATCTGGGTCAGTGTTGGTGATTTTGGGATTGACACATCCATTGTATTGTTGACCCAGTGCCCATCGTCACATCATCACACCACCGTGTACGCATCATCAGCGTGGGCCGAGGGCTGATTTTTGTCGGGAGGACGTGTGAGCAAGCAGATTACATCTAAATGAAATGAGGTGTGCCTGTGTTTGTATATGTGTGTGAGGGCTTGTATTGATGTCTTTGTGAGGACCATTGCTGCCAGTTTCAAGAAATTGTACAAACACATTTCTGTGTTGTCTCACTATTACAAACGCACATAAAAGGTTAAGGTTAGGTAAGGACAATGTTACATCATAACATTCACAGACTTACCTATTGATCTGAGTTAAACCCAACACACAATGTATGGAGATGGGGTTTAAAATGTGATTTATTTTTGTAAAATATAAATACATAAATGTAAAATATAGTATGTAATCATACTAAAATATTTTAGGTCAAGGTAAGAATTAGGTTTATTTGAAAAGGGCCCTATAATGCTCATTTTCATGTGCATATTTTGTGCCTGTACTGTGACATGTCTCCATGCTTTAATGTTCAAAAAGCTCTTTATTTGTCTCATACTGCCTGTAGAAAAAGTTGTAAAGGTGCTCGAATTTAAGGGGTTGTGTATTTGTGTGTGTGTCTGACCTCCAAAGCCTGGTCTCATCGCGAAGTCGTGCTCCTCGATCCTCAACAGCTGTTCAGTTTTGATCAGCAATGTTTTGGTGCTGTCCTGCCTCTTCAGCTTGTGGTCAATACGCCTGTGGAGACAAAGATCACACACACACACACACACACACACACACACACACACACACACACACACACACACACACACAGGCGTTCATTATATTGCCAAAAAAAACCTAGGGAGATAAAATCAAATGGGTGTCAGCACACCGAGTTCTACTCTATTTCAAATTATTATTATTCACACAAACTCAAAAACACACACACACACACACACACACACACACACACCACACACACACACACACACACTGGTGTTCCCACACAATGCTTTAATCTGGGTCAGTGTTGGTGATTTTTGGATTGACACATCCATTGTATTGTTGACCCAGTGCCCATCGTCACATCATCACACCACCGTGTACGCATCATCAGCGTGGGAAGAGGGTTGATTTTTGTCGGGAGGACGTGTGAGCAAGCAGATTACACACACAAACACACACACACACACACACGCACACACGCACACACGCACACACGCATACACACACACACACTTGTGTTTAGTGATTACCTGGGTTGTTGAAGCTGTCATTACATGTTATGATGAGAGAAAATACAGTTTGTGGTTTGTGTCTTTGTCCCCTCTCCCGCCCTGCACCTTGCTCTCATCCTGCCAACAACATAACCTTAATCAAAGGCGTGGTACGCTCCGTGAACATGGACACGTGTGTTTTAAAGCGTTTCATTATATTCCAAAACGATCCTCAGTGCTATTTCAGGACACATAAAAGCAGCTGCTGGGAGAATAACACTGTGATGCAGATAAGAAGACCTTTACAGAGTCATTTCTTCAATAACCTTCAGGATGCACGAGTAATTATCATTTATTGATAGTTTATTTGATATAATAAAAGTGTCAGGTGACGTTTTAGTAATTTAAATAGAAGTCATCTTATCCCAAGGTCAACTTTCTTACAGCCACAACTTGGAGCCATGGAGATAGTTTAGTTATCACGTCACCTTTGTATGTACTGTATGTTAAATAATAACAGGTGGTTGTATATCACAGGAGATGGGAACATCTGTCTCTGTTCAAGGATGCAACGACAGAGGAAGTAGACTTCAAACCCCTTCTTTAAAAGGTCATTAACAAGCCTTGGAGCAATATCTAAAAGTGACGTCACAGCATGTGTTCTCATAACTGTATGGCAAGAAATGCAAAGTTCACATCGACTTCTCGACAGTGTGTGAGTGTTTTTAAAGTGGTGACATCCTCAGACATCGTAAAATAAACACAGTGTTGACCTAAATAAACCGTAAAATTCTATATATGTCTGACATTCAACTGGGGAAACCCCGACGAGACGACATTCAGGATGCAAAAGGTGTAATTACGGACTGCCTCTGTGTGTTGGTGTGTGTGTATGTGTGTATGCTTTTAAAAAGGGTAAACATACACACACGTGCAGTACAAAGGTGAGTGCACAAGTCAAACACCTTGACACCCACACACAAATACACACACACAGATTTAGCTTGAAATCGGATCACTGATATTATTCATTAACACAACTCCTGAGAGAACAGAAGCTGCATTCATTCCTTCTTTCCAACAGGAGCGCCAGGAAAGTGTTTTTTTTATCCTATTAGATAAATAAAACGTGTTTCAGAGCACACTCTTGGCTGAATGATGGATTATTTTAAACCTGCAGAGGGTTTTCCCCTGCTGTGAGCAATATCATTATCGAATTCAAAGAATAAGGTCACTTCTTAAAATAAAAAGAAATCCAACTAGAAGTGTTTTAGTTCATTTGTGGTTTTTATGTGAGACGGGGAAGTGAAAGTAAACAAACCATGGGAACCTGGTGACACATTCGTTAGAAATCACAGCTTCCTGCCAAACCACAGAATATGCTGTACAGTAATACACTGTGGGCAAACACTACTTTGGCTGCTAATAGCTAATGCTAAACTACAAAGGTGTTTAGAATATGACACAACTTCAGAATCTTGAAAATGTAAATTGTGTAACATTGTTAAATTACTACGCTGGCTGACACAAATGTCGTTCCCGAACTGTTGGACGTTCCTTACATGAATATACAAAAGTGTGCTTATATTAAAATCATAATCAGATGATTTTATTTATCCTTTGGGGAATTCGTTTTTGTGACAGTTGAAATTGTTTTTATGAAATCAATCATTTTTTTTACAAACAGAAGAAGAAAGAGATATCATGTTTCTGAGGTGATAATATGTCAGTGTTGGGTAAACAGCTCGTTGCGCTGCCCCCTAGTGGCCAACAAATGAAGGTCTAAGACGCATAAACATTACAAAACTAATCATGCACGTCTCAGTAAGTGAGGAAACGTGTGGGATTTGTGTCTTACCCTCCGAATTTGAACTTGCTGTTCTCCCCGAGGAAGACCTCCTTGTTCTTCCTGCGTCCAGAGTTGCGACCCGCTGTCACCATGGAAACAAGGCTTGCGGCTGCCAGAGTGAGGCAAGTTAGTACGTCCAGCTTCATGTTTCATAGGTTTCCCCGCCACCGTGAACAAGAGGCCAGCATCTCCTCCGTCCACACACACCTCCCTGCAGACTAACGCTGGAGGTCAGGGTCAAACATCCCACTGCGGCAGGAAGTATCCTCAACCGGAGAGCTGCCGAACGATGAGAAGACTTCAAAACAAGCCGAATACATGAGGGAAATTAATCTTAAATGCATGCATATGTAACTACATGCATGTATCTCTGCCGCCTCTCAGCCTCCAGCTCAACATCCCGGCTGCGATGAACTCCGCGACTCTTTCCCTCCGGCTTCATTCGGACCGCCTCTCGCTCTGTCCGTCTGTCTCTATCTGCGTTGTCTGCGTTTTTGTGGATCTTTCCATCTCTGATTAAAATCGATATGAATCTATTCCTCGCGGTGATAGAGGAATGACACTAATTCCACCCTAATCCTCTTATCCACTGCCACAGAAATCTTTCACTAACCTACAAACAGTCGCACACACATCCATCAGTAATCAGGATTTTCTCAGCGGGACAATGAAAAAACCGGCACCTGGTGTAATTTTATGGATTATATGAGGTATGCACACACCTCCACATTGTGTGTGTGTGTGTGTGTGTGTGTGTGTGTGTGTGTGTGTGTGTGTGTGTGTGTGTGTGTGTAGAGGTTATTTATGCATGAAAATCGGCCCAGATTTAATCTCAACTGGAGTGAAGCGAGCTGCATCTAATCCAGCCTCACCACTTCCTCAGTTTACACCTCTGGAAGACATAACAATAACACACACACACACACACACACACACACATGCTTCCAAAGTCGAACACACCAATGCAAATGTAGGTGTTTAATGTGGTTTTTGGCATTGGGGAATTAAATGCCTTGCAGTTTAAACTGTTGCACCATCAGGGCTGTTGAATATTTGTGATACATTTTTGCTTATTTTACAACGTTATGATCACAAGGCCCCCAAAACACGATGTGTTAAGATCAATACAAACTACGAATATGTCATAACTTTTAACTCAATACCACAGTGTAAGCATGGTGGGTCTGCCCTCTCTGGTTGAAACTGTAACTGCCAGCACACCCATCAGTGACATCACAGCGCCCTGAAGCACACATCTACATCACTGAGGTAAGATGAGAAATTAAACAACTCAAGGCCAGCTAAAACAAAGACATTTAGATGGAAAATTGCTCTTGAAAAGTTGTTCCAGAAACCGAGTTAATTTCCTACTTGAAAAACTTCCAGGAAAGGGAGTTGACTTAATCGGAATTATTATTGAATCTATTGCTCCATAGTTACCAAAGTAAATATTAAACTTATTATTCACATAACTTCCCAATAATCGGATCGAAATCAGGAGTAAATGAACTCTGCTGTCTTATAAAACACCTGTTTCATATTTTGTATTCAATGCTTTAATCATTGGTTAGCTGCTTGAATACCTAATGTTGGTAAGAGGAAATACAACCATATTAAACCACAAGTTTAATCTTAAATTATAGAGCATTTTCACGCATGTTCTTTAGTAAATACTCACAACATTGTGTAGCATATTGTAAAGTGTGTTTTCTTTTATGACCAGTAAAGTATTCCTTTAATTGTAGAAGTGTCATAGAACAACAATTCTTTTTGATTTGATTTAAGAAGACATCAAATATAAAGAATATAGGTTATTCTAGATGAAACATTCATGGGATTTTTTCTTATATGTTATATTCTGTATGTTTCTTACCAAATTCACATGTAATTATTTCCCAACTGATGTCAGCTCTGCATGGTTGTTTAATCAGGCCTTGTTCTGGTTGGTCCATTGATTTCTTAAATGTATGCACTGCAGAACCACAGTGAAAACAATCGTTATGTTTGTGCGTTAAGAATGCAGCGCCACTATTACCGTCTTATCAGAGATTGTCATAATTATGCGTTAAGAGATAAGAGGGTAAAGTCCCTCCCTCTGTCTGATACGTACAGTAACTCCCAACACAGAGGTCGGACTGGTTTGACTCATGTCCCAGGTATGAGTAACTTCTCTGTTAATTTCCCAGAAGATATTACTCACTGGGATTGTTTCACTTTTCATGTGCCAAATGATGACAAATAAGTAAGTAAGATGATCAAAATCCAACATCTGATCTCCTGATGTTAGAGTTATGGTGTCAGCATTGATGGCCGTTTGTCATACAGCACATAGCACATGGTCAACAGCATGCACTAAAACTGCTCTGCTCTTTGAAAGCAAACCCCACTGACATTTGATGGAGCTGCCGCGCAAACCCTGACCTCTATAGAGGGGTCGTGTGTGTGTGTGTGTGTGTTTGCCAATCAGAACCAAACTCCACCCATTCAGAGCGTGTGTGTGTGACGAGCGACCTCCCTGCGTAGAGGTGATGTGTGTAGGAGTGTGTGTGTGCTGCCTATTCTCTAAATAACCTGTTGATCGAGTCAGGGTAAAACTCAGTCAGCCTGAGGGAGCAACAGGCTCGGATCCTCTTCCTCATTTTTTTCATCTGAAGCGGAGCTGCTGCTGAGTCACTGTAAGAGTTTTTTCAGCTTTCACTCACACTTCCCGGCACGTCACTGACAGATGGCACTGATTTTAGTCCTGTAGAAACTCTGGGAGACATATCAGGTCTATACAAAGTTGGCTTTTGGAGACTTCAGGAGAGGTTTTACTGAGGATATCCAGGAGCTCCTGTAAGTTATTGCTTTTCATTTATTCAATATATACAATGCTATTTCAGGAAAACTACTTTTATTAAAGAAAGATACCAACTAAGGGAGCAGTTTAAGGTCAAGAAGAACTCAAACTGATCATTTCTGAGTCAGCAGCTAAAATAAGGTTATTCACAACGTTTTTAGATGCAGTTTTAAGTGATGATGAAGCTCTGAAGATGCAAAGAAAAGTATTGAGCTGGTTAGCCACAAACTTTAATTAGTGGAGCTTTGATGAAAGATGCTTCAAGAGCAGCTGAACTGTTGTGTTGGTTAGAGAAAGTGAGTTTATGTTAAGTTCAATACAAACTTTATTATGATATCCTTTAAGCTTGCAGCATTTATTCTCTTATCTGTTATTGAGAATGTTCTTTGAGTGTTAAAGTTTTTTTATAAATATATAAAATATTTTGTACATTTGAAATGCATGTTGATGAAATGCAGCCGTTCAAAGCCATGTGGGGTGGAAAGCAGAATGAATGTAAGGACTACAACGTGTTAGTGTTTGTTTTCGAGGCAGCTAGTTATTCTCACCGCCTTATTAACTAATACACTTGTTTTTAATACAGAATAAGAGGTTAAACGTGTGTCACTGCAAAGTGTGTATTGACTCATTTCATGATTTATTTCACTTTATTCTATATATTGGTTCTGCATGCTGCATAGATTTTTATAGTAATATCAATCACAGAGAGTTTAGATAACAGCGCCAGGGATCAAAGAGCTATTGTTAATGTCTTAATAATTAATCAGTGTTATTAGTAGAGAATTATGTGTTACTGTTGATTTAGAGGCAGCAGATTGAACATTGATTTTAAGATAAGATGTGAGTGCACCGAGGTGTTTTAATAATGTCCAATAAAAATATCAATAATAGCGACAGAGAAGATTTCAAGGTATACTATATGTATGGGAGGAGGCACAAGTGAACAGTTCATTGACTTGGTGTTTTAAAACAAATGTGATTTATCCATTTTAATGTAAGGTGAAGAATCTGGCATTAATGAGGTAAAACTAAAAGAGTTATACTTAGTGTCTAATTGTGTTATACATTCAGAAAATTGTATTTCACAGAGGCAGAGGCAGATTTGATTCTATTCTTCTGCACTTCACTTTTTGCTGTATGCACTTAAATGTTAAGCACATAGAACAATGAGATGTCCTCTGGGAGGTAAACATGCCTCGCTTCACCTCATTCGACCTTGAAAGAGTCATGAAATGTATATTGATATCTGTGTTTTCGTGCACTTTTGCATCGATACTCTTAACTGAAACTTTCTGCATTCCAAAGGTGTAGTCTTTTTGTTCAGAAGGGACAAAGGATATCTGTCAACTCTTTGAGAAAAATGGCAAACATGTTTTGTTGAAGGACATAAGCACAAAGCAAAACGCACTTCTCCTTTAGCGCTGCCATGCTCAGCCGTTGCTACACATTGGCTCTGTTACCAAGAGGAAATATTTGGATAAAATCCAAGTGCTGCCCTTCTTCTGCAGCCAACGGAAAAGCAATGAAGACTTAATCAGAAATAATGTTCTGCTCCTGTAGTGTGCAACCCTTAAAGAGAGTATTGTCCCCAGCTCTAATGCTGGAAGGATCCAAGGTAAACACATTCCTGAATCTGTGAGCGGCTGCACGCCTGGCTCACCTCCTGCCAACGAACATCACACTTCATCCCGAAACCTATTCTCTGAGTCTCAAACAGTAGTAACCTGCCTTATCTATGAGGACTGATTGACATCTTTATTAGAGGTCATGCAGGTCCCATTTCAATGAATGGTACCAAGTTCATCCGTTTGTTTTGGAAAGTTAAGATAGCGTAAAGATAAGAATGTATTGTGCGTGAAAAGATGTATCCTTTACCTTCACGCTATCAAACCACGCGAAAGATGTGGAGGATAAGATATACCAGATAGGTGTGACGGAGATAAAAAGAAAAAGGCTTACAGGTTTAAGGAGTGTGTGGCGGAAGAATGAGTGCTTCACCTGCAAATCTCATTGTTATTCTTTGGTGATGAAAAGGGAGTTTTGAGAGGGAAGGCAGAGGATCAAACCTGAATTCTCCTCTGCACATGTTCTGTCACGTTCACACTGTGTGTCTCACTGGGTCCATCTGGAATGTGCCTCTAATTATGCTCCTCTCTTCCTTTTTCCTTGTGTTTGTGTATGTGTAATGCCAAACCACCCAGAGAGATCCAAGGAAAAACCTGCCAGAAGGACAAAAAAAACATCGCTTGCATCGCCACAGAAAAAGGAAGCATGGATTGAAAGCTGTCTGCAAGTTCTGTGTCTTACATGCGTGTAGCTGAAGGGAAATCATGTCAGCCATACACACCTGGGCCTGTTTCCTCCTCTGTCTCAGCTTTGCCTCGCCGGACAAAACCCCAGGTAGGAGACAAACGCCTCTTTGTCCAGCGGTTTCTGTAAGCAGGGTTCACAGGGATTAAACAGGTCTTTTTACAAAACCTGATACTCACGTTTGTAGAAGAGAATGCAAAAAATCTCTCTATCTAAAAGTTGTCTGAAATCCGAAAACTGTCCTAAATGACTCATGTGGCTTACTCAAACTTTTTCCCGGACAGGAAATCCTGACGTCAGGTATTAACTCAGGATGGAAATATTGTTCCACCACAGAAAGCGGAACAGCAGTGTAACAGCTGGGATTCAAGGAAAAGCCTGTCTGGTCTTAGTTTTATAGATCTGCTTCACTGCTGAGACATGGAACATAAGGGGGGGGGGGGGGGGGGAGATAGACACTTAATGGGGATACAGACTGAAGAAGAACTTGGAACAATTCAGAACATCTGCATCCCTGCAATCTATCTTTATCTTCTACTTCAGTGCCTGTATTTGTGAACATATGTAGCATATACAAGTTTCTAGATTCTGCAGCTATCATCCGTCTCTCATTAAAATGTTTCTTTGATACTTTAGATCTGGAAATGCTTGCACAAGAAGGTCAAGAGAAAGACGTGACTTTGAAGTGAGCAACACTTTACAACTGGTAGAATATGAAGTACTTTGTAAGGAATTCGGTTTCTTGGTAGAATATAAAGGATTAATTTAATCAGAAACAGAGTGTTTGTACTTTGCCCCCCTGCAACAATTTCAGGCAGAAAATAATTATTTAACAAGAATTTTGAAGCCTTGCTGAAGAAACAAATGATTCTTTTCCAGCATCCGTTTGTAACTTTTTAGGAATCTGACTATCTTTTAGAATTGAATCAAATGCTATAGCCATTACCCGTTTTTGCTTCAGAGCTCGCACATAGGCTTTTTTTGGAAAAAACATCTATGACTGTTAGTAAATAGTTGAACCCATCATTATATTTGGATAAGGCCTGCATGTCACAGAGATCTGCCTGAAATTGTTGCAGGGGGGCAAAGTACAAACACTCTGTTTCTGATTAAATTAATCCTGGCAGGTTTATGTAAAGTATAAGTGTCTTGTTCAGATAAGAAATCTTTAACTGCAGACACAGTCATTTGTTTACCCTCTTCATTATACACCTCTCTACGTAGTCGCTCTACTCCTCCTAAACTACCAGGATGCGAGGGGTTATAATACGCACGTTTCAATACACATTTATCATACATCTTCCCTGTTACCCTCCCCTTGTTATAATGAAGACAACAGTGCATGTGAAGGACTGTAATACACATGTATCAGACACGCTCTCCTTGCTATAATGAAGACAACAGTTTTTAAATGTAAAAAACACTTTTTGAATTTTTTTTTGAATTTCCTATTTATTTTAATTTTTTCACACACAAAATCAATAGTTATACTGATTGTAACATCCCCAGGACCGTCTCCAGCTTAGAATTCCCCAGATTACGGGAAATATCATAATGTTTTTTCACTTCAGTCAAAGTATTCATGTGTATGCTGTTTTTGGCACAAAGATGCATTACATCTACAAACAGAGCATACAATGAGAGCACATGATACACTTTTGGTGTTTGTTTCATTTCTTCGGTAATGTTACAGAATGTTTCGGAAAATGAAGATTCCAGGACCACTTTTACGTTTCCCAATGACCCGGAATAGTACTGCCAGAACGAACGATATCCAAAATGTCTTCTAGTTTACAAACTTCAGCCATTCTGTTTACACGGGGATCACTACTCATTCTGTTTTCAATCGTCCTCATCACCACACTTATTAAAAGGGTATTGACTACATTCTGATCAATATATACAGAGCGTTTTGCATAGTAGTTCCCCATTTATTTATTTTTTACTTTAAAGAAAGTCTAAGTCCTACCGAAAAAATCAATTGCTTCATTCAACATCTTGTTATTGGGTGTCGTCTTCTTCTTTACCCAGCTCAGCACTAAGCTTTTCAAGTCTCTCCTTGAGGCGTCTTGAGGTCTTGAGATTGTGAAGAAAAGCCTCCGAAGCGCCCTGGATCCTCCATTCAGTCACGTAAATGTTTTGTGCATAAAGACTCTGCTTAATCGCTGGAATAAAACCATCGGTCCAAAGTCTCTTCATTAACTCGTTATAATTCACTTTGAAGAAATAATCTGGCATTTCAAACAAACACTCGTGCAGCAGCTGACTGGGGTGATTGACTTGACATCCATAACAGATTTCTTCTCTGTACCGATGCAGAACCTTATTCAAAAGATGAATCAACACCGATTTGACTGTATTCAAGAATAAAGACTTCGTCGTCAATTCGCCGTCCGTCACATCAACCGTCGTATGCCCTGGAAGGTCCGGAGAACCGGGGAGCGAGGGGCAAGGAGAGGACCGGGTGAAATCCATAGTGACTCTGGTGACTCTGGTGGAGTAGATGGAGGTTGATACAAATCCCACCAAGGAGTAACATCAGCAGCAGTAGTACTGCAAGATTCGGTGTCCAAATTGATGGTGATGATGGTAGTCCAGGAGTTTGTTCCTGGCTGCAACTCGCGGGGGGAGACTTGGTTTTTCTCAGATCCCTGGCTAGTTTTCAACGGTCGTCTTAGTGGGGTCCTTCGTTTTAAATGATTTGCTGAGTGGGGTGGGACTTATTGCGTTGAGCGGGGGGATTCATCTGTAGAATTGAGGGTTTTTTCACCAGTATAATGTCCCTCGCTGTTTGACTCTTTTTAAAAAGTTCTTTAAGCTTTGTAGCTTTTTCATCTATCATTTTCAACCAAGCAGCAAGAGGTCAAATTTAAGAATAAGTCAAAGTATAGTTTGTCAGAAAAAATATATATATGGAAAAGTCATTGTGTACAATAGTATGTTGAAAATCTAAAAAAAAAAAAGAAGCATAATACAGTTAGTCAAAAAGTAGAGCTGCATAATATATTTAAAACCTATTGTTATCGCGATGTCACATCTTAAAGACAGCTTGAACTGGATAAATGGTTAGTCTTTTCAAACATACCATACGTTCTGCATGTTATGGCCAATCGGGTTAGGCCCTACTGCCCTAGACGCACCCCCTCAATAGGGAAGTCACGCTTTGGGAAGAGGTGTTTAATTTGACAGATCTGACTTGATTGTTGTTGTGATGGCTGAAGGAAGAGGGACGGGCGAGGAAAATTCAGAGGATGAAGAAGCAGAAAAATAACTTGTTTGTAAAACGGACAGCACGTCGGTTTCAAGAAAAGATGACACCGGTTTTATGCGTGACATGCCAAATATCCTGAAGCCCTACACAAAAAGGTACAAGTATATTGTGTTGAAAATATCGCAAAAAAGTCGTAATATTGTATAATGTATTAGTTGCATGTTGTATTTTGATAAAAAATCACCGTGTAGTTTTTCAAAAATATAATGAAAAAGGAGAGAAAAACTAAAACAAATATCACAGTATGTTGAAAAATATGAAAAAAAGTAATGTTGTGTTAAAATAACATGAAATAAATCAAAGTAGAGCATCTAAAAACATATATTTAGAGTACATTTAGAGTTTGATTCTTTAAGAAACTAAATTCATTACAAATGAATGAATATTTTACCAAATTGTAAAGTTTTGCATCCATTAAAGTGTAACTATAAGTATCTTTGTAGGAGAAGAAAAAAACCAAAATCATTTAAGTTATTTCCAGAAAACTGGATTGTCTTACTAAAATCCCTAAGTGCCTTTAAGAGTCACAGTCTTAAAGAAAATCTGTTCAGAAAAAGTACTTAACTTTCTACCAGTTGTAAAGTTGTCATACATAAAACTGTATTCAAAAAGTAAGAGAAAGACAACGAGAGAAAAAAAGCTAAATCTGCCTAGTGTCAGTAAAAAAGTGTTAAAATCACAAACTTGCCTTTTGAGTCAGTCTTTAAGAAAATACATTTGTTACAAAGTAATTGACTTTCTAAAAGTTGTAAAATGTTCCTACATAAAAGTGTAAAAAAAAAAGTATCTTGGTAGCTGAAAATAACTAAAATATCAGAAGAAAAACCCATTGTTTAACTGAACAAGTGTTAAAAAAACAAACAAACGGGGTATTAAAGAAACCCCATTCCTTACAAAGTACTTCATATTCCACCAGTTGTTAAGTGTCGCATGCATCAAAGTGTATCTAAAAGTATCTTAGTAACACATGAAAAGAGAAAAAAGCATTGATGTTAACAAAACTGGATTGTTCCACTGAAATAGCGTTAAAATCAAAAGTGCCTTTAAAGAAAATATATTCAACAAAGGTCTATAAGAGCGGGTAATATCACACCTACATGATATCTGTCATCAGACACTCATCAAAGGACGGACATCAAAGGTTAATTAGATTAGATTGACAACAAAGGGTCTATTAGAGGGGGGTAATATCACACCTACATGTTATCACACCTATATGTGATATCACACCTACATGTTATCACACCTCCAACAAAGGGGTCATTAGCATACAAATGGGGTCATTAGCATAAGTAGGGAAAGGTGTGACCTGTCACACCACCTGTCACTTTGTATGCATACTAATGTGATGAAAGGGGCATGAATATCACTACTGACGTGCATATGCATTTTGATGAATCTCTCTATCACTAATTACTAGAATATCAATCCCACTGAGTCATTTGGTTAGGAGAAAGATGCATTTATCAGCTATTGTACCTGTAATGTCTTTTGAAGCTGTTTGCTAGCTGTTAGAGTTGAAAGTGTTCCCAGAGAGAGGGCTGCAAAGTTATCAAGATTGTGCTATCACTGTAATCTCATTTAAAAGTATTAATCTGCTTGATTATGAGTTAAAGTGCATAACTAGATTGGATAATGTTTATTCTATTAAATAACGGCGCGTTTGAAGTGAGTGTCCCATTTGTTTTGGCTATCTTTGAGTATTTCCCGGTTTGCTCGTCGGATTGTTTAAAAGACTTTCCACAAGGACACAGAATGTCACGTTACCGGGTGACAGGATCTGACTATCACCTGGCTGGTAAACCGGTGGCTGCTTTGGAACATCCTGCCGGTGGGAGAGACATTACAAAGCCTTGAGATATGAGGGAAACAGCTGTGAGCATGAGCTGGAAGACGTCAGTCATAACACGGTAGAAAAAACGTCATTACCATTTATATGTTGTTGCATTTATCAAAGCAGGCTTCACCTACTGATATTTGTAATCCCGGTGATTTATTGTTTTCTGTTCATCATGAGTCACTGCACAACTCCGCCCTGGATGTGTGGCAATAAAGGAAAGTCGGGGGTGAATAATTCTTGTCAGACATCATCACTGTGTGCCATTTTAAAACCATGAACCGTCACTTTGGTTCTGTGTGTTTTTTTGTTTGGCATTCTGTATTCCCATTTAAAAGTTTTCTTTCGTCAGCATCCTAAATGTTACTTAACTACAATATTGATATACTCTGTGTGCTACTTCTCCTTCTACCATATCTCTGAGAACAATACTGTACTTCACAGCCTTTATCTTGTACAAATACAGTTAGGCCAACTTTCTTTTAATATTACCTTATGATATTCGTATATGTTATGATCCAGTACTAGCCTAATTCTATAGATATACCAGGTATACAAAGTCTCAGAAAATTTGATTTCCGCTTCCTCTTTTTGTATTTGTGGTGAGAATTATGCGTGCTAAAGGGGGATTTTTGTTTGGGTTGTATGAGCTGTGAGATGTTTTTCATGTAAACTATGATAACAGAGGTTAATTCCTTGAGTTGTAAGCAGAAGGAAATATCTCCACAACGCACAACATGTTTATCATAAGGGTGATATCAGGGGCTGGGAAATGTATATAGGCCTATACCATAATGGACTTTCACTGTAAACAATTTCTTGCAAAAGGGGCCCAGCATGGTCTTAATCAGTACTGTTTGACAACCTCGTCCTCACTCATATAAGAACAAGAATTCAGAGGTGGGAGAAGGATAGATAATGTACTTTTGTAAAAGTAGAAGTACCAGAGTATTACAAAATTACAGTACTTGAGAAAATGTACTTATTATGAATTTGAACTGAAACACACCTTAACTCACCTCGTCTTGTTTCAGTTATCATAGTCACGTGCTCGGTGTCTGGAGAGTGCGTGCTCCCCTGCAGCTTCCCGCCGGGCAGCGAGGAGACCATTGAGTGGTTCAAACAGGAAGTGGTGATCTACAAGTTTGAACGTGAAGAAAAAGATGACAACGACAGCAGCGAGGAGCACTTTGAGCACGAACAGTTCGCGGGCCGCGCGACCATCTTCCCTCACCTGGTGGCGCGCGGTAACGCCACGCTCATCCTCAGGAGGAGTGGCCTCAAGGACCGAGGCACGTACAGGTGTCATGTGCACACCTCCAAGAGCGAACACAACGCGAAGGTCATCGTGAAGGTGGAAGGTGAGTTAAAATAGGATGCATAAAACATTCACACCAAACATGTCTTGCAGTCTGACACATATACAACAGGAATGTGCAATAATCGGCTTACATTTTAGATATTGGGTATCCTATAAGTGTCTTTTCCCGGTACTTTAATTACAAAGTACCAAATCCACTACATTCCCGTCAGCATCAGTTACTTTGTGTTCATTAGACAATATTAGCATTCTAACATGCTAAACTAAAATGGTGAAATTCAGCGTTTACCTAAAGACTCCAAAAGGCGCCTGCATGGCTGTAGTCCTGTTCTATAATTCCTGCTTTTATTCTGAATTTCAAGTGTATAATTTCTTCAAAATTACTTTAATTCTTTCTGCGCACAGATGTCAGTGCCAGTATGTGTTTACTACCAAACTCTATGGAGCCTCTGTAATGATGAGTGGGACGTTAGGGTACTTTTGAGGTTTTCAAAACAGTATTTCCAATGTTTGTAAGAACTGTTAGTGGTAGTATTGTGTTAACAGAGCTCAAATGTTATCTGTGTGAGGATGATGTCAGGCTATATTGGGCCTTGGCATTTAGACTCTATCATGGGACTGCGGGGAAACATTTCAGCATGCTGTGAGTGCCTTTGTGTGTGTGTAGCACCCATCAGAGGACTGTCTCTGGAGCTGTCCAGGCTCAGCGGCTATGAGGAGATGAAGTGCAGCGTTCGTGATGTCTACCCTCCTCCTCGTGTATCCTGGGCGACAGAACCCCCCACTTTCGAGGACCTCCGACCGGTCACACGCATGAGGGCCGACAAACAGGGGCTGTACACGGTCGACAGCCGCCTCAAGAGGCTGAATGGACAACCCAACCTCATCTACATCTGTAAAGTCACAACTTCCTATGGGGGGCCGTCCTGGACCGCCTCACTCAGGGAAAGGGGTACAAATACATTCTAATTTATGGTTTAATTTGTTAATGGAAGCCCTCCTGCAGACACAACTCAGGGCAAAAAAATACTAATTTGCACATTTGTTCTCCAAGGAAATTAATTAATATTCAAGAGTCATTCAAGAAATGAACATATAATCATAAATTAATATTTGTCTTTTGCTCTCGGGTAGAAATAAGAGGAACTGAAGGGAGGGACCTGACCATCCCCTGCCACACCCCTCCTTACCTGAACAAGCCCTTCCTCCACTGGAGCTTCACCAACGGAGAGGACACCTCCCTCATCCTCACCTACGACAGCCAGTCGGGGAACAGCGTCTCCCTGCGGCCCTGGGACAGCCACGTGGAGCTGGACGGGTTCGCGGTGCCGTTTGGAGACGGGTCCCTGAGACTGATGGACCCCAAACACCTGCAGCACACGGGCAGCTACACCTGTGTGTTCTCCATCCCGTACATCACACACACCGAGCGCACTGAAGTCACCATCGACAACTATGATGGTGAGGACACACACAGTTGTAACCAAACTCTGTAATTTATATCAAACAGACAGGAGGAAATTGTGCATAATGTAGGGACTACTTTCAGGGGCGGATTAATCCATATGTTGTGCTCCAGTAAGTTATCACTCTGATTTATAGGATATCATTTACCAGACTTATAATTTGAAGGAATAAACTGTTGGTTCTGTTTCCTATTTCATTTTCCTTGCATGAATCCAGTCCAGGTTCAGGATTTATTCAGTATAGGAAGGGTTTTTAATTCAGGTGAACCACCTCTTGAATTAAGTAAAAGCAAATCAGATAAATCAGAAAATAATGTGCATGCAAAACCCTTCTTGCTCATGCATATATCACAGCACTTTATTTATAAATGTTTGAATCCGTATTTGTCACCTGTGTGCAGTTGATCGGACGACTGCAGACAAGCCCTCCTATTGGTGGATTGTCGGCCTGGTGGTTGCGTTGCTGGTTGTCGCTCTGGCCGGCATGCTGGCCTACCTTAAGGTGAAAGGTAAAGATGGACTTCAGTGCACACTCACACCAGTTTAACCAGTTACAACTAATGAGCGTTTTCTAAGAATTTGCATTCATTTCTGTGAAATAAAACGTAATAATTGTCAGTGTTACACTCATTGTGTCTTCAATCTGTTCTTAGGAGTTCCCTCAAAAAGCAGAAAGGACCCTGAGGCTGTGACAGAGTTGCATTTAGTCAAAGGTCAGTCAAAACTATTTTAAAATATCACTTGCACCCAAACCAGACACTAGATGGAGCCAGAGAACAACTTAAGTTCAATGGTGCCATGAGTTCTGTGTACAACTCATGATCTTTAAGATTGGTATAAGTGGGGAGGAAATATGTAAAATAAAACATTGATCAGCTTAATGCAGTGGAATTAAAAAGCACCACAATACATCTATCTTCCAAAATTACCTTACACTAAGGGTACCTGAACAACTCACTAAAATAATCAAATCATAACATTATATGACGTTAGGATTTAATGCAGGATTGTTTCTAAGAACTATTTGATACAGTGGATCTATAATACAATTTAATAATATAATAGTAGTTAATATGATGGGTACTTCATATTAAAATACCTAGGATAAATAGTTTGACTTTATTACCTTTGTTCCTTCCTTATCCTTAAACCTTTTCTCTCTAGTTCTTTCAGACTCGTCAGCAGACGAGAGCAGCCCTCTGACTGTCGGAGGAACCAAGGGACCGTCAGCCCCCCCGACGGGCTCTCAGCTAACCTGAGAACAAACAGAAACCACATGGAGCATCACCTAAAGCTAATACTAACAGATCAAACACGCACACCGCTACACACTGCCGAGGAACTTTAGCTTCTTAGAGTTTCACTAAGAGCTTTGAACAGAAAAAACACTTTATATGTCTATTTGACTTTGAGTGTACATGCTGAGATGTAGGAACTGCAAAACAAAATGCTTTTAGTGTCTTCAGGGAGGGTTTGCGACTCCTGACAGTAAGGATGAATCTGCTGTTATTTCAGGAACTCTGTTATGGAAATGTTTTCTCGTGAAGAATGTATAATATATATATATATAATATAAAAGCCTGGAAGGAACACTTACCTGCTTTTGGACCAGAGTTGGTTCTGGATGAAAAGGACGTTGTTTCTAATGTTTAAAGGTTGATGTTGTCACGATTCTTCAGATGCGGTGGGCTTGACACAGGAATACATACAATGGACTTGTATTTCCTGATCTAGTATCTGTGGTACTCGGATATGGGCACCTAAAAGAGGCCTCAGAAGAACCTCAAGGATCACAAAGTTACAAGAGGGCTGAGAACCAAAAAGCTGCCTTATAGAAGAAAAAGCGCCTGTGTGAATGTATATTTGAACCACGGGAGGACACTTGATTTCCAAATAAAAGACTGACTTCATACACTGTCCTGCTGCCTTTAAACCCTCGCTTCACTGAAGGATTCTCCAAGATATGAAGCGCCTTCTGGGAATCGTTCCCTGCCTGGGTTATGAAAACGAATGTGAATGAACAATACAGATTTATATTTTTGAGAGAAATCGTGCAAATATTTATATGAATCTGCAGAAAATTGAACTTGTTTGAATTTCTCTCTGTGAACTACTACCACACTTTCATGAATAATAGTTGACCTTTCACAAATGTGTCATAATGTAATGACATTAAAAAGACTAATAACTGAAGGTTTGCGCTTTTTCTGTCGGAGATATGACAAAAAAAATGTCAACGATTGTTTAAACCGATTTCACAGCGGCAGACGATGCTTAGTTGTCACTGTGTTCTGTGTTTTTGAAAATGTCATCCACAAAAGGTTTAAGAGATGTGACTTTATGACTGAGCAAAGTCAGCATAAATGTAAAAATAACTTAATGTGACTTTTATGAGACTGCAGTCTGTGTTTGCTATTTCAAATCAGCAATGAAAAGCATTAAACTCTGCATTTCAGCTTGTAGTCAATGACATAAATGGCCAATAAACAAAGACCAGGGTGATATAAATACTAGTGATGGCAGTTTGACACTGAAGCTTCGAACGGAGCTTCAACCCTGGACTTCCTTTTCCATAGAAGCAGTGATTCGAAGCTTGCTTCAAATCACGTGACATATGACGTCAGAAGCAGCAACTGCTTCAAACCACGTGACATGTGACGTCCGAACCAGCAACTGCTTCATTTCCTGAATGAATCAACTCACTGGTTCGCCGTCCAATCAGGTGATTCAATGCACTGCCCTGTCTCTATTCTGACAGGTGACAGGTTGAAACAGTTTTGAATTTGAGCGCTTCAACACTTTATAACCGCTCTAAACAATGCGCAATGTGTGGGTTGTTGTCATAGTTTGCGTTGTTGCTGTTGAGTTGTTGTTGGTATTGCATTTGAATTGGATCATTATAGAGCAAGCCAGGAAGAAAGATAGGTTGTTCTGGCTCGGGAAACACTTCAAAATGTGAAGTTGTGAACAAAAAGACAATTATGAGTAATATAAAAACAGTTTAATTGTTTAAAGAATAGATAGCCCAGTGGATAGAGCCGGTGGCCTGAATGCTGCAATGTCCCGCGCAGCTGGTTCAAAGCCCGGAATAGATTAACTTTTAATCATTGCTTTTCAACTTTAATACTTTAATAACTGATAAAAGGCCCTCTCCGCCCAAAAAAATATCCAGCACTGTCTAGTCTCTTCTCAATAACCCAATACACACAATTATCAATCTTTAATTGCAAATAGAACATGATATTCAGTCTTATTGTGTGTGTGCATCGAATATTTTTCAAGGCAAAGATACGTTAAACCCACTGCAGCCTTGCACTTCGCCAGGAGAGGTCGCTGTAACTGAAGCTTCGAGAAATGAACCTATTTCCGACACTATTGTCCAAGTGGTTCGATGCTTCATTCAAAGCTTCATTTTGCCATCACTAATAAATACACATACATTAATGTTATGTGTTTTTGGGTTTATGATATTTCCTGCCTGTCTGAGAAAATGTAAGAAACATTAGTTAACCTTTGACCTACATTAGGGAGGACTCCTCTGGATTACAACACTCCCACCGATCATTGACACACTTCTCATCTCTCTCACCTCCAACCCGGAAGACAGAAATAAAGAAGGACCTTTTTATAAATTATTCATCATCTTGTTATTTTAATGCAGAGTGAGATCATAACATTATTATCCATATAAAACCATGGGCATAGCTGAGGCTCTTTCTTTACATGTTCACACTTTCAGAATAAAGTTACAGTAGACGGAGGAAGTGAGTCCGGGGAACTGTCTGCATATTCACGTATCATCGACGCCATAATCGCACTTTAGACCCAGTCCCCAGATAATCAAAAATGTTTAATCCTACCGCCTAAAAAACATGAATTACATTTTGAGTGAATGGAAGAGGTTAATAATTCGCTTTTAGTAAGAGGACAATGATTAATAATTAAATGAGAATGTGTCTTTTGATCAGTAGTTTAAGCTAACATAAACTAGCTGATTGTTTTGAAGCACAATCAAATCAGGGCGGGGCACTTCATGCACGTTATGAATTCACGAGTCATGCTGTAGCTCTAATGTGGAGCAAGGGGATATAAACTGGATGATATATGATAGCTTCCTACTTCCATTCCCACAATAGTCTGCACTTCTACAATGGCTTTGTCAACGGTGTGTATTCACAAAATCAAAAGTTAAACTATACAAAATGTCGTTTAACATATTCTCATTGCACAGTGAAATTAACGGATATTCTCCCTAAATGTCACAACGCTGGAGTGACGGATGGACCTGATGCAGGACCCTCATACTACGACCGTAATCACACACATCAGAACATTACAGGAGGAGTGTTGAACATACTAAATCACGAGTTCATGAGTCTCAGAGGAGAGCCCTGGTGATTCTGTATTTTCAACACTCTCCTGAAGGCCTGTGAGTGACCAACATGTTCCTGTCCCCACACAGAAACATCATCCAGAGGTTCGATGACATGTTATTCATTTTGCACACCTAGAGTTCATTGCGTTCCAGTGACCACGTTGTCCTGTTGCTACAGAAGCAGAGGTTGAGATGCCATATGGTGCTCACGTGCAGTCTTTTTAGTTTCAATTTCAAGCCTTGTTTTCTGGTTAAAATGATCTCCATGTCTTATTATTACAGTTTTATACTTTACGGAATATCCAAGAGGCTTTTATTTCCCATCATTTGGCCAGGAGAAAAAGAGCCAGGAATGAACAGAGCTACAATGAGGAGGGAGCAGGTAGGCCTTCGTGACCTTTTTTTAACCTCCATTTATCCTTGGATAACTACGTTTTAACCACAAGATAATAGTGTGATACTTCGAGGTGATATTTTCTCTGGAAATAACAGTCCCTTTGTTATTTTGAGGAAGTTATAACCAGCCTCCACGTCTCTAATCTTCTGTCAGCTGTGGAGTTAAACTAATAGGAATCCTACAATACTCCCTTGTTAACTCAAACGCTGTGCCAACATAAATCTGTGTTACTGTGGGACTTAAAGACCACTGTGGTATGTAGCTTATCCCTACAGGCGGACCTCTGTTACTGTTATCAAATATGACTGCAGAGACGATTAAAACCGTGTAATGTATTTCCACCTTTCAGTGAAATACACTCGACCATATAAATTACATATATCTCACTGAACATGTAAATGATTAGACAGGACTAAAGTGATGATTTAAATAACAGAACAAACAAAAGGTGATAAAGGAAGCAAAAATGATTAAAAACAGTATTCTCTAGGTTTCGGCTATTTCTAATGTCTCGAGTGCAAAGAATTAGTGGACTGGTTTCATCAGAGCAGTGCATTATGGGAGGACAGCAGCGATCAGTTACGAGCCGAACTCCACGGTTTCCTCTGTGATGGGCTTGAACTCGTAGTTCCCTCTGCCGTCCATGTGGAGGTAAAACTTCAGGGCACAGAGGAAAACATAAGAATATCAATCAGTTACAAGAAGTACGACATATTTAAATGTTAAAAAGACTAAATGTCATGTTTTAACAAGAACAAACAGATACAGCAGCCCCGGAAATGTTTAATTTAAGAGAAAGGAAAATTAAGATGGGAAAGAAAAATATCCCATATATTTAAAATGACATTTCCATGCAAAGTATACAAAAAAACTATATAGAAATAGACAACATATGAAAAAATAATAAACTTAAGACTGCTGTTTTAACAGTTAGATTTTGGTTCCCTATTTTATTGTAAAAAAGTTTTCCCATAACTTCTAAAAGAAATACTATGCACAATATGGAATGAGAAATAGTAAAAAATAACCTTTGTAATGCTGACTTTACAGTTTCAGTTTGATACCACTGTATAAATAAACGATTTGAACAATATAGATTTGCTATATAATTTCATTTTCAAAGTGTGATATATAAATGACTGACTGCAGGGAGAGAAGAGTAAAGGAGTCTGTGGCGATAAAAGGATTTCATTTTAAGCGGTAAAAACACAAATGAAACGCAGCTCTTACCTCGTGGTGCTTCCACAGAGACTTTCTGTGGGACACTGTGAACAAGGTGATGCCCACCTGTGGAGCAAAGGACACACAACTAGTACAGAGATCCACACCTGTTCATTTAGAAACCTTTAACTGCAACATGAATGAGTCACTGGGTGTTTCTCAATGTCGAGGAAGGCTGCTCCAGAGCCACTATTTCAAGGATACTACGTCATCGAGTGCCGCCGAAGGACTGTTCCAATGTCCAGGATGCTTGGAATTCTACCGAGCCCGGCGTACTTCGTTGCGGGAAATTTCGAGGCTGCACATGTGTAGACTCCGCGGTCTTAAAATCCCCACAATGCTTTGCGCACGGACCAATTTCCAAAATCTTTGGCGGAAAATGTAAGGCGGGGCCTCTCATATGACGCACACCTGCACACTTGCTAGCCTGTTCCTGTGCCTCGCTTCTGAAGGAACTCACTCGGAGGTACATGTGCTACCAAGCAAGCCTCCTCGACATTGAGAAACACCCACTGCTTTAACAGAGTGGTGCAGGAATGAGGATATCTGTATATTAGTTATCATTTTAGCAGCATTCAAAAAATCAACATCCCTGCATCCCCCACTATACCGAGACATTGTTGTTTCCTAGAGATGTAGAGTGTGTGTGTGTGTGTGTGTGTGTGTGTGTGTAGTTGGTGCGTACCGTCCTGCAGTGGCTGTAGATGAAGTCCTCCACATCCACACTCACTGCACTGGTGCACTCATCCAGGATGGCAAACTGGGGCTTGTGGTAGAACAGCCTGGCCATCTGCAAACAGAAACACACAGTCAATACTGAGGAGGAAGTATAAAACGCTATATATAGACATATCTGTTTTATTGTGTTGCACTGTTGGAGGAGCCTGTGACCAAAGTCATAACTACACTGTAGCTATGCACACATGACAATAAAAGCCTTAAGACTTTGTATCATTCTCCGTGCTGATAGATCAAATAGGCCGTTTCATTCACTCTCCTTAAACTGTAGCTAATGGTATATATTATATATCTCAGGAGGACTATCTTAGATTTTTGTATCAAGCCATGCTTTGTGCTCTCTCACTTTAACTTACTATGTTTTCTTGTACCTTGTCTGTATACAAATATTAAATTAGTTAAATAAAACAATTAATTCAGCCGCAAATCCACTTTATGTGTGAGTTTGAGAGACCCTACCACCTGAGCAGGATGATCAGATAGAAAATACGACACACGATGGCGTGTTTTCAGTAATTTAAATCAATCCCTGTGTCATGTTTCTTGGATAGTGAGTCCTTACAGCCATCCTCTGCTTCTCCCCTCCACTGAGCACGTCCATCCAGTCCTGCACACAGTCCCAGCTGCCCTCTCTGTCCAGGATGTGGCCCAGCTGCACGTTGTCCAGGTACTCCTTCAGCACCTACACACACAGGTGAGAAGGTATGTGTTACTATAAGCACATACAGACGGCAGGAGTGAGTGTGTGAAGTGTGTGAAGTGTGTGGGGTCCCACCTGATCAGTGATGCCTTTCCTCTGCTGGTCTTCATACGTGTCAGGATAAATGACCTGGTCCCTCAGAGAGCCCAGAGTCATGTAGGGTCTCTGCAGAGACACAACATGTGCAGGAATAAATCAAATCACATGCAGTTGTAGTTTTTTTTATTCAGTCTGAGATGCAAAACTGGATCTATGAGAGACACTACTCCCAAACATGCGATATAATTATACCGTTAAACAAAGAAAATGTTTTAAAATTCAATAAGCAATATATTGTATTTTAGGACTACATTTTAAGAAGTACCATCTTGTTTATAGCAGGGGTATATTGCTATTTAAATATTAAAAAATGACATTGCATATTGTCATTTCCATATATACTGCATGTTGGTAACAATGTAAATATTAGCTAACATGCACATAGAGATAGCGGTACATAAATGTGTTTTTTTATTGTTTTAAGTGTAATTATAGATTATATCTTTTATAAACATTGGAACATTGAAGATGTTTTACCTGTGGAACATAGAAGAGCTTCCCTCTCTCTGGTTTTGTCAGACTTCCTCCGAACAGAGGCCACAGCTTTAAAAAAAAAAAACACACACACATTGTTTTATTTACAAAAGAAACACTTGGTGAACACGTGTTTTACAAAGAAAATGTTCCGTCTCTCACCTCTCCGAGCACCCTGAACAGAGAGCTCTTTCCACAGCCGTTTGGTCCACACACGAGCACGTTGGTGCCGGAGCTCACCTTCAGAGGGCAGAGAAACACATGTCTTATTAAAGTCATGCAACCATACTCCATATTTCAAACAAATGTGTTAGTTCTCAGTCTGGATAAGATATGGCGATGAATAATACCTCAAAGGAGAGGTCTTTGATCAAAACGTCTCCATTAGGTGTTGCTAGTGGGGTGTGGTCGAATCTGCAAAACACACAAATGTTGTTTTAAAGCTGCTCTTATGGAAAGAAGTCAAATATGCTGATATAGAATAAGAAACCTACTTGATGATGTTGTCTCTGTTGATAACATTTCCACTTCCAGGCACCAGGACGAGCTTCTGGGAAGCGTCTGAATCTAAAGAGGATGGAATAAAAAAAAGTCAGTTATTCTCGCTGCTCAAATCTCCAGTTACCTGAGATCAGATTAGTTTCCGTCACATATCAGGAGTGGTGTGTACCTTTCTCATTCTGGGAGACCATGGTGCGCACATATTTGCCAGAATTGAGATCCTTCAGGACTTTCATCAGCTCAGTGATACGGGATGTGAACCTGTGAGGGACAAATATATGAATGAATAAACACCTCAGAAGGCTTACTCACTCATTTGATATACAGTATGTTGTTCCTTGTAGCATCTATTAACGACAAACATTTATTTAAAAGGGCAGAAATAGTAGATTGCAATAGAAATTCAAAAGTGAAATTAATACATTTTAGAGATGGGAGAAGTGAAGAATTACGATGAATCTAATGTGAAGGCAGAAACATGCAAAGCCTTGAGAAATTGAGTCATCCCACTGAATAAGTGGCTATTTGTTTAACTGCATTAAAAGGGATGTTCAGATGGTAGAATAACACATCTACGAGGCAAGACTTTTTTTGTGGTTGTTCTTATTATGTTTTTTTTTTATTCTTTTGTTCTGTTCACACTCACCCTGAGAGGCGGGTCATCTCTCGGCCGGCCAGTACGATCCGGCCCAGAGCCTGGGACAGCCTCAGGAGCATCCTGCCGCTCTGGTAGTAATCCTACAGAGGTCCAACAGCAGCAAATATGAATGTATTAAAGCCTTTCTAATACATCTATAGAGTACTCTTATACGTGTTGTTCTGCTCGGGAGCCACTGGTGTTTCTGCATCATTTGATAAGGCATTTGTATTATTGTCTACTTCATTAATGTGTGTTTATGCAGCTGGATGAACTGACTGGTTAGACAAGTATTGACATGTAAAGCCACACTTGCGCCAACATCTATCACAGCATTACTCTCCACAGGGCGACTGTGGCTGCGAGGGAGTGCGGTCGTCTTTCAACCAGGAGGTTGTGGGTTCGATCCCAGCCCATGCAGTCAACATGTCGATGTATCCTTGGGCAAGATACTTAACCCTGAGTTGCTCCCGATGGCATGGCCAATGGTGTGTGAATGTTAGGTCCTAGAGTAAGGTACACTGCTCTGTATGAATGGGTCCACGACATGTAGTATGTAAAGCGCTTTGAGGGGTCTTAAAGACTGGATAGAGCGCTATATAAGTACAGTCCATTTACATGTTTGCTTGTCACAAAATATCAATATATTGCCACTGATAACTATGTCAATGTGCATTATTTGACCAAGGTGTGTGTGTGTGTGTGATTTCTCTGACCTCCAGCAGCTCAGAGTGTGTGCTGGTCAGATGTCGGGAGTGTCCCGGGGTGAGGAATGGACGGCTCACCACCAGGTAGCCCACAACAGTGGCCAGATCTGAGGGAGAGAACAGCATGTAGACACATAAGAAACACATATATAGATATACATATAAACAGATTGGTGGACACATATTGTGCTCATTTTCAGGGCGAAAGACAATGAAAAAAATAGTGATTTGCTTAACAGGAACCCTTAATGATAACTGCACTTTAAATTAACTACAAACAATCATTTTTAAATTATCTCTTCATATTCATTTGAGTTTTTCTTGCTCACTGTTGGTGTTTTTTTACCATTTACATTTGATACAGCAAGGCAAGAAATATGAACCAAATATTCACAGTCAATATCTTGATGAGATATCTGCTTACACTTGGCAATCATGCTGTCCACAAATCCCATGGAGAAGCGGAAGAAGATAAATTGATGCAAGTGGTCCACCTGGAAGAAAATATAAAATTGTCAATATTCTAAAGTCGGGGAAAATAAACAGTAACAAGGACTTACTCTAAACACAGACTCAAACATCCCAACCGGAAATGGAATCAAGCTAATGCCTGATTCGAGCATGAATGATAAAAGATACATAAAGTGTTACTCACCAGTTTCTTGAAAGTGCTGTGAATGGTCTGCTTCTCCCTCTCGTTCCCGTTGTAGAAGGCGATCTCCTCACTGCAGAGAAGAAGGACATCTCACTGTAGCGTCGAAGCTAACAGCTGTACAGTTATTGGGTTTGAGTAGTTGTTAATGGGTTTACCTGTTAGTGATGAGGCGAGAGTTGACGAAGCGGTACTCTCCTTCGTACCGCTGCTCCGTGACCGTCATCTTTCCCATTGGCCGCCTCATTCGGGTCAGGAACATACCTGAGACCAGCAGGTAGGTCATCATCACTGTTGGGCCCTGGGGAGAGTTATAAAATGTAATTCACATGTACAAAACAACATCTAGATATTTCACAATAAACTAATAGGATCAGGTAGACTCAAAAGACAGAAATTAACAATAACAACACTTTTAAATAAGTTAAACTAGAGGAGGGAAGGGAGGTGGAAACAACTTCCTGTTTAGCAGTACAACAAGGTTAGTTTGGATGTTTTAACACGCTTACCTGAGCCCCGATGGCAGTTGTCAGCTTGTAGATGTACAGACAGATATCCAACAGAGGCTGCAGGACGGACAGGACAGAAGGTTTAAAAATAATACCGACAGATTTTCCTACAACTTTAGCTTTCTGCCTCTCATTCATGGGGTCTGCACTGCTTTTTTTAATAAGAAATGGCCGCTCATATCATCATCATCATCATGCATGAGTTGCTCAAGGACTTCCAACCTGCATTCAGTTTAGTGTTTGCAGGGTTGATCTGGTGCAATGCCCTCAATGCCACAGGAAGGTGTGTTCAATGCCTCCATGTAACCTCCATGGAGCTTCAGTAAATATCTAATCTGCAAATATACCCCTGATAGTGGGAGTGAAATGTGTCTTTGATGGACTTATGGAGAAAAGGTCATTCTAACAAAAACATCTGACATTTCCAGGAGTCCAAGAGATGTGAAACTGATGTTTACTTTTTCTTAAAAAGCATGAAACCTGGTGCACTTTCACAGTTTGTATAAATATGACAGATATAAAAAGTTAAGGTATACAGTATAGAGTATGACCAGTATTAATACGTAGCAAAACTCTGAACATTAGCATAAAATATGAATACACTAGAGGTATAGACTGTATAATATAGATGCTATAGACAGTGGTATACATATGAATAAGCTGTAGACCAGTATAAACACTATGTATGTGAGTACATTTGAGTAAACTGTAGAATAAACAACCAGGATGGACAGTTGTAAAAAAAAAATTTCAGTAACTGTGTCACCAGGTGTGTAGGAGGGGGGGGGGTCATAAATATGTGTAACATGAATGAAGACTTAGATCATTAGCACAGCGTGGTACCTTGCTGAGGTTTGAGTAAAGGTCCACCACACTGTTGCAGAACTTCTCCACGTCCTGTGTCAGCAGCTGGTCTGGATTGGCTATCCGGTTGTCCAGGTTTCCCATTTTGTAGTAGGTGAAGCCCCTGAAGAGAGAGAAAACAAGGTCAGAAGTCAGAGAAAACACAACGTACACTAGTGACATAACAGCAGGTCAGCCACATAACCTCCAGATGTGTGTGAAAGGGTAACAGGTCAAAAACATGAGGTCAAGGTTTATTATAATGACTGCTTGTCCCTTCTTGCACCACATGGAGAATAGGGCATCATACTGCAATTATCTGCTAAATTGCATTTGACTGATAACACTTCAGGGACAATCTGACTGTCTGAAAGCAGGGTTAAATGTGTCGTTTATCTACTACATGGAACCAGAGAATATTCTCTGATGCATGACGTAAAAGATCTACATGTTTCTTCAGTACTTACTGCAGGTACTGGTCGTATAAGTTCTTGGTGAGCCTCTCGCGGAACCTCAGCTTCAGCTCGAATAGACCCAACTTCAGGAAGTTGTTCACCAAGGCTATCTGAAATGAGTCAGTCACACAAAACACACATGTATCCATCTCTCACTGTGAGCTGTTGGCTAAAGCACAGCTGTGACAGGGTGTATACTGTTCATGCCGATAGCTTTTTTATATATTTAATTAGAAGCAGAGGATAGGGAATGAAGGAAACATGCAAAAGCAGAATATTAGTATTATTTTACAAGAGCAAACTCACAATTTAAAGAATTCGGCTGGAGATAATCTATATTTTTCTAAATATCAACAAATCTGATTCAAGTATTGTATTTGTATCTAAAGTCTCATCCCAGCAAATACCTCCTTTTTGAGAAGTGACTACAATTTAAGAAATAAAACTGGAAAAATGCGAAACAATAATGTTTTAAGAGCTAAAGGCCTAGTGGTCAGAAATATATAAGAAATATGGAAGTTAAAAAGTATTACGAGACCATCTAAAATCATTGACATCATGATGTTTGTTGACAGTTAAACATATATAGAATACAGCCAGCCTTCACTTAACATTGAGGGGAATGGTATATTTGCTTACCTTTAAATCAAATTAATGATCATGCAAAATGACAGGGTTTTTTTAGTGCGTGTAATGATTGAATGAGATAATCCACCATCACCAGGAAGTTAGTAAATACACAGGAAGACAGAAATGTCAGTGTTTGCCATGTCAGGTCTCCTCTGTGAAAAAATGAAACTGCCAAAAATTTGCAACAGTATGAAAAGAATAATATATATAGAAATTAAGATCGCCCTTAGGAGTGTGACAAGTTAAAAAAAAAAAAACTTACAGCTGGCATGAATTTGATAAAGCTGAACAAGTAGGTCTTGAACTCTTTTGGCGAGCGGCCGATAATAGCACTGCAACCACAACATGCAGAGATGAGCAAACAGGAGGGTCAGAGGGACAAACACTGGGCCCGATACACTTCACTCTGCTTTTTGAACCAATGCTGCTCTGCTGGACCGCTTAAAAAAAAAGACAGTAACAGTGGAGTCCTGACACTGGAGAGCTCAGGAATACCATTCAGTTCATGTTTGTTCATGCTAGTTCTGTGCATATTCACTTTTTGGACCATAGTGAGCTGTGGGGTCAAAAATCCTCTTAAATTAACCCTTCTAATTAAATCAGTAAATTGTCAGCTGTGAAAATAATTTTATAGTAAAGAGAATATTCATTAATTGTGAGAAAAAGTCCAAATTATACAACTTTTTCAAATTAATTGATATAAAGTCAGTTTTAGACTTGGAATCGATTAATTATATATATTTTCTATTCTGCTAGGAAGGCATTTGTAATGGACAGAAGGGTTTCTCCAATTTGAAAACATTATTTAATATTTAAGTAAAAGTTTGTTCCTGATTTTGTTGCTCATCTGTCATCTGTTTTAGGGATATACTCAGTTTGTTAAAATACTGAACACAGAAAGTGAATGGAACTCCATGAGAAAGCTACTGTATGCTAAATGTATTATTTGTAATAATCCACAGGGGGGGGGGGGGGGGGGGGGGGGGAGTGTTATGGCTTGAAGGGAAATGTAGTCCTCAGACAGTGAGTGATGGGAAAGCACAACACCACACTCTTACAAAGCAAAAACAGCACTTCTACAAAGCACATGTTGTGTTTACCCCGGGTATGACTTTAATGTAGGAATAAAAGTGCTTCTTGAACAGAGCGCTGTCTCTGCTTATAATACCGCTGTGGAGAAGCAAAACAAAGTTATCAGCTCCTGCAATAGAGGGGAAGTAAGGATGTATGTTTGTAGGCTGACCAGGAAGTAAGCAACGTTCCTTCGACTAAAGGCTAGTGGGATTTTTCCATTGGATGTTTGAATATTTCAGAAAATAAGCTCTGTGGCAAACACACATTTATGATACTTAACACCTTTAGTTCAGAGCAGTTTCAACATATAAACACCACTTTGTTTTTAAAGTGTAAATGCAACTGCAAGAAGTAAAAGCTAAGGTTAGGCTATAAACAAGCTAGAGCCTGTCACATGACTTCACACCACCGCTAAGCTAAAGATGGAAATGTTCGGCATGATTACGCACGTGGTTTCATTTGTTAACAATCACCATTTTTTTATTCACCAGCGGGGTATTTACTAATGTCGTACAAGAGCATTTGATAATATCTTCAGCTTGTGTTAACCACAGACCCTATTTCAGGCTTCTAACCAAAATGGAAAAGTTAAAAAAAACCATCGACTTTGAGACGAGGGAACCTGAAATGGTAATATGCCAACAGATTTCCGGGTTCATTCCTGCACCACTGTACAGAAAAAGCAATGGAAATATATGAACAATAGCTTTTTAAACACTTTACAATGGGACTTAAATGGGAGATAAACTGCTTATATTCCTCCTGTCACTCAGCTGTGGATTGATTTAACATTCACATGGCTTCTAGCCAACATGATATCCCCAATATACTTTTATGGTACTGAATTGTACAATCTCTGTTTCAAACTTGTAATAAGAGTCAGACCTTTCGATCATGGTGCCGTTCTGGATCATCCATACGTCACAGTAGGTCCTGGCCACCAACATGGCGGCGATTAAGGCGAGGTAGCCAGTCTTTGGGGAAGACAACAAGCACAGATAATAGTTGGTAAACCCCGTACATCATAAAACCCTTAATCGTGCTGCACTTCACTCCGCTCATATCTGCTGAACTGATCGGATAAGACTGGACCAGGGGAAACATGTGGCGGTGGCCTTGACTTATGGAGTCGATATATATGTGTGCCAAAGGTGCACCAGTCATAATGACATTTGGATTGATGTTGAACTCTCGCCAAATTACAAAAATGCTACTAGTGGCTGCTAGTGCACCACTTTTTTTTCACTATCTATTATAATGCTGCTACTTATTTTATATCTTGCATCTGTACGTTTGATATTTAGTTCAATAAAATCTGTCCCCTTTGCTGTCATGATGTAAATGACCCGCTTTGGGACTAATAAAGGATTTCTAAATTCGTATTTACCCTAGCATCGTATAAAATGTTTTAAAATCGAACTTCTAGGTAGGCTTGAAGGTGAAGCTTCCGGCATTATAACAACAAATCTCATCTGAAATCACCTGCTCTATTTTGGGATTCATCTCACATCCCAAAAGTAAATCCCTGCGGCAAACAGCGTGCCATGGACAAACTGTGACTGTCACGCAAAAAAAAAAGGCCCGATCAAGATTTAGGACTTTCTGATTTTGCTAAAAGCTTCTAAGAAAACCAGTTGGGTTTTTAGTGTTTCATTTGTGGAATTGGTTTACACATCTATGGTAAAGACTTTACGAGCTGAACAGCAGGTCGATGTCATACCTCCATGCTGAAGAATTGGGGTACCATGATCCGCAGAATCTGGAAAATTCTGCTGAAGAAAACTTTGTCCACAGCGGCTCGGTCTTTTTTGCCATCTTTCTGAATGAAGAGACATAACAAAGGGTGGGCTGTGATACAACTACAGGTTGCCATTGATGACAAAATGTATGGACACTTTTCCAGACACACATGAAATTTTTTAGACCTACCTCATTCTGTACTACTTCTGAACCTCCTTTTTTACTGCAAAGAGAAACATAATTAATCAGATGATATGTGTGTGAGCATCTTTGAAAGGGCACAAACACATGTGAGTGAAACTACACACAGCCCTGCTAATGATTTCACACTTTTCCCACAGGTAGCAACAACAAAGGCAGCAAGAAGACGAATAAGATAAGCAAAGCAAATTTCAAATGTGACGAAGTTGCACAACTGTATGTGTATAACCAGATTTGTACTTAATGTGTAAAAGAATATCTAATTACGTACTAAAATAAGTGAATGAGTTAAGGAATGTGTGTGTGTGTGTGTGTGTGTGAGAAAGAGTAGATTCAGTCTTAATGCAGGAACACAGTGTCCCTTTACTACATCAACAATGATCCATGTTTAGTAGGTACAATGTTAGTATGTTTGGTATTACGGAGTACGCTTTTGCCCTGTAGACGATTTCAGACCAAAAAACAGTGAAGAAGTAGTTCTATGTTTTATTTATTTTGTATAACAGATCATTTAACCAGTGCCTCTGTCTGTTTCCAGTTCTATTAATGCTTGCATTGAAGTACATATAGTTTTTACATAACTTCAGGGACAGTTGTGTCATTGAACGCCTCCTTGATCAATCCTGGATTCCTCTGTTAAATTTAGGCTATATTTATTGGCATTTTCTTTCTTTTTTAAAAGTTGTGTTTAATATATTGTATGCCGGAAAAAAGGGTTGCATATCACAATTCTAAACGTGTTTTTTTACTGTAACAGGAACGTGTTCTACTAAGATACACTTAAACTATTATTTTTTAATGAATTTTGGCGCACCGATTCTCTCCGGGCGACATAATCCTTTCTTGGAGCAACGTGAGGACAAAGAATAACAAAGGAAACATTTAAATCTCAACACAGAGACGTGATAATTGATAAATAACAAAGTAATGCAAAGTTACACACATCGGCAGTTAATGGGTGTGCATGGGAATCTTGTAAAGTGAGTTTTTGCAGAACAATGACTCGGTTGTGCTGGTTTTAGAGCTGCTCGGATCAGTGAGCAAGGCGGCCAAAGTGCGCAGGAAAGAGCCGCCTGCTCATTGAAAAACATGGAAGTCAATCCAGGAGTTTCCCCCTGGCAGGTCACCTGTCAGAATGGAGGGGCTAGCAGCTGCTAATTAGCATCCTGAGAGCCGTCCCAAACTCACCTGAAAACCTCTATTTCTGCGTTTAAATCCAACACTAACATTATTTACTACTCCTACTCACCCGTTCCGTTTCTGCGTCCCTCTTCTGCGCTTCAGCAGGTATAAAACCAGCAGGATACCGCCCGCTATGGAGGAGTTTTTCCCTGTCACATATTTACTGAACGCCGCCATGTTTCTGACACTACGACCGGTTTGGTTTGCTAGAGTTCGCTACAGTTCATCTTCCTCTTCTTCTCTCGGGTTGAAAGCTGCATAGCAAACAGCTGTAAGGTGCATACTGCCACCACGTGTACAGGAGTGTGTAACACACTATTCACCATATTTATATCTAAACCAGGGGTGTCCAAACTTTTTTCACCGAGGCCGGCCACATACAGAAAAAGAAGGGCTGGGCCACTCACTAGAGGTATTTTGCCTCATAAGTTAAGTTATAAGTTGGAAAAGTCAATCCAATGTACGTAAATTATTCTTGATACTTGAACAAATCAGCCTCTATCACAGCTCTCCAGAGGGTTTCATTTATTTTGTTGGCAGCTCATTCCTTAAAACCCTGTAAGGCCCACTGTTGTAATTTTACAACATTACTTTAGGCTATCCTAAAAAAGTCAGTAAATGTTTTTTTTTTTTAAAGACTACATTTACATAGTCAAAAGGTCCTTTTGTTCAGCCTCACAATGCTAGTGGGTAGTAAATGTGTTTATAGGTCCTGCCCTCTGGAGCATACACTCACACAACTTCCGAATCTTCAAACGAGCAACATCTCTTTGTTTTATTGGACTGGATTTGTCAGATTCAAGTAAGTAAAATGCCTACATTTTTGTGATTATTACAATGTCTAGAACATGTACATGTTTAGTTATTGTGGAATACATTCATCAAATTTGAGTCAGTGTCAGTGTGGTAGTCAAAATAGCATAAGCACCTGTCATGGAGATTGCCCTTCTTATATTACATTACATTGCATTTAGCTGACGCTTTTATATGTTCACATATGGAAATAAAACACTAATAGAAATATAATGTCTTTGATAATTCACTATAACTAAGTTCTAAATGTGTCCTCTGTTAAGATTTTGAATTAAGACCAGAATTGAATAAATTAATACATTATTTCTTATAAAAGTATGTGAAATTATATCTGTAGCAATATTTTAAATTCTACTTGTATCTTATCAGTTAATTAGTTAATTAGCAAATTACTCAGACCTACTAATTGACCTAACAATAGCTATTGAGTCTATGTAAGTTTACTGCTTGGCTCAGATCCACCAAGGTCAGCAAGGTCTCACCTCTATTAACTCCTGAAGAACCAGGTTCAATTAACTGCTGTTTCAATTCAGACAGTGCTTTTATGATCCACGCAGGGACAGAAAAACCAAAGACACCTCCTTTCATATGTGGGGAAAAGTCATGACCTCTGGTGTGCAGGACTGGACATGTCCAGACATATTCTCCTATGCTATGGCCTAAACACATTTTGGGGCTTCAGTACTTTTCCATTGAGTCAGCCCCCCCCCCCCCCCCCTGTACACAGCTGTGTGGGAAGAAACTGTCTCCCCTCTTTTATCAGTGACACCCATAAACTATAATAGGCTTCTCAACTCAACTTAACAAACCA